>OV788323.1:12237718-12850218 GCA_928718305.1 Tetramorium bicarinatum | reverse complement strand
CTTGTGACTGTCGATACCTTATACATTGCACATTAATTAACTTCGCCTCCACGGAGGTTCCTTGCATTCTTCGCTCACAGAGACGATGAGCTATAAACCTTCTCAAGCACGTAGAGCTGTCATAAGAAATTACGTCAAGCTTTATCGATTACAGTCACATTGAAAAAGATTGTGGAAAAAAGAAAATGATAACAATCCTTCATTCTTAAAACGATTCCTTTCTTTTTCCGCATTTTCTGAATCGGATCACCTTTCGACGTTCAGTGATCACCGTTATCGTTTCGATCTTTTCGTCATCTTTCACTTGCACGTACGAAAAACGAAACAGCTCCTTCCTCGGAATTCTGCGACTTATCCGTCGTGCATGTAAAAACGCTCAGTTTGGCAGCTCGCGAACGACCCTCCTGGGGAAAGGTAGCAGTCGAACACCGATCGTCGTTTTGCATTCCAATTAGATTTCAATGAAAGGCGTAGCACAGACGCCAGTGTTGGCTACCGCGATACCGCTCATTCACAAATCGGACACTCTGTATTACGCGATTACATGACCGGGCGTATGTATATAACCGTGGGATGGGTCCGTGGCTGAGGACCTTGTCCCCTACCTACGTGCAAAAATTCCATCGGAACCCGTCGTTCCTAGAGATCCACTGTACCGTACGCACGCAATTGCATGCACACTACGCTTTGAATTGAAAATTTGCGAAAGAACGTAATAGGCGATTGCGGTAATTTTAAATGTCGTTAATGCGTCTAAAACATATCTAGTGCAATTTCGATCTCACTAAAGTTTCCATCAGAAGCTGATTTAACGGAAATTTGATCACTTAAAATTATAACTCGCGGAAAACTATTTCAATTTTATGTTTAATGTAAATATGTTTTATTTTTTTTATATAAAGATAAATGTAAAGGTAAATGTGTGTATATTTTATAAACGTTATTTATGTAATATAAATTGCATATCTTTTGTTGCGTAAATTTATTGATGAAGTCAAAATCGTTACCATACCATTGCAAATTGAGAGACCACAATGAATTCGTGAATCATCGGCTGAAAAAGTCCGTGCTGCACATAAACGCGACAATGCATCTCGCACGAAGATGGTGAAGTGACAGTTAAAAGATAGACAAGGAATGCGGCGAAATTTATGCGGTAACACACAGGTGTATCTTTTTCCGACATTGCAATGTGAATAATAAGAAACATCAGAAAAGCATGAAATTAATTCAACGTTCTTTCACGCTCTGCGATGTAATGCGACACCTTGGCTATAGCTTCGAATTTAAAGATCCATAACGATATTTTCAGCAGAAATAAATGTATGCACGGTGGGACATCGTGCAATTAAACCACTTTTTCTCGAAACTTTCTCGAAAATCGTTGCATTCTGGACGCATGTTCCATACGGTTTAATACATGAAATTAGATCTAGAGCTAACTGTGTGAGGCGAAGAGGGCAGTTGCATAAGGAAACGATTAAATCGTTTAGTAGCTATCAATCGACTCTCGCTCTATTAATGTAACGCCAGTAGCAATTCATAATTGCAAGTCGATCGTGTGTAGCACGAGTTTAGCACTCGATAACCAATGCACATATATTTTATTAGAAGTTGATTGAAGTAATGAATCAGTATGTGTAGAAGAACATATATGTGTGTATATTTGTGAGGTGTGCTTGATGCGCGCGCGTAGGTTCGTCCTTCTTTTTCGCCACGGTACGTTGCACTTTCACTCCGACACTGAGTCATTGACCAGAGGTGGGAGCTTGCACCGAACTCGCCTTTGTCTTCCAAATTGAAGCTCTCCATAATCAGATCATCGTCAAAGAATTGATAAGAATAATTGAAAAAGATTCTCTTAAAAATTTATTAACTATCAGTAATCAAATCGTAAAACAACTGCTTGAAATATGAAAATTTTGAAGATGATATATTTTAGTGTACTAAAACAAGATACAATTGTATTCAAGTTGTGCAAATGTTTGAGTTTTAATTTGAAAAAGAATAAATTAATTTTTATCGCTAAACAAACTTGCTTATCAAAACTAAACTAATTGTAAATACGAAAGGGAAATTTATTTATGTCAAGGTCCTAGCAAATAATACACCATGCTCCGTTCCTTGCGTTTGTATTAGCTATGTAACAGAATAAAAAAGCGAATTTGCCACCTGCTACGAAATTGTAGGATCATCATCCTGTACATTTTTTCGCTTCTGGGCGTGGCATGACTGGATTGGCACCTACTTAGGTTAACGACACCGAAACGTGTCACGGCAATTCATTAGCGTAATGAGACCGAACGACTACCCGAAGCAAGGCTGAATCTATTAACGCGGGTCTTTCTTTCCAGGAAAAAAAACTATTATTTTGTTAAAAAGATTGCTTAAAGTTTCTTTTTTACATCTGAAATTTCTCGCAGTATTTTTACAAATAAGAATAACGTTTATCTTTCCAAGAAGAAGCTTTGTTGCTACTTGTATTTTTAATTCTGTTTAAAACCAACAAAGAAAATCCTTTTCTCGATGAACAGGTTCAACTTACGTTTCCAGGAATGGCAGCGCTGATGAAGAGAGCCAGATTATCCGGCCAGGGCAAAAGCTTGTACTGGTCCCACCATCTTTTCACAACGAGACTTACGTAGAATCCCAAGACGAACGACATGGGAATGGATTCGCTGTTGCCGAAGTAATAACGGATTTTTTCGAAAATTCTGCAGAAAAGATAAATATTTTTTTAATACAATTATTAATTACTCAGATTTTCGTTCGATATCTCTTATGTTAAAATAAAATTTCTTTATATGCATGCACATTTTAATCATATTATATCCTTACATTATTATTGTAATTAATAAATACAGAATACTTTAAATAAATGTTAACACTTTTATAAAAATAATTTTTAGAAAAATAAAATTGATAACATAAAACATGTCATAGTAAATGTAATTTGTCTTAAAAAAATCTTTACTTGTTCACCATCATTGTCAACATATTCTTAGAATCTTCTTCAGGTGATCTCCAGAGTTCATCTCTTTGAGTATTGTTGTAATTACATTTGCAATTTTCTTTCGGAGATCTTGCACATTACATGGCTTCGTAGCATAAACACGGTTTCTTATCTTTTATAGCCAGAAATCACACGGCATGATTTGAAGAACATGGCCATGTTAAAGGTAAACAAGTAGAAACTCTTTAAATACAAAATATAATATATTTGTTATTGTAATATCTTGTGTTATCAGTTCTGTTTCTTTAAAAAAGTTACCTCGACATAAGAGTTAATATTTTTTTCAAGTATCTTGTATAATAGATTAAAGAAGAGTAATAATAAAGAAATATTTTTTTAAGAAATTGTGCAGAAGACTAATCCATTCAAGATATTAACGTGTATTTGAATATTGTTAAAATTTATTACATATTAGATAGAATTTTCTATACTCGCGTATAAGTGGAGCAAGGTTAAGGTGATACCAATCACTTGCGTGCGCTCGAAGACAGGGCTATCGATCTTACATTGCATGCTGAACAGTATCGATAAATGCGAATTTCTACTTTATTTTCGCGATTGATAACAAGCGAAAGCGCAAATTTGTTTTATCGAAAGCATTTTCGTGGCAAGTCTGATTCTTTACTTGCTTCAATATCGGTTATTGCCTTGCAACGGGTCATTTTAAGAAAAGCGTAATCACCACGCATAAAAGTAGCCGTCTCCATTTTTATGACTTCACACATCAATTCTGAACGATTAACGCCGCGATTCCAGGATGTTTCAGTAAGTAGGTTTATGTTGGAATTTCCGCGAATAACTGGCACCGTATTCGTACTCTTGAAGTAATATTGACTTACCGTTACCTGAACGTACAATATCATGGCCACAAGGAACTGATATTGATATCATACGTAATCATTCGAATAATGACGCAGCAATATTAAATTTCTCTAAGAAGACACACTCAATAAAGCAATTTGAAAAAATATTTTTACGAGATTTAATAAGAAGTATTTTACATATTGAATCACAAAGGATATTTCACTTTCGTCTAAAAAGAAGAAGCTTTCAGATAAATTTGAATGCGAAAGAAATTTTGTAATCTTAACGAAGGATGATTAATCTTGCACCGCGCGCAGTCAGCTTAGCCCTATTCAGTAATGCTGAATCGCTCTTTTCATTATTTACCCTGGATCCTAAACCCACCTTAAACTATCTCTACAGTTCTAAATTTAGCACGGGCGAATCGAAGCAATTTAAAGGAGAAATCTTTTTACGCTTTCTTCTGACACTTCTTTATCCCCCTTTTTCAGCCCCGCATAAATAACAGGTTACGTTTTTATGTCTTTTTTTAATGCCGGACACGGACGCTTGTCCAACACGTTCCATGATGTATCGTGATGTAGTTTCTTGTATGCAGAACGCAAAAGAATTCTTTTAAAAATTTCATATTGTAAGAAATTGATGTTTAAATGATTTAAATAAATCATAGGGAAAACTATTATTTTTCTATTTAGATATACATAATAATAAATTATAATTTTTATGTTACAAATTTTGTCACAAGATTATTTGTATACAAGTGTCACGATTTTTAAGCGTAAGTTTATCGTATTACTACTTGAATATGCATCGTAATATATATATATATATATATATATATATATATATATATATATATATTATAATACTTGCAGTTAAGTAGTCGTTTGCATTCACTATAGGAGTTCATCATTAATTGTTCTTGAATACAAGTCATTCGCAGCAATTATTTAATGAATTCATAGCAAAGATACAAAAATGCATTTTATGTTGCCAAAAATAGAAATATCACGATTAATTAACAATGAAATGGTTTACAAAATTAATAGCAATGAATAATTAAAAACTTAAAAAATAATTTAATGCTTTTAATATTATTAGAATTTAATATAACTTTTATATTTATAAATTGCTATTTACTAACATGTGCTATAGACCTTTATCGCTTACTGTTAGTTTCTCCATTTGTAATCGATTGAATGTCATGAAGATAAAGGTTACAGAGTATTTTGCGTGGTAAAAATACAACAATGAATACTAATAAAAAAGAAGGTATTGTAAATTCTTCGATGTTAATCGATGATACGCGTGACCGTGATCAAAGTGTTGGAACCTTCGAGTTTGTTGGCAGGCCAAGGTTGATATTGCCCGGGTTTATCTACGTCCATAAAATGCAGTTATGGCAGATACGCTTACACACCACTGGACAATCGTTGAATTCGGCGTTATTCGCGATACGAACGCTACAAACGAGTTGATAATCAGTGAAAAGTGCGGGATTAAATCGCTGCTCTCCTTGCACGATCAAGGGATAAACACTGTCTGCTCAAATTATTTATACATACATTGAATATGTTTTCTACCCCGCATTGCCTTGAGTTCTGCTAAACCGAGTATTATGCTTCCTGCGTTTCTTCCGAGGTAATTGTATAGAATTAAAATTATGGCCGGGAATAATGGTAGCCGATTATGAGAAATAATTTGATAAAAAAATGTGCGCTGTCACCCTAATATCAATGTACGAAGATTTTATTCAGAAACATTTTGTTCTCTGTTTGAAATTTCTTTAGCCTTCCGCTGCCTCGCAAAGAATGGAATTTACAGAAATTATCGCTTAATTCCGGGAATATTCGTGTACTCACGATCGTTGGTGCTCATTCAGCACGTATCGATATGTAAAATTTATGAGATAGTAGAATATTAGGTACGCCAGTAATTCTCGCCAAATTAGCTTGTAAACGGAGCCACGCCATCTGCAAGAAAAATCAAAAAATTTTATTTAATAAATTGCATAAACAAATAATAATTCTTATCCTACTTTGAGCATAACATTTTTGATCTTTAAATCTAGTTTTTTTATATTTAGATAAATGACAATTTGCGCAAAATTGTACGATAGTATATTGTATAATTTTAATAGCATATATTTTGAAAAAAAATAGTTCTGTTTCTTCACATACTTCTCTCTTGCGTTACGATAAATTATCCACATTGCGCAAACGCTATTTAAAAAGAGACATAAAGCAGTCATTGCGCTAACCGAGACTTATATATTCACTTAAGTACCTCGTGTTCTAGACTGAATTCTTAGCGATAGATACACTTTGCTTAATAGATTATAATAGCAATGTAAGGATTTTTACCATTCTCGAAGCTATAAAAACGGACGAAATCCTTTCATTTCATGTATCATCCACACTTCCTCAGTGTGTGAATGAACTTTGAAGTATCGACCACCATATGTACTCTTTTTTTTTCTTTTAATTTAAATGTTTGGGAAATATCAGCGCTCCCTCGATTCTATAATCGTTAATGCTTTGAAATGTCCCTACACCGCACGCATAAGATTACGCTTAAGGAATATTATCATAATTTATTGATTAATTTCAAAGTGTCATGGATATTAATAAATCGATGATGCATCGTACGCGAAACAGGTTTTGTCTGAAAGAGGAAAAAGGAAGAACTTTGTAAACAAATTATCTCACAATTTCGCTTTCAACGAGTTACCGCTTCGTACTAATACGAGCATACAATCGGTAACAGCTAGATCATTCTACAAAATCGTAAACGGCATCTGCGCTTCGGAACCGGCTAGGGAATTAGCGAAAAGTGTGTCATGGTTAAATCGATTTTATGAGTTTCGAAGATACGCTGCTTGCATGTGATGTTCCCCGAACATAAATTCACCATAAATATTTTATGATTAAATCAGATATCAATCGATCACAACTAGTAACGTAATACGAAATATCAGATGCGATTTATAATTTTATCTTTTGCATTCTCCCTCTCCAAATATAAATTTACTTAGAGATAAACGAAACAAACAAATTGGAATTATTTTTAAATGAAATTCAAGAATGACTTAGCCACTTCAGAAACAATGACTTTTAAATGCAAAAAATTTCTATGTATCCAACGAATGCAGTGTAAATGAGGTCAGAGTGAAAAGCAATTTATAGATGTTGTAAAGTGGATATGTCAACCATTGTTTGATAATGGAGCTATGAACTATGTTATTTGTTTCCATTCGTATGGAAGATGAATGATTCATTTATTGGAATTTGACATCCTGATTTATAATAAGATTTCATGAGGTATATTAATGTTAATATTATGAGACTACACTTCGCAGGCACGTAAAATATTAATATACATTTTAAATATGACATTCATTCGAAATAAAATGTTCGATTTTTCATCGCTCCTTTCACGAATGATGCACATATCACAAACTTTTAGCTTACAAAACAGGATATTTACTTGGAATGTAAAATAAAAAAGTACTAATCTCAATAAACATCACGCCTCTCTAAAGGGAGAAAGATATGAAAAGTTATACCGGATATCCGCCGCATTCAGAGTAGCTAACTTGCTGTGCTCACAAGACCGTAACGGTACTGAGTGATTATTGTGTACGATAAATTCACTCGCAGCTGATATGACAAGGATTAAAAGAGCGAAAATCTCGAGAGAATAATTGAGACGACATGTAGGGTGTAATAATAAATTGCGTTAAGCGCTTCAGATCAAAAGAATTCCTCTAAAGTGATTGTATTTCAATCGCTAGAATTGCGTAAACAAAATTATTTCCTTTCGATAGTGACTCTTCTGCTCATCAGCCAACCTGTAATTACGGGAAGCTGCGGCGCCGTTTTAGCTATATTTTTTTAACGCGCAATATACACTAATCAACATTCATGATCGTACGATCGCAAATTGCAATTTTGCAAAAATAACCATAAAATTGACACACACACCTGCATGGGACACAATTACGCGCCTTTAGTCACCGATTAAGTTATTTGCCTATCTTATAGCAAACACTCGTTACCGTTGATTTTCATTGGACAAGTTAACCGGACTATTACGTAGAAGTAAACGTGAATGCATTTCTTATTAAATGCTAACAATAAGCGCTTTTAAATGCCTTCGCAGAATAAACTTATATAAAATGCATTTAAATTATCTATTAACTTGCAAGTCATAATTATAATTTTTATTTTGTTGTTATAATTCATCTTTTATGAGCATGCTATCTTGTATTAATATTATATCATTGTATAAGTAATGGACAATCTTAAGGGATTTCCTTTTTATATGTATGTATGTATATATATATATATATATATATATATATATATATATATATATATATAGTACATAGTTACATGATTATTGAAGAAACATATTTTCAACAAAATATGTCCATTACCAAGTCAAATCCAGTAATTATTTCAAAAGATTAATCAATTAAAAAATTATAAGCTTTTTTTAAAAATGTTTGTAAACTCTTTTACACTACAAATTTATAAATTATTAACAGTTTATGCATTTTTTTTTCAAAAAATCCAGTTTACACATACAAAATAAATTAAAATTATCTTTGACATGTAGAGATATGAAATAATTATTAAATAATTCACTTCAGGGAATATATCGATTCCTTCTGAGTTATATAAAACCACAAAGTTATTTTTATACAATGATGAAGTACTTCTACAAAACCTATTATGATTTATTTTTTAAAAATAGGTATAAAGGAAGTTTATACTTCTATGAAAGTATGACAACATTTCATATATTTTTCACATTAATTTTATGTCAATATTTTTAAAACATGTTTCATATATACCATTATAAATAAGATCGATTCAAACATATGTATTGAATTGGGCCTTGATTTCGCATCATCGGTAATATTTATTGTCACAAAGATGTATGAGATTCTATTAGCTAACAAAGAAGATGTAAGAATTGTGTCGATCGTTTTTAATCCCGAATAAATATGTGATGGCATTATGATATATTGGATAACGATAGAAGGGCATTTGATTATTTTATTATTTGTGTGTCAGTGGGTCATGGTAGGAGGCAATGTTCCACGTTTTTCATATATATATATATATACGGCGACACGCCTGCGAATTCCTTCACATGTTTCATGCGTACCTATACACATGTATGTACACCATATATGAATAACGTGCCATTACATTGGCATGGCTGCAATTGGGAGAAGCCATTGTATCGTTGATCAATCAACGATGACCTTCGTCTGGTTTACAACTTCTTCCTAAAAATGAGGAAAGCTACTCACGGCATTTAAAGGATTGATCACCGTGATAAAAATTGTCGAAATTTCCAATCATATGCAAAACTATTAAATAATCAATAACCGATTTATGATTTTAATCATAGATACATATACTTATATGTATTACATTAAACGTTGCATAAATTATTCGTAGATTATCGAAATGTCAATTTAAGATCTTATACTAATTAAGGATAAGAGTAAGAGTAAGAGTAGATAGTCGATATGTTAGCGTTGTATAATACAAACTGTACCAAGGAATATAATTTAATACTTAATATATAGTGTATAATTAGCGTTAATAATAATTTAATTTCTCAAAATATTAAAACGTAAGATCAATAAAAGAATTGATATAATATTTTAAAGAAATGTTTAAGATTTTTAAATTCAAATGCATTCGAATCCGATAGTGTCCAAAATGCGTTCAACTGATGCGTTCAAGATCAGCATCCTTTTAAAGGACTGAAAGGCAGCATCTAAAGTGCTGAATTTGATGAGCCACTACAAATATTTGCATACAAGATATTTCATTCTTATTCAGATAAGAGCTTAGCAAATCATTTTCAAAGCAAAGAATGACATGACAGATGTCATTCTTTCTCTTTTTTCATTAAAACTAGTTTTCAGATTATCTCTATAAAATGAAAAAATATTCAATGACTATCTTACATGATAGTCCTGCTAAACCAACAAATGATTGTGAAGAATATTATATGATTAATTTTTAGCAAAATATGTTTGCTTTATCACTGTTAAGCAATGATAAAGATTAACTCTATAAATCTATTTTTCTATTCTTTCAACAATTAATCAGTAAGAAATTTACAATGCAAATTCGAGGAGAAATAGCATTTCTTGAATGCATTCGATAAGACTCGAATGCATCTCATTTTTATTCCGCGCAGTGCCTTCATTTTGCCAAGCGAGGTAAAAAAGTGTTGTAAAAGAAACGCATACCAGAGCGTTCTAGCACGACGGATAATGCGGCCTACCGCTCATAAAGTATCGTGTTTTAAGGGTAGTAAATTAGCAAATTCTTGACAAGACGAGGCATTTTTTATGATCGATCGGGCGTTTTTTTTCCTATGTAGGATCGAGGAAGACGTTGATGCGGGTCATAAAGGTTGACGCGCGAGTGAGTGAACGTCAATGACGGGCTCTCGCGGTCCCCGAGTGAATGGGCGAACGTTGTGCGATGGTCGTTGTACGTAGTCAGCCAGATGTCGAGCGTTTATGCAAGATCGTTATAACATAACGCGGCAATTTAACCCGGTGCAGAAGCGTTTTCTTTTTAGTCCTTTCTCCATGCGTTTCATGGTTTCAACGCGAAATCGGGCACGTAAATATATGTTATATTATGGCCACTTAGACGCGGCGACCAATTTCTAACTACTACATCTGAGTCACACAGATGAATACAATTGCATAATTATGCCGAGTGCTCTGCGAGTGACGCCGCAGAGACATACTGATGCTGAAAGGAGCATTTTGTAATTATTAACCGATAACATCGTAGATAACACCAACGCGTAAAGTCATCGTAAAGATGTCTGTAAAACATCTTATCTTTTAAACGTGTTTCAAATGCTTTTTCCGGCGCCTTTTAGAGATATATTCCAACGTTTATAGTTCGGTAAACTTCAATTGCAAGATAATTTTATTTAAAAGTGACAAACATAAAATAATCATCTAAAATATAGAGATAAATTTTATCTAACGTCTCGAATGTGATACAGGTTCGCGACAGTTCTTAAGTTCTTCGCGACTTAAGAATTATATAGGAAGTGACTGGTTCGTCATACTCGCTTTGATATCACAAACGGAATGCTAAATATTACTGAAACATGAGTCACTGCCGCGATGTCTCGCAGCCAGGCAACGATAATATACGTTCTATTATATATATAGGAATTGAGTACTCTATCGCTTCACCTGGTAGCAACTCGCTTCGCACAAAAACACTTTATGAGATAGGGATTCAAAGAGTATCATATCTATTATAAATGAATGAATATGAATGAAGAATTAGCGTACGTACATTTTCCCGACGTCTTGCTAATTTTTCCATTGGTATTTCCTGGTACAATAAAATGTTTATGCGAACGGAATATTGCGATCGTAGGAAGATAAAAAATGCATTACTCAATCACTTATTCAGTTATCAGTATTTACTCATCTTAAGAAGAAAATTTAATATTTGTAATGTCTAAGTATTCGTTGAAAAATTGAAAATGCTACATTATAACATAAAATTTAAATCGCGCTGATAGAAATAGTATGAAGAAAGCTGCAATGACTATAAGTACTAGAGACAGTATTAAACTCCTTGATTACACTTCTATTAGTCTGCAATTGTGGTCACAAGTAACAACAAGGCATCGTAGATTTGTATGAATGAAACTATTACGCAAGGTGGCTCATAATCGTAATTCACATCGGCGTGTGTCGTACTCCAGTCTGCGGAAATAGTATCTGTACTACTTTATCAGTCATTAAGGAAAACTTTAAAGGCTCTTCTCTTTCCTTTGCGGCATGTAACGTGATCGTTGCGGTTAGCATTTATTCCACTACAAAAAAGATTATTTTCTATGAATAATCAATGCATTATCAAGAAAGAAATACATGACGAATTTATTGAAAAGTCGGAATGGATGAGGTGGCCTTACATCAAGCTCTGTACTGGTAAAAGGAAAATAGGGAACCTAAGTCGTTGTGGATGGCGTAAAGTAACGGTCCACCGGTCAAGGCTCGCCAAGGCCTTTTATCGTTCTTACCAGCCAGACAACCGCGTTATGTCGCAATTTTGTTTCTTCAATTCCTACTATGCCCGTCTTTGTCCATTTCTCCGCGCGGTTTGAATTTATAGTCACGCTTGACAACCGTATAGATCCTTTCAACACTGGAAAAGCATTAACAGACACGAATTATTATTTTAAAGCAAACGCGGAAGTGACAGTATTGTAAATTTAATAGAATATATATAATGTAGTATACTTTAACGAAAATATTATTTTCTTATTATTTTCTTTATTTATTCTAAAAAATATATTAACATTTTATATTAAATAGTTTAATTCAAATGTATAAATGCAAATGTATTACTCAGATGACGTACTTTCTTTGTGCTCCAAGATAAATTGTGTGCACTACGTGTGTGCTTTGAAAGATGAGATGAGTCGAGTACAAGGTTTTGGGTGGGCTGATATATGAGAACAATGAGACGGATCGAGTGAAAGCGATTGCAAAAAAACACTTTCGAAAATCTGTCGATATAATACCTGGCGAAGTCACGTATTGCGAAATAAAAAAGTATAACGTACTAATAATCGTAAATTGTTAAATAAGATTTTTTTAGTCATAATGTTATATTTCCATTTCCAATACTTTTCAATATATTTTGTGCTTTAATATAGTCTTTATTATTCCATGTACATTAAAAGAAAATTACAAAAAATACATATTTATTTTGTCTTCAAAATATTTATAAAAATATTGATAAAAAAAACTGTTTTTATTGTCTGAAAGCATTAGTTAATTGCATTAGGTTTCTTTGAACGAAGATTTTCCTTCATTAATGTACATGATATTGTCGACATTGAGAGCTAACGATGAGCAACGGTAATTAAGACGTTTGCACATCAAGTATCCTTGCTCGTAACGCGTTGGATACGCTTGTTAACTTAAAAAGAATGATCACACATATATTGATTTTTATCTTTTACTAATCACAAAATCGGAGCATTTTCTTCATACATATATGTATATCTACTTATAGACGAATAGGATTAAGATATTAAATATATAAGTAATATATAATTTATAGTATTAGATTGTTTATATATATATATATATATAAAATATAAATCATAATAATTATATCTCATAAAATTACATGACTGATTTTACGATTCAATATTAATATTTTATATTCTTTTATCTGTTCTCTTTTACAATTACAAATAACATATACAAAGAAAGAAATAAATAATTTTTTTCGAAAGGATTCAAATCAGAGGACTTTCTTTTAAATATGATTTTTTAGATTTTAAAGCTATTAAATTTATGACATGTATAAACTTATCACTTTTATTCTTAAAATATTATCTTTATCACACACAAAGCATTCATTATACTTTTATATTGTTCGATTATTTTTTATATATTATGAATTCTACATGTCCACCTTCATAAGCAATCGATCAAATGAGGAAGACATTAACGGATCGTCATCCGTAAATAGAATAACTGATATAGCATGTCTGCTCACGTCAGCTCCGTTGTAGGCCTCTAATCGTGCCATCTTCAACGTACCGAACAGTTCCTGCATTGATGCCTCTGTTCATCGAACTCGGCTTATTTATTATCAGCCAATTTAGTCCGATTGGAAATCGACGTAACAACTTCACGACTGGTCAAATTATTACCAAGGTGAGTGTGCTTCCTCAGTAGCTATCCGTGGTCATGGTCATTGTGCTCAGATACATTCGATACAGCTCCTATGATTTGAATACGCAGGTACTGTAGATAGAATAAAAAAATAGCTCTCGCAATGAAAACTTATTATATAAGTATTGTTATTTATAATAAATAATTTTAATTAAAATTATTGCTATTTTTTAGATAAAAATTTACAAATAATATAATTAAAAATGTAAAAAGTTTCGCCATTTTATCGTATTAGCACAATATAACGATTTCAGACTGTAGTAAAAATTTCTACGAAAATTTTTATACTACGGAGTAACAGTATGGATATAACGCAATTATTGGAACTGTTAAGTTGATTTTTACTGTCATAGCTTTTGCAATAAACTCTGGAAAAGATCTCTTTGACGATTACGTCTTACAAAATATATCAAGAGTTAATTTAACAGAAATTCTGCGATAAATCCGACAACTAGAAACAAAGATTGAATGAAATTTCCATGACGGTGTTTTACGTTATTCATGATATTTTTGCAATTTCTTACATATTCTTTTATAATCTGACATTGAAACGTTGTTTCCGGATGATTTGTGTTAGCTGTATTCGCGTTAGAATGATAATAACCAATTTTACATTGATTTTTTCTCGTCTTATTTCCCTAGCTTCTACGTCAAGTAAAAACAGCGACTTACAGATACCTTCCTGCGAACGCGTCCTTCGCAAGAAGCACGGGGCTTCGACGAAAAAGAAACGAAGGAAAATAAGACTATTCTCTCAGGATGAATAGGACTGCCCGTGTATGGTTTGCGCCGAGAAGGAATGCAATAACTTGAGCCGCGGCAATGTATTCTCTTTTTCGTCTGTCTCTCGTATCGCGACTAAGACAATACGCAACATAGACTCCGTACGAGTTGCAGCACGATAAAGATTTCTTTAACTGAACTTATGTATAATGGCAAAGGCACCGAGATCCTTTTACCACGCGAGATCAATACCTTATTTATGGTATGCCCGTCTCGCACAATAATCGAGTTGAATTCCACAGCGATCGAAGAGAAGAGTCACGTGTGAGTGCAAGAAAGGTTCTTGTCTCTACAGAGAGAGGAGAGTTTATCTCCTCGTATTGTTTTCATAATACATTTACGCGCGCATTCTACGCGAAAAGATTCGCTAATTGACGTTACACGATTACGTCAATATTGATTCGTGATGAGCAAATAATTGCTAATGTTCTGCCCAAGCTATCTGGGGTCAATCGGTGATTTAAAGATTTTATTTCTACTGTTATTATTTATTATCTTATAATCAATCGAGTAATATATGAGATAGTTTGTCCCAATTGCTATACAATATTTTATTTTCTAAATTTCACAATATGCAAATGACACTGACACTATAAAGAACAATTTGGATTCTTTTCTGTAACGATAGGAAAACCAGGAAGAGAGCCAACGATCGTTCACCCACGCGTATTGAAATCACCACATGCTGGAGGCACATAACAAAAACCCATGAATCGCGATGAAGCATTGATACAAGAGCGAAATCGAAACAGGTGTTCGACAAGTTAAATTCGATGTGAAAATACGAAATTCGGTTACGTGGGTGGAATCCGCATTTTTCTTCGGTCATTGCCGCCGAACTTCTATGTTCGAACTCTCCTTAAAATATGAACACAACTTTTTTCGGAAGAATCTTATATGAAATTCTTTATTTTAATTTCTAAGCAAAAATTAAGATAACCGATCAATATTCTTCAATTGAACAAAATTTTATAATATATTATTAAATTTTAAACTTGGTGAATAAAATGTCAACGAATAAATAAATTCATAGTTGAATTGTGACATGACCGCATCTTAAATTTTTTAAATAAAAAGTTACACATAAAAAAGTAATCATTATGTCTTATAAAATAATAAAGTAATGAAATATTACTTAAAATTATTAATAAATCCGCGAAAAGAATGACGTCAATCTTAATGGAGTAATCAAATGTATATTACTCTTTTGATTTTCCCAAGAAAATGATAATTAGTGTGGTAGACGAATATTAGAAGGACAATGTATATTACTCTTTTGATTTTACCAAGAAAATGATAATTAGTGTGGTAAATGAATATTAGAAGACTAGTTGTTTTGATGATCTTACTGTTTCCAAGAACACGATGACTCGCATTTTGCTGTTACCAAGGGATAACATCACTCGATAATTGTCATGTTCCTGAGTACAGAATTGTACAATCTGAGTTTGTTACAAATTCATTGATTCACGAGATCTGCAAATTATGAGCAACATTGCCTGCAGAAAATGATATATTTTCTTCTTACATCATTAGGCGTAAGTATGCCATGCACGTGTAACTTTAATGTGTGTTACATATGTTACATGTCACATCATATATAACATATTACATACTTTACAGATATTATATGTATCATGTAACACGTATTCTTGGATATATAGATTTCTATACTTGCAGCATTTAATTGCTGTGTATTATATATAGCTTATAAGACTAATGCATTTAAAGGCCATTCATATTTCAAACCACTTTCAAACTTATAATAAGAATACTTAAGTAAAATGTAGCAGTTTGTTATTTAATATGCTTAGATTTTTTGTCCTATTATGTACTCTCTCACGTACAAGCTGCTTGCGCAGAAATTATAGCGGCTATTAACAGAATTCCGAGAGAGGAAAAAAAACGAACGCATTTTTTGACACGTAGTTGGAAGGTGCGCCGATTAATGGCACGAAAGTCTTGACGCGACTCGCGCGCAGTACGGAAGTATACGAATCGCTCGAGTGCTGCGAGCGAGAGTCAGCTTCCTCCGCGTTTACATAAGGCTAGCGGATGATTAACAATCGCGGCCGCTAACGAATTAATTACGCTGCATGATAGGCTGGTACCCATCTCGCCACTGAAAATCACACTCGAGCGTGTAGCAAGGCCGCGCCACAAATGCCGCTACGGGAAGCGACGAACGTTCGATTGTTTGGATTACTAATGAGTCAATGCTGCAAAATGATTTTATATACCAAATTAGCTGCAAAAAATTGGCGAGGCTAACGCTAAATGAAAATATTTTAATAAGTTCATATGTGTATGAATATGAGATGATTACGATTATCGAAAATTAATCTAAATCAAACAATATACAAGTACACATTTGCAGACGTTTGTAAATTGATGTTGATATTATTATTAATATTGTTACATGTATGTGATTATTAATATTAAATTTATGAATTGATTTATATTATTACAGAAAAATAGTTATTTATAAATGTTCCACTTTAAAATTGCTGAAAATGGCGAAATGTTTAGACAGCATTGGACAAATACGTGAGTTCTTCAATATTTCAAAAAAACTTATTATTTTCATTTGTATGTCATTTTAATATGATATACGAAATATCGAACTTTGATGTGACGAATAATTCTCCACAAATAGATGGAGTAATCTTGAAGCTACAAGTGTAATCGTATAATATTCTTCGCTGCTTAAACACATGTTTAACCAGGAAGTAAGTCTTCATCATTAAAAAATACATATTAGACATATTTTTGTGACATCATTGGTATAAACGTTTTATCGATGACCAAATGATATATTAACTGGCAGTTGAATCCAGAAATGATGTAGTAAGGTCTTTTCCCCGCGATCACGAACCATGAAGATAATTAAGTATCCTGGCACAACAACTACGTTTGGAAAGCGTTATACATACCGATGAGTCTGATTGACAGTGACATAGTTACGGACAACCTTGTATTTTAAGTCGTGGCGAAAGAAGGGCGACAATTATGCGTGGACAGTAAACGCTATTGCGTGTTTCTTACATTGCGTTATCAGTTCACCAAACAAACATTTCGTTTTTTAATGCGATCATCAAACATGCAACGCAAACATGTTTTTAAAGACTTGTAATAATCCGATTGTGTGATCGATTGATTTCTATGCATTTATGCTATAATTTTAAATTACAAATATAAAGACATTTCTTTTGCACGGTGCGTGATAAAACAAAATACAAATCTCTTAGAACACAAATAACTTTAAAATAATTTTGTTTCGTCAAAAATCAATTCATCATGGAAAATTTGCTGTTTATTATGATGCTTGATGAATCGTTGTCAGCAAGAAAAATAAGACGCAACACAATTAAAGAATTTGTAAATTCAATAAAGATGTATAATCGATAAATACAATTTCAATATTCTCAAATTATATGGCTTTAAAATTATGATTAAAAGGATATAATATTTAAAAGAAATTTATACCACTGGGATTTATCAAGAAAGCTTTGAAAGTCGATGATTTTTCTAATCCTGTAAAATATCCCGCAATATCATTAGCTATTACGAATGGCAGTGAGAAAATTCTCATGGACATTTATAAAGTGCTAAAAGTAGTTGTTGGCTGATTTATTGGCCAGTGCTGTATATTATATAACACTTAAATTATAGTTTTAATAAGCGTTGTAGGATATCTCTGAAAATCTCTCATGAACGATAAACGTGCATCTGCCACGGGTTGTGGTTAAACTGTGTCAGCGAATAAATCAAGCTGATGATTTTTCACAACCTCATCTCGTCTCTGCCGATTAAATCGAAAATTTCGCAGCTCTTTCCAAAAGCCGCGACGGCATACTGATTGGCCGGGATTGCCAAGGGTCTTTCTCCCTCCCGTTTCGGAAAGATACCATCGTCAAGGCAACAAATTGTAATTGATTCTTCGCTCTAAGCAAGATAATACCAATGCGGGCAACAAGGACGCAAGACAACAAAACGTTGCATAACTAACGCCGGTCACGCTTCACGGCACGATGCTCCACGTTCGCCCTCTCTTCGCCAGATCTCCGAGATTCTTCCTCGAGAACCGCTCTTCCATGGTCATCAGGTTGATGTGCCAAATCGAAGAATCAGTACGATAACAAAATTCGGAATATTTATAAAGCGAGATTGAACATATCGAAGAGGATAATATCCTCTCTTAATGTCACCGTCGGAAAAACAGTCATGTGTGCGATGTGGCTTCACATTTTAATTAGAAATTGAGTAAAATCAAATGCGCAACACGTCAATCACACGAATATACAAAACGCCCGTTTCATCGTCGCCTCTTGAGATAAGCGTCCCTGTGGTATGCCGTTTAACTCACGTACGGACATTCGCCGGGCCGATCAAGGACTAATGGAAATTTTCGAGTCTTCACGGAAGAAAAAACAAGTTCTTTTGCCCTCGAGTGCAATCGAAGGTATTTTGTAAAATGTAGATACGGAAACAGTTCTCACCAATGGCAAATTTCAAAGTACAAGTTGAAACACCGAAATACTAAAATTAAATAATACTGATTATACTTATTTTATAATTTAGCACTTGAATATTTCGGAGAAAATAATGACATATAGATAAATTAAACATAATTTGTATTTTTAAAAAAAGATAACCATGTGAAAAAAAAACTTTTAATTGTTTCATATAAATCTTAGATTTGAAAATCAAAAACAATAGTGTTTAAAATACAAAAATATGTAATTTACCATTTCTATAATTATATGGAAATTATTGCAATTATCACGGCAATAATCGTAAATAACGCTCTCATTATCGCGTTAACAGTAGCGAACGATGTTTCGAATCGTTCCAATATGGTTGCCAAGTAGATAAAGACCGCTTGTCAGCGCGTTTAGAGCGCATCGAGAGTTTTGTTCCGCAGCGTTCTTACGTAAATAGCTATTAAATTATTTTATCAATTCCTGAGAGAGAAAGAGAGAGAGAGAGAAAGAGATTTTATTTTATTTCATACAATATAAACATTTCTATAAAAATATGCAAATGATAAACCTACATTTCTTTATTTTAAATGCATATCATATAACTTTTTGGATTTTTAGACTGATTGTTTCGATGTTTAAATATTTTTTATCATTACATACAATACTATTGATTTCTTCTTAAATTGGAATTTTATTTGTCGAACAAAGAGAGAAAAAAATTTGTACAAGCAGTAATCCGAACATCCGTAATTTCGCGGGAGTGACAGAATCCGCGCGCGCGTTGGGGACAATGTCGACGACGGAGGCACTGGGTCAGCTCTGGTTTCCAGGCGGTTCAGCACGTCGAGCAACACAAGGCATCGTGAAAAGTGTACACCAGGGTGTGCTTATGCGCGAGAGGTCGACGAAAGACAAGTGAGGTGAGCGAAATGTGTGTCACACGATCGAAGTGCAGCGCGCAACGAAGTGCGAACTGCCGCCAACGCTCGCGCGTCTTCTTCTCATTGTCATTCGGTGTGGTGCAAAAGCGGCCGGCAACGGTGCGAGACACGACGACGCGATAGAACTCGTCCATCGCGACGCACAAGCTCAAACGTGACCAATCGTTGTGCTCGTCTCAGTGCGAATAAACCGCAGAAAGCGCTTCGCGGTCTCGATAAGGCGAGCGAGAGATAAACTCTGGCCTAGTTCTCTAAAGAATTAGACGAGCGATAATGTAAAAAATGATAATGAGAAGACACCTCGACGTCGAGGCATTAAGAAAATAACTCGGAGATATGAAAAAAGGAAATAGAAGTTGTTACTGAAAGAAATTTGTAGAAAAACGCTGAGAAACAGGTACAAAAGACATTACATGAAAAGAGTAATGATAGAGAAAATGGGTTCATGTAATAACGCAATAAAATGGATAATGGCCCATAAAATTTAAATAAATAAAATATACAAGCATATCCTAAAATGCAAAATAGACGCGAGAGCTGTTGAATATTTTTAAAAAAATATCAATGAGAAATAATAAATAACAGCTGTATAAAAAATTTGCATAATTATTTTTAGCTTTAGATAATATAGTCGAATTATTTTAATATGTCTCAAGCATAAGCTGTTTTGTGAATCATTGTTTGGATTTCTGAAAAATTTCGTCGATGGTTTTCATCGAGAAATTTTCTTTCACTCATATATCAAAAGAATGTAAGGTGTTTTAAACATTTTGTTTACTAAAACGTTATTTTTGTCTCTGAAATGTATAAAACAAGTTCTTACCAATACTTTCTTGCATTTCGATTTCAAATCGGTTATCTATTCCTAAATAAGTGTTTTTACAAAATGTTATTTATTCGTCATCTTAATTAAAAAAAGTTAATTTTTTCTTATTTTTTATTCTTCTATAATTTTTTGTAGAAGAAAATAATTTTTTATTCTATTTTAAGAAAATTTTCTCGATAAGTTTAATTAATATAAAAAATTATAACTCAAAATTATATTTGATTAAATAATATATGACCAACATTTTATAATTGAAGCTATGAATGTATATCTTTTAATGATGCTATGTTAAAAACGTACAGAGTTATATACACGCGAAGAAAATGTTAGCAATATTGTGCACCTATAATTTTCTTAAAAATTTCAATGCTGTACTTGAATTCTTATAATTAAACTTATTCTAGATAACCTGCTACATCTAAGTATAGATCTAAATAAATTAGTCGCTTTCAATAATTATAGATTTCGTTCCCGTTTTAATAATCAGGTCGGTAATCTGGTAATTCCGTACACCTGCGTTTTCCTTGTTTCAGAACAGAATTTTCAACACGCGGGTGTCTCATTTCGCGTCCTACATAAGATACGTGACGATTCATCATGATTGGCCTATCGTTCAGCGACACGCGCTTTTTCATTTCACAACGAGCTGTTTGTAATTCTGCAAACATCTGCACAAATTTTACCCGCGCAGACCGGCCTTGCGCATCGTTTGCGTTGAAGGCAACGTTGTTTTGACCGACGCGACGTATCGATCCCGATCGAAACCGATTTGTCGTGCCTTCACGATGAATCTGCGAGGGCAAACGCGGCAATACGGACGGCAACTCCACAGCGGCGTGAAACCGTTCTTGCTTTCACGCGTGCGATTCGCCGCCATGGTTCTTCCGTTCATGCGCTGCGAGTATTTTGCGCGCGTGATCGGGGCAGCTATAACTGCGCGTATGCAGGCACTTGTTGCAACAAACGTCATGCCTGGGGCGATAACTGTGAAGCATGAAAATATTTTAGGTTCTCGTTTCGCTTTTGTGTACTATCGACATGTCGCATTCGAAATATTTCCCTACATTACGCATGGCCCGTTTATCAGAGATTAGATCATAGGTAAAAATATTTCTTTGGTCCAAAAGCGTGAAAGGATTAAATAACCGGCCAAATAAAAGAAACAATTGCATGAGAATATTAGAGAGAAAAATGAGGGAAAAAATATCTCGGGAAGCACAAATCAATGATGGACTTCACGTCGATTTAACCTTCGGCAGAAGCATGGGGGAATTGGCCCTTAGCCATGCACGTACGTGCACGAGCATCTCTCCACGACGCGGGCGCAGCAGAAATCGTCCTAATGATCGCATCATTAACCTCGTAATAGATCTGCTCTACGTGTGAGAATTCGCCGGCTCGATCGTTATCAGCGTATTGGAAAAGTAAGGTGAGAGGATTTTCTATTCCTGGATATCAACTACGTATTTATAGTACGTTCCGGGGGCTCTCCCGGGTATTTATAGATCGGCGCTCGTACTGCTTCCTTTTTACCAGCAGCACCGGTAGGCGGATAAGAAAGCTAGTATGGGTCACCGCGGAAGACTTGTAACGAGAAAAAGGAGAGCTATGCGTTTCGCTGCGTCTAAAGAAGCAAAACGCTGGCAATGAAATATCGCGGAGCGAGATTATCCCGTTTTGCACAGATATCGTAAATAGCAAGTTATTTTTGTTTTTCCCATAAACGGCGCCTATCGCATGCAACGAATTATTGCTCGCAATCGTTCAGAATCGGAGTAATCCAACTCTGTACGAAAGCGATGATTGGAAAACTGTCAAAGTTAAGACCTACAGGTCTGAGATATCCAGAATTGGGAAAACATATGAGAGCCTGACGTTCCTCTCTCTATAGATTGCAACTTATCAATAATTTCTGCCAATTTACCGACTTATGATGTACATACATGCGCGCTCTCGTTTACACGCTACCGCGAAAGATTTTCTATTCCTGGACATTCCTGTGTATTTATAGACTTAGCCGCTGTCGTCTTTCCTTTAACTACTGCAGTGTTGTGGTATAACGCGCATAGGAAAGCGAGATCTTACGTGAAAGCCGTTAAGGCTGTTTCCACCGAAGCGCATAGAGAGAAACCGAGACTAGGGAACATCCACCAATACTATAGTGTGTAAAGGTCGTAGAAATGTCAACAAACGGCTGAACAAGGACACCGCGAATGGCAAGAGGATAATGCTATTAGATACATTTTTGTGGGTACTACAAAACGCGCCAAATTGCAGCAATCTTGATACATTACTATATTATTTAAATTAATAAGTTTCTTCACTATACATATCCCGGGTAGCAAGCTGACATTATTTGTCGTCATTTTGACGTCAAAATAATAAATAACGTTTACTACTTAAGATATTTATTAGCTTTATTAAATGTCATAAGACATGTAACATATCCAAAAAAAGTTGATTTTTACACCTGAATACTCGTTTTTGTTCGATCTTTATATTTTGAAAAATTGTTTAAAATTATGACGAATGTTTAAAAATATCTTTTATAATATCTATATATTAGGTTAATATACAGTAATAAAAATAATTTTACATAAATTTCGATTTAGCGATAGAAAAAATAATTTAATTCATAAATTCGTTGATATATGTTTCTCCGCGAATTAGTCATATAATCGGTAGTATTATGCAAATGATATAGAACATAATTAACATATTTGTTTTATGATTTCTTTGATTGTTATTCAGGCAATAATAGTTAAAGAAAAAGTTGCACATATTAAATGCCGAAAAATGTAATTTTTTTAAATTTAAAAATAATGCAATTATTATTCATGTTTTACTTCTTTCTTTTATATGTTATTTCGCTAAATACCATGAAATAAATTTGCATGTTGCAATTATGTTTACAAACTGATTGTACATACATGAGAGACGAATATTATTGACATATCTATATTATCGAAAAAATTCTGTTTAATCAAGTGATTCTGTCTGTCGCTTTTTTGGAAATTTTTCAGCAATCAGTTATTGTATTCAAATACCTTGGATCATTTCCATCGACATCGTATATTATCGCATATTAGTTTAAATATCTACATCATATTCTAAAAAAATTCCATGTTGCATAACATTTAATTTCATATGTAATTGTTAAGACTCGCGTAGACGCTCTCGACAAGCATTGATGTCACCGATTACACCGATTTACGAGAATGATTATATAACGACTTAAAACAAACAAAAAAAAAAAGAAAAACTTTGAGGTAATAATTTCACGTTATAAATGCTTAATATTTATACTAGAATTGAAATAAAATACAAACAAAATATAACATTTTTTTTCAAATCGCCCAATATCATTAGTAATAAAATATGCCGCAGAATATGAAATATGCAAAAATTTATGTAAAAGGATAATATTGAAATTTTATGTTTAATAATTAATTGAATTAATAATTAGCTGTAATTAGCTGTAACTTTTAATATCTGTTTCCGTCGTTTTTATCATTTTAAAACATATGTCTATATGTTAATGAAAGAAAAGAATTCAATCATTAATCAGTTTTTTTTATCGCACTCTCTTTAAATTAAAAACACTTGTGAGAGAGTCACATAATTTATACGGGTTTTCACACTCCATTCAAAAGACACGGCTTTAATGATATCACGCTGTACTCTGAACGTATGATAGGTTTACATATGCATACGAGTGGCTCGATTAAACACGTGTCCGGCTGATGTTGTCATGTCAATCCCTCCAGCATAAACATTACCATTGTTAACCATTGCGTGGCAGATAAGCGACGCACGGTCCGGCGTATAGTAGTGCAATAATTTTCAGTAGCGATATATTCCGGACACAGCGGCCGTGCACGCGCCGTTACGTTTTAAAATCGACGTATTGGCGACCTTATTTCCTTAAAACGCGCGAGCAAGCGTTGACCGAACGCCATTTCTGTGCTAGCAGGTTTTACGTGCTCTGCTACTGTGATTCGAGCGAATCGCGTTTTCTGTATGGCTGAAAAATTTGGGACATTTCCGGTCTCGATGATGCTAATTCTTTGACGAGTTTCGAAATACGCGATTGGTTAATTAAAGAACTGTTGGACGTTCTTGATTGACACCCAAATACCGCACCTGACAGTCCTTTTCCTATTTTCGACACGCTTTATCAAATTCTTGTGTAAAGATATTTGTTCTCTACTCTTTCTGTAACAAAATTACAAATCGAGAGCATGGCACATTGAGTCGAAAGTTAAACGTTGCACAACGATCAGCCGGTCGTTATAGCGCAATGTCTTCATCTTACACAGCATACTGATAATAGTATAGACATCTAAAAGTCTCTAGACTAGATATTTAGAACGTTTAATTTCGTGGGTCATATTGAAGATATATGACGAAACCTTCGATCCTCCGATACATTCCGATACGTTTCGATGTCCTTTGACAAATTCATATCACGAAACTGCGACGTTTTGCAATGATCGCATAATCGCGACAGCCGATCGTATGTTCGGGTTTCAGTTTAAAATACTATCACCATAATTTATGCAACTTAGCGAAAGTAAAAGTAGATCTTGCGATCTTTGGGGAGCGATTGCAAGTGATAAAAAATTTGGAAAAGCAAATTGCTTGTTGCAGCAAATAGAATGTCAAGATACTGCTAAGTTAAAATCTACTACGATTTGCATATTGCCTAAAAACGAAACGATCAACGTATCTGCACTCGACAAATGATTGGAACCGAGAAATACGCGGAAAGCAACTCTTGCCAAGGCTCCACGCGTCTACTACCGGTCTCACCTGTCAGCTGCCAGCGGAGTTGACAGCTCCGGTGCCTACGTCAAGCGCAGACCGCAAAAAAACGCATACATTCATTCAACATATTGAAACGAGCTGGCATTAGACTCCGCGAGACTCACTTGATCAGAATTCTCCAGAAGCAGCCAAAGCTGGAGCCGTTCGGCACTTCGCTCGCGTACGATATGGTCATTTCCTATCTGATTGCGCGCGCGCAATCTCCTTCCTGAGCCGCTACCCTCTTCTTCCTTCTTCAATGCGGTCTCTTCTTCTATAGATGACCTGGTCCCTCGTATCGTTTCGATGATGTTTCCGGTGAGGATGCTGCACACTCGCGCACATGCGGTGCGCGGGCCGCCGATGTTCTGTCCGACAATTAATTAGTTAATTTGATTCGAAGGGTAGTTCGTAAACTACCCGGGAAATCGGCACCGGATTCTACCTAGTCGCCCGCGATGGATTTACCATCAGGGAGATCTATAATATGCGAATGGTTAAAACCAGCTGACCAGGCGGATCGACTGTCTACTGACTGAGCTCCACTAAGGACGGCGGGACCAACGGAGAACGGGGCCCGTCTGTGCCACCTCCACCTAGGAGTCAGGGATGTGAGTATCACCTGTAGAGCCCATTTCTCATTGAACCTGGGAGCAAGTATTCCGAGCAGAGCTGAGGTTAAGCTGGATGGAAAGAAACAAACAATCAGATGTATAAATCTTCATATTTTTCTTGTGAAATGTCACTTTGAAAACATTTTTACTAATAAGCTAATTTTTAGATAATAAATTTACTCAAACTTTAAATTTGCATCGAATGCATCGAGCTAGACATAGATAACTGTTTAACTCTTTGACTAAATTTTTGTGATTCTTACAAATATTTATCTTTCTAATATTTAATAAATTTCTAATATTAAATAAATATTTATCTTTTTTAATCTTGAAGATGGATGCATAAGCACAATACAGCATATAAATTAATAGCAGTATAAATGCAAAAAGATGCAAAGAGAAAGATTAAATTATCACAGGAATATCATATGAAATATCACATAAAATCACACATCTTCTATCGCGAGGATTTCATGATTGAGAAATAAGGATGGAACGAAGACTGATTGCATGTCGGATAAAGCATCGATTTGACAGATCTCTGGAGTTATATTAATCATAATTTAATAGGCAGACAGTAAACGTTTGAGTGGCAATTCCATTTCTATGTTTGTCGTACTCATCAAATGGCGCGCCGCCCTATCGGATTAAATGCTGGGGTTTCAGATCAACCCTAGGTCACGTCTGCAGTTCGGCGTCAATTAGGAATTTACGTAACTCTGTCGCAAGCATCTGCGTCTGTGACATATGGTTTATTCCGCGGAATTCCTCTTTCAAAACCAATGACACGCCTGGCCTTTCAAGTGGATCTACAGCGAGTAAAAGGGGAACGGTGCGGTTCAAAGTGCCGCTCGCCTTCGCGGCGATATTAATATCACCAGGAGTTTCCACATTTCATTATTCTTTGCGCATTGGCTTTGAATTATCTTTTATGCTCTTCTTCTTTATGTCATCATGAACCATATCATTATCATCAGTGTACCTAATTATTATATGTCCAACGATAATCAAAGGACCATCTTGTTTCGAAACGTTCTTCAAAGAATAGGTCGGACTTTCTTACGGCCCTGTCGACCGTTCAAACGCAGGTGGTTGCAGGCACATTCGCAGGTATCAAGCACTTCCAAAACGCCATCTTGCGCACGGTTCGCGCATCCTTCTCTTACCTTGCCGTGGCCTAGCCTGCGGCGTAATCATGGCCTTCTGGTACCATCCACCGGTCACCTTTCGCTCGTTCACGCGTCAAGAACACGATGACGTGCACTCTTATCGCTTTTCGCAGATGATATTTATGCAACGGGAAAAACCCGAAATGTGCAGCCACAGTTCGCCGAAAGGCCGGAAACAATAAGAATTGCGCAAACAAAATGTCACGTGTTCTAAATATCTCCAGGTGTTGTAAAATAGGTCACTGACGTCATTAATTCGTCGGACCCAATTTCAGGATCTTGAGATCGTTAGCGAGAGAATATTATCATTCTTGGGGACCATTCCGACGGCTTAAATTATCGCGGAATTTGAGGGAACGTAATTCAAAGAATCCATTGGTAGTCCTCGTTCTAATTTGCATAAATTAGCAATCGGAGCATTCGTGGTTTCTCACCGCGAGTCTCTCTGCACGAGTCGGAAAAGGATTTGATTGTGCTGTAAACGGTTTTGTGGTGGCAATTGTAACGGGACGAGGCGATGGGACAAGTTACGTATAATTTATTACTCGCATTTTTTTACAGGAAATTAAACACACGTTCACACGATCCCCTTCCATGCATTACTACTTGAGTTTGATGTCCTTTTGCACGTTGTATACGATTTTCGCCGAAGCCTGGAACAGCTTTTTCTCATGTTCGGTTATGCGCATTCGTATTATCTGCGTGATACCATTTTCGCCAATTGAGCAAGGTAGAGATAGGAATATGTCGTGACATACATCATGATGACCCTAAGAAGACAATTTTGATTGATATAAAAGTTTTATATAATGAAATAGGAATTTTTTAAATGCAAACAATCTATATTTTATTCAAATATTTTGGTTTTTTTTTTATTTTTTGAAAATGCAGGAAAGAAAATTATGATATTAAAAATTAGCTGTAAATTTCTTTATTACGAATAAAATATTTTCGGATTAAGAGTTAAGCGTAGTAACATGAATACTAATTTATACCTTCACTAGGGTCGAAACTGGTATAATAGCTTGCGTATTGCGTAATATTGCTATTATGATATCAGCTGCTGAAAGTCCAATGGCCGTATTTGAATATCCTTTTAAACATCGCACCATGGGACCTCTGAAGAGATAAAAAATATTAAATTTTAGCAGAGTGCTACAAACACCGTTTTAATAGCTATGTATTAAAAGCTATGTTTTATTTATATACAATTATAACGGTTTCTTGATTTCGTCATAATATAATTTAATAAAATTACCCGTAGGAAATAAATCTAAGATATAAATTAAATTTTCACGGAAGAAATTCAATCTTTTACAAATAGATACGTTATTTTACAAGTATTCAAATCAATTGATATTGATATTTATGCATAAAAACTAACAATTTTTCTGTTTACTCAAAATTATTGAACTTACAGCTTCACCACATGTGCTGCTATTTCAAACCATTTCTCATCATCTGTATCCAGACCAATATTCGGAATAATATCACGGAACTGCACTCCCGCAACGTTCACTCCAGACCAGAGCGGAACTAGAAAACATCGGATGATAAATTGGGCTTAATGCGTAACATCGCCTTTCTCTCCGTGTCAAATGTCAAAGATCGATCGATAGAACTCACCCATACTGTCCCCGTGTTCACCAATGATGTATGCTTGGACTGAACTTGGAGCTATTCCTAATCGATCAGCGATCAGATAGCGAAATCTTGCGCTATCCAAATGAGTTCCGCTGCCGATTACTTGATGGACCGGAAGTCCACTTATTTTCCAGGTAACCCATGTCAAGATATCCACTATACAAGGAAATCATGTTTATACTGCATCAAATTTTCTTGCTCCGATAATTATTTATGCGACATGTTTAACATTACATAAACCAACAGCATATTTTGATGAACAATGTATGTATTATTTGCTGAAATAATTATTTCTTTAATCATATTTAATTTATTTTTGCACAACTTTCGTAAATAAAAATTTTGATATCTTTATAATTATTCTTCCTTTTTCTGTCTTTAAGTAAAGATTCTATTCAAACAAAATCTTAAATGATAAATAATAATAAGTTTCCATTGTCTATTTGAATAAAAAAGTGATTATTTCAGTTTTGATTACTCTAAATATTATCATTATTAAATATACTATATATTAATTACATACACAGTAATTCACATTAATTACATACACAGTATGTTCAATAACGAAATACAGAAAAATGCTTTCTATAAAATATTTTTCTAGAGTCCATTAATATTTAGTCCGTAATATTTTGTAATATTAAAATTTTTTAATATTATATGTATGATGTTTCTTTCATTACATATTAATTAATAGAACCGTCTATTGAGTTAATTAATTTTAACCTGGATTGCTGATGACGATAAATACCGCATTTGGACTATAATTTACTAGAGGTGGTATTATGGTTTTCAATATTTCTGTGTTTCTTTTCACCAGATCAAGTCGAGATTCACTCTTCAATGGTCGTACGCCGGCGCAAATAGCTACGACTTTCGAATTACTCGTCACACAAAAATCTAAGAAGAAAAGAAGATATTTTTTATTTTTTACAGTAAAAAAAATAATTGTTCTAAATAAGAAAACAAATGGATTGATATATGTTCTTGTGAATTACAATTATAATCGCCAATCGGTACGAGTAATTTTATTACACGTGTACAGATGAATCTACGATTTTTGTGATTAATACGTATTCAACGAATCCATTACCTGTATCATACTCGATCTTTGGATCTCCTATGAATACAGAACTATGACTATAGTCCATTCCTTCGCCTTCCAATTTTTTAGGAAAGACATCTACTATTGCGATATGCGAAGTGATTTGCTAATATTTTATAAAGCAACATTAAAAATTAATATAATATGTCACTAAGAGTTTAAATTTAAAATTTTTCTATTTTTTGTTTTACAATCTCATATTCTTTAAATTATACGATAGGATATATATAATATAATATTATTAATGCAAATATAATAACGTCATAGTGTTTACGCATTTCCTTCGTTTGTATTTATGTAATACAACTTTTTAATTTAAAATAAAGCAAATTCATTAAATAACTATAATCTAAATAGATCAAGATTGTATAATTAAAAAAATATTTAAAAGAAAATAAACTACCTGAAAAAGAAGTGAATTGGCGAGGGCAACGCCGACCATACCAGCACCGACAATAGTGACTTTACGGCTACTATCTCTAACTGGTTCCGTCGTCTTACATAAGAGTTCTTCTCGTAAGCATGGTGAACTAAAATTCGAATAACTCGCTTTCCTTTAATATTTCCACGAAATGTTATATTGTAATCATTCGTGGATATCTTGTAAACTATATTTATAAAATTACTTAATATCGCTCAATACAGGTAATAATACGATTTCTTCGAAAAATCCTCTAGTAATTATATTAAAATTCTTAGAGATTATTGAAAATAGAGATTTTAAACAAATAATAATTTTATATTGTATAATATTAATTGGTTTATAATATTTTGTGTACATATTATATGTATATACCTATATAAAATAAAAAAATTTATCTTATAAAAAATATGATAAAATTGCTTGAAAATAATTTATAGTTGCTATATATAAATATTAGAAATGCTAATTATTTAAATTTGTGACTTTATTAATCAAAGATGTTCAAAAAAATGTAACCAAGAAAAACTAATTATTAAAACAGTTTTAAAATCCAATATTTTTTTCTTACACGAAATTAATTATTCTCTGTACATTTGAACCAGAAGTCGCATTTTTCTTGAAAGTTTTTCCTTTATTACTTCCAAAGATTTCCGTCAAAATCGTCGGCGGTAAAGCGCGAGTATATTGGTTCCTGACAAAGTCTCTCGTTATTATCACGCGTGCAAGATTCCTCAGACATATCGATAGCGACAGTAGAGATGATAAAACCATTGTTTCTGTCATTCATCGGTTTTGTAAACGTCGCACGATCGTTTTCACCCACGTCTGTCACATTGCATGAAACCGGTTTTTTTTCTTGAAAAGAGAGAGTACATACACTGATAATCGATCGACATAGGGTGCGTTCGGGAAGACGTTATTAGCGCTATCAACAACAGTTTATCTTTATTACTCACTAAAAATAGAAGAAAGATAGACCGATGCTGATGGAACTAATAGCGTCTCTCCGAACTTACCAATAACATTTTTGGCATATGGCCATCATGTCGGTTCGTCAATTGTTAAACGCATCCATGGTTACTAAAATTTATTATGATAGACGTTCAAAAAAAAAGTAGAGGAGTACGATATTCATTAATAATTAATTCTTTACTATTTGCTTTACTTTGCCATTTTTTTATTTATGTACTAAAAATACTTTATGCAATATTTTTCACAATTTAGAGTAATAATGTTAAAATTGAGAAAATTATATATTTATACATGTATTTGCAAATATATTTAAACTTTTTTAATAGAATCATTTATTAGGGTATCATAAAGTAAACAGCTTTACTTAATAATAAATATGTAATATGTAGGGAAGAATGAGTGATATATAAATCATATTTTTTTATTTATCATATTAATTTATTGTATTAATTTTTTAGTATATATAAATATTGTTGCGTACTTTATCGGCCGCACATTTGGCATATTTGACATAAACTTACTAGAGATGATCAAATTGACAAATTAAGTAAATGTATAATGGCATAAATAATTATAATATCGTAGAAAAAAATGTTAAAATAGATGATAATGAGAAATACTCCTGTCACAAAATAAAAATTACAATAAAAGATAAATATAGCACCGGAAATATTCCTAGCGTTTTTACACATGTACATACACAAGCGATATGCTAGTCGATTATATAGTAGCAAACACTTATAAAAATTATTTTATTAATTGAACATTTATAAAACTGGCATATAATACTGCGTTCATTAAATATATCTAAATATATGTAAGTTGCATATGAAACTTGTATATATTTATTGAAAACATGTAATAAGATAAAAAATAAAATATATATAAATGAAGCTAATATATTCTTAAAATTTTAGGTCTTTTTGCACCTTGTGCATCATCGTTGAGGATTTATGCAATGATGCAAGCTCGTCATCTGTTAACTTCTGCTGAACGATGTGTGTGACGCCATCTTCACCCAGTGTACAAGGTAAGGATAAGAACACATCTTCATTAATTCCATGATGACCCTAAAGATTATGAATGTTATATTCAGGTAACTAAACTTCTCATTCATACGCGCGCGTATGTTAAAAATAATTAATATTAATATACTTTAATAAAAAATTAATATATATGTAATTGTAATATATTAATATTTAAATATGTAATAAAGTTTTAACACAGATATAATTAATATATAAAAATAATATATTTTTGTTTTTCAGAGAAATTGTAAAAGTATTTCAAAAATATAAAATAATTAAAAATTATATTAAAAATTAAATAATATAAAAATTAATAAGCTTGTAAAAAAGCAAAATATGAAATAATTAATAATCTTTTAATCGTAAAATTATGATTAACGAATTCAAAAATATAAATTTCAGTAAGATTAAAATTATATTTATCAGAATAAGAAAGCAAAATACTGTAAGTTAATGTAGTAGAAATCCATATTGTCGACTTACAGTAACCAATGTGGATACAGCATGCACTTGATTGGAATTTCTTAATATAGCTGATGCAAGTTGCGACACACTAAGACCTATGGCCCATGAGGTGTAGCCTTTTAATTTGATCACTTCATACGCGCTTTGTATCACCTGCTTATGTAAGTCGCTCCAATTTTCCTCATCTTTGTCAGTACCCACATGCTCGTTCAAATCACGTAAACGTACTCCGGCAACATTGACTCCGGACCACACAGGCACTAATATAAATACAAAATCAAATATCTCGCATAATTATAATATAAAATATTTTATTAATACATATATATATCTTGGATTATTTATCCATTAAAATTTTTACTTTTTAAAGAAAATTATATTTTTATATTTTTTAATTTATAAATATATTTTTATATTTTTAATTTTTAAATTATATTTTTAAAATTGTTTGATTTAGCTATCAAAGATATAATTGCTAATCATATTTTACTTTATTTATATATTTTATTTATCTATTATAGTAATATTATTATTTTAAAATAACGTTTTACGTACCACTAGTATCTCCATGTTCTCCGATAATCCAGCCGTGGCAAGACGTAGGTGCGACATTAAGTTTTTGCGATAACAAAAAGCGAAAACGAGCCGAATCCAGATTCGTACCGCTGCCAATAACTCTGTTCTTTGGCAAACCGGAAAGTTTCCATGCCACATATGTCAAAATGTCCACCGGATTGGAAACAATAAGGAGAATCGTGTTCGGGCTATATTTGACTAACTGAGGTATAATGCCTTTGAAGATGTCGGTGTTACGTTGAACCAGATCCAATCTGGTTTCGCCTTCGCGCTGACGAGCACCCGCCGTCACGATGCAAAGACTTGAATTCGCAGTCACGGCGTAATCAGTGCTGGCGCTCACTTTTGCGTTCTTCATAAACGCACTGCCGTGTTGTAAGTCTAACATTTCTCCTTTTAGCTTATCCGCCATCACATCGATTAATACCACATCGCTCGAAACATTCTGTAATAATTTATCGAATAATGTAATTTTGCATGAATGTGTCATTACGATTATATAAATATAACATATATGTATAATACATATGATTATTTAGAATACACAATTTTATGCTATTACTTTTAAAACAAATAAGAATCATATATTTAAGAGTAAAAATTAACTTATATAAAATCATATTTTATATAAATTAATTTCACTAATCCAATTAATAAGATTAACTTACGTTCGTCAAAACGCTAAAAGCGCAGGCCATTCCAACTTGACCGACACCGACCACTGTGATTTTATTTCTACCGATTAACATCGGTTCTGTCACAGTAGTTAAAAGTTGATCCTTTAATGTTGCCATTTTCTGCAAATATTTATCAGAATAATTTAATAATGTATTAATATCAATTTTTCCTTAAAATCTTAACTTACATTTTAATATACACATATGTATTTGTTTCTTTTCATGTTTTTTTTATTTATAAAATTACGAATAATAAAAAATAAATTTTTTAACAATTGGTAAAAAAAATACTATATCAAAGATTAAAAGGATCATCATGTATTAAGAATATCCATATTACGAAATTTGATTTTTTTGTCTGCTACGACTTAACAGAATGTTTTTTTAATAACAGTTGTCTGTTTTCAACTGCGATCGTTAACACGAGTTCATGAACCTTGTTAATAATATCGACTCTCGCTCGCATCCGCGTCTTTTTTTAGAAAGAATTGTGTCACGTCGGCAAGTGCCATTTCGCGTGACGCGGTTGTAAAATGTATCGTGCAGTTTCTACTTGTTGCATCTGCAACGAATGCAACGGATGGCACGTATAGTTGTCAGATGGCAGTACAGGTATAAACGGCAGAGCTATACCGGCATTTCCTTTTCAACTAGGTACAAACGTGTGAAAAGTGGTAAAACACAGAGAGAGTTGGAATTTAACTACGCATCGGCTCGCGCGAATCGCGGTTAGATCATTAATCACAGTTCGTTAATAACGCTTAACCGGCAAGATATAATCGACGAAAGACTCGTACAGCTTTCAGCATTATTAACTTACTACACTTTGTACAGGAAGTCAGAAAACGATAAATTGCAATATACCGGTAATGGTACATAGTGTAACATGCACGTACTTTATCAACGTACATTTTTATCGCAGATAACGAGCACCAGGTGATAACAACAGCTAAGCAAGTTTCAACTAACAGCGTGAAACTTTGATTCTTTCACGCTAAGAATATTTTTTAAATGTAAACGAATTTGCGATTTTAAATAATTAAGTCTGATAAATTTATTAGAACAAATTTTTCATTAAGCAATCTTAAATTTGTTTAAATTCATTAAGCAATCTTAAATTTGTTTGTCACAAATAATAAAGCTAATTATGAAGTTAACTTTAAATAAATATTCAACTTTAATTTAAATATTATCACTTTCTTTATTACACATTATGAGACTGCCTAATTAAAATTAATTTTAAATGATATGATTGAAGAGAGTGTTCACTGACCTCAATAACTATTCTCCTTACAATACTATTCTTCGACACTGTCGAACACAGACTGAACCTGTGGCAACTGACGCACCGCTATTCTACTGGACTGACAGTTCAGGGATGCGGATTCGCCAAGGTGACCTTGCCCCCACCTTAAATAGCTTCGAGTAATAAGACGATGACGAAATGTACGAAAGTTTTACAATTACCTACAATGCAACCTTAAAACTTTCGAAATCGAAAAATAATTTACGAAAATTTTACAGGATTCGAAGTATCACGTGGATTCTAATTCGTATGTCATATTAAATACAGAATACTTTGAACCGCTTCGAAAAAGGAAACGTGACATTGCGCACGCGTAATATGACGCAACTTACGCACGTGACGGCAATATTCACCATCGATCCAGCTCGAGCAGACTTTCTTCTCTTGAATCTTTCCACTGTTCACCAATCATGAAATACTAGGGGACGTCGAGAGTGGGGTAAAAGTATTTCTGGAAGCAATACTCAAGTCGTGACTCCCGCATTTTATAGCACGGGATTTTTTATGGCTATCGGTAAAGTTAAATTTGCCACGATGTTCTTGAAGATACTCGCACAAGAAAATACAATTTTTTAAATATATTAAACACATTATATTTTTTTAACATATTAAAGATACACATATCTTTAATATTATAATTAAAAAAAATAATTCCAGGAAAACTTGATATTATTTATCTTTGGAAAAAAAATATACAATTTGATATTAGAATTACAAATAATGAAAATGAGCTTCATTAGATATTTGCTATAAAGTTTTATTATCTGAAATGTTTAACATTGGAAAATTAAATATTAAAGGAACGATATTTTATTCTGTTTCTTTTAAAGAGAAATTGATCTAAAAAGCATTATAGGTATTATTATCGAAAAGTAACATATTTTGTAGCGATATATATAATATTATCAATATCTGTGAAAGTGATTGAATGAATTGAGATTAATAACGACATTTGAAATGGATAAAATAAGATTACAGTTGGAGATAGATTGTATTGTCGATACATATATAATTCATACATTGAACAACGATCATTTTCGTGGACATTGCAAGTGAAGATGAGTCAGATTGACACCAGTTGCATGTGTTCTGACGCAACCTTCTCCATACGGTTGTAACGTTGTTCGTGAGAATGGTCACATCGACTCGTTTCGGAGTTTATATAGTTTATTCAAGTGACTCAAATATGGGCGTTTCTCTTTTCCTCTTATATCTCATACACCATCTCTATCTCCCACATGGTCTTCTATTGACGGATATATCTGCTCCCCACTGAAAAGGCTATAGCTATACTTAGCGGAGTGAGTAAAGGCACTTCGTTCATCCAATTTCATTACACAAAGTACAGTATTGCACTGCGTGACATAAACTTACTGCCAAACACAATGCATAACTTATAAATAAGCTCTCACTATTCGAGAGCATACTTATCGTAGCCGATGTTAAAGAAGAAATAAAAAGTTTGTGTGTAAAGGCTAAAGAACAACGTTGTAACAATTTAATGACGTTTTAAAATAGGTTCAATGAGAATATTTTATTATAGCTTTTATTAAAAATAACAGTATTTGATATTATTTCCTCAGAAACTACATTGCCAATCAAGGTTTTTCCTGCTGCAATCTGCGTTCAATAAATATGCAAAGTAGATATATAAAAAAAGAATGTATATCAAATACACAAAAAAACTTGAATTACGTGTCATTCCTCTACAGCGACTGAAGGTTGAAACAACCAAGTATACGTTCGTGACAATGTCGTTGAGCGATATGACAGCATCAATATGATGAAGATGGCACACACAATTACAAGTCCGAGAGCCCAAAGAGTCAACGGAAATTAGCATAACCGTAAAAGTACGTACCAGAGGCAGCCGACGAGATGAACCGCGGTCCTTTTGCTTTACCTGCGTGTACATATTATGTTTATCACTTCCACGAAATAAATAGCCTGTTCGTCGTCACCGCTATCCCGAGGTCCTTAAAGAAAAAGAAGCCGTAAGATTCCAGACACTCGAACTTTAGCGCTGGTATTAACGGCATTGTTACTGCAATAATACGGCTCTTGCATCATTTTAATGAGCGCGCGGACATCTGTCATTTGCGCGTATGACGAATTTACTAGTAATAGCATCTTTGTTTGATTTGACTGTTGCAGTGCACGCACGTTCAAGCATGCCGATAAAGTTGATATATTATTAACGCTGTACGATAATAATAATGTAACTGACAATTTATTTCTTCTGGGAAGATATTTTAATAATTATTTATGTATTTTAATAAATATTTATGTAAAGGTTAAACGTCTTCGAAGATAAAATATAGAAACTGAAAGTTGCTAAGTATAAAATATATTTCGTTATAATTGCATGATCATATACACGCGTATTATCGCACGCTGAGATCTTGGTCGAAAATAAAATTTTGTGAAGCTCAACGCCCGTATTTCTTAACTATTATCATTTAGCACAACGTTTTCGTGCACTCATGTGAATTCATTCATTCCATGTCGCCTGATGATGCAACGTTAATCTGCAACATCAGAGCATCGCATCGCGTTCTCCAAAATGTTGCAACGAGTGCTATATGTAAAACGGCGCAATCATCCGCATAATAATCATCCTTTAAAATATGCGGAATGAGGCACATTGCAGCATCCTGCTGTGATTTCCATAAACAATATGCACAAAGTGGCCGCACGATTTGCCCCGCAGCCGGCGAAATCGCACCAAGGAAAACGAGTGTGAGATGGAAAAAGGAGAAAGAATGGGAAGGACAGGGCTTCATAATAGAGCAATTTAATAAATTGTCGAGCGTGGCAATTAGGACGGTGTTAGGGATCAGCAACGAGACTTTGATATGGTAATTACCCTGGGATAATACATGTGCATTCGTTAGCGACCGCCATATAGGATGTACGCACCAAGGCCATTCGGCTATGTTTGTATGTCGGACTCACGAATATTTCGGTTCTTTTCTCGCGACGTGATTGTAAATTATAGCTCGTAACAAACCACGCTCGCCCTCGCGAGGAACCGCTCGCGGACACGAGCATATGTTGCTATCGTGTCTTACGTTGAAAAGGATTCGTTAAATTGTCCAAATACCTCGCGCAAATTATCCCGTCTTACGTTTTGGAGCAAATTAACAAGTACGCAACACGTTGCGATAGTGCCTGCAATTATGACATAAAATTGCGAGAAGCCTGGAATATTTCTCAAAATAATGTTGTCTGCGTTTTGTGGCGCGATTATTATTTGACTTGCATCACGCGATTGAAAGCTTGACAGCAGGGAAATTATAAATATACCCAAATCTGTAAGTCTGTGTTCTTTAAAAAATTAAATTAATTATTTTTTATACGAAATTTAAAAAAATAATAAAGAATCATTACTATTGAGATATAGATGTATCGAAATACAATGCGATAAGAATAAATGCTAGATTGTAATTTTGCAAAAATTTTGCAATCGAAACAAAATTTCAAATGTAAACTCTTGTCTAAATTTCATATAATAATTGAATATATTAATTTGAACATATTTATCTAAATTTTATAATAATTGAATATATTTTTATGAACATAATTAAAAGAGTCTCTGACGCTTCTGTCAACGCACCAAATTGTCTGTTCCTTGTCGGCGCATTCCCATACCGCGGGTGGTCGTCTTCGACGAGTGCGTTAAAAGTGCACTCACGCGTGCGGATAAAGAGAAGGGTCAGGACAGAAAGGGCCGCGAAAGGGAAAGAGAGGAAGAAGGAGATCGAGCGAGCGGTTGCAATAAGTGATTCCCTGTAACTATAAATAAACGGCGATACGTCCCGGCTTCGCTCGCTCGTAAATCTCGAATCGGAGCATAATCACGTAATCGCCAAAGCAATCTGGAATCTGCCGTGGATCAAAGATCTCTCCGCGCATCCGGTTCTCGCCCGGATCTTCCTGACGTTGCCTCACGGACGACGGTAAAGTAGAATCTATCCACTCTCATCGGTAACCCAGGATTCTGTTATAAATCAGGTTCCAGTGTCGATGCAGACTTGTTTCACGGCAGTGAAATTAGTCGCTTCGAAATACGTATATGTATACGTGCGGAACGTGCTAAGATTATTATCCCTATTCTTACTATATCCTTGATATCATGATCCGCGCAACCGGAACTAAAGTTATGCTGATCAAGAAAAATTTCTTTTTCTCGCAATTTTATAATGCAAGAAATGCTGTCGCGATAACTGAAAAGATACAATCATGTTGGCGCTTGTTTTGTGAAAGTAGAGCAATGTTACGGTATTTATTTACGCTTCGTTAATCATGGTGCTGTATTGTAATTGTAATACGCGAACCGTTCTGTTAGAAATTATTCATTGTTATCTAGAAAATGCACGAAAAAATCTTAGACTGCAGTCTTTCATTCATTGTCGGACAAATAGAATTGAGATGAAATAGAGTGGCAGCGCGTATCTGTAAATGCACTTTTTTTACCATGCATACGCACTTTCGTGAGATGTATCGCAACCAGGCTAAATTACATCTATGTATAAATATGTATGTCTGGATTTGATTAACTTGCTCTTTTACATGGTAAAAAAAGTGCATTTACAGATACGTTAGGCTTTATTGCTCGCGAAACTTAAAGTAATATAACAAAATTATATTGTATATGTATATTTATATATAAATAAAAATAATTATAATATACGTATTTATATATTTATATACATATATTATAAATACATGAATATAATTTTATTCTAAATAAACTTCACTCGAATTGATGTTCGTGTTAATTTCGACATTATGCTAATTTTTCATTCTGTAAACATTTTTAATATCTCATTAATATTTAAAATGTCCTACGCGAGTAAATGCATTTCCTTGCAAGAAGTTATACCAAAGTTATAAAAATTTATGAAGATGTGCACTAATATAAAAATCGATGTCGAACAATCTACTGCTAGTGGCGTGATTTCGCGCCATTAATCTTTCCCCGACAATTAACCGACCGTAACGCAGCCGGCGGCTATTAATTGCAATCAAAACAACCGGCTGATACGGAATTTAATCTCGTGCATATTCGGAGAACACATTTATCTTCAAAAATCATAACAATTACTGTATAAACAATAAACATGCACATGTATGCGCATCATCTCGGCGTGAAAAAAATTATTAGCATACATAAAATTTGTGCAATCCCCTCTTTTGACTGGACTATGCATGTTAAACAGGTTTGTAAAAAGGTGGCTGAAGAAATGCGCTCGTTTATCAGACATGTCTTCGATCGTGTGTTCTGTCTTTTTCCGGCAGATGCCAGGAACATTCAGTATTTTTCTCATTGAAAGAGATGAGATCAAGTATTACATACAATCATACATCATTCTAAAAAAGAATAAAATATTAAACAAGAAACTTGGATATTAATGCAACGCGAAGCTAAGCTTTCTGTAAAATAATATAGAAATATGTAATTAAAATAATTTAATAAATCTTTCATTTGATTAAATAATCAAGACACGTCATACGACAATTTCAAGCTTGATAATAAATCGTAACTAATGAAAAAGAAATGGAACAGATTAGGAATAATACAAAATGGATATGGGAGTAGAGTGTTTTGAAGAAAAAGAGAGAGAGAGAAAGTTCGTGGCAAAAGTTCTCCAGCGACGAACTCGTGGAGAAAAAAAAGGAGAAATCGAAGGCCCGCGCCCGTTGATTAGCGGATATCTTAATTACTGATTGGCCGCGCGGACTAATTAAATCGTAACTCAATCAGGAGTCCGACCTGCCTTCTGCGCCACGGCGATTTTACGAGCGTGTACGCGCGGTTTCGGGGCCACCACATACATACGAGGTGGGTCGCTGATGGCGTATAGATGACTTTAAAGCTTTGAGTAACGCACTCCAACTAACTCCCTACCCTGCCCCTTTTATATATTCCCTCCACCGATCTTTCTCGCGCGGCAGTGTCTCTTTTTTACTTCGCCTTCTCTCTTTGCACACCTTCCTTTTTTCCATCGGCGACCTCCTCGCTCCGAGGCTGCTTCGACGGCATTATATTCGCATGGAATAAAAAGTATAAGTAATTAGTAGTACCTACCGCCGCGTCCGTTGCCTGTTGAGCAATGTCCTCCGGATCCTCCCACTTTTCATTTGTATGAACCATTCGGGATATGAATTTTCAATAGCAGATCGTGCAGATGCGTTTTCGTACTAAGAGATGTACGAGTGTCCTTCATCTCTTTGCATGTGTGCGATGCGGGCTCGTGAATTTTGTAACGCGAGGACCCGGGCCCCATATATACTCGTTCCGCATTTAACAGCAAATTTAACAATATAAATTCTTACTTCATATTTACATCTGAATTGCAATATTCTTATTATAATGAAATAAATTTCGCTATCAGATGGCCATAATCAATACTAGGCATGCGGGTAAGGAATTTTATATATACAATAACTCGTACTTCTTTTTTCCGTAATACTTGAGTAGGCTAGTAATTAACTTGTGAGTCAATTATAACAATAATTATGGAGGATCCCAAGAATTACGTCGGAACGCACCTGCAGTGTATCACATTTTGCACACATACAAAAATACATATTATTTATATATATATATATTAAAGTTGTCCAACTTAAAACTATAAGAATAATATAAAGAATAAATTATAAGAAAAGAATAAAATGCTTGAAATCTTTAAGGATTTATTACTTTTTACTTTAAATTGCTTTTCTCGATTTATGCGAAAATGAAGTAAATTAATAAAATCTATAACATATAATTAAAAGAGTATAAAACTATATATACTAAAATACTTATTTACCATTATACTTCTGCAAAATTTATTTTAATTAGAATATAATAATGTCTTCAAAAAATGAAAGTTTGATTATTCGTACCCATTTAATTATAAATGTAATATACATGTTGTTAATAAAACACCCAATATACATATTATATGTATAAACTTAAATAAGATAAACAATATTTCTGCCTCAACAGAGTTTTCCCAACACTTATAAAAACTAAACGATAATGAATTCCTCATTCATGATTATATATAAAATATATCGATTACCGCTTATCATATATATTTGTTATTGCAGATAATGAACCACACAGTCACTGACTTTGGTTGTCACTATTACTATTTTTTGCGTATCATCCAAACTACAATGTAAAAATAGGATAAAATTTTAAAGTTGATTTATATAAAACAAGATTAAAATAATAAAATTAGACTATATAGTTATTCGAATGATTAATAATTATAATAGCTAAAATAGTATTTTAGGTCTCATATATGTTAAATAATACATACCATATATGTATATGTATATAGCGTTGAAGAAATCAGGCCAATAAATTCAAACTGAAAAGAAAATGTTAAAAAATGTATATAAACAATTTACAAAATCTTCTAAAAACGAATCATTTAGTATCAAGAATAAAGTATAATTTTTCCCGACATTTATGTCAATATTTAACAAATTAATACAATATTTTTCAACATTTTTCTGTTTAGCTATCTCTATTTTATTATTAATGATTTTCTAATAAGATTTTATTTTTCTTAAAAAATTTTATTATATTAAGAAACAATGAAATCTCGAAATATATAGTTTTATTTTATCATCATTTTTTATTTTTTTGTCTTTAGTTATTAAATGTAAAAGTAAAAACTTACTGTTATGATTGTTTATATCACCGTTCGACATATTCCATTATTATCCTGACGTTGATTTTCTGGACATTTCTGCACTTTATCCGGTATCTGTATAAGATAAGCGAAACTAGGTGGCGGGGTCACTGATGGTGGAAGATACGTATTTTCTTGGCAAGACGTCAAACTGATCGTTACCAATACGATTACAGATATTATGAACATTTTTATTAAATATGCCATTTCTAATATTTAAATTTCAAATATTAGTCACACACACAAGACAAAAACTTTGATTTGTTATCCTCGTAGTTAGGAATTGGAGATACTACTGGCGTGGTCTCAGCAATTCACCGATTCTTGTTATATTCCAACAGATTCCTTCGAATCCGCTATTTATAACCATCTCTCGATTGCGTAATCTACTTGTTCACTACTACTTTAGACAACTTAGAGACGTGTTTAAAATTTTGAAATACGTAAATAGAATGATGGTTAAGGAAAGGAAAAGAAGTTGTCCTTGAAGATTATACCATAAATATTCATTAGAGATATTCGCATTGCTTCCTAGAGATAAAAATGAATTACAAGATTTAAGAAATTATATAATAACGATCTTTTTTCATAAAAATTAACATTGACAGCTGTATTATTACGTTCCTCACTCTAAGGTAGCTTAATATCGGAATCTTAATTCAAGGAATTTAAAGAAATTACATTATAATTTCTATCTCTTTCTTGTGTGTAACTTTTATTTAATTTTCCAATATAGAAACAGTAATTGATTTAAACGTTATATTCCACTGCTAATTATTTTTATCATTTTTAGTAGAACAATTAAATATTATGTTCATTAATTATTTGTATTAATTCAATATGCATTAACAAACAGAATATGCATTGATATTCTTTATTTACTCCATTTTTACAATATTCATGTTATTTATTTCATATTTTGATAAAGATAAACAAGTTTTTATACAAGTTATATTGAAGGAGAGAAATATCAAAGTGAAACAGCTTCAGATTATCCATACCTTTTAACCTAAAAATTTTTAATAAATTAAAAATGTGTTGTGTTGTAACTTAAATTAATCTTTATTATATTTTTAATATTTTTTTAAATAAAAAATATAAAGTATGTATAATATGTGTATATATTTGTATGTATATATGTATGCACACTCTATTTTATATTTCCTAGAAAATTTTACTTTGAGATATAAAATAATAAATAAAAATCAAGTTTAATTGTCTTAATATTTGTATTCTTACTCATAATTATTTCGGTGGGTACTTTCCGTCCTTATCCTGTGTACCATTCAAATAATTCTTTTGGTAGACGTGCGATGTCAGTAGGATTTAAATACGTGTACTTCTGAGGCTTATTTGTAGAAAAACTCTTTTTTATTTGTGACACATTATTGAAGATGACAATATGATGACAATAAATAAAGTCATCAATATCATGAAATTTTTCATTTTTTCGGAACACAGAAATTTTAGTCAGATCAGGAATAAAATTAATGCGTTGCTTTTAGCAAAATATTCGCATTCCAAGAATCCTTAACCAAACGTTCAACGATTTCACGAAGATTAGTACACACATTCTACTAGGTATCCCTTATATATTAGCTATTTATAATTATGTCTTGACGATTACGTAAAACGCTTAACACAATTCGTCAATATTTTTATTGCCAGACGCGCTCAAGGCCTGCAGCTATAAAAGAGATATAATTAATCAATTTCTACGGGGCTATAAGAAATTGTAGTCTTTCTAATCTTTAATTTAAAGATATTAATATTATTACATATAACACACGAATATTTTATGAAATAACGAAATTGCGGATATTAAGATATATGTTATTGTCCCGTTTTATATGTTTTCCATTAAAATTTATTCAATTTAAATTTAGATTACTAAATGTAATAGTAAAAAATATCTCGTATGCGCAAATTACATATATAAAAGATATTTCTTTAAATTATCTTAACAAAATTTTTAATAAATATTAGTAGTAAATATGAAAGACACATTATGGCTAGAGAAATGAATATTTAGAAAATTGTTAGCAATTTACAAAAATAAAAACGTTACTTTTTTAAATATATAGATTGCCATGTCATAAACATCATTCTTATGTTTCTTGTTTCCAAGAATTCGAATATGATGACGTCAAATTTTTGTCAGAAAAAATCATCGTTATTTAATAAATATTTTACAAAAAAATTTATAAAAGGAAATATATTTGAATTCTTGGGATTTTTTCATGAAATTAATTATTATTCATACATTATTCATACATAAGTAATGTAGCAGTCCATATTAAACAAGTTTTTTAAACATATGATTTAACATAAGGCTATTATAAAATATATAAAAATCAAATCAATAAATGCGAAAAAAGAGACAAAGATTTTCAGTAGAAACGCAACTATTATAAACTCTTATTAAGAACACTTTATTACCGATATTCGAGCAGCAGTAACACTAGGCAGTAAACGAACGTCTTAACTAATAGAGGGTGGCAGAGACAAAAAGCGTGATATCAGCATACATAAATTTTGTAACGCGTGGACCCGGGCCCCGTATATACTCGTTCCGCATTTAACAGCAAATTTAACAATATAAATTCTTACTTCATATTTACATCTGAATTGCAATATTCTCATTATAATGAAATAAATTTCGCTATCAGATGGCCATAATCAATACTAGGCATGCGGGTAAGGAATTTTATATACAATAACTCGTATTTCTTTTTTCCGTAATACTTGAGTAGGCTAGTAATTAATTTATGAGTCAATTATAACTATACTTATGGAGGATCCCAAGAATTACGTCGGAACGCAGCGTATCATATTTTGCACACATATAAAAATATATATTATTTATATATATATTAAAGTCGTCCAACTTAAAATTATAAGAATAACATAAATAAATTATAAGAAAAGAATAAAATGCTTGAAATCTATAAGAATTTATTACTATTTTACTTTAAATTGCTTTTCTCGAATTATGCGAAAATGAAGTAAATTAATAAAATCTATAATATATAATTAAAAGAGTATAAAACTATACATACTAAAATACTTCTGTACATTATATTTCTGCAAAATTTATTTTAATTAGAATATAATAATGTCTTCAAAAAATGAAAGTTTGATTATTCGTACCCATTACCATTTAATTATAAATGTAATATACATGTTGTTAATAAAACACACAATATACATATTATATGTATAAACTTAGATAAAATAAACAATATTTCTGCCTCAACACTTATTAAAACTAGACGGTAGTGAATTCCTCATTCATGATTATACATAAAATATATCGATTACCGCTTATCATATATATTTGTTATTGCGAATAATGAACCACACAGTCACTGTCTTCGGTTGTCATTATTACTATTTTTTGCGTATCATCCAAACTACAACGTAAAAATAGGATAAAATTTTAAAGTTGATTTATATAAAACAAGATAAAATTAGATTATATAGTTATTCGAATGAATAACAATTATAATAACTAAAATAGTATTTTAGGTCCCATATATGTTAAATAATACATATCATATATGTATATGTATATAGCGTTGAAGAAATCAGGCCAATAAATTCAAACTGAAAAGAAAATATTAAAAAATGTATATAAACAATTTACAAAATCTTCTAAAAAAGAATCATTTAGTATCAAGAATAAAGTATAATTTTTCCCGACATTTATGTCAATATTTAACAAATTAATACAATATTTTTCAACATTTTTCTGTCTATCTCTATTTTATTATTAATGATTTTCTAATAAATAAGATTTTATTTTTCTTAAAAAATTTTATTATATTAAGAAACAATGAAATCTCGAAATATATAGTTTTATTTTATCATCATTTTTTATTTTTTTGTTTTTAGTTATTAAATGTAAAAGTAAAAACTTACTGTTATGATTGTTTATATCACCGTTCGACATATTCCATTATTATCCTGACGTTGATTTTCCGGACATTTCGGCTGTCTATCCGGTACATCTAAGAAATAACCGAAAACTGTTGGCGGGGTCTCTGACGGTGGAAGATTTGTATTTTCTTGGCAAGACGTTAAACTGATCGTTACCAATACGATTACAGATATTATGAACATTTTCATTAAATATGCCATTTCTAATATTTAAATTTCAAATATTTGTCGCACACACGAGATAAAAACTTTGAATCGTTATCCTCGTAGTTAGGAATCGGAGGTACTACTGGCGTTGTCTCAGCAATTCACCGAGTCTTGTTATGTTCCACCAGATTCCTTCGAATCCGCTATTTATAATCATCTCTCGATTGCGTAATCTACTTTTTTACTACTACTTTAGACAACTTAGTGACTTAGTCAAAATTTTGAATACGTAAATAGAATGATGGTTAAGGAAAGGAAAAGAAGTTGTTCTTGAAGATTATACTATAAATATTCATTAGAGATATTCGCATTGCTTCCTAGAGATAAAAATGAATTACAAGATTTAAGAAATTATATAATAACGATCTTTTTTCATAAAAATTAATCTTGACAGTTGTATTATTACGTTCCTCATTCTAAGGTAATATAATACGAGAATCTTAATTCAAGGAATTTAAAGAAATTACATTATAATTTCTATCATTTTTATTGTGTGTAACTTTTATTTAATTTCCTAATATAGAATTCCTAATATAGAATTAAACATCTAATTGATTTAAACGTTATATTCCACAGCTAATTATTTTTATCATTTTTAGTAGAACAATTAAATATTATGTTTATTAATTATTCGTATTCCGTATTATGTTTATTAATTATCCGATATGCGTTAACAAACAGAGTATGTATTGATATTCTTTATTTATTCCATTTTTACAATATTCATGTTATTTATTTCATATTTTAATAAAGATAAATAAGTTTTTATACAAGTTATATTGAAGGAGAGAAATATCAAAATGTTTAATAAAGATTTTAGAAAAAAATTTATAAAAGGAAATGTATTTGAATTCTTGGGATTTTTTCATGAAATTAATTTATTATTATTCATACATAAGTAATGTAGCAGTCCATGTTAAACAAGTTTTTTAAAACATATGGTTTAACATGAAGCTATTATAAAAACCAAATCAATAAATGCGAGAGAAAAAACATGAATAAAGATTCTCAGCAAAAACGCAACTATTATAAACTCTAGATCTCGTGATATTAAGAGCACTTTATTACCGATATTCGAGCAGCAGTAACACTGGGCAGTAAACGAACGTCTTAACTAATGTAGAGGATGGCAGAGACAAAAAGCGTGATATCAGCATACGTGAATTTTGTAACAAATTGTGGGTATCGTTGACCACTAGAGCCGCGCGAAACCGCCTCTCTTTATATTTATAATAGCAATCGTTTCATCATCTCGATCGCCTTTAGCGGGGCGGTTAACTGCTCCATACACGGAGCAATTAATTACGCGTAGTCTGCATTAATCTTTGCAAATTGGGACCGAAATCCTCGGAGTACGCCCTACAATTTATAGTACTCCCTGTTCATCTGATCACACAATAAAACCAAATCGTCCTGTAAAACAAACGCAGATTTCTCTTTTCAATTCGGTTGAATAGTCGATAGAAGATAAGGTCTTTTGTTATGGAATCATAATGTATTATACATATAGTATTTCGAAATAATTCTTAACGTATGTGAATCAGTATAATTCGCAATAAAAACCGCAGTTTCCTTTTATTTATTTGCGTTTTCATGATGCACGAATAATAAAATAAATAAATATATATACATAAATATATATAAATTTCTACTTATCTTTTTTATCTTAAATATAAAATTAAAATATAATTTACTCTTACATTAATTGTTGAGAATATTTAATACTTTAGATTACAATTGAATAATAATTAAAAAATTGACAAATATTTTAATTTAATTGTATTTCTTATTTATTCAATCTTGTCGAGGATCAATTTTTGCGCCTCATAAATTCTTCGGCAAGATATCATCATCAATTCTTGTTCCTTAGATGTATATAACAAACGAATAAAGGACTGTACGCCGTTTCTTCCTATTACACACGGTAATGACATAAAAATATCCTTTTCCAGTCCGTGTCGGCACCCCTAAAATATATTAGAAATTTGAAATTGTTGATAAAATTTGATTAACAATTATTCACTGAAATTTGTAATTTATGTTTCCAAACAAAAACTTGCATGTTTTTGCATATCACTCCAATGTCTTATCTTTATATTTATCGTTATCTCTTATTAAGCAAGATTAAATTAATATTGCAATTACACAACCGAGATAAAAATAATAAAAAAATAGTTCCCGAGGCATACGAGCAATGTCATTAAACAGAAATTTAATAGTTCCAATAAAACTTATCGATAAACCTTCACGAACGTCGAGACAGTAAAACAGGCGCAAGTATTGCGCACGATAGCATCGACAATTTCTCCTGCACAAATTCCGACTGCCCAGCTATGATAGCCTTTCTTGACGATCAATTCGTTATCGCTATTGATGACTTTCGTGTGCAAATCACGCCAGGATTCTGGATCGGTTTTCGTGCCGATCTCTTTGTTTATATCTTTCAAAGGCATACCCATCACCGCAACAGCGGACCAAACCGGAACTAACATATGTTAAAATAGGGAATATAATAAAAGTGTTAAAACAGAAATTGGCTAAATTAAATGAAAAACTACAAAGACATTTATTATAATTTTTAATTACCAGAAGCCGGTCCGTTCTCGCCAATAATTAACGCTTGAATCGCGCTTGCCGAAATTCCCAGTTTTTGAGCGATAAAGTACTGAAATCTGCAGCTGTCTAAGAATGTTCCTAGCCCTACAACACGGTTCGGTGGAAACCCAGATAGCTTCATAGCAACGTACGATAGAATGTCGACTAAATAAAGAGATTGAAAAAAAAATAATTATACTGTATTTGTCTGATTAAAATTTATCTATTACGAGTTATAATATATATTAAAAGATTATAGAATATCTTGATAGAGAAACAATTGACACATTATCAAATACCAAACGTATAAAATACACATGATGTATATGTGCAATTTCTGGTATGGCAAACACGTTAAATATAGCAATAAAACGTATATACCTGGCTTGGAAAGAATGAGAAGAACGCTGTTCGGCGCGTACTTAGAGACGTTCGGAATGACGTCCTTGAAAATTTTCAGATTATGCTCTAGATAATCGGCCGGCTGCTGATCTTCACGAGACTGGCTTCCAACTGTGATCACGCATACCGCTGCGTCTCTGGCACAAGTATAATCTATCGGAGTGTAATACACGCTGGATGATTTATCGTTTATCAGAATTTTATTTATTTCCACGTGCTTTTACACGAAGGATATATTTCTGGAGAAAAATTTATGAAAAAGCTAGTGAACATATTCTCTCCACTTTCAAAAGTTGTGAAAGAGATTAAAATACTTAAAGTTCTTGCTTTATCAATGTTATTATCGTTTATTATCGGCTGCTAATTAATTTCAAGGTATGCGTGTCGCTTGTACGTCGTTTATCGCGCGGCATCGCGTGAAATTCAATCACCACGCGGTTTATCTTAATTTTATTAACATCGCGAGATGTCTCAATGCAAGCACAAACCCGCACGAACATCACCTTCAGCGACCTTATCGTTAATCGCAACCGCGCGATTTACTTATCCGGACGTTAAAGCGCGGTTGTTTTGAGATAATTGCTCGTTACTCGCGGACAGTGTAATGACGGTCTCGCTATTTTTCTGCAGCCTCCTCCGATCGGGCTTCACCTTTGGTACCGACAATCCTGGGATTGCCGAGGTACGCCGCCGCATGGCTGATGTCTTCTGCTTCCGCCTTGGCGAGATCCTCGTTCACGTCTATGAGGACGAGCTCGGAGGCGAGGCGCTGCGAAAAATCACAGGGGGATGAATGTAAAACAGGGTAGCGGGCAGAGAAGCTAGAGAGTAATTAACGGCAACCGGTCGCTGCCCGGCAGGCAGTGTTATTATATACGCGCTTCGAATCGTTACGCAATGGCAGCATCAGCTGGCCCTTTTCCCCCCCGGGAATCGCATTAAGAATACGAGCGAGTGCGCGATCAATCGCGCCGTTTGCATAGTCTCTTAATGCGAGGAATCGTTAAGATCCGATCAAACAACAGCGTTGAGAAGCCTGTTATTTTCGGAAGGATCCACCACGTCGCCTCGGTCGCGCTTCGTCGTCGTCGTCGTTGTTGTTGCCGGTACCTGGTGACACAAACGATATCTTACGCAGAGCTATAACTCATTCATGAATAATTACGGGACCGGTACGGCTTCTTCTCGCCGGTTCCTCTTCCCGGGAACTGGATCCTACCTCCGGCAGCCGCAACGAAATTTTCGACCGTAGCCGAGCGCGTTCTTCATGAAATGTCAAACGAGCATGAAGAATGCTTCGTCGACCCCCTGTCCGCACGTGCTTCATTTTTCTCCCGCAATCATGGTTTCTTCGTAAATGTTGTCTATTTGTTTCCCCATGAATTTTTTAGTTTCATTAACGTTTCGTATACTAGGGCTATCGTAAATATAGGTAACGTTATACGTGTCCGTGAAGTGTGGCAAATGGCGCGGCAAACGAGCGGTATAAGGGACCGCCGGTAATCTATATTCGTTTTTGAACGACGGATCATTAAGCTTCGAGCGGTTCTAATTTGTGCGGGCTAATTTGTGGTATAATGAGATATTCGGACAATCATGTAAATCACCTCGTAAAAGTTAATAGGCATTATTCTCCTAGAACCGTATCGTATACAGACGCATTTTTGTGGTAATAGCGACAGTCCGTATTACATAGTCTATCAATACATTTACACTTGAACAAACGGACGTAGTTTCCTCAGACAAATGGTGCTTTCACACTTCACATTAAGACAAACGCCGGGCTAACTACAAAACGGCTTTTTAATATATGTTATGTTGCACTCTCATGCTTCCGATCTGTTATTGTACACCACTTAATTATCATACTTCATCAAGCGTGACTTCCGAAAGGTATGGAGTATCGTGAACTGCTAAACTTCTGAATAGATCCATCATTTTCATTGTCTCGCAGTAACAGTCTCTAACTTTCACTTGCATTAATCATATTGTAACGTAAATAAAAATTAATATTCTGTATCTAGTATTTGACATAACGCAAATTAACATTTGCATGGATATACATCGTAATTAATATGTAAAACTATTCTTTCCTTGTAAATAATTCAAGCATAATTTTCTTCATTCTATTTTTAATTATACATAAATATTTGGCAAACTATGTCTCTCATTTCTTCTTCTCTTTCTTTTCTTAGCATCTTTTAGTAAATTTTTTATAATTCTAATTAAATTTTTATTTTCTAGATTTAAATAATTGTATAGATGTTAAAATAGTAGCCAATAAAAAATATTATTAGAAATATATTTCATCAATGATAAAATGCAATGTGCAGACAATTTCTCAATAGTTTTTGAACAATCCATCGTGATAACACGTGATACTTGTTTGGCCTTAATTTTTTTATTGTTTTTATTGAATAGCTTAAGTATGCGCATAACAATGTATCTGACAAGTTTCTTCATAAAAAGTAATTATTTGCATATTAACGTATTTTTCGCTGAAAGTTTTGTATGGTATAATTTGTGCAACTTGCATGATACAGGCGATCCAATAGAGTGTGTGGGACAAGAGGAAACAAGAGGGGAAAAACGCCTGGTTCGTGTAATTGTGAAGAATTTAAACACGGTGGTAGATTCGCAAGGTGGATAGTAGACCGTAACAGTCGTATTTTCGTACCTCGCGATGATCTCGTTGATGCGATCTGCTATTCTGCGACACGAGGTGCAGCAGTACGACTCGGTCATATCTTTCGCTTTTTATTTTTCTTCTTTATGCTCTTCTTCCCGTTTCTTCGGCAGCGTCTTCAGTCGTCGAACGTTCCCGGTAATCAGGAGATCTTTATGATCATGTTGGACAAGCGCCACCGAAATTTCGTGCTCCGTAGTTAATTTAAATAATCAATATTGACTGGACGTACACGTTTCAAATTTTTATAAAGACTTAAGGAAGTCATTTGTCATTGTCAGGAGAGCCAACAACGAAACAGTTTTAAGGAAATCCATGGCATTAATTTAATATGCAGTCAGGGTAATTTTCCTCGAAAGCCGTTATCGTGTGCGATAACGGGTTCCCTAATATCCTAGTTATTCTCATACCATATTCTGATAATACCTCTTCGATAATATACATGATAAACTCTACTATATGTATATTATTTAGTCTCTCGATATACACCATAAGATCGTCCAACGAGAAGTCTATCGTTCGTCAGTTACGCCCTCCGCGTCCCACCGCATGCACACACCATTGTTTGCCCTCGTAAATTTGCGGAAACCGAAACCTAGAATTAGTCGCCCACATTTATTACCCTCTACCGGAATGTACTCAGCATATGGATGTAATACTGTTGCACCTTGTAACATCGCAAGCCACAATGTGTTCCGTCTAACTATTAATTTTCCTCTTTGAAGCAACAGATACGAAATTATGCCTAAACAATACAATGGTAATATACAGTTTCATTTAGAACGTTACAAACAATTTCATGTTTCTCGTATTTCCCATTATTACATAATTTAGAGCTTGTTAAGACAAAAAAAATAAATTTATATTTATTTTACACAATACACAACTGTCCCATGAAATTTCTAGAAAGCTTCCAGGTATGTCTTTTAGAAAATCTTGAATCGACTACTATTATGTAATAATATCTGTACGTGTTTCGCAATGATTTCAAGAGAACCGTGTTATAAATTGCAGTCTCTCTCCATAGTTACTAGCATAAATCAGTCGGTTAGAGTTGTCCTGCGGGGGCGAATTGGCCGACGTGTAAATGCTCGCGTTACGATCCGATAACGAGCGAAAGGATCGGCCCACTTCTGCATCTTCTATCATCTTCTTCCTGTCTCCCTCCCTCTCCCACGTTTCGTTCTGCTCCTTCCTACAGCCGAATTCTCTCTTCTAGTCTTCCGTGGATCATTTGCATAATAGCTTTTTTGAGTCGGCACACACATGCACGCTAACGAGCCTACATTCAGGATTCGTCCCTGTAAACTTGCACATATTCTCATGCATAAACCTACACCCGTCGGTCAGGGGTTTCCTTGGCACTGTCGTCCTTTGTTAGGTGCAACTCGAGGGTATCTCCCGAGGTCTGCCAACGTGGAATATTATATCTCTGATCCTCGACGGACAAATACGAATTTCGTGCTCGAGCCATGTGGATACCGGTGCTATGTCTCATTCATCCAGTATTATTGTGAACATATTTAGATTGACATATCGAGCACATTATCGTATCATCTGATGGAATAAGGCACAGATCGATTACGCACGTGTGCATTAATTAATGTTGATGCACTCTTCTCGAAGTAAATAATTGTATTTCAATAAAGTGTATTAGTATTAACGTTGACTTATATGCATCAGAATTTTTACGAAGTAAATTACGAAGTGCACTACTACTAAAATATTATATCAAAAGAAAATTAATAATAAATTTGAAGAAAATGTATTTAAAGTTATTATGTTGAATGCAAATAAATTTATAAATTTTTAAAGTATAAGATTTTTATACTTATATAATATATATAATAAAGGTTATAAACAGTATAACAAGTTTTTTCATGCACTATTATATAGCTAATAAAAATTATGTATTGCTATGTTTTACATAGTAATAAAATAATTCAATCATCATTATTAATATTATAAAAAGATGTGTCAATATGTATGTACATAAAAATTAAAGTAGCATAAAAGGTTAGAAACTAAAAAGAAATAAAAAATGCGCTAACTTTGAATAGAATCGCTATAGCGACCGCGACACCCTTGGGTGAACTGCCGACGACGGCGACCTTGACACGATGGCCATCCACAAGATGTTCTGCCTGTTTGGCCAGTAAAACAGTTACCGTGTTGCCGGCGGCCTCATTTGATTTTCTCCTTGTTTCGGTCATATCCGATACTCTTCCACTTTGAAATGTAACACTGAATAATTTAGACAAACCAAAAATCGCTTGACATTGTGATTATCTCTAATTGAGACCACGAAATTTGACGTTTCGTATTAAAATTTACATAAGATAGGATACGTCTGGAAAAGCAGACAGTCGAAGAAAATATTTTTGACAGGAGTCCAATGAAATTGACAACGGATACGTAACAAGTAGATTTACTATCAATTTGGAATGGCTGTAAAACGGGATATCCAATAAGGTGATTGTATTGGTTCCGTGTGATCGAACGTGAGAGAACTCTCTTTGCCTTCCGTGTCTGACGTATCTCGTACGCTCATAATGTACTATATCTACGAGATGTGAATCTCAAGTTATCTTGTAGCAGGAGATATACAATCCGATTAACACATTCGATCACGGACGAAAAGATGCTATCGATAAATTCAATCGCGCCGTACAGAATCAATTATAGTCAGAAAAAATGCTCGTTATACAAAAAGGCAAATGCTCGGGGCAGATGTAGAGACGAATCGCCAATTGGACGCATTGTTCCTATGGTCTTCGTTTTTCTACGGATAGAAGGTCGTAAAATTGATCGACAGCTGGTGCGGAGCCGCACAGGTGGGATGCGCTGCGTTCCTCGGAGAGATACTGCCAATTTGTGTTTTATAGGATATTTGAGAAGGGCTCAAGGAAAAAGGGATTCTTAGGAATCGACTCTCTCTTTTATGCTATCCTTATAAACTTTACCAATTCAGTTTACTATTTTTTTTATTATAAAGACGTAATCATGTTCCATTTTAATAATAATTCAATTTCTGCAATAAAAAAAATGTATATATAACACATCGACTTCACCATATAACAAGACGTAAAACTAATGTAAAAAAAAGATTGTAGTTTAAATTATCCAATCTCCTTTAGCGGCAGCTCTCAACCATACACTTGCCTCGCACGCACACATACCCTGGAGTGCATTTTCATCCGCCCTTTCACCTTTCCGCCGTACATCGTTCGACTGCGTAAATCAAAATTCGATCGAGTAAAAAAAAAAGAAACGATAATAAGCTCCGCACGCGTAGAATATTGTAGCGCGAGTTGCATGTATCGTTCGCAGGCAATCTTAGGAGAACTTGGCTGATTTAATTTTCCAGGAAGTCGAGTTTCACTCATATATCGTTTATTACGGCGATCGAATGTACGCACGCGGAAACCGGTTGCCAGGTGCAGCATCGCCTTTATTGATGAAGATGCATTCTAGGACGTCGCTCCTTCCCCCCTTTCCTTCTTCCTCGCTATTTCCGCGCCGCGTATCCGTTCACAGCTCCTTTACGTTTCTCGCTCTCCTCTTTTCCTCAGCCGGTCGTCACTCTTCAATGTCGCTCGACTCGCGAAGAATGCCGCACTCACGCAGCACACTGCGGATGCTGTCGGCGCACTGCTGTACCGCCGTCTTTTCCTGATCGTTCAGCTTCTGTCGCATCGTGGCATACACACCTTCCCGTCCGAGAACACAGGGTACCGACATATACACATCTTTATCGGTCCCGTGGGCGCAACTCTGCGAACAGAAATTCCTCGATCTTGTTTGCCCCGTCGCGCCAATCGACATGCGAACAAGCGCGTCTCTCAGAACGTTTTTGCCCAACGAAAATACGAATTATTTGTCAGCAAAGAATCGATATAATTGTAAAATCAATAAAATATTATAAAATTGAAAATTTATCATTATCTTATAATTATTATATTTTCTTTCAATTTTCTTTCATATTCAATTTCCAATTAACTATTCTGTAATCATATTGCAACCAGAAAAGTTAATATTAAATTTTTATGCAACTCGAATCTTTAAAATTAAATAAAAAAAGTTTTTAAAATTAAATCAATACAGTTTTTTTATTTTGTAGTAAAATTATAATTTTATAAGTTATAAAAATCTGTCTAAGACTGTTCAATAATTTTACAGAACGTTAACTTGATTATATTGCTCACCTGTAAATACGTCGAGACTGGCAATACAGCTTTAGTATTCCTGACGATGGCATCGACGATCTCAGCAGTGCAGAAGCCGAGAGCCCAGCAGCTCGGCCCCCTCTCGCCCTTCTTCCGATTAAGCTCCACGTCGCTGTAAACACAACGCAAAGATTTTATTACTTCCTTAAATTCTCTCAAGAATGTCCTGTGATCTTAACCACTGACGTTTTATTTACAGCTTCGGAAATGTCACGCCACTTCTCGGGATCATCCGCCTCACCCATTCGTGGGTTTATGTCGCGTATCTTCGTACCCGCCACGTGAACGCTTGACCATAAAGACACTGTATGAAACGACAGATGTTGGAAGAAAAGACACCGTTAACTGTTAGGTCGTTTATAATACAGCTAAAGTATATGTGCAATACTTTTCAGCACGAACGATATTTGCATATAAATAATGTTTATGTATTTTTAATATTTAAAAATATTCCAATAGAGTTTAGTATAAAGATTGAGGTAAAATCTTGCTACATATTATCTGCAATAAAAAAAAGAAGCTCTTAATAACCAATCGTAAAATTAGTCAAGATGTCAATCAAGTACCAGATGTATCGCCCTGCGCGCCGATACTCATGCAGCTGATCGACGTCCGCGCCAGTCCCAACTTCCGACTCAGTAAATCCTGAAACCTGCAGCTATCGAGCAGAGTCCCAGTGCCAAGCACTCTGCTTGGGGGAAACTTGGACAACTTCCAGGTGATGTACGACATCACGTCGATCGGTTGAGTTACAACTAGTAACACTGCCTTGGAAGCCAACTTTGCGATTGTAGGAACGATTTTCTTGAACACCTCGATGTTGTGCTTCACATTCAATTCCTCCTCGGCTTTCTTTTCACAAACCGCGATTACTACTACTGTCGAGTCTTTTACCTTATAGAGATCTAAAATGCAAGCAATCGTAGATCGTAGATTATCGTGAAATTTCGACGATTTCTAAATACAGATACGTTTCAATGTCTTAGATAAATTTTCCTGAGAGAGTTAAGGTATAAATCGTTCCGAATCTTTGGGGAAGACACTTGGCTATTCACGCGAAAGAAGTTGTAACGGGAAATACCTTTGTTAAGAATCAGATATGCCTTTCCGGAGAACGTCTTATTCAACCGCGTAATCATCAGCTCCTCGGAAGTGCGTGGAATACAAACGAGAACGGATAAGAAATTTTTCCCCTTTCGAGAGAGAATCACCATCGGAAGAGATGTGCCGATAACGACGGCAGGGAAGACAATCCGGCATGGTCGGAAAAATAAAGAGTATAGATCCGAGGCAACACCTTCACAAAACGCTTGTAGTAACACGGCGCGGCAGTATCGCAACTATACGGAAGATACATTTACGACGGAGAGAGATGTTGTTACAGATAACTTGGCAAGCCCGTAAAAAAGTCGTCCCACTTGTTCCAGTAATTGCTACCTCGTACGAGACAAGATCAGAAGGAATCATTCCGCTATCCTATATAGGTATAAATACAGACGCGTTACGCGTCGTACGCAACGCCGAGGAAAGTCGAACAAACCGAAATCATTCCCGAGATCAAACGTGGAGCAGCTCGATGAAACTCCACGTGATCATGCCTGGTCGTAGTACACACCTTCTGTTACTATCCTTCTGGATTCCCACGAAGGATATGGCGCTTTTACAACCGGCCGCTCGTCGGACGGGGTAACCGCGCGTCGTACGCACGCTGAAAACAGAAACAGAAAACCGCGTCGTAGAGTCGATCACGACCGAGATAAATAAGAGTGGACGAGATTTACGAGAGTGTCCGTGAAAAGCTCGGGGGAAATGTTCGCCCGGTTCACCAGTGCCCAACGATGTAGATGAGAATCGAGATTAAAGGACAGGTCCGAGGGAATTCTGGCCCCCGAAACTCGCCGCTTAAACTTAAAACCCACCTATGTGAAAGCGTTGTTTCTGAATCGCTGTACGTTGACAGGGGACCCTTGACGGGCAACCTAACGGATCGTCGATTTGAAACGAGTGTTGATCGGAGCCGACGATCATGACACGCCGGTGAGGCTCGACGGACTCATCAGTTCGGACGTATCAATCTAAAATTTCTGGAATCCGTGCTGTTGTGAGCCATCTCGCACCTAATACGCGGAAAGCCTACATCGTCTATGGGCGCTTACGATTCATTGATTCTGTGATTGTGAATAGAGCACGACGACGGGATCATCTAAAGTGTTAACCGCTGTGACAACTCTAACACTGGCTTTATCCGACACGAATAATGCGACGAGGCGTTTCTTCTAAGTATGATGTATGGTCAGGAAGCAACGGGGAGATATATGTACAGTTGGATGAGTGTATTGTGTAATTGTTATAATTTTTATGTATCGCTATATATACGTGTATAATACTTAAACATGAATCTTCAGCAGAAAAAGTACCTGATGTGCCAATCACCAACGGGCATCCCAAAAAGATACCAGCGTGCTGAATGTCGTCGGCTTCGGCAGAAGCCTTGTCCATGTTTTGATCGATCAGACAGACTTCACTTGCAATGCGCTGAAAATTACATGAAATAAAACGGTTAATCAAAGTTTATATGAATTATATATGATTTCACTATATTTATATACTGACTTTCATTAGAATTGCGACAGCGCAGGCCATTCCAACTTTTTTTGCACCCACGATCGAAACTTTGATAGGATGCGAATAAGCTTCGCATGGCTCCAGCTGCGTCGTTATTAAAGCATTCTTCGTGGTGGTCGTTGTAATCAGAGGTTTAGCAGTCTATTAAAGATACATTGTCTTATATTACATATATTACAACTACGTCTATTTGCTAGAAATCTATATTTTGTATCAGCAGAAATATCTCTAATGTCACAAGCAAGCTCTCTTTCTCTCTTTCTCTGAGACTTGAATTTATTCATTCGACGGGATACGAAAGAGTATTCCGACTTACGTCGTCACGTTCGATTTGATCTGGCTCTTTGCCGTCGGCACTGCTGTCCCCTGGGGTATCGTCCCTTTTAGATATGTCAGATTCTTCGTCAGCCATGCTCCAGTTGTTGCTAGCTCACCAAGCAGCTGCATGAGCGGTACATTTAATGAGAACACGATCCCACCCATCTCTGTGTACTTTAGTAACTATGTATGTATTCGCACTCTTCGCTCGTTCGAGATGTATTAACACCTTAGTGTATCAGCCGCGTCGTTTCATCATTCTCATTACCTCAATCGCGACTTCCTTTTCCCTATGTTATTAACTCCGATCGCGGTGCTGCTTCTCAGGAAGGGACGTTGCAAATGAACGGCACGGTTGAGTCGCTGCTTACGCTTATGCAGATCCGGATCGACCTACGCAAAAACGAGGCATCGGTTTTTGAGGTGGATTGGATATATTTCGCCATTATGAGGAAGAGAAAATGCGAAGAACAAGTAACACCGCGTGAAAAAAGACTTTGACTGCGAAGAATAACGGCGGAATTTAACCGCGCGCTTTTGCTGTAAATTAGCCGCAGGTAATCGTCGTAGAACGCAAGTAACTCCTCGTACCTCTCGTCGCACCGGCGTTCGACCGGTATGTTCCCGCAGCATGCATTCGCGAGTATACCTACGCACCTAGCGGCGTGTGCGTGTACGCGCGTAAATACTCGGCTGTGCCGAGACCTATTAGTTGATCATAGCGAGCGAATATGTTTTTAATGACTGTTCCAAATGAAATAATTAACCTCGTGGCACATACTAAATCATACGCGACTTTCTCAACTATTTCCGCACGAATGATTTCTATTAAAATCTCGAGAATAAGTTTTTCCTGAAAATTCAATACTATCACCGACGAGGATAAATCTTTAATAGTTAATAACGATGCAACAGCTCTGTATTTTCATATGCCTGATACACTAAAAGTTACGTGTAAAAATAACCGAATAATTTTATTTATCTTTTCATCTTTAATTTGCATTAGCGTTTAATAACTTTGTAATTATGCCCCGATGGAAATTTATGTAAAGAAGAAATTCAAATGTATGCTGGCGCATTCTCGTTTAAATTTCAAAAGAAAAAAAAACATCTAATATATCAGACATGTTTAAATGAACGGACGAGAGATTATTAACGTCACCTTGTTATATTATCTTCGAGACAGGTCTAAAGACTCCGTGCAAACTATAGCAAAAAAAAGCAAGAGAAACATGTGATGCCATATATTCTTCCAAATGTACGCGTTGAAAGTAACTCCTTACGTCTGCGATATAATGCTCGAGCGACAATCTTAACCATCTGAAAAAGAACCAGTTAAAAAAGTAAAACTTTTCCATTTACTTTGGTGCTCGCAGATAAATCATTGCCTGCTGCATTTAGGAGTAGCGAGTGAGGCGTTCCCGGTAGTTTGGGCATCGCAAAGTTTTAACACACATTCGAAGATGGATCTGCCTCTCGAGAGGGAGAGAGAGAGAGAGAGAGAAAGAGAGAGAGAGAGAGAAAAAGAGAGAGAGAGAGAGAGAGAGAGAGAGAGAGGTCTCGTTTTTCGCGCGTGGTCCATACGACTGGTCCGATCCGCGCTCACAGACACATTCAATTTTAGCGTTAATAATCGCCGGGAAAAATGACGACCTTAAACGCGGCCATTCATCAGGACCGATCGATATTGCGAATGCGCCTTAACGACGGAGAGATACCATCGACCGTCCCGCTACAGAGTTATTGAATCGCGTCAAATAATATACGAGCCAATAATGTATGAATAGTCCTGCAATTATGGTCCGCCCGATCGTATCTAAGGGCGCGCTTGTAATTTAGTAATCGTTCATTCTCACCGCGCTAGACAAAGAATATCGACAAATATCGGCGGATATCGATCGGTAATACGCGATTCTTTTTACACGATGTCCGAAGAGTTTAAGAAGCACAATCGCTATAATTCCCGCAAGTTCGAGTCCGATAAAGCAATCCCCCGCTCTCTGCGATTACTCGCTACCTCATCCGATTCTTTCGCAGCGGTTATCTCGCTAGGTTGCCGCAGGTTTCTAATAGGATAATATATTTTCTATCTTTTTAATGACCCCGTGACACTTGTAACCATTCATAATGCCAGTTAAAATCGGTATCTACCAATTAAACGATTTCCTAATAACATCCGCGCCGGATCGGGAAGATGGTAAGATCGGAGGTGAGGAAGTAATTTCGAATCTGACATTTATAGTTAAGCGCCGTGAGTGGGAACGAAGCGCCCTGCTTCCAGATAATTAATTCTCTACCTTAATTAATCATGCGAATTTTATCGAACGTCGGGATAGAATAACGGTGATATGAATCGGTATAGCACCGGAATTTTCCTATATCTATGACAAAATCTATCGACCGACGCCAATACGTCTCGTCGATGCTCGCGTCTTAAATCATTATGTAATTCTACGATATCGGATGCGAAAGAGGCCTTCGCACGAGGACAAGAATCGATCGCGATAAAGGCGTGATTCGACGATAACGATGTCTCGTAAGGCAAGATTTAGTCGAGTGGACGGTGCAAACGAGCCTCCGCTTACCGCGAAGATAATCCTTGAAGGTTGGTCGTAAGCAACCGATCTTCTGGTACCCAGGCCCAGTCAACCGATCCAGACACCGGCTCGCGCATGCCTTCGATGCACAATGGTAGTATTGCAGCTGATACAAGTATGTTCGCCGTGCAACCGGAATTTTAATTGGCTATTTGTTTGTCCGCTACACTTTGCGGAGCTGCTATTGTCCGCTCTGCTGCAGGAGACCGACCATCATCTCTCCTCTCTCTTTCCTCTTGCCTCGTCCCTTCTTTCACACCCTTCCCATTGCTCGCGGTCGCTTCATCGCCCGGTATTAATCTACTTTTAAGAAAGGAAGCGTTCCACGCACATACATTCACACGAGATCGCTCTTTTAACGTGTTAGAATTGTTTGATTTAATCCCTGAAATTGGAAATCTTTTTTCGGAGCGTTAAAGAATTGTAAAGAAAAAGGATTGGAAATTAATTAAATTTTTCAGATCCAAAGCATTATCAATTTTTATGTACTACATGAATTGTATTGTTTAAAAACAATCTAGCAAGTATTTTCGAACGTTATTAATTGATATATAATAGATACAATAACATCACATTTTAATATGCTGTACACACATTAAACTAATGAATTATATTATTGAATAAAAAATATAATTTTTGTTATTTCTAAAATGCAATTTATGTTCAAATAAATTATTTAGCACAAGCAGAGATAATTTCTTATCTCGTCGCATTTAAAATTTTCGGTTTTTTACGTATTTTATAATTTTATTTTTGTATTGCATTGTAAAATACATTTTAAAATCTTTTGATTTTATATTTGCTTATCCTCGTGCCATTTTGATTGTTTTAATAATGTTATTTCCAATTTTTAATGAATAAATTTTCATTTTTCTCGATGTATTTTAATAACTTAAAAAATTGCAAATTTGCCAAATTAATTTATCAAATTAATCAACAGTGCAAGAACCAATAGAGTTCACATCGAAAGCGTAAGATTCTTAAAAATGAAGCAAAAATCGCTCATAGTAAGATTCGAAATACAATACTTTTTAGGCACCGTGAGCACTAAAATTCATTCCAATTAAAATGCTACCTCTACTTGAGACCAGAGTTCGAGTAAAGAGATTAAATGATCGGAGGTTGCTGAAGAAGGATGCATGCCGCATGAGAGATAATGTGATCGGTATTCTCGGAAACAAAGGTCACGAACGCAAAATCGGCAGCTCGAGAAATATTTTATTGGTTTTTTCCGTGCATCCGTTGCCTTGATTAATCGCAACGTTATTTACAAGGGCTTCGAGATTCATTTTCGCCACAGTAATTATGGACCATTTGAATGGGCCGCGCGAGGGAGTTTTCCTTTTTGGAGGTGTGCGTGCGCCCCGGCGTAATCTCACCAATGATCACGTACGATATTAAAAATTTGCCAGCTCTCGGCTTTCAATCGAATGCCGGAGATCTCGGTCGTAGGAGGTCGGGACTTACGTTACATACTCTCCGCCACGTACGTACGACCCCCGTGGCTCGCTGAAATATCGCGCGGACGCCGGTTCATTTCGATATTCTTGGCCCTGGGGCCCCGATGAGGAGAGCTCTCGGGATCGGGGCGGCAGAGGAGGGCCGGCAAGAGACCTTTCGTTTTATTATATCGTATTGGGAAGGGGCGAGGCTGATGCGCAATTGTTTATGCCCGTGTCCCGCCCTATCGGACGCATCGGACACATTCGAACATACCTACCACGTATACGCCGGGCGTGCTCGCGTGATGGTGGTAGTGGTGAACGGACGTGGTACGGGCGCGAGCTGTATACCCGTACCCTCTCGTTCGCAACTCTCTGCCACACTCCTCTCCCGTGCTTCTCCTCTTTGTTTCTTCGTTCGGGCTAAGATTATTAATGGCCAGACCGAGGTCCGATACCCCGAAGTGTCAGCCTCATGACAATGACGAAGCTCGCACCTCGAGAGTCCACCCTCCCTGTCTTTCTCCTTCCACTTCTCTCCTCGTCTGAGAATGAGTACTGTGCGTTATCACGAGTGACTTCGATTGACGCCGTGGGTTATTGCAGCGGAAACGGCATTATGACACGATTTGTAACGCAAGATCGCAATCGGCTTTTCATGCGCTAGTTCTTGCCATTTTGCGATTTGTCTTGCGCTTGCAGTTTTAATGACAATGGTCATCTTAAATAATAGTGAATCATTAAAAATTTTTTAATTTACATAAAAATGATTACTTTTTATAAAATAAAGTTGTATAAAGTTATTAAATATTGTTAAAAAATCATAAAATTATTTAAAACTATTTACTCCATTCATGTATAAACAAATATAAAGGGAAAAAAGTGAAATATATCTCTATCGTCTTAAATTATAATTTGGGCAAACTCCCAGGAGACAGAATGCAAAAAAGGAACTGGTGCTACGATCAGCTGGCAGATGTTCCCAAATGATATCTATATGAGCGAGTAGAGTATTTTGAATGACATCAATGGTAGCAGGTGCTGGCTATCAGATTGTCGGACAGCTTGATTTAAAGCGGATATATAGATCATGAGAACCTAAAATTGCTTTATTTTCTTTTCAAACAAGCGAACTTAATCTCGCATCGAGCTGCATTCCTAGGACCTCCCAGAATACACGTCAGGTGGAAGGAAATACGCCATCAGAACCGCCAAATTAAGTCCTAACGTATCGTGATTTCGTTTAATTAAACGAAATAATGCCGAAGATAAAAATTACTCAGAGACACAAAGCAATCAATTCAATCTTTTTGCAAAGAAAAAAATATAGACGTCAAACTCGCGGCTTCAGCTCGGCAATAATTAATACCGAAATTCGGCAGCGTACTGCGTACACCGATGGAAACCCCGAAGGAGAAGATGAGGAGAGAAGGTAAAAAGGCAGTTGGAAGCGACGCCGAGACGAACGAGTCGCGCGGGCGACAAAATGGCGTGAACGGAACCAGAGGCTTACTCGGGGAAGCGATAAAATCGCCCGGCAGAGAACGCGCTGCGCTATCTCGGCATTCGCGCCGCTGCGCAACGCGACTCCACAACCTGTCTCTTTTTCTCCGGGCGGAATATCGTTCGCTTTCTCTGCCGATCTTTGCCTCGGGCGGGTCCATTTCTCCGGGTCGTTTTCCGTCTTCGTTCCGATCGCCGAGCGCGCTCTCGGACGGGAAGGAGAGAGGGCGAGAGAGAGAGAGAGAGAGAGAGAGAGAGAGAGAGAAAGAAAATTAATACTCGCCAAGTGTGCACGCGGTCATAAAGCTTCCCCGCGACGCGGTAATTATGTGGGGCCGCGTGTGCATTATGCACCCTCGTCCGCACGCCGCGCCACGTTTCGTTGTGGCGAAGCCGCCGTCTGCTTTACGAGCTCCTGCTTGTAATAACAAAACACCGCTGTATGATGACACGTTAAAAACCGCGTCCGCACCCTCGTAAGTCAAGGCCACACCGGCTCCGGCAAACAAACTCTCTTGCGCGCGGTAGCGTGGGCTTGGCTGACCTACTTTGATCTCGTATCACGTCTTCTGTTTCGACGTTTCCGAGGTGCTTCGACGTGTCTCGTCGTCGTCGGGCTGATGTAAAGAAAGAGATCCGTCCTACGACGACAACCAGCTCATATACATAACACGTTGATACATTTGATTTAATGAAATTTTTAATATCGCAATCAACATTTGTATAATAATAGCGTAATCAAATTTTGTATTGTAGTAAGAAATAATTGAAAGGATATATTGTACAGATAATAAATCTATATGACTTTTATCAAAAGACATTTAATAATGGCCAAAAGATTATCTATAGCAATGATGTATTAGATAGGAAATTTGAAATTAGGCTTGGCCGTCGTAGTAACGGGTGTTAATATTCTATAGTGATCTATCGCCTCGTGTTGGCGTGTCCGAAGAGTTTAAATCGTGATTAGGATATGAATGTGGTGAGGGTTGTAACGGTGTGTGACTTCCTGGCCACTGTTACCAGCCACGTTGAATCACCGTAGAAATGTTTCTTTGTGGACATAGACGAATCGCTTCGGCTCTCCGGTAACGAGGCAACGGCACGCCAACCGTTTTGTAATATTCGTATGTTAATGACTAAGTATGAATCTCGTTACGGAGTGTGCCTATGCTGATATAAACCATAATGCATCAGAGAACCGATACTTCACGGACCACATTTCGCCTAAGGATACTTCATGAAGATGTTAACGCGGTTGGAATTCGGTGTACGTGCTCTTGTACATGAATAAACCTACGTCTTTGAGGTACGTTTAAACAGGAAAATTTGAATTTGCCATTTATAGCTTTACAAACATTTTAGCACAAATGAATAGAAAGTAAAAAAAATTTTCTATGACTAAAATTATTGAAGATTATTAAAATGAAATATAAGAACAATTTAATGACTTTTTAGATGTTTTAGTAGCAGTTTCCTAGTATTGTTCAGAGAAGCATTAATATCTTATTTTATATACAAAATTGTTTTTTATAGCAAAATAAAATAAAATAAAAAATATATATGTATATATCTCGCGCGCTCGTGCTTTCTCTGCTGTCGTAGACAATTGGCCTATCCATCGAAACAACTCCGCAGACATTTTTTATTTCCGCCCATAAGAAGCACAACGTTTCATTGTGCAATTTGCCTGCGTCGTGCTCAACTATTCCCTAAGCCACTTTGCATTTATATGAGCACACCTCGTCCTCCCTCAACGCGAATACATTCCGTACATCGAGACGCACATATGGAGAACCATGCGCACATTTACCTATCCACAGAGAAGAGAGAAAGGGAAAGGGCCAACGAAAGAGAACACAGCGGAAGGAAAGAATGCGCCGCATGTGCCGGGTGCAACGCAACGACGACGCGAGCTGGGTGCAACACGGTCGTAGAAAGTTCTAAGTTCCGCGCTATATTCGCATGGTAAAGGGAGAGATGGAGAGACGGAATGAGCGGACGGAAGAGCCGAGGGAACCGAGGTGGAAGGACGCCGGCGCGTCGACAAGAAAGCGAGACCGCGAGAGAACCCGGAGTAGATGAATTATGTTAAACGTCTGTTTAAATACATGTACGCCTAGGGATACACACAGTGCGCGCGAGTCAAGGAGGCACCGCGCACCATTCGTCTTCTCGATTTATATTAAATCGCCTCTCGAATGACCCGACAACGGCTCCGACCGAACCGCGCCAGTTCGGTGTTCATTCTTTGTCTTTGGTTTCAGCATGCGCAACAAATATTTAAGGCACATATTTAAGGGCCAATTTAGCCAGGGTATCTGCGGACGGTCATCCTTTAAGGCAATTTCAATATTTCGCAATAATGACATACTATAAAACGTATATTTACTATTTACATGTTTACGTATCACGTTCAAGAAATTTTTTACTTGTGAATTTGACAAAAAGAAAAGGCTTATTTTATTTTTATATACGTATCAATATAAATTTGCAAACAGATATAATCAATTGTTAAGAATTGATCGTAAAAATATAACTAAATACTTTGCGACAAATATTATTAGATGCCTAGTAATAACACTCGGTAGAGATGAAATTTAAAAAAGATTTGTTTATTTTATATCTAATATATATCCTGAAATATTCTTACTGGAATGTTCTTGCCTGTGTGGGTGTCTACGAGCGTTTTAAAGGTTACATTCCTAATGGACGGCTTGGCCTTCAAGAAAATTGTAGAATGGTTATGTGTGGCCTTGAGCTCTCATCGTGAACTATGAACTACTCTCCCAACTCTGGTGAACGCTCCGGCACAACCTTCGTTTCGTAGTTTAAGGTCGCGAGGACATGATATGCGACAACACCCTACCCTAGTGCTTTGAAGTAACAATAAGTACATGTCATTATCACAGCGTAACTAAATCGACATTGATATTACGCGAAACCAGATCTTGATTAAATAAAACTGATTGTGGATCAATCCCAAGCTGAGCACGTTTCTATTTATTCTCCAATTGGACGATCCTCTATCATTTTATCGATAGATCGTAACTCCTAGATCGATACGGTATCCTCCTAGCATTCTAGTGTATTGAGAGTCGTACGTTTCTCGATGCACCCCTCCAAACCTGCCTTATATCGAATCATTCGCTCAGAACTAGCTCGCACAGGCAACGACTAAGGCTGTATCGTACCTGACCGATCGTAGCTGATTTACTTTACGACTGGTGGCGAACAGCATCGGTATATAAGTTCCATTCTCATAAGCGATCACCGCCGCGCCGCGCCGCGGTGCGGCGATATACGGTCAGGTGTAAAACGCGCTTTCGCACTCTCTTCGGGCAAACCTCGCGGAAGAGGAAACCTGAAATGCGATCCTCACAGAACGGACTCGCCTATGTCCGTCGGTTTCGTGTGCAGGTGCACAGCCGCGATAATACGTATTAAAACCGGCTCTTCCGCGCGCGGAAATTGCTGCTTAGCACGGAAATCCTTAATCTAGTTTCATTATAAAGACATTGCACCCGACGCTTGAACCACTAGAGATTTTGCGCTTAAGTCGGAACACTGAGGCCTTATACTATGTATACGCACGAAACGCGAGAAGGTTACCGAATCGGTTTTGCTTCCTGAAACACGCGCGATAAATCAAGATTAAAATCGTGAGTCCGTTTTATATTTCGCAGTCGAAGCTGAAGCGATACGTTGAACGTGATATCGGACCGCCATTACCTGTTCTATTAAGCGGGGTATCTCTCTCCCGGCTTTATCTAGATATATGTACGGACATACCTTCTAGGAGATACTAATCAACAGCACTCAACGATGCCGATTCACGCAATTCGTCTCCGACAAATCAAACGCGGGTGCGGCGAGAGGAGCGAGCCGCGCTGACCCGAAGCGAGAGAAGATAATAAATAGACTTCGGTGTTCGCATGGTAAGGTTCGCTGCGTATGTAACGGGGTGGCCCATTATCTTCCAGATATCGTTGGTCAGGCAAATAGACGATAAATATTAATTGGAATCGGCGAGATAAAACAAATGAATCCCTTTGCCACCGGTACGAGCGCCGGTCACGCGCCTCTAAGGAGCGACGGAGAGCACGAGGAGCGCGAACGCGCTGAGAATCCTGGCTCGAATCGCGAAGATGAGAACGGAGAGAGAGAAAGAGAGAGAAGGAAGACAGCGGGAGGGAAAAAGAGGAAGCGAGGGGAGACAGAAAAGTGGTCAGACAGAACGGCGCGGCGACGGCCCCGGCTGGTGATTTATATAGAATCATATCTCCATCTGAATGTCTTCATTTTTAACGCACGGCCGCGCAATGGTCTCTCCGCTCTCAGCGGCTTCGTTTCGGCTCCTCATCTTTTGCGCCCCCTCAACAACCTTTCGTATACTTTTGTCTCGCTCGGTTTCGTTCTCTCTTGAAAACCATTTCGCTCGCTCCGAAGTAACGACAGTACGAAGAACGAAAGCTCGCGAATGTATTTCGGAGACTGACGCGCGTCCGTCGCGCTTCTCCGGTGGTCTGTACGATTTAATTCCTTCACGCCATCATTTTCCCTTTGACCCAAAAGATACGCGTTGGATTCCCAGGTCATGTTATATGTAAGTGCGATCATGCTCAAGACGCTCAATATGGATGAAGTAACGCCTGCGAGGGCTGAACGATGATCTGGTAATTTTGTATGGAACGCCGCGCCGATCGACCGGCGACCGGTCGATACGCTTGCATCGGTCGATTTCGTTCCATTCGCGCGTGCATAATCGAAGAAGCCCGGTTTTCGGCGCACCGCCGCGCTCGGTATATTGTAAAGGCAAGTCGAGCACTTTCCGATTGTTGCGGTTGGCCGAATTTGAAAGTTGAAGAGAAACGATATATATTAGTTAACAATTACTGTCCGAAACATTTCACGATAATTCTCTCCAATTTTCTCATAATTACTTTTCTTCAAAAACTGTATATAAAATACAAAAGAGGTAAATAAATGAGAAAAGAAATGTTTATTTTCACAATTAAGAATTCATTTTTATTTAATCCCCCTTTTTAATGAAAATAGAAATAAAAAATGCATACAAAAGATGTTATTCCATTTATACAATTAAAAAAAATAATTAATAACAAAATTAATTTGATAATTAACAATGTAAAATAGTGGTAATCCATAGTCCTTAATACATCGGCAACTTCAAAGGAACTTAATCTTTCTCTACACAGGCATTCGTATATTATTATTATATATATATAAATGATATAAAGATAAAGTTTCATTTTTATTTGATTCATCACCTTTAGTGAGAAATCTGGATTTAGACATGTATTCTTTCGATAATAGAAAACTCTACGAGAGGATCTATCGCGCGACACGTGATTATTCATAAATCCTTACGAGTGTTCAACGTAAAGTACGATTACGGAACTGTGATTACGGAGAGACGTGTACAGGACGTTTCCAGGGGAAATCGCGCTATTAGAAGCGGCACGATAACGTAATAGCGTATGTACAAAGAAGACGGAGAAGGGCGCACTTAGGAAGCGATTTGTACGCGCCTTGTAAGCGATGATCATTACGAATGGTAATCGTTACGAGAATTCATGGCCGGCTCGATAGCCGCGCCGGTATGAATAATCCGATGCCGCCTGTACGCCGCATTATTCGCTACCAAACGTCATCCAACCATACCAACTACCACTCGCCTCTCGGCACTCGACGTTGATTCTTCAGAAGGAAAAGAAAAGTAGCCGAAGCGAAACAATCCATTAGACAGTCGCGAGGTGGTCCGCCTCCGTAGTCCTACGACGATGACGAAGATGACGAAGTGGCCGACGCCTCAAGGTGACACGGGCTACCAGGGAGAAAGGGTTCACGACATCCGCGCGCCTTTTCATGCCCGTATTATATCTCCTCGAGGATACTTGTAACGGGCCCTGAAACGTTGAGCGCGTCACGCCGCACTCCGTGACGACTTCTTTCGAACGATGACCGGCGATTCACCAAGTGCCCGTACGCTGACGATCATCTCTCGGATCCCCGTTTCCGACACTCCCTCACAATCGTTATGGAACGATACGCTTCTCGATGATGCTTCTCCGGATCGACAAGGAGACGTTGTAACCCGAGGCTGCCGGCGATTGAACGTGCCGGAGCAACGGTGCATCGACGCGCTATAGAAATGTCGAAAGAAAAATACCGAAGAGTTCGATTACGTGACGACCGACTTACATGCAATTTACGTAGAATTGTCTGGATAGATAGATGATCTCGTGCCATGATTCCAACGATATGATAAAATTCATATCATCATAAATTGATATAAAATTCATACAATCGGCTAAGGAATAATGGAGAACAATCGTCTCGATACCAATCAGAAAAGTAAGAAAAATATATTATTGAAGAAATAGAAAACTATTAAATAATCTCTGTTTTAATAAACATAAATTTTATCCTTCTTACATAAATAATGTAATAAACATTAAGAAGTATATTTCTCTATTAAACAGAAAAGTAATCATGACTTCATTACAAATGTATTCATTGCTAGGATAATGCGTCAATTAGATACTAGATTACATCCACATTAGTCAGAAGTATGCAATTATATTTTTCCATGGTTTTATGGCCCATTGAACTTTCTGCAAGTCTTTATGGATGTCGCGCATCGAATGAACGATAAATTTGCCTAGTCAGAGACACCAAGAATTCACGATATATCATATCTCTAACGAACTTCAACTGACAACGGGAGAAGAAGAAGCCTCGTTCAATATGGACGCGCAAGTTGCGCGGCAGCGTTCAATAATCGATTCGTGTTTTTCACCGGGGCAAGAACAGGTGCAATTAAACTTTGCACCGAGAAAGACGAAGGGAATTCGCTCTCGAGCCGCATGCGAACGAAGGACTCCCGTTCCTCTCCGTCGCCCGCGCGCCCTTCTCTTCTAACCCTTAACTCGTTCGCATCGTCGCGGTATCGCGTGGCCAACAATAATGCATCTCGGAACGGACGACGGTAAGGTGCAAGACTCCGCGGCCGTTGACTGGACGAGCTGCAGTTTTGCTTTACGATGCGGTTGAGTGACATTTAATACTGAACGGCGCCCTTTAGCGCCCTTTACCGCCCATGAGTGCCTCGTTCCGGCTCGTACCGCGGACCATCGGGTAATTCTCCATGAATTTCGCCATAAGTCTTCGGCGCATGCATTTCAACATTTCGTCGTTTCGCTCGTCGCGATTGTCTTGCAATCATAATTCCACAAACTGACGAAATCACATGGGAAAAGCGTGAAATATTACTTCGAGTTATGCGCTCTGCTCGTCGTTCGATACTGAAATATCGAATTAGATTTTTACACGACCGCATGAATAATCTTTAGTAATGTTGAAGCGTATTCTTCTAATTTATTGATTTCTTTTCCATGTTAAAGCATTAACAATGTTAAAAGACAGACTGTATAAGATCGTTATTTATTTAACAGGATTCTTGAGCACAAGTTACCGTGACACAACAAGTGCAAATCGAAATTCCGCACAGAAGTGCGCTAAATTACATTACGTCTAACAGATCGCGTCAGGAAAGGTCTTATGGCGATAGAATGATTTCGCCCGTGACATGAAATATAACCACGCCTCTACGTTATTGCGCGTACGATCATCGCGCGCGATTTCTCGCGCCTTAAGGCTCGCTATTACCGAGCGGTGGATTTTTGCGCGAGAGGGGCAACGAGTATCGGCGCGATATCTAGACGCACGATGGAGCGGCCCCGCAGCGCGATTAACGCGCGGGCGATCGAACGTGGAGAAACAATAAACGATTTTGCGAGCGAAACGCTGGGTCCTTCCGTGCGCCCGTCCATCGGAAGAGATATCACGCCCGTTCGACCGGACGTTTACGGCGCTATGAACGCAGTGAACATCGACGGGTGTGGTAAACACAGACTGCGAACTGCCGCGCCGGCGCGAAACACCGAAGGGTTCCGGTCGCGTTTTACTTTATGTCCCGCCAAGACGTAATAAATATGGGAAACAGTTAACCGCCGCGCGCGCCACGAAGAATATTTCCCACATCTGACGCTTTCCCGTAAAGATCCCTCAACATGGTCGAACCTGACGGTTTCCCAAGAACGATTAAGGATTATTTATTCGACGATTAAGAATACAATGCACGGACACGTGCGCGCATACGTGGTTCGTAGGAAAATGTATTAAAAGTCCGGAGAACATTTTAAGTATCGTCAATTTTCTTTCAGGAAGTTACCGTCTCGCTGCGCGCGGCGCAAGAGCCACGAGATCTCATGTCCAAATATCCCGTAAACATATATTCGGAAGCGCTTTCCGGTGTTAATGCCTTTCGTAATTTAAGATTAACAGAAACTTAATTGCACGGCGCAAAAAGGGGGCTGTCTTAGATGGATTCCGAAGAATCGCTCGCGGCGTCGGGTCGTGGAATTATTAAAAGCGGTTTACGTAGGATCGGCGGAGAGATGTCTTGCCCGTTACGAGTTAAACGTCCGTCTCGCACACGGGAGGTTGTCAGGAGGAGAGCCAAGCCAGCCCCGACTACAACGCGCTGCCATCGCGAACCATCCACTTCCGGACAATTTATACCTAGTCAACTCGATTTCACGGTGCGCGCCGCGCGCAACCGGCGCAGCTTTTTCCAAGCTCTCTCGCGCGCGGTCTAAGTGCGCTGGCCAATACGCAAGAAATCGCGCCGTGCGAGGTGCACAAGGCGAATGCGTCATGGGGTCTCCTCAGCCAATGAATATATTGACCTACGCGAGAGTCGATCTCCCTCCGACGGTCCCCCGGCTTTCTTTCGCCGTTTAAATGGCCTCTCACGACGCGCTCACTCGCATTTTCGCGCTTGCCCGAAGCGAATGCCATTCCCGTTCTTCTTCCTCGCTCCGCATTGAAAGTGTAATTGGCGAACATGGTATCCCCCTCCCCTCTCTCCCGTGCATTAACGTTTCCGCGCCTTACCCAGGAATATATGGGCAATGCGCGACGCGATGTGGGCAATCGCCGACCATCCATGAACGCGCCTGAAACTTTTAGTTTTCGACGGTTTCCGCCTCTGACACTGCACTTTCCACGTTTTATCGTAGCATACGATCGCACGCCGTAAAGTAATCGTAATCGACTTTAATCATGACGACGTCCGTGGCGCTTCGCGATACCGCAACGCTGAATTATCGGACGTTTATGAATGTATCCGTTATTTGATTTCATGCTAGCGACGGGTGGTAATCGCGAATGCGATGCTGAAATTTGTTGCCCCGCGTCGCTATCGGCCGTCCCATAACGTCTCCGTCATGAATAATATTTAAGTGTGCTTTCCGATGCGAAGACAAATATGCCCGCGTCCGCGGTTTGTAGCCTGCCGTAGCTATCCATGTTGCGAGAAAAGCAAATCGCAGCGTAATCGAATCAAAATGCATGTAAACAGATTTCCTATCTCCGTGTATGAGCATAGTAATTTAATATTTACATGACAATAATGAGCATGTGGACGTAATTGCACGCACAAATCCACGTTAAAGTGCGCATCCGTGATATCTTCCAAGTCCTCTCAATCTTCACTGTCTAACGCAGCACATTTATAAAAACGCGAGAAGGAAGGAAAAGAATTTACACGAAGGAAAAGTTTAATGCATTATTTAACACGGTTCTTCGCGTTCTCGATATTATCTGTTGTGGCATTAAGACTTTCTTACCTCCGGCACTCATTAAGCCGAAACATTTCTCGGCGACTGGGCAAATCCGCGTTTCAAGTGACAACGAAATCGTTTCCACGAACATGCGATTAAACGCAGGTGTAACGACCGCGTCCACGCAATCAACGAGTAGTATCGCTCTCGCAGCGATAGGCTAAAACGTAGACGGGTGAAATGAGCTACTCAAATCGCGCGATTTCGCATCTCTCTCTCTCTCTCTCTCTCTCTCTCTCTTTCTTTCTTTCTTTCTCTCCGGTTAGCTCTCCACTTTTATCCCGCGGCGTATCCGCATCGGCGTTTTTTGCGGCATATAAGCCTCACCTCGTGGATAACTCATAAAGCAGACTTGTTTATTTTATGGAGGCCCTTTTGCCGAGCCGCCTCCCTGCACGGGTCGCCGCCTTCGCCTAGGCTCCGTTCGCGTTCGCTGAGTAACGACATTTTCGAAATATGTACGTCTTTGTCGTTTTTCTAGGGACGACGGAGTACCACCAGGCCCCGAGGCATGCCAGCGGACTCTTGGAGAGTGCAACGGCGACAGCGGATCGCGAGGAACCCGGTATAGGAGTAGAGCGTGCACCTGCAGCCTGACAAGGGAATCCGTGGAATTCCTCGATCGAACAGCCGATGCGTGTACATCGAAACGATGGATGCAAAGCGAGATTCTTTTATGCGGCATAATGACACCGCCGAGGACCGCCGTTCGCTCGATTCGTCTACAGTGCGGTTGACATCCTGGGATAAATGTTTGAGAATGCACTTAGATCCGCGAAATAACCAAGATTACAAGATCTTTTCCCTTTTTTTTATTCTTTTTATGTAAAGGAATAAAAATTAAGTTAGGTTCATGTTGCACAGCGAATGTAACAACTTTTGTGTCGACAAGATAATGAATTGATTTCTGTATTAATGAATTCAACTACTACTCTTCACTAATATGTCGATGACTGTGATCGAACATTGATGAAAAATAACTCATCATACAATTTATCATAGCTGTCTATTAGAGAAATATTTAAAATTCTTTTTCCTGCAACTTTAATATAAGAATTCTCTAAATTATTGATTAAACACAAAGATATCATTTTTTAAATTTATATCTTATATTAATTTGTTTAGAACAGTTTTAATAAAACCTACAGTCACAAACGTAATAAAACAATTTCTTTTTATTATAAAATATAAAAGATCGAGTTTTGTTGAAAATTTAATAATATACTCAAATTACATTTCTCTTAAATGGAATTAGCATAGTATATTCGATACAACATGAGGCTTTCTTCAAAATAAAAAGTTGAGATTTCTAAGAATTAAGAAAATAGTTCGTCGGTAAAATAGATAAATCACGACTAATTTTCTATGCTGTAAGAAAGGATCTATAAGTCTAAATAAACGGTACTGGCGTGATTTTCATTTAATACGGATGATCGGGTGTCGCTGTTCAAAGAGTCGACCACCTTGCAGAACAAGCAGCCGTTCTGTACAGCTAGGGAAATAACGTTCACCGCGAGCGAACAAGTTGAATCTCTAAGATAAGATAAAATACGGACCCGGATAATCTAACACGGACCTTCTCGGATTCCGATGGTTTAATTTCAATCGTGCGCTGTAATGGGGCTAGTTTATAGCTGAAGTAACACTCGAAATTCACCGTCGCGCAGGAAACAGTATCCTATAACTGTACGCTTGAACAGATTGGTTAATCGTTAATTAGATAATATTAGAAACATAAACTTTCGAGAGTTTAAAATAACTTTATACCTTAGTCAGAATCTACGCTTCGGTAAAAATTCAATCTGCAATACTTTTAACTATTTTTTTAACGATACTGATACATTTTCTATAAATGCAATTGATTAAAAAAATGAGAAAATTTAAGCAGTTGGCGTAATTATTATTGTCATATATTGATGGATGTATAATGCTTGAACTGATAATGATTTTTCTTCTAACTATTAAACCACCAATATTAAAATAACTAAATAATTAAATCAATAATAGCATAAAATCACAACAAATATAAGGCATCCTTATAAAGTTCTGTTAAAATAACTTGCAAAAATAATAAATATGCTATTTAATTAAAACTCTAATTATGATTATTCAAAAGATATTGAGATCTAAATGAAAAGTCGCGAATTTTTTTAGATACATAATTATAAATTTTCAATGTGTAATTTAATTAAACCATTCGTTTTAAACAAGAATGCAGACTACTATGCCTTCCAGATTTATGAGCTTACACGTGGGTGATGTCACGACTGCCACCGATAACATGCAATCATAGTGGCGTGGCTCACTACATCATGATGGCCCATAATAGCCCTAATATAAGGAGTGAATAGACCTCATCGCTTGCGTAACCACACCGCCTTTTCTTCTCCGCACAGATATGCTCCCATAACTCGTTGCTTCACTATCATCTCGAGTTTTGGTCTTCCTCTCATCATACATACTCAATCCTCGAATTGGCCGAGCCACCCAGTACTTCATCTCGATCTTCTCTTCCTCCTTGTTCTCTGCACCTTTTCTCTCCTTTTTTCTCCTTCTCTCGCTTCATCTCTCCTTCGTGGTCTCGTACACTTTCCTGTCGCACTCCAGCAGCACATACCCCATGTCATTTGCCGTAAGATAGAGAGCGAGAGAGAGTATACATATATAGTTAGGTCGATTGTTCGATGCGGCTATGGATCGCGCCATTGTCGGGATACGCATTTTTGTTTCTCGTAATGAACTATTGATCGCGAACTGGCGATCCTTTCACGCCGTGGCGCGGTGCTTGCCACGGCGAGAGAGAGAGAGAGGGAGAGAGAGAGAGAGAGAGAGAGAGAGAGAGAGAGAGAGAGGGATGGGGAGAGTGCGACGAAGGCCCCACGATGTTAAGGCCATCGACAACCTCCGTGGGGCCCTTCAATGGCAATGGCAGGAAGGGCAGAAAGAAAGCGCATAAGAGTGGGCGCGCACATTCACGGATCATTACGCGACAGTGACGAATTATAACGACGTGGCTGGTAATGCGTCTCCGTGTACCAGCGGCCAGCCGTTTTTGCCGCCGAAGGGTAGCGAGAATCGATAGGAGATCGAGCGGAGAAAGAACGACATGAGCAAGGACGACGGTAGAAGGAAAGATGGAAGGTAAGAGAGGGAAAGAGAAAGAGAGAAAGAGAGAGAAAGAGAGAGAGAGAGAGAGAGAGAGAGAGAGAGAGAGAGAGAGAGAAGGCCGCCACGGTAGTGCATCCTGCCTCGTAAACCTGTTCCTCTTTTCGCCGCCCGAGAACCGCTCTTATTTACGAGGTCTTCGCGTGCCGCCGAATTTCGGATTCACCCGCGGCGTCGCGAGGCGAAAAATCAGATGGTTGCGTTATTTACAACCGCGATTCCGCGTATACGATCGAGTTAATGTATATCCTCCACGCTCTCGTTTAAAGCACCCCTGGAAAGTTTCCGTATTACAAGTCGATCGCAGTAATTTGCTGCCGGAGAACACGATGAAGCGATAAATATCGACGGCGGTGCGATACGAAGCTTTGTGCGATGATACAGTGCTCAGAGTCGATCGAATCGAGCACCATCGGGCAAAATAAGAGAATTGATAATATGAGGCAATATCGTAATATTCTTGATATTCAGAATAGATTATTGTGTTATGCGCAGTAGCTAAACTGTTGGAAGATTGTTATTATTTCGACCTTTAAGTTACGCGATTTGCATGTGAGACATTTGTTTTATTCTTAGAGTTTGATACGTCTTATCAATTTTCTTCAACATGTTGTTTCCCAGTTTCATCCATGGACTCTTTTTCTATTTCACTCTCCTTCAAATGAATCCTTTCGACACAAAGTAACCGCGGCATTACGTGATCGATCGCGCCCGGGGTCGTAGACGGTCATAAATTATCATTGCTTACCCGTTGTGTTCGGCCTTAAGGTTCCCACACGTCGTAATGAGACCTTCCACCCTTCAACCGGGCTCTCTTTCTCCCTCTCCCATCCGCCCCCGTTCTCGCCATTGCCTCCTTCACTTTTTCTCTCGAGACTGCGTTACAAACACGATGATTCCATCCTAGACTCGAGCAACGGTTGCTGAAACGAGCGGTAATATATTACCCCCTGATCCGATCGTTCCTGTCATTTGCGCCAGACGGCTCTGGGATTAATTAGCCTGGCTGATACTTCGAGATCTCGTTCGAAGCGACTTCCATCGCTCGATACTTTCTTCTTCTTGTACGACCCGCCCCGCCGTCACTCCCGTCTCTCACTTGCCCTTCTTCTTCGTCTTCTCCGCTGCTTCTGCTTCTCTGTTTCCTTCTGTTCCTCCTGCTTCCTCGACACTCGCGCTGTCGCTTCTTCCATGCACGACGAGCTGCTCCGATCTCATCCGGACATATCGAAACGTCGGCATGGTGGAACGCGCGTGCCTGATCGTCGTTTAGATCCGCCGTTGATCCCCTTCGTCGGCAACCGCGCGGCTACGCCATTTTTGCACGATGACAAAGAGAAGAGCGAGACGATGGAAACCGAGATGCTCGTAACTCAGTTTACTTGCGATCGTGGCGGCGTGATTTGCAGTCGCCAGACTTCGGAGGAACGTGTATATCGGAGAATCTATGTGGAGAATGATACGCTACCGATTGTTTGACAGCGAGGCTTTCCACAAAGCAGAACCGACATTTTTTCGGCGATCTATTAAGATACTTTTGAAATTTTATATCAAATAGAATTTTATTGTAGTATAAAGTGAAACTTCAGAATTTTTTTAAGTATTGTTGTGAATCTGCAATTTACAAACTTACAGCGTAAGACATATTTTTTATAATCATTTTTTATGATCATTTTATAATCATTTTTATAATCAATACATTATTTAAGTATAATATATAATTTGCAAATAATTACTATTTTTGTATAAATTTTATAAAGTTTTTTTTTATTCCGTTTTTTATATTTCGCACTTTTTGACAATTTCTATCCAATGGCGATTAAAAATTTATTTTCACGCTTCCTCGCATTTGCCTCGTTCAGACGCTGCAATCCAATGGCAACGTTGATTCTCACGCCGTCGTTGAATAATCGCGATTCCGCCTGTCGCTCGTACCTTCGGCCTGGAGAAAGCCGCAATTGGTAGAGCTCTGGTATAACGACGGTCTACTCATCCTTTTCGATTGCCAGGATTCGAGGAGGTCTCGGCGACAAACGCACCGGCTTAAGTTACCGGCTGCCGAGCCGTTAATTCGTCTCGATCGAGTGCCTAGATAAATCGACACGTCTTCTCTGGAGCTCGCTCGAGCATGGCGTTGACCAAGAGGACTTGGCCTCTTACTCGGGCTCCTTGGACATTCCGCGCGGCCTCTGCTTCTTCGCGCCTACCCGCACGCCTGTCCGACAAGTCGGCGACCGGCGAATGAGGTGAACCGTTCTGATGGCGGATAAGCCATCCGATATCCGACTAATGTCGAAGATAAATAACAATTATTTTATAATTAAGCGACTGAACGTGGGTAGTAAATACACGTTCACCGTCGTCGTCGTCGGAACAGGAACTCCTCCGATGTAGGCACCGACTACCCGCAATCTGACACCACCTCTTGCTGCTCATTCATAAGACACGAGACCGACATCGATCAACCTCGCGTTGACCGAGTCAGAAATGGAATGCGCATTTGGCGAGATCAACCCGAATGAAATATAGCCGGTATTTCTGCATGCGAATCTAAATCTAACATTCGAATATCTAAATTGTAGGAAGACTGAAGCAATGTCTTCGCGTAAAATTTAAATTTCGATCATATTTCGTTTGAAGAATCGCTTCCCTCGCCGATAGTTGACGAAGCTATTGTAACAATAAATAGCTAATTTTTCTTTGGTTTCAAAGTTATCATAGAAGCGATCTCACACTTTATACTATACATTTATACGATATCTCCACGATTATCCGTAGTTGCACCTTACACGTTCTTAGGACTGTAATAAGAAACTACTAAGAAGATACACATTAGCGACTACACATTAAGAGGCTATAACCGTGCATTGAAATCTCTCGAGGTACTCGTAACGAGACTCGATGACTATCTCGCGTACTTTATAAATATATTTTCGCTTTACACGGTCAAACCGACCGCGATAAAGTTCGAATAGATACAGCCGAGAATCAATTTAATATGACACATTCTCGAATTTCTCAATGCTTTCTCCTTAGCCCTGTAATCTTCTCTCTTTCCCTGAGAACATCCGTGATGCGCGTCTGTGTAAAATAAGACTCGGGAAGATCGTAAAGCGGCACTACTGCCGTAAGTTACGTCCGGTACGTACGCATAAAGCCATTATATACCTTATACCGTCCTGTAATACGCCATAAAATCCCGCGTTATATATCTAGGCGCGATATCATCTGGGTTAGAAGCACCCGTAGAGCTTGGTTAGTCTCCGGTTGCCTTCATCTCGGCGGTCAGCATCGCGACAGTAGTGGAATGACCTTCCTTGCGCGGGGTACATCATGAAACTACGTTCTTACCACCGCTGTCTCTTTCAACTCGATCAGACCGGCCATTATTTTCACCATACGTGGTGATACACTCTCGCGGGAGACGCGCGTTCCTCTCAAATGATTCGCCTAACTGCGATGAGTACTGTCGTTCTTTCTCGCTGCTTAATATTAATATCGCACAAACAGAACTCTAGCACGTTTCTTTAATTACTGACGAGATAGAACTTATAGATACAAAATTAGAGAAACGTGTATATATAATATATAATTGTAAGATTTATAACTTCGTTATTAAGCAATTTTAATATTAATACTTTTTGTTCAGTTTTAGTATATAAAAAAACAAATTTTTTTAGAAATAAAAATATATTTGACTACATACCTAATATCTCGCCATTTTAGCCTGTTTCATTATACGTCATTTGTATAAATTCAATACAGAAATAGGATAGAGTGAACCACGCGAATTCATTTAGTCGGCATAAATTAGACATGAAGGATAATTGTTGAAAAGAATAAGCACTGACAAGATCGACTGGATCACAAATAACCATATTTTTCATTCATCAACGCATTCCTCTTGTGGATTCAGTTACCTCTCGAATACTCGCGAGAATATACGGTACGAACAATACTCTGAGCGATATGGCATATGTATCAGCGCTCCTCTGCCATGATGAAGTACGAAAGAGAGAATGGCGGAGAAGGTGTAACATTAGAGGACTCCTGTGTATCGTTAAGTTTACGGGATACAGAAACCATGTAATCGCTGGCTACTGAAACCTCTCTGCGGCTCTTCCGTATCACCGTGCACGATGAAATAAAGCCCTTTTCTTTAGTACACATCCAAAATAACACGAGTAAAAATATTATGCAAAAAATTAACATATTCTTCTACCGAAAATCGAAGCAACACAATATAATTTATTTGAACAAATATTATACCATTTGGAATCTATTATAAATAGATGTACCCAGTTAAAAAAAGCAATGCTGCCAAGAAATTAATTATATTTTTCCTATATAATTTTGTATGCATTATAGTCGATTTTATTAATGGCGATCAATGAATTTTAGTGCGATTTGCACAATATCTATATTATAAAAACTAGTAACATACGATCGTCTTTATGATAATCTTTTTGGACAACGCGAACGTATTGTGTAGACACGTATGTGCTTGTGCGGAGTGAGGTGTACGATTACACAGTATAACACGACTCGATGAGCCTCTCCCAGCGCGTTCAGGTATCACCACGACGTGCAACGCAAAGAGTCGCGCCTTGGCTGTGTTTACACGCGCATTGCCGCGCGCGAATCGCGGGCTTTGAATAGGGGTGGATGGTGGATCGCCAACGAGCCGGAGAATACATACATTCCGGTATACGTGTGTGTTCATGGGAGACGTGCGGTAATCACTCGTCGGCGGCGTAGACCACCGTGACTCGCGATGTACACGGTATATCCCAGAGGAGCCGCGAGAGCCTGGAGGCAATACGAGTCTTATCAGAGAGGAGTACTTACGCAGTACGTAACTGTTCGGATATAACCAGATAGTGTATTAATTTATCGGATTATTGCAGTTCAAATCTATGATTCCCAAGATATGTTGCTCCATAAGTTAGAATTTATGATTACCGTGTATATATATATATATATATATATATATATATATACATTATTATACATCCAGCATCCACTCGCGCTATACTCTGTGTTTAATTATGAAGAATCGCACATTTTGCATTCCTTGCATTTTTTCAATTAATAAACGTGAAATAAGGAAACTAATTTTTTCCTCTGTTTAACAAACATCCATTGAGGTTCATTACAATAGTTATACTCAAATTATAATAGTTTTTCAAGGTTTGGGGTCCAAAGCAAAAGTTCCCATCGTGGGCAGCATTAAAAATGAATTCCTTTATACGACTTGCAGTGATTTTTTTCAAACGTTCAGTTTCGCACGCGGCAAGTAATTACTATGTTCGCAGAAGAGAGCATCGTCGTATCGTTTAATTTGTAATAATGTTGCCATACGTAAAATCTTCCGGCGCAGAGCCGAAGATGTGAATCCGCTAGTACGTGCATGAAGATCCGAGTAATTACGAATGACAGTTGTTCATTAACTACTCATTAACAGGCTGCGAAGTGCGCGCACTTTGAAAATATGTAATTACTGCCTTTTCCACGGTTATTACGATCCCGTAAGGACTTGTAAAATGCGCAATGACTGCACGTAGTGATGTATGTTTTCAAGGATATTACTGTAGGCGCTAATGTATGATGGTGACCCGTTAGTACGACTTATAATAACTCGTTAGGCTAAGCTTTACACCGCACCGCTCGTGCACATTCAAAAGTGACGCGGCCACAAATAGAGTCGATAATTTTCTAATGTGATTCAGCATACACGTTACTTCCCATAAAATATACGTTAATAGCAGGATTACATCTTGCAATTTGTACTTATATAGCTAATATTCAAGATTGTGCAACAATAAAGGAAACGGCGAAAGAATTTTCCATTGCAAAATTAGTGTCGAGTAAATCATTTTTTTTTTATCTTTGCGATCATATTATATCTTCACGTACACACGCGTTTTAATGACCAGTGGAATCAACCGATGATTATCCGACGTACGTGTGAATACGCATGAAAATTGCATAACGTAGAAATGAATACGAAAGGCGAGATTTTACGTATAGTTCTCTTACAATACCGCTGATGCGCGATACCGATCATATGTATAACCACGTATAAATCCGATAGTAATAGTTCGGCTCGTACATGCCTACTAACGTTCCTGTACTTAACAACAGACGGTGGCACGCCGCGACACCAACGCGCGCGCACGCGATCGTTTTATTTGCGCGCGCCGAGTAATAACAATGCACGTGACGTTCCACCGCCGCCGGATTTACATTCGCGCCCCGGCAAATGGAAGGTCAGGGATAGACACGGAATGGTTGATTGCCAACAACCGGAGAACGTATAGTTACATCGCGAATAGTACACGTTGCTGCGGCATGTAGCGATCGCTCATGGTGGCCGCGCCATGGGGACCACCGCGCGTATATGACGACTGTGCGCGCGCCCGCGGCCACGACCGCGTCCGGAATTTCTCCGCCGTCGATGCGTCGCGACGTTTCGCGCGTGGACAAATTGCCCGATCTATCATACGCCCGGGCTACAAGGCTAATCCAATTTGTATGCGGCGCGATAGCTCAGCGGGGTACCGTCCATTGACGTGACACTCGTATTGCCGGAACGCGACGTCTCCGTTGACTGATGGAGAAGCGTGACTGACTGGAGGCGCATAGAGCACAATAGGGCGGGATAGATTACATGTTTTGGAACCAATATTTCTTCTGTACGCTGTACATTTAAGAAATGCAATGTAATTATGCAAGGTGTAACAGTCAACTGTAAGTACTTTTAAAAAGCTGTCGTTGCTCAGTCATTTGACCAATTCTTATGAAATTTGGAAAAAGTATTAAGGAAAGATGAAATTTTTATTTGGTATCACTGATGATGATGATTTTATCAGGTCTCAAGACCGAAATATTGAAAATTGTTGACATGAGCACGCATAGAATTATCTTTGTCATTCTTTTACTCTTCAATTGTTACTCATTTGTATCAAATTTCATAATTTTCCGATAAGTAGTTTAAAATGACAGCTTTCCAAAAATATTTATAGTTGATTGTTACAAATAATATACAATCGATTTATATAAAAAAATTTTTGAAAACTACTCATAGAAATAAGAGCTGAAAAACGCACAGACAAATAGATAATTCTTAATTTAAAGTAAAAAGTCGAATATTGTGGAATCATATAACTCGTCACATATAACGATAAATAAAAAATGTCGAGCTTGCTACTAAGAGAACTATCGCGGTACACATCGTAAATAACTGAGTAATCTACGCGATATTCGTTTCCTTTCGTACATTCGATTCCTCATCTGTCAGACATATGTTACGTTTGGATAACGTTGCAGTAAGTCTCAGCGGGTATTCCAAGACTAGCGGTAGCGTATCGATAGAAGAATCGATTTACTTATGTTTACCTACGGTGCGCCGATACATTTCATTAGAAACTATCAACGAGTCAGAATCATTAATATTCATTTGAGGATCCTTCCTAGGTCAACGATTCGGCCGATGAAGAGATTCGACAATCTTCGCGCGGATCGTTAATCCAAAACGATCGAAATCCTTAATTAGCTTTTAATGTCAGATCACATTCTCTGTTAACTTGTTTAATGGAAATAAACTCGCAGTCGCGGATATTACTCTTTAAAATAATCGTGATATGAATTTTTTAACCAGACCGATAAGATATCTGATGATTTTATGAGCTCGAACTGGATGTGTCGGTCCGCAACGAGGAATTTAAAATATATATGTATATAACTCAGCGATGTGGTATACAATGAAGCCACCGTGCGCTGTAACCATCTCGAAACAGAGAAGCCATGTATGGTAAACGATGGTGTGGCAGCCAGATACTTTGCTTCAGCAAACCCCCCATAGAGAAAGAGGGAATGGTAGAGAATCCAGACATCAAAGAGGAAGATAGAGAAAGAAAGAAAGAATGGGAGGGAGAGGGGGGAGGAAAGAGAGCTTGCGGTGCTGCAACGGACAAAGCAACAATCGAACCTACCTGACGAAAAACACCTGAGTCATCCTCGGCTTAATAGCTAATTATCAATTAATTAAGAGAGCCGACGCTCCGATTCCGGCGCAACACTTGCCCGCGCCGCAACGGTCCGCGGATTCCTTTTACAGAAAATTTGCATCTCATGAACATTATCGAGTCGTTATAAGGCGGGACGTACGCAACAATATATTACATCAGCGAAACGGCCGCCCGTGTACCGTAATGAGTTTTTCGATGCATCCTACGCAATAAAGGAAGATGGATGATACGATCGCCGATCGCGGGACCTTGACATAGGGACTTAATCGTTGCGCAAATGGAATTGTTAAATTGATTCTTCGAATGTGTTAAAGCGGCGATCGTAGATCCTGGAACGAGGTGAAGCGGATATTACAAGACTCTTTACACAATCACACACGATTGCTCCAGATTACAACATGATGTTCGCACGCATGGCATGGCCCATATTTGAGTCATATATTCATCGTGGATCTGGCGTCTTATTTATGTATAAGAATGTATATTGCGCAAATCGATCGTTAGATTAATGTTCAAACGCGTGCTCCTCTCGAAGAGAAATGTATAGTTGAATCTATTAAAATAGTAATGAAATTAGATGATATGATTATTGTACATAGCGAGATCAAAATTTGCATTTTTATTTCTTAAATTTTTATTGTTATCAACAATAATTTTGATCGCTCTTTGGAATTTTTTTATTCATGTATTTTGAATAATGTTTAAATGAAGAAATTTTTAAATCTTCACTATTGTTTCGATTAATGTTTCAAGACAGAAGCTAAGTATCTTAATTTGATAAATACGTTCACACTCTTAATGATGATAAACGAATTTATCGAGCATTTGTCGAATGCACTCGTCTTCTATTAGATCGCGGATCTCATCATCTTTTTCAAGACACCGAGCAACGCCGCGGAAATAAATGGATCCACTTGAGTAGATTAAGCGGCCATAGTGTGCGCTAACAATGTTATAAGAAAGCGCCGTGATGATCATTAACGATGTTGATAATTTCGCCCGCGGCGCCAAATCCATTCTGTCTCGAGCGAAGTACGTGACCGGCATCGGCAGAGCAACGATTTGCACAAAGCTGCGGAACAAGAGGCACGCCTTTAATGCATAAGGATACCCCCACTCGGATTCGAGGCGCGATGTACCGCGCGCTGACTATAATATCGAATATATTGGATAATGATAAAGCCGCGAGCACCTATACCCGCCGCACAGGTGATTGGTTATTAGTTTTGGCCGTACGATACGATCTTAATGGGAATACTTAGGTGGGAGGCTCCGAGACATTGAGGATGATCTATACTGCGGACCGTGTACGCATCAGGCTCGGCTGGTAGATCGACCGAGCCTATTCGTGGGCCTACCTACCGTACACCGTATACCTCCGCAACCCCTCGATCTTCTCTCTCTCTCTTTCTCTCTTTCTCTCTCTGTATCTCCACCATTACCAATAGGCGCTCAAATGTAACCTGTGCTCGCGCATATATATGTATGTGTACACGTGACACACACCATAAGATACCCCAATGTACAGTACCGCGGCAAACAGCACCCCGGCGACAACACAATGCAGCTAACACGAAAACCCCGATAAGATCAGGACCCAAACTACTATGTCGAGAACGCCTGCTGGGACCCACGCCTTTTTTGCACACAACCATCCCGGGGTATATATGGATCTGCTCCTTCTTTCTCCCCGTTCGCCGCTCATTGTTATTATTAGGATGAACAAGGGCCTTCCCTCTACCCTTTATCTCCGGAAGAGCGATTCGTGATACCGAGTCCTGGCCGAAGTCACTTCCTACCGGACAGCTGCTCTGCCCTCAATATTTCCTGATGCTTCCCCCAGGGATTCCGGTAACCCTTTTTCGCACGCCTCAAAGCACACGGTACAGTCTCTGCTATTAAAATTGGTTGAATACGATGTCAAATGTCAGAAAAGTCGATACTATACCGAAGGTAATCTCGAATATTCATCTCATATTTAACTTTTGATTGACGTAACACACATACATGCAATTATTCTGTAGCTTTTTAAATTAATCTTTGCGTATAGTTCGGATCATATAAGTTTCCTTATCAACAATTATAATTACGCTAATTTTACCATGTATATAATTGTAACTTCTTAGTAAAAAATTATTTAAGAGAAACTCCATGTATATATCAAATAGAAGCCTATTTCCTACGCTCTTCTTATGATAAATCAATGCGCCGAAATTAGACTGCGTTATATAGCGAACACACCGAATCGCATTCCACGCGCGCGCTCCGTATCGTTCTTCGTATCGTAGCTTCGGGGTACATCTCCCATAAACGGTGGCCGACAAACCAGTTACTACTCTTGCTCTACAGTGGTACATTAACTGACGCGCGAAGTGATGTGGTCATATTTCCGTCGGCAGTCAAACGGCGAACGAAACGTGATCAAGTATTGATCCGCATTGTGCAGTGTTTACCGAATCTAACGCTCTTTCCTGACTTTCGTGCTTCCAAGTGTAATTTAATTATCTTTTTCTTCGAGAATATAAATAAAAAAAAGAGCTTTTCGCTTCACTTATCCTGCTTCACTTATGTCAAACACGCATATAAATCTTTCTTTTTGACTATTCTTATTCTCGTTAGATTAAGTTGTATCTTGTTTCCACATTTCTTCAAATGTTTGTGAAACCATTAATTACAAAAATCACACGTAACATGAATGTATGTGATGTGTAAATGTATGTGAATGTCCGCATTGAGCTCGGGTCCGTGGGTTCGCTAAGTCCAAATGACTATGCAGATCAGTCACCCTTGCGGGAAATCTTAACCGTCTCTCGCGGATAGAATGAAATGTCACTGTATGATTATGCATCACCGTACGCATTTACGATGATGACGTATCTGTGTGCGCGTGGGGTTGGTGTCGCCGTGACGGAGGTCGTCGCAACGTCAGACTATGCAGATTGACGATTATCATATTTTTCACGGCTGACGTTTATAGTTCGTGAGCGCTTCAATGTATCATTCATGTTTGTGTGGATTATCTCGGCCGCCCCACGGGAATTTCTCTCGCCGCGCCGCTGCAATCGCCGTCGGCTCGAGAATAAAGCACGAACACGATCCACGCGTACGAATGGCTCACCCACGAAGTACCTTCGCTAAAGGCATTAAACGTGCGTTATGTCTCTCTCTTTCTCTCTCTCTCTTTACGATCCACGGAAGCTTCTCTTGAATCGTCAAATCATCCAACCGAATGGCTTCATGATTGTACCAACCAAAGCAAGATATTTGCTGAGATCCTGTAAGCTTCTCTTCAAAAAAGTAGAATCTATGTCGTATAAAGCAAGAATTATTATATAAAGTGAAAAGATTCGTTTTTATAAAGGTCTTTCGATCGATTTTTATAAATATAAATAAAGAGCTGCTTTAAAAAAGATTATTATATTTATACTACGCATTACATTGCGATATTTATAGATTCGATAGAATTTGGAACGCAAGATTCTAACTCATCGAAGACGTAAAAGGGCAGATAGGATTCAAAGCCGCGAGTAGATTTGTAGAATGAAACAGGTGGGCGAGAGGAGGAATACAACAGGAAACGAACGGAAGAGAAGAAGGTGATGAATCCTCGCGATTAACACGTCACCGTAGAAGAGCGTGTTTAATCAGTGTGCGGAGAAGACGCTGCGGGGCGTCCGCATTCGGACTGTCGGCCCTGTCGTTGCACCCCTTTTCAAAGCGGCCGGAACACCCCGTCATAAATAACGGGGCGTTCTGGAGCCTCCAAGTCACGGGGGGATGACTACGGTGGTAATTGTGAGTTACGTCGGCCCCCGGGGCCCATATAAGAGCACAGGCCCACGGGACATGTTCCGAAATTAACGATGATAACGATGATCAGAGAAATAGCTCCAGCGATCAAATTCTTGTCGCAATCTTCGAATTTTAACCCGCGGGAAAAACTTTTCACCTTTTACCCTTTTATATCATAATAATAGTTCATCATCGATCGTACTTAAGAATATTTGAAATATAATGCACGTAGAATAAATCATCAACGTTATCGTAAGATGACAATAAAATATCGAGCCTTTAGAAAACTATTGTTCCATCTTGATTGCTAATAAGATTGCGTTGAAAATATAAAAAATTATATTTGCTCTCTAAAAGACAAATAGATAAAAAGCGCATAAAATAAATTAGCGATAAATTACATGTACCCTTGCTTAAATACAAATTAACGCAACGTCTATTATCTCGTGAAGATTCAGTGAACATTATCGCTTCTCTTTGGCGCTTGGATCAAGTCAAAAACGGGGAAACAACTACCTGGAACGAAAGGAGAGAAGCGCGAAAGGTGGAACGACGGGCGGTGAATCAATCCATGTAATGTAGCTCTTTCGGAAAAAGAAAGAACGTACCGAAAGGAAGACAGAGAGTGATACAGACGAGTCTCGCACTTGTGAAAAAAACTTAGATGTCGGGTCTGCTGCTGAATCACGGAATAATACCATGAATGAGTTTCCAATCAGCGTGACGTTACACGAGATAATAACTCTGTAACTCTCATCATCTTATTGAAACTTTTTATCTCATATTATCTGTCCCCGTCCAATTACAGTTTAAACTCTTTTTCTTACCAGACTGCATTATTTTACGCTTTTACATTTTTGCCACTTAATCGTTTGCCGAACACAGTGATAGGATTGCGATAGATTTAAATAACTTTTTCTTCGGTAAAATAAACTCTTTGAAAAAAGTTAAATATAAAATAAATCTGTTCTTTTTCTTCATTTTTCTTTCAAAGAAATTAAAAATTGTTAATAATGCGACGCAGTTTATTGCATCATATAAACGAAAATTTAGATTCAGGTAGTTATTGCGAACGTTATTTGCGTATACCTTCATCGACGATACCAACTTGCAATTATTTAACGTCGTGATATTTACTCGATGCGCAATTGAGAGGTTTTCCCATTAAGGGCGTCACCAATCTCAATGCTACATGCCTCAAACTCATTAATTAATCTCGCGGAATTCTCGATCGCGTAAGAAACGGGATCTACGAGCGATGGGAGGGCCAACTAACGGAACGATATCTCGGCTCCAATCTCACGCTTCTCCCCCGCTACCGTTGGGAGGACGAGCCCTCTTCTTGCCAAATGAAAATGGCACCGACGTTATTAATTAATCGCGCGTCGCCCGCTCTCTTCTCATCTCCGGTCCTCCCGCGCCGCACCGCACCGCGCCGGACCGGGCCGGACCGACCACCGCCGATCGGCCGGACAATATCTCTTCGATTAAACGTGGTGGCCCTTCGAGACCACCGATCATCTCGGCTCCGACACCCCTCCACGGCTCCAGGGTCTCACGGCAAAAACCGGACGCTGCGCAACGTCGGGCCCATAAACAGCTTTTTAACCGATGCGTGCACTTGAATATTCAACGAGCGCGAAGCGCGCGGGCGAACGTGGTCGGTGCGGTAGCGAAACTTCTCTCCGACTCGCCATGAACGCGGCAATTAATATTGATTTTATTAAATTCGATTTCTTGCGTGGCATCGGAGCCTCTGTCACATCGCCAACTGTCACATCGCGTCGCGCCCGGTTCTAACCATGAGCGCGCCGACACGCCGGCATCCAGCATAAATACCAGCATGCTGGCATAGCTTTTTCACATCCCAGATATGGCTCGCATTTGGTCTGTCGAGGCTGATCCTCATAGTGTTTTAATTTCAAAATATGATTTTTGACGTATAAATTCTGAAAGTACGATTAATTCAACGCTTAATCTTATAGAAATTTCTTTCGCTAGTCGATTTATTTTTACTTTTCAAAAACGCCAATTACTAATCAAGTTGAAGGTTTAGGAGATTGATAATCGAGCTCTGATTCGATTCAAACAAGATATTATTAACTACGCTTTTATTACGTTGTTAAAGCGCCTACATTGCCAGGATAAAGAATACAACGTGGTGTTTAGAGCGTTATAAATCAACCTCGTTAGTCTGACAGTAGGCGAGGCGCGAACTATCTTACAGACTGACCTAATTATGTTAAAAAAGAGGGAAACTGGACAAGCAGGAATTGAAAGGTCTAAATGACACAATAAATCTTTTATGCACTGTTTATAATCATCATTTACGTTTCGCATGCACACTTATTTTCTTCTTCGTCTTTTCTATATTATAAGTTCAGAATGTAGAAATATTAGTTCGCATTCTCAATGTATACTTGATAAAATCTAATAACATGAAATACAGACATCAAATACAATCAATTATTAAGCAATCAGTGTTATTAACCGAAATAAAAAAAAATAAGAACTGACAACTAACGTTAAATAAATAAGAGAATATGAACTGTTGAATTTCTATAATATCATTTGAGCTGGCAATAAACGAACGAGTTTATATAGACCTGTTCCCAGTGAGAAATGCATATAAAGATGTAATAGAGACTTCTCATTATCGTCGCCGATCGCGCGACGGAATTTATTCCGCGATTCCGTCCGACCTCCTTGACGCAAACTGGTGGCGAAGTCAGAACGAGAGGGGGATTGGATTAGCGAGGGGGAAAGGTGGATCGGTGCCAGATGCCGTGCTCCCAGTGGGACGCCAGGCGCCCCGGGAGTGAAGACGTTCGAGTAATTGGCCCTCTGCTTCGATTCCGACTGCTACGGCCGCGGGGCACCCGATTCGGCGGCCCAACCGAACCAGTCCTCTCGTTACAGTGGAAGCGCCCGTCTTGGTGTCGGCGGGGAGCTACTGATTACAGACTCGCCTGCAGGAGCCCCTCTCACCGCATCCCTCCCCGCACCGTCTCCTCTCTTCTCCATCGAGCTTCTCGCGGTCCAGCGACTCGCCATCACCTTGTACTCGGTACACGTGTTGCCTGCCGCGCATAATAAGGCCATCCTCCTGCCCGACGCCCCCAGGTCCGTCGCCGTCGTCGCCGTCGATGGCGATACATCGAGCTTCTCGGAAGCTACCAACCGACTATTCCCCCCTCCCCCTCCCTAACTTGACAGATCGTTATTGTGAAACGGCAATGGAAGAAAGTGGTCGTAATGTACGTGCGACAGTCGAAAGGTGGTCTCGTATGATCGATGTGATCACCTTGAAAACGTGGGCAAAATGAATCGATGCGAATACACAATGTGGTATTTTTTGCTGTCGACATTTCCGTTTGGACTTTATTAGCTTCTTCCTGTATTATTATCGTGCCGCTAACAATAAGAGCGTGAGCGTAAGCAAAAAGCGTTACTGCTCTTCCTTCCCTTTCCCGTTCCCGGTATTTGTCAATTGACTACCATGTAGAACACGCGAGACTCGTCGAGACTAATCATTATAGAATGCGAAGCGGATAATGACAAAGTCAGGAGATTTGGATCTTATCGGTGGCGGCTTTCGGTGAAAGGCATATTAGAGAGGATACGTTAAAATATGAAAGTCCGCTGCAGTTGCATTCGCTTTTGCTTAGCACGCGACGCATGTCACGAGTGAGATGTCTCTGTTTTCGTGTTTGCGATTATACATATTTAAAAAAAGCGTGTTTCCTCTATTATACATATTTAAAAAAAGAGATCCGTCGCTGATGAAGAGATTACGACGTATCTCGAAGCAATAAGTGCAACAAGAAACTAAATCAAGCGCAATTATTTGCGAAGAAAAGACGAAGAGAAGGGTGGCTGGCGTTAATACCCGCATACTCTCGAGTGTGTTGTGTCACGCGCACGGTCATCCTGCACTCACACGTTCGCCTTTCGCGTGGTTCACGTCACCCGAATCGAATCGAATGTCCGAGAGATCCGAGGGATGCGTCGCGTAGGCGGATAGCACTAGGCGCCTTTGTGCCGCTCGTTAGCGCACAATGCAAGGAGATTAGGTGTGTAGGCGGAATGACATACTTAAATGTTTTTAGAATAAGCATTTAGTTAATTATCCAGTTACGTTTGTCCCCATTTCACCGAGCGCGCAGACCTGCCTGCGCCGAGCGATGTATAGAGTCCGTGATTATTCAATAACACACGCCGACTTGAACTTTGATCGCCAATGGTGATACAGCATGGGGAGAATTTCATCTGTGCACAACGCTTGACGTATCCTCCCGAAATGATGACGCGTCAAACAATATTCGATTTGACTTTATCGTACGGCTGAGGAGCGTAGATTCTATTGTTATGTATCGCTTATTATATAATATACTCATTTAATTCTATATTATGACTTGACGTGTGTATTTTTATATACCTCATTTAGAATCTATTTAGTTTTATCCTCTTGTTACGTCTTTAGATTATCCATTCTAATAAGAAATCTTTTATCCATTTTTGAACAAGTTGATGGTAATACATAAATCTTGGAAACAATTGACAATAATAAAAACTTTGCATTATCAAATCCTCTATTGTTTTCGTAAGAATACATCTCGCGTTTTCTTCTAACTTACTTCTTATTACAATATTAATAAAAAATAGAAAAAAACTTTTTCGCAAAGCCAAATATAATAAGCTTTATAATTTTCTATTTTCCTCTCTTACAAGGGAAAATAATTAATAAAAATATCCACGTTAAAACACTCCTTTTACGTATGAAAAATATACATACGATTATACAATATTACAGCTTGTTTAATCTTATTTATGGTTAGCTGAAGCCATATATCGTCGAATTTTATCGATGCTGCACAATATATTTTAATAATATGCGAGTTACTTTATTTCTTTCACGCTCTTCAGGTCATTTTCCCAGAAGTCAGCGACTGAGCTTGGGCATGCTTCATTTGGGCCTTACGCAAAAAGCGCCTGCCCTTATCGAGATGCTAATTGCTCCGCGTGATTAGCCGGGCATCGTCGCATCGTGGCCGCTGAACCCGTCGGCTACCGAGGTCGATCGTGCAAGAGGCGGCAGAAGAAGATAACGTAAATCAATCAACGAGTCTACGACGACGAAGTCGAGGGATAATTGGAGCAGCGACAAGTTGATCAGCGGAGTTGGCGCGGCTTCTTTCACGGCCGCAGCGCGGAATGGAGCAGACCCCCGACTTCCACTCGTCTACTCGACTATCCAGCGGGCCCCGCCGGAGCCCTTAGTCATCGAGGGCCCCGCATCGCAAGCATGCCTCACGGACGCAACAAGAAGAGGGAATGACGAAGTCCTGCAACCGTAAGGATGTCATTGCTTATTCAGGCGCAATGACCTGATTGTCAGCAGCGTTAATAATCGTGCGTCACTCGATTCCAGAGAATCTCCGGCGCGCGTCATGCACGTCCTCGATCTCATTTGAGTCTCCTCTACGGAGAACGGAAAAATGTCATATGTGCATGACTGAATTGCCGAAGCAGCGCGCTGTGAACAGGTCCGACCGATCCCATTGAATGTGCGTAATAGGTTGTGAAATCGCGCGCATTGCGCAACAATAAATTTTAATATAAAATATTAACATATTCTTAATCCTCTACCAACTATAATTCTCTTATCTATCACATCATCTTACATTCTTGCCGTATCGCAAGATGCGTTACGAACGAACAAGTATAAACCCTGATGTGACGTATAAAGATCAAGAATTCTCGTGAAACTTTTGCCTGTCGGATTAACGACTACGATGACGAGTAACACCAAATACGTCAGGAAAACTTTATCATTAGAATCTCGATTTTTAACAATAACTCGTTGAACTTTAAGAGAAAGAAAATGCATACGTCAGCAAGAATTATGCAAAATTAATCACATGTAATGTGTCACTTTATCAACTTGGAAATTCGAAAAGAATATCATAAGAAGAGACTTAAGCGAAGACAAGGATTCCTCTCGGTACGTCGACGCTATGGAGGTAATGTTGATTGCGAGGAATCTTGTATAGGCTACTCTCCCCGCTTCTCTTCTTCGGATTCTCCAGTCATGCGTTTCTTATTGTCGCACGACGTCCTTATGACTCGAGTCCTTCCGCAAGGATACTCTGCTCTTTGTACATTTACTGAACTCAATCGTCTCTTGGCCGATTTCAATTCTACTTCCGTCTTCGTACGTGTGATTTGCGTGAATAAATAAATATGAATAAGAAAATATTTCTGCGAATTTTGCAATTATTTAAAATTATCACGAGCGGTCCTTTCCCACGTCATCTCCATGTCTTTCTATTCACTCATCGCCTCTGGTGATGCTAACAACGCAAACTCTTACTGTTCGCCGTATGGTAGCTGGAGAACCGCGCGCTATCTTGATGCAGATAACTCTTTCTCCGTTCTCCGTTGTCTCGCTCTTTCTCTTCTCTTACATGTGCACTCTCTGTTACTTTCCTTGTCTCCTGCTCTTTCGCGTATTTCTTCTTTTTTTTTTCCTTCTCCGTAGAACAGCGACCGTTTCGCACACGGCTTTGCCGCCTGCATGATTTCGGCGCAACGCACGCGCGTGTGCGCCTGTATTTTATTACCGTGAACCACCGACATTCTTTCTTTCCGTCTTTCTTTTCTTTCCCGCCGCAACTCCACGGCTGACCACACTCGGCCGACACGTGCATGATTTTCGTCTTCCTTTCGTCGTGGCCGCTTCCTTCCTTCTTTTGCCATTTTTACAGTTCTGTTTTCATTCGCATAGTTGAAATAGTTTAAAATATTCTAATACATTATTCAATAATTTACAGTTAGAAACACAGACAGATTTCTGTTTCAAATTTTTTAGAAACAAATCAAATAAATTAATATTTATGGGAAATTTAATGGGAAATTTAATGGGAAATTAGTTTTTAGATATTTGGTTCACAAATGATATTTGATCGAGAAAGCATATCTGTAATTTAGAACTCGTAAATTCTGAATTTTTTGGATTGCGCTGGCATGATAACGAAATGATGTCAAAAGTTATTGCCGTAATCGTGAGAAAGCTTCTTTAATAGTCAGTAGTACCCAACGCATTCAGATCTCTCACGTAGATACTTTAAATCTTCTACGATGCATCCTAGTCAATAGTGCCGGCGTGAATCGCGGGAAAGCATCGGTGTTCAATGTAGATCACTATCGATCGTGACGATAAAGCAATGATTGGCCGGAGGTGCGATATCGCGGCTTAACGAAGAAATAGAAAGGATTGCAAGGGATTGCAAAGGATTGCGAACTCGAGAGACACGCGGTGTCACGTCGGAGCAGCGGCCTCGTTGAAACCGCGGTGTTTCAGGAAGAGGCGAGATAACAGTACGAAGGAACAGGTGAAGCGTTTGACGGTTCTCGTTACTCGAACTGATTGCCGACTCTCGAGTAACGAGTCGAGATATCCACGGGGATTCGTATATCTCGAATTACGGATCTCACTGAAGACGGCTGTTGGCCCTGTCGGGAAAACCCTTTCGTAGTATCCGCGAGGAAGCGGGACGGTGAAGCGAACTAAGGAGAGGAATATCTCGCAACCGGTGAGCGAATAGCCCGAGATGACAAGAAAAGGAGCACGCCGTTCTTCCGCGCTTCGCGGGATACAACGTGCGCTCGCACGAGCGTGAACGCGAATCTCGGAACGTATTATACTCTAGTAGAGTAGACGTGAACGCGTGCGCGTGTGCACGTGCATATCTATACACGGTGAAGATCGTGGCATGGAGCTAAGAGATTCGATGGGCCACAACGTCTTTGGAGTTCCTCTTGATTCTTCATCGCCTGGTGGGCCCTGTGAGCAACGGCAGGGCAGCCAGTCGAGACTCAATTCCCTTTCCTTCACTCTTCCTATTCTTTCTCTCTGCTCCTCTTATGCAAACCGGCTCCTCACCTTCGTGAAAATAAAACGATGAGTGAGGAGAGAGGGGCACGGGGAGAAAGAGAGGGAGATAAAACGGGCCTCCGAGCCGCCAGGAAACAATCCTCTTCTTTCCTCTTTCTTCTTCGTTGTCGGTTGTCCTCAGCTTCTTCTTCTTCTTCTTCTTCATCTTCTTCTTCTTCATCTTCTTCTTCTTCATCTCCCCTTTCTTCTTGTTGTTTTTTTTTCCTTCTTCTTTTCATTTCTGTGCGACATTTGCAATTCTATGCAATTCGACGAAATTGTCGATTTCGCAATGACAATAAATTCAAGTTTTAAAATTATTTATATGAAAACTTCTTAATCTAATAATTCGAAAATTTGAACGGTCCCGATTTTGAGAAAATAAAGATATTTAATCTCGATCAAATTATCATCAATAAGATTATTACACCTATATAAGTATAATATTTATACACTTTATTTGCATATTAATCTAAATATGTTTCATTAATAAATATCCATTCTCATTAATCTATTTTATGCAAATAAATCTTATAAATCATCAGTTATACCCTTCACTACAGAAGTAAAACTTTACTTGAAAAGATTTTGATTAACGTGTAATTACAATCAAACTTTTTTTTCGTTCATAATACGGGGCTAACGAAGCGGTTTTCTGCATCGACATAGAATAAGGGGTCTATTGTGCATTGTACCGAGTCATTAGCCACGCGTGGTTTCAACATGATTATCCACTTTCCGTCGTTTACATTTTTGACCGTTCCGTTATCCGAAAGAAAAAAAGGTCGACGGCTAATCTACGGGCACCGCGTAATGACTCTCCGCGAGGCTGACAATTTAATTCCTCGGTCTCGTGCTCGATATCCGGTACCGTGGGCCGAGGTAGTTTATTTAATTAGTCTCGTCGATTAACTTTTACAGATACGGCACGCATACGTGCACGCGCGCACACCAACACGCGGCTCCTACCGTCTTGCCCGTAATATCGTCGCCAGCCGCACGCTTAATCTCGACTGACAGTAATGATTAACGACGCGCGAGCGATTCTGTCCGGCTCACCTGCCTTCCACATTCGTAAGGTTAAGTGGAAAAGCCGCGGCAAGAATGTGGCATTCCGGCAGACCGCGGAGAGACGCCGAAGATAAATAGACCTAAGACAATGGGGTCCCCGACGAGTGTTTCTCGAGTGCGACGTAGGCCTGGGCGGAACAGCAAGTTCACGTGGCTTGAAATTTGCATTCGTCCCACCCCCCTCGTCCCCAATCCCAATCCGTTTATAAATCACTCGACGGAGCTCTCACGGGGCCTCTCTGTCGTCCACGAACCGCAACGCTCTGCTCCGAGAGGGGCCAGATATTGTCACGGATATAAGATATATGTGTACTACCGTAGGTGCGCTATTATCCCGCGGCCTCTCCGCGGTCCTTCCGCGAGAAGAAGCCATGTCGGATGTTCCAATCACGAGATGCAATCAGAACTAATGTCTTCTCCAAATTTGTACACGTTGAAACCTCATTGCGCGCGAATCTGACTTGCATAGTTTCGGAAATTTCACCTCGTATTTAAATCTGCGTTGTTTCATTCAATGTACATCGCAATAATTTGTAAACTTGCGACTCTATATTTAGAGTCTAATCAGCGTCGGATCGCTTGTCATTAGTCTTTATAACGCGATTTTTCTCCGGCGTTTGAATGCAATGGACATATATCCATTTAGATGGATTTATTATTCAAGATTCCTACGGCCGTGCATTTTGTTGCACGTGCTGACTTTCACTTCGAGCCAGCTTCCTCACTTTTTCACTGCGACATTCCACGATGACAGTTACACGAGAGAGAACCACGTAAGATCTGATGCCAGGCGCAATCGACTTTCATCCTATATCGCTTAAAAATATCGCTAGAATCTTAAGCGTGTTCCTATGCGGCTGATCGCGTCGAACAAATATCGTTTTATACGAAGCAACGTCGGGGAGGAAGCTTTACGGCCGTAATTTTGATGCAGCAGTTATCGTTACATCATGCAGCCTACGTCGTGAGCGCGTCGATATTACTCAGGAAATAGGCGAAATTAAATCGTTTACGATCGACCGCGCGCATTAATAAGAGCATCCTCCTTCGCGTTCTCCCAGTATCGTCCTTCCCTAACTTCCTCATCTTGAGACGGCATTTTAGAAATATTAAAGTGAGACACGCCTCGATGCGTTTGCTGCATTAACGTGAGACGTTAACGAAACCGCATGCTTGCGGCGCGGGAGCGATTGCATTAAAACGTCGGATGATCGAACGATGCATCAAGAGTAGACGCGCGTAGAGAGTCGGGGGAGAGACGCCGCGCCGGGCTCGCTGCGCCGGACTTGTTCTATAATTTTATAGCGCTCACTTTTATCCTCTCCCTAATTAATGGCCCATAAATTACGGGCGACGAGTCGTTAATGGCGCGTGCGCCACGGTTCAGCTTCTTTCCGCACAATCGTATGCAACTCGGCCGCGGCTCGGCGCGCTCCGAGCTTATCGCACGCTCGCCCGTGTTCGTTTGTGTTTCACGTTGTGGTAACAAGCGCGCGCGTTACAGGTGTTTAACGCTCGTAAACAATGCGTTCCCTACCGATTTGGTTGCCGGCCGCCATTAAAAAGCTCGTTCGAGACGCCACCTGATTTTTCAGCGATACGAGAGAGTCGCGCAGATGGTACCGATATCTAGCCGCACAATAGGTGATTATTTTCAACCAGCGACGTTGCATAGAGAAACGCTCGTTTGCGGCGTACATCGCCGCTGCGATGCCGATCGCTACTGCATACATTGTTATATTGTACCGAGAAAAATGCCTAGCACTTGCCAAACATGAACTTTGTAAATACATTATAAGACTAAATATATTGCTTGCTGACTTTTAACTCTCATTAATTTTAATTTTTATTTTATGCCATCATGACATATTTATCGCTTCTCATTATATGCACTTTCTTAGGTGATTAAAGAAACTAAAGAGACAGAATCGTCTCTACATACCATTAACTAAATAAATGTCATATATTTTCCAGTATACACCTATTTAGCTTACAAGATTATCAGCGTGTTTCTAACAACTCACAAATAGTAGAATTAATTTAATATCTTCGCAATTACGTACGTAACGGTGTTCCATATATTCGAGAACTTGTTATGATATATCAATCGCGTATGTCACGTCACGCAAGTCCTTCGTTGACGGTCCGAAATTCAGCATCAGCATTATTGTAATGAAAAGATTATAAAAAGATTTCGCGGAGACAAGGTATACGCGCGATCCGAACTTACACGAACGTGTACACGCTCCGATACGTATGTACGTAGAGTACTCTCTTACAAAGAGAGAGCCTCATTGCCGAAGCATGCAGCCTTGTCTTGTACAATTTGCTCGAACATGTCCGTCGCGGTCGGAGCGCTGGTTTGAACCGGTCGCAGCGTTTCCTCTCTTCGCAGAGGAGATGAAGAGGATACACGATGCCGTTCCTCGGTCCCGTGGGATCGAGAGAGGAGCGACGAAATTCACGGTGTGAATTCCCCGAGTCACCTTCTCCTTCCCTTTCCCTTTACTCTCCTGCTTCTCTCCTCCCTTCTCGCTCTCTCCCCTTACTCTCGCACCCTTTAATCGCGCCTCGCTCTTCTTCGCGAGCTGCCCCTTCTTTCTACCTTTGAAGAATCGTTGGTGAATATATGCGCGTGTATGTGTATGAGTATGTGTATGGGTGTGTATGTATGTACCTTCAATGGGCCTATCGCGATAAATCTAAAGGGGGCCTTCTCTCCGCCACAGACCCGAGAACCCAATCGGGACAAGTCCTCCAAGCGTAATCCGGTGTCGACGACGGGGATCAGTGCCAAGTCCCGTCGTCGAGCTTTTCGATACCACAGATTAGACCTCGTTTCTTCCTTTAAACCCTTAGGGTACCACATACGCCCGCCACGCGTGTGTTCACGCCTTTATGTTCATATCTTCCTTTTATACTTCACAAGTTAATGCATATACATACACAGAAAATGTATGTAAAAATGTTTTACATAACTGTGCCATTGGCATCAGTGTTTTTACGTACGTATTGAAGATGCTATTTTCTCACTTCTGTTTTGTGCCGTGAAAAAAACCAAGTACAAAAAACTGATTGATTTGATCGTAAACGTGGGTTAAACGTGACTGGCCTGCGTTAAAAAAAAAGCGACTTTTCTTAGATCCAAATGTATTTCTTTTATTTTTTCTAGGCATCTTATCGGCGCGTTTTCGTGTTACTATTCGCTGTGTATGATGTACGTGTGAAGACGGATGCCCACGGCAAGGTTCACGGGATTGATTACCGCAGTCAATAACACGGGTGTGTATATTGATGAGAGCGCGGAATGAGAGAACGTTAACAGGTCAATGAAATTATACTGTTACAAAGATTGATGCCGTTGTGATTGATGATTGATGATACGCTCGGCACCGAGGTGGCAGAACCGAGGTGGTTTTCACCTGATCACTGACCACTCGCTTGAATTTGTTCGACTATCGTTACGATTTGTATTCTATGTTACATAAATGTGTATTGCGCGTCTTCTGTCGGGTTTCCACTAAACGATTATAAATTTCGTGTACAATGAAACAGAAATTCCAGCTTCGTGTATGAAAGATTTTAGTTTACCTTTTAAACTCCATATTTTTTTTAGGAATTATTTCTTCATGTAGAAAATGAAATTCTGTTTTTGTGTTATTTTTCATATCGTAAATACTTGATAAATTATTATAAAGTATCCTATTTTCTTGAATGTAATAACACACTGTCAGAAAGAGATATGAATCTAATGAATGCATACGCTCGATACAAAATTACAACATGTTGCCGAGAAAATTAAAATGCTAGCTACTGTTAAACATAAAACTTTAATGCCCTCAGCAGGAGGTCTTAAAATAAACTTGAAATTAAAATTTCGCTTCTGTTTGTTCACCAAACCTAACGAAACATAAATCAGCACTTAGAAAAATCGGTGACGTGACCAGTAGGCTGTTAACGGCTCGATAAATTGTTACCTCTGAGGTCTGCGAAGATTACATCGGCCATTACAGACTCCCGTCGTTTTCCTAAAGATGTTCAACAGTTATCTCACTAAACATTTAATTACGGTATGCAAATTAACTTCATGAATCGCCGTAGTCAGAGGTAAAGTAAAATGGTTTATGGACGGCAGAAACTCTACCTTATAGAATCAATTTAATAATTGAACGTAATTGAAAAACGTAAAACTCAATAAGGGCGGACTCGACGCACCAAGAAGTTCACGACAGGATCTTTGCGGATTTTCGTGATTTATCCTGATTTAGCTACGCCATCGATAGGCAATTCCATAGAGGACTGTGAGACACACACGTGCCATGAAAAATTTCCCAAACATTTCCCGCATTAGAACAAGTAAAAATCAATCCAATTGAAAAAAGGAGGCCAGCATTTTAAACCAGCATAGACATTCTTAGCTTTCCCTCACTCGCACGCGTAAAAGACGGTTCGCGCGGTAGTAATAAAAATAATTACGGTATCCGTTGATGCTGGTCGGCGCCCAAATCGAAATCTGATAAGACCCCTAATAAATGCCGCGGAGCGATCGCCTTAACGGTGGAGACAAGCTGTTTCGAGGGCCACCAGATGATCCGAGAGACGACCGTGCTCTCGACAAGCGCCGCTGCGGAATGCGTCGTCTTCGGGCCCTAATGATTCCCGAAGCCGGGCCCACCGGGGACCCTGATGATATCTAGGCCGGACGAACGTCGTCCGGAACTGCAGCCCCTGTCTCGTCCTTGCTACTGTCGCTGGTAAGATTGTACCTTCTCCGCGTATTCACCAGAGGCTGCATTGCATTCTTCGACAGTTAAGTATTACTAATTTACTAATTGCCTTACGATAGGATTGACAGGACCGACATTATGACGGTGCCGTCGTGGAGAGTAACGGAGTACTAAGTTGATGAATAGCAGAGTGCATAACGAATAAGTCGAAGTGAGATCGATAATATTTTTGGGATGCGAAGAATGTCGAGATAGATAACAGAAGCTCGCTGGCTTCACGGCAATTGCTTCATAAGTCAATATAATCATAAGACTGACTAATAGGTACATGTAAATTATTCAGGAATCAATTTATCTAATCGTTCGAACAAAGACTTGATGGATGATGCTGAATTTAAAAATATGTGAAAATGCCAATGCTTACATCAATTATTTTTGATAATTTTAATTTTTTATTGTATACATATAAATTAGCTATTCACGTAAAATATTTTTTATTTAAAATTCACTAAGAATTGTCAATAAAATATATCTTCTCCAAAACAACTTGTAATTTTGAAATGTTATAATGTATCCTAATACCAAATCTCAAATTCAATTTTATAAGCGTTTTTCAATACTTTTTTTCTCCCTTCTTGCGTTATATAGTCAGACGCAGTAGATTTAAATCTTGAAGAATGACGGCGAATCGGCGCAATCGCACAATGGCGGCGAAAAATAATGTCCCTCTTGTCTTAATGCCTCGAAAAGGATAGGTGTTGGCGTCTCACCTTGAGTTCGACCTCAATCTTGTGTTCTTCCGCAACGTTATGCACGCCACTTCCTTTTCACGAGCGCGTGTGAATGCGCTCTTAGAGCGAGCGCGACTCGAACTTGCTGGTATTGTTGCGGGCGATCCCTGTCGACGACGTTGCCTGTCCCGGTTCTCTCGAACGGGGAACGAATGTTCGAGTCTGCTTACCGCATGAATAGCAAAGCGATGTTTGTTTTGAGTGCAGGTTCTCGCCTTTTGTCTCAGCGGGAGCCGTAGTCGTTTCCAGTCGATGCCCTCTCTTTCAGCGGATCAGTTTTTCACTCCTTCCCTTTTTTCATTTTTACATTTTTTTTTTGGTTGCGTTTAAACTTGTCAAACAATTAATTTAGAGATTTTAAGAATAGTTCTCATATATTGTAGAATAGGATAAAATTTATAGAATAACAAAACAATGAGATGAAAAATAAATTACTATTAACATATGGATAGAAAAGGATGATCAACGACGTGTGAAAAAGAGAGGAATAAGTGATAAGAATAAAAACTGAAAACCGTGCCTAACGTTACGTCGAATTTTCGTCTCTTTCCTTTGACTTCCTTTAGAAGTCGAACAATTTTGACGCGTGAACTCGACAGATTCCGGGCTCGATAAAGACATTAGACGCGCTTCTTGTTCTTGTATACGGCGGCTTTTGTATTTTTCTCGATTGAAAAAGAACCATCGAGATGCGAGAGGCGAAAGAGTGGCGCGAAGGTGGAACAAAAATCTTAGGCATGACGGCGATTCTGTCACGGTGCAACTTGTGAGAATACGACAGTTTCGGGTATATACATGAGTTGAGAAGAAATACAGAAAATAAAACACGACGACAACAGAGAAAAATCATATGAAAAATACAATAAAATCTATATTTGTGACTTTTATACTGTGATCGTCAATCAATCAATTGCCAATCATCGTCGGCAAGATTTGCTACATTTTCCTATATTTACAGTCCTGACGCATGTAATTACTACGTTAGAATTTCTATCTAAATAATGATGCAGTAAGTACCAGGAGAATAGCTTGTCTCCTAAATATACATTTTCCGCAAGCACACATGTGACACCGGTTTGTAATTTAATTCACGTGGTAAATATACACAGCTTGATGCATTCCTATTCACGAATTGCATTATAAATTTTCGAGACTTTTGTATGCCCATCCATTCACACATTTATCACATGTTCCGTTCATTCACACGATGTCTCTAATTCGCTCCCGTACGCAACGCACCGCCTTTCATCTGCTTCCTGTACACGATCCCCAGCTTTCGAAGATGTGGCAATTGTTTACCTTTCATTATACCTTTTACTCGTCTAAAATTAATTCCGTTATTTTCTTACATTTGCAACTGTAAAAAAGATGTTGCATTAACAATCTCTAATCTTTCTTAACGTATCCTCAATCAATAATTAGGATTATATCTTTTATTAGAAGATAAATATGAAATGTAATCTAAATTTGAACCAAATGATAGTCTTATCCGTTCAAAACATACTATGATACTTTCTCCACATAATAATAAAAATACATTATAAAATATATATTATTAAAGTATGTATGCCTCCTTTACTGCCATTAGGATCTAAAAAAAATCAAAAACTTTATTTCATGTTCTATCTTCTCAATCCGCTTGGAATGCAAAGAAAGCTTTTACCGAATTTTTCTTTTCTTTTCTTTTTACTTTAAGATTCTTTTACATTTCTGTTTCATCGTAGTATTTATTTCTATTTAATCTAATACCTATTTATATCTAATATAAAAGCATACAACATCTTGCATAATAAATAATTTCTAACGAAGGTGCAGCTGGGTTTTTTATCTCGGCAGGTGTTTAGGAAATGAGAACAGCTTGGTCAAAAAAAGACAGAAAATTTGCACGTTGAAGAGATTGAATCGTCATAATGTTACGATCAAGTTTTGATAAGACGCTTAATAAAATCCACGCTGATAGTTTAATTCTTAATGTCACGCATAGGTAATACTCTCCCTCCATATGTTGCTTCGTCAATCATAATCTATCCTTCTTCACGTTATACAAATGTAGCATTGTACGATTGTATGTTTCAAAGAAAAGCTTTTCAAAGGATGAGAAGATTCAGGCTAATACTTGAAATGGTGTTGATACATTTCTATGCAAAGCACTTTGAGCAGTCCGAGTCTGTCCGAGCGATTAAGATTCCCGCCTGTCTTTTAGGATTATGTCTGGAGCGAGTATCCGTCGCGCTTAACTGTTTTACGGCGAGCCGTAAAGGAGGCTGGCTGTGCAGGTGCAAGGACTGCGCACTTTTTGCTTATCTCGTTGAAATTCTTACGACTGTGGTAGCGATAGCGCGAAGATTAAGTTAGTTGCTTCCAACAGCGGGAGCACTCAATGTATAGAATATTTCAAAAGTAACGTATTTTTAAATTATAGATTATAATTAAAAAATTAAACATGGCACTAATTTTAAACAGCTTTAAATAAAAAGTAGAAATCTCTTAAAGTTTTGTGACAAATTAATCTTCTGAAATGTAAACAGATAACGCAATTGTTTCTCAATAAAACAAATTTTATCAAAAGAAAATTACATAAATTAAGTATATCTTCTCGCATTTACTTTTACTGAGATGCTCATTAAAAATTAATTAATAAATTACGAGAAAATAGAACATAACAGAGCTTTATTTAAAAAAAATACAGAAAAGGATGTTAAATTATAATTCATAATTTTACGATTAAGAATAAATATGCCATTTTTGTAATAGGCTATACATTCCAGAATGGTCAAATTATCTGGTCCTTTATATGCTACCAAAGTAATCTCAGATCGCTTCGACCAAACGTATTAGTACTCGGAAATTCATACTTATCACAACTTAAGAAACAAGTTATTTAAGCATTGATAATTAAGAAACAAATACGCATAATATGAGGAATGAATAAAAAATAAAAGTCTACAATTAAAATGTTTGCGGGATCTTTATGTAACCTTTAAGATTCAAGTTTTAAAAAGAAAACGATGCCACACGGGCAATTTCGTTTTGCCTTGATAAACCGTTGCTTTCAGATATATTCGTGAGTAAATGATTCCAGAGCAGTACCGGACTGCGCTGGCAAAAACTGACTCCGCCGAGGACTAATGACATATCCATCATTACAAAGACAGTAATCTGCCTCACAATTTCACTAACAGCATCGCCATAATACATGTGAGTTTACGTGACACCTGTCAATTCCGCATTCGGCAAAAAATATTTCGTCACGGCGTATCCACCTGTTCCCAAACTCGATCTAAACGTTAACTCCTTAGTGGTTAGATAGTAATTTAATGTAAAAAGAGATACAGCTGCTTCAAAACGAGAATGAAAAGCAGAGAAAGGAAAAAGAGGAATCTGCATTAAGCAGTCGTGAGAATTGCTTTTTAGAAGCATAAAAAATATTTTAAATATAATATGTGTTCTTTTATATTAAAATATATACATGAAAATAAAAATCTTAGTGATAACATAATTAATATCCTGTAATATTATAAATAAGGAATATAAACTCTTTGAATAGTAAACGATTTCAAAGTCATTTAGAAAAGGCAACTATTTATTAATCATATACATATGTATCAAATTATTAATATTAAAAGTTTAATAATGTTTAAAAACAATATATTCACAAAAATAAGCAAGAAAAAATTTTGACGTCGTTATATAAAATTGCCTAGTAAAGTAAACTGAGCACGGAAAGAAACGGAAAGCGGAGAGAAAGCAAAATAAACGACGAGGGGATGGTACTGCCCACAAAGGACAGAAATTAAAGCCGTACAGCCTGGCGTGAGGGAGTACGCGAAAAAATAAGCAACGGGCGCGTTTCGTTGCCTACGTAGGGGAATGAAAATTAACGTGGCCGTCGGGAAACGGGGCGAAAGACCGGGGAAAAAATAAACGTGCTAAAGGGATGAGGGAAGGGGGAATAGGGGGCGAAGAGAGAGAGTGAGAGAGGACGGGGGCCTGCCGACATCCTCGACGGCGTGACATGATGCCGAGCCGCGCGGTAAATTACTGACGTACGCTAAAGAATCCGAGCGCGCCGAGGGTAATTCCTCGGGCGGGCGAGGCGGTATCGGTGGGTCGCATCTCCATGACAAATACTGGCAGGACCTCGCGCGGACGCAGTAGATCCTATCTGGATTTTATCCCCGCAGATAAATGGACCCGCGTATAATGCCGCCTCACTGTGGTTACGTACACGTGTACACGCGTGGATGTAAGGCCACCGCGCCCCGATACCGACTATCTCGCCGCGCGCGAGCGTGGCGGAAATGCTTCCCGCGCGCTCGTCGATGCGGAAGGAGACCGCCCCCGATATTATTCTTCGCGTTCATCGCGTTCCTAGCACGTGCGGGGCGAGAAAACGCGCCAGGAGCGATCAAAAGTTATATTAACGATCATATTTATAATAAATAAAAATATCATTCCACTGCTTATCTATTGTTGCAATTGCAAATAATTCTTTTCTGTAAAAACACTTTTCATATAATACGCACGTATATAATAAAGAACAAAAATTTTCACAGAAATAAATTATATACATATATAATGATAATTAAAGAAAGATATTGGCAACATCCTACAATTATTTGTAATATATTTTTCATCTATTTCATTAGGTGAAATTTATCGAACATTTTATTTTAAAAAGGCTTATAAAAATTTTGCGCGTGAGCTATATACGCGTAAAGACATGTGCAAAACAACGTCGGTTCATTATCGCACCCTACGAATGTCAACATCGTCCGTCTCCATAATCGTACCTCGAATACCGGCGCGTAATTAAGACATTTATATCGTGAGTTCGTGTATAGTGACTGCTTTCCCTCGGCAATTTAAACTCACTCCCCGTGAACCAGGTCGCGACAGTTAAAAAGAGATACGATCGAGACGGCACCGGTCTCCCTCCAATTGGATCGACGACCAATCCGTTGCCGTGGGGCCTAATTAATTCCGCCTCTTGCCGGAGTCACGGTGGGTCCTTATCGGGGCCCGATTAATACGAAACGCGGCCTTATCGTAAGGAATTAGCCTGTTTGGCGAGAATCGAATGGTCGGGCCATCGTGTGTGCGCACACGTATGCGTGCGGCTTATCTCAGGCACGCGTGCTGAGGCGAGCACGCTCGTATGCGTGGGCTCGCAATGAAAAAAAAAAAAAAAAAACTCCGGATCGTGTTCGGCCAGGAATTTCGCGTTATCGTCGAAGATGAGCTACGTGCGCCGATTATCGATGATGCTTAAAGTTTTCCTGCGGATACTCGGCGCCCTTTTCTTTTCCTCGCGCCTCTCACGCGAAATTACAAGACGCCAATTCCATCGCCGAGACCTCCGTGGATTACGCGGCGGCATCGCCGCGAAAGAGCGACGAGGAGGAGAGGCAGACCTTAAGAGAAGAGGCCTTAAGGAAATCGAAGAGAAAATTACGGCGGCATGCCGAGGGATGGTTAAAGTTTTACTGATTGCGAGACATTAAATGTAATTGCGAGATGGTCCGCAGAGTAGAACCGAGCCAGTAATGTGGTCATCCGAGATTTAGCGGGCTCTTCCAACGCTAAATACTCGAAATCCGGTTTATAATGTACTCACGTGCGCATTAGGACGCTCCCTCGCGCTACTACGCGCCCACATAAAGTAGAATAACGCAATTAGCCGTCTGAATCAAACGCCCGATCATCGTTATTCGCGCCATCGTCCTCTTGGAATCCCACGCCGGTGCCTTTTACACATTCAACGCTCCGATCATCTTTTTTTGCACGCCGCCGTTAACGCCACGACCTTCTTCCATTAGGAACGATTACATCGTTACGCCGATACCCACGCTGCCGGCATGATATTATAAAATCGGAGTACGGAACGTTTTCGTCGATATGCGCGCTGCCGCTTTGATCGCAAAGAGGATTATGTCCATAAAAGTCACAGCGCTGTATTTAACATTATATGGCAATTATCAATTACTATATAACTATATTGGCAATACTTCTAAATTGTTAATTAGTGTACAGAAAATCCTCACGTTTCCTATTTCTCTTCTATAAATTCGATAATTTCGATTTATTGTCAACTATAAAATGTTAAAAAAAAGTATGGAATTATTATATCATTATAACAAATTAACTTTGCCTTAATCTAATTTCTCCTTGAGCAAACACATTCACATGCATAATCGATCGACGAGATTCGTGGTTATGCTTATAAATTCGGCATTCCTAACGGGCAGCCGTAATTCTCGGCGCGTCGAGAAGACAAATCATGATCGCTGTAATTTCCGACAATCAAGGCCGCGCGAGTCCGTAATATACGATCGGGAGATCGGCGATCTTACCGAGAATCGATTTGAATTAAACACCCGGCCACTCGCTGTATCCTAGAGGCAGCTGGCCCGTGAGGAGCAAAGGCCCAATTAGGTCTTATAAGCGGTATGGTGCGGTACAGCGGGAATTTTCAGCCGCGGGGACACTGTCTCACCGCGGAGGGAACACCTGAACTCGGAAGAAGCCGAACGCGGAGACAAGAGCGGCCCTTAGTAGGCATACCGACCATCTATACTCACCGACTTCACACGTTATTTATCTGTATCTTTCCCGCGGTATGCATCTCTCAACATATATGGTGTATCGCCATGGAAGTTAAATCGCGACGAGCACATCCGTGTTTCAAACAGATTCCTCCATTTATTGAAAAATTTAGCGCGCGAAAATTAGGAGAATTTTATCAGCTAATAAAGGATACTGATGAAAGAAACAAGTTACGCTATAAACTGATTGAGGATTGTATATAAATCATTAGGTGTAGCTAATGAATGAATGCTACGATGATTGCACGATAAACGACAGAAAAATCCAACGAATTCTCAATGGCTTCTTTATGTCTTTGAAGAGATAAAATCTAACGCCGCGCAATAGCAATTATTGCGATATTACGAAAGCATATTGAAAGAACTGGAGAAACATCGATATTAATTACAGTCGGCTGGTGCGAGCCGATTGAGAAATTATAATACCATTGCAAAACACGCACGCGTAATGGACTTGGATTCAATATCTAAGCAGCCGCGCGATGGAAGTTGCGTTGTATCGAGCATCAGCAATTCCAACGCGCGGTTGGGAAAGCAGACATTCCGAGATGGCAGCCTACTCTACATTGAATGAGCGTTCGGCAAATTTCGAGGAGCGAGGCCTCAACTCGCGTCTTTCTCTCTTTCTCTCTCATGTGCGCCGACGCGAAGAATTCAAACCGTTTCACGTGTGATAACAAATGCATAGTACACCCTGGCGCAACCAAGCAAATCTGCATCCTTTAAGATCGCCGACAAGAAGAGAGAAAAAGGAAAGGGAGGCGGAGAAGGTAGCGAGAAAACGAAGTGAACGGGCGAACATTTAACGCGACTGTGACATAAATCTGCATGCGACCGATGCACCGTTTCCACTCTCTTCCTGCTTCCTTTACTGCGAGCGTACCTGCATGTGTGTGTGTGTATGTGTATGTGTGTGTGTATGTATTAAACGCAACCCCGCAGGATACCACAGAGAACGAACGCGGACTCTTCGGCTTCTCGAGCGAGGGGCGTAAGCTCATAGTTTAGAAGAGCTAGAATATACGTAGACTCCGAATGGAGAACCAAACGTCAAAGTATGCGTATGTAATTTAACGCATATTCTACAAATGCACGTGCGCGTTCGGTCGCAATCGTAAATATTACCTACAGCCAACGGTACGTCAAATAATCATAAGAAACATAAAGGTAAGGAGATAAGAATATGAGATAAAATTGTAATTTCGCGCACTAAAAGATGATTCTGACTTTGATCAGAAAGAAATAAAAATCTTAAACGTGTAGAGAATCTGTATAATTTGTTTGGAATGCACATAAAAATCAAATTATAGGGATAATAGATTTGATCGTCATAAAACGAAATGTTTAATTTTATGAATCGGCAAACATGGTGATTATCTCATAATTCTTTTTTATCTGTATTTAATGACTGAGATACTATCGTTATTCCCGAAAGAAGAATTTTGCTAGGCTTGTAGTGACGAATTTTACCTTTCTTCCGTAAATCTGAAAGATTTGATCTTTACTGATTATGAAAGTTAGAGGAAATAAAATTAAGAAAAATATTGTAATTAATTCTTGCATAACATTTCAAAATAGCTTCAACGTGATCTCTTTGATAGTAATACCATCGCTACAATAACCGATTTTTAACAATTAATCCGTCGTCATTAGATCATCGTTATATCCGCGACTCTCATCTCGTGGCTGTCATCATACCTTACATTTCTCGACGCAAATCGCGGTGAGAGATTCTTCAAAGCGCCGTGGGAACGGTACGGGAGGAGACGTTCCAGTGGCGCGCGGGCGCGCGCGATCAAATTTATGAAACGCACCTAAAACCTCGAAAGATGTTTATCAAACTTCCCGCTTCTTCGCAATAAGACGAGGACAAGGAGCGTGTAAGTTCCCGACAGCCGTATGTATCTTGAAAGTACTCGACTCGGCACAACTACGCCGGTGAACGTCAGGGACGAGATTTAGAGGCCGCGACGGCGGACAATGCACGACACCTGCGGCACCTCGAGAGGAACGAAGAGGGGACCGAGAAGAAGAGAGGAAAATAGAACGAGAGAAAGAGGGACAAGCAAACGGAAAGCGAAATAAGAGGAAAAGGAAGCGGAGATGGAGAGGTGGATTCATCTCGTCGTATATGCCGTAAGGCATAACGTGGTTCACCTAAATATATTACATGCAGCAAAAAATGGTGTTGCTAACACAACGGAATAAACTGAAAATAAGAAATAAAATCTTAAAAAAGTTTCTCAACGATGTAGAAAGGAGAGAAGAGCTAATAGTTAACAAATACTCTCGCTACATTCTTTTAACTTTTAAATTTTTAATTTTCGTGCTTAATTTACACGATTCAGCATCCTGATTTATATCTATAATATTTTCAAAAAATGCAGTCACATATTATAATGAAAATAGAATCGCATATTATAAGCTACTTCGATATTTCGCGACGATTGAAACCGTGAGATATAATCTCGCTGGAATATCAATTATATTGTTAGTGATCGACCTCGCGATCTTTCTGTCCGCGGGATAGTGCGCGATTGAAAGGATTTTCGATAGTTTGGGACCCCTGACGGCGCACACGCGGTGAAGAAAGGGAAACGAAGAGGGACGCAGAAGAGGCGAGAGAGGAAACGTGTCGCGCAGCCGAGGGTTTTTTATCGGGATATTAATTGGACAACCAATTATATCTTACGCGGCGAAACATAAATTCATAACCTTTAAGCTCGCAGTTAAAACGAACCAATTATCGGAGCGGGGGCCGCTACGTGCCTTTCCAGGCCGCGATCGAAAAGCTCGCTGCCGAGAGAATATCCGTTCAAATATCCTTTCAAGGGTCGAAACTACTCACAAAAACCCGATGGAACTGAGCAATACGATTCCATCGTTGTTAACCATCGACATCGCCCACTCGCGAGGATGCCTTTTAGCTGGTAAATTCATTTCGTTTCTTCGACACGAACGAGGCACTCGCGCACTTGGGTATTTACTACCAGGGGTTCAGAAACGACAAAGAGAAAAAATATATTCCACGAGAAATCATTTCTTTCGAAAAATCAAGATTAATAAAACTTTAAACCCAAATTTAAATTGTTGATATGACGAGAGTTATATCAATTCATACTAACTAAAAACTTATTATTGTAAGTTTGTTATATCTTTATCATCGAAAATTTTACATTATTTGGAAGATCCTTTTTTAATTTAAATCAATTATGCAATGAGATATGCATTCTTATACATTTTATAATGTGTAATATATGTTTTAAAGTAATAATTTAAGTAAGCAATATCACACACACATGAATTGCTACATAGCCGACAAAATATTGGTACGACAATATACTGTATATGAACATTTTAGCAACTAGATAAAAATATGAAATTCTGTGTAAAATTATTGTACCATCTTGCAACGTAGGATCGCGTTCATGGCTATTAGCGCAATATTGGACACTGGTGCAATAACGTTAATTCTAGGATAACATATTATTGCAGCATTGTAGCAGAAATATATTGATATGGAACATCGCGTGTTACATGGATATTAATGCTAATTGTTATAGATAACATTAAGACGTGTTAAAACGCGAATCGTGTAGAACATAATTCTAACAATGCGTTTACTCGTGCAATTAAACATTATACAACCTCACACTTAATTTACATTATTGCCGTTGATTACTCCGAAAATGAGCTGCAGCTGCTGCTGGTGCGGAATTTCGGCTCCGTGATTCTTTGAACGATCGCGGTGGTCTTGAAGGACACAAGTACATAAGTGGAGTACGGAGTCCTTTTGATTCTACCTAGAGCAATCCCGGCCTTAAGAATCTCGACGATCAAGTACCGTGCACGCGCGTCCGTGAGCGTCGTATGCTTCAGCACGTACTTGACGATGTCCTCCAGACTGGCACCCTCCACGAGACGATCCATTCGTCTTCGCGGCGACGTCGCAAGAACCTACGCGGATACGATCGTTCCATATTTTCACATAACGAAACGCTCGCTTTTATAAGTTTATTTACTACATTCTCCCGTGCGTCTCTCGACTCTCTTCTCTAATTGGACCATAAACGTGTTTGGAAAAATGCATATTTCTCGATTCGAGGCGAGAACACATTCGTTATCACTCGCATTATATGTCGGGCCAGAAGCGACGTTTGTGGTCGTTTCGCCTAAATGAACGATCTATTGGCAGGAACGAATCGTAGTAGTATACCGAGCAATTGGATTATGCACTCCCGTCAACGGAATGCATGCAATGGGAAGAAATTATGAGCGGCGCGAGAGGAAGAGCGAGTGCGAGACAAGAGAGAGCGAGTGCGAGAAAGGAGACACAGCGGTATCGCTTTTATGGGTCGTATATTAATCCCATAATTGAGATATGGTTCCCGTCGTGCAACCAAACACGCAACGTTCCCCTACTAAAAAAGTCAATCATTACCTAAGATGGACTTCGTAACAACGTGATGAAGAAGCTACTGCCGAAATGCCGAACGAAATAATTCAGGGAAAAAAGAAAGGACGAAACAAAGCTCCGGATTTAATTCTCCCGAAAGAAACATTATAACCATATATCACGTTTTAAGAAGAACTGCAATTAAAAAAATTAAGATCGTTGTTGTGTGATTAAATAGAACTTATGACGTTATTAATGCATTTTGAGGCCATCTAAAAACCTTCTTAATTGTTTAATAAATTCTAAAATAATTTTCAAAAAAATAAAAATTATCCAAATGATATTGAAAAGATAAGATTAATTGATACCAAGTTTCCTTCTTCAATTATCAAGCTCATTATCGTAATAACGAGAAAGAAAGCAGATCCAATAAATGCAGAAGAGATTGCTCAAAGGTAATGAGTCTAGTCGCATGAGAACAGTTGCAATCTTATGTTGGGACTTGAACGTCAAATCATGACTAAGGAACGTCTCCGGATATGTACCGGTTGATGCGCGCGGCCGTCGAAGAGGAGTTTTTCATCGGTCACTATAGAAGCAGGTGATTCCGCGGCCTAATGGACGGGCTCGGTGCTTCGGTAACGTATAATTATTGAGTAGAGCGAGTTCGAGAATGGCAGTTCGAACGAGAATAGAGACATTATTCCGCCAGCGTTCTATCGTTTCTTTTCTCTTCCTGGCTCTTTGAAGTGGTTAAAACGGAAATAGCTTGCCGCACTTTAAGCGGCGACAACACTTGCTTGAAACTGGAATCCTCAACAGGCTTCTTCCTGAACACGCGACGAAAATGCTCGTTGCGATGCGTTTGATGTCTACTTAAAAACCGGTGGCCGTGTCTCCGACGTGATTGAGAAGTAAATCTGCAGATGAAAATGAATCGTGCAGACAAGAGAACGCGATTAATTGCCGGTCTCGCGATGAAATCATTATTAATTAGAGTACGTGCCCACTGGAATCTTCATCGCGCCGATTAAATGGTAATATCTTGGAATATTAATTAATCATAAGTGATCGGGAGGGCTTTGAGGCGCTGCTCGTTTTGCATGGTTGCATAAAGTTTCTGCGGGCTTGTGTAATTGATTCACAGACTTGGAATTCCTTTTTAGTCGTAGCACTTCTCACAATCGCCGCCATTCAAGGAGCACTGAAAGAGATTCTTTCCGGTCTATTCTTGGCAAACTACACGTCCACGATCATCTTCTCTCCGCGAGACATTCAAGGACGTTCTTCGCGAGCGCGGACGATTGCTACAGTTCGTCCGATTTTCACGTTCTTTTTCTCCTCTGCCTCGTTAATATCAATCTAGTGTCCGATGGTAGCAGCAAGTCACAATGAAAATTTTTTTGTATTACGAATACAAAGGCGCGAAATATAATCACGAGATATAAGAAGAACTTCACTCTTATTTCTCTTACACATCAATTGCATTAACATCGATAGCCGATCATTAGCTCGTTATCAGTACTTTCCCCATTATCAAATCAAAACGTTAAAAAATTCTCAATAAAATCATTGTATACTGTCGTTGAAATCGTAAAAGCCAGACTTTGCATCGCCGATGCATATAACGCACCGTTAATGTCGGTCAACGTTACCATACGATTAAAAGCGATTGGCGATTCGCGGAGGTGCGAGCACATCGAGATAGGGTCAGAGATAAGATCGTCGATCGTGGGCGGGTGCAGTCATTCGATGAAAGACGGAGAAAAGGCGCGAGACGCGCGTCTCTTTTCTTTTATACGCCCTTTTTTCGGCTTTGTATCGAGCGAGAAACGGCGTCGAGCGTGTCTCTCCTTTCGAGAAGAGAGGAGAACTCGTCGTATCGATCGTGCATTTTATTGGCGGGCGGACCTTGTACTTTGGAAGCGGCATAATTTTCTTCTCATCCTACATCGGACGCCGCACACACGCTTACGCTTTTATAAGCACGAAAGCGTGTGCGATGTGCACCAGCAGAGTTAGCCATGCAATCTGACTTTGTACAAACATTCCATTGGTTTCGCCGTTACGAATCACGCGTTATGACATTCCTTGCACATCGCGCGTTCCATTTCTTTATTAATAATCTTGTACACGCGCGCCTCCAAGTTGTAGCCTGGTATCATCAAGTGTGCAACGAACTTACAGAGGTCTTAAATATTCACGCCTTTCATGCTCTTTTTCACTACGAACTGCCTAGTCCGCAGGAATCTCTCCATCTCCGAGGCCCGTCACGCGACGAAAACGAGTCCAATTAACTCGTCACCACCGCTAATTGCGGCAATGCGGAGGAAGTCTGTATTACAGATAACTAGATTATTATGGTTACGCTGCGCCTTCATTGCTCAATCTCACGTCGGAATATTCATGTCCGCAATTTCATAGATAAATATTATTTATAAAGCTAACTAATATAAATGTAAATTTTTCTTATTATCAAATTAAAAGTTTCTCTTTTTAATTTCATAAATCAGAACGTATAACGTTACTTTGCGTAGGTGTATATTAAACGACACCGCAAAGGTAAGGAAGTAAGAGCAGACGCTAAGAAATAGTTACTTCTGGAAAAGCAGAACGCATATATAGCAATTCACAGAAAGCCACAACATAAATGAGAAAGCACTAGCCATATATCGTCTTAACGTTACGTCGTACGTGCGAAATAATCCACGGCGGAGAAGGGTCGGGTCTCTTGATCCTTCCCAAGTACATGATAGTCGCGGTCAACCATATAGTCACGGGCTATTACCGTAGCACCACCGGTTCTTTGTGGCGGGATCGTCAAGAGGAACGTTCAAGCTTGAGATAGAGTTATTACACTGGATAGATAAGTTTCCACCTGTGCTGTTCAACCTGTCCGGGTAAACGCCTGTGTGAGCTACTTCCAATATATCACTGTCTCAAGTGTTACGAGTAACAGATTAAATGTCGTCGCGAAAATAAAACAACGACAACAAAGAGAGTTATTCAAGCTTTTCTCGAGAAAAATTGAGAAACAGAGAGATATTTAATCGTTCATTTCTAAATGTAAAACCATTAAAAAATAGAGAATTATTTGATTTCAATTATACTAAACTGTAGAAAATAGCAACAGAGAAAATTATCAAGTTGTATTGGCTAAACTTTCACTAAGTAATTCCAGTTTTGCAATTTTTCTTTTATATTTTTTATAAGAAATACGATCGGTGTAAATTATGTATTGCGTAAGTATCTTCAACAAGAGAAATCATTCGCCTTCGATCGCATGGTAAAAAAAGTGGCATTTACGCTCTCGCCAATTTATGAGATTCGAAAGCCCTTATCACGTTGCACGGCATAATTTTGCTGTCGTGTTGAGTTTTAAGACTCGTAATTACAATCATAAAATACGCGCGAAAGACATGGAATTTGGGCCTGGCAATAGGTCCAGACAGTTTCGTGCAAGACAGCAGATAACCATTACATTGTATTCAGCTAATAAATGTCATCTCGCATGCAGGTGTATAGCTGCTCCGAGCTGAAATAACATCGTTCTCGAATTCTTAAGCCCTTGAGACATTGAGCTTTACGATCGAGAAGACACAGCAGTGACTTCTTACTCCGCGTTCTTTAATTCTATACTTTTCCGCTGTGTTGTAGAAGGAGGAGGCGAGCGAGGGGAATAAACTCGCGTTGATAGTTTAAGAACAATTTTAACGATTCTGCCAATTACGTATATCTTTATTTATATATCGGGCGATGAGTCTGCTAAATAGACTGTAACTATTATTTTTCGAACTTGGTGTAGTTTAATATGTTTATTATGCAAATTGCAACGTGTGGTATTTATAGCATCTTATAATTATACTTCTCCTTCTCGTATCATGATACATCAATTTCAATATCGCATCATATTTTATAATCAAGTACGAGACTCATAATAATTCTATATAACTGTAATTATAACTGCGTATAATTAATGTAATTATTCTAAATATTTTCGAAGCAATGGTTGTTTGAATTTAAAATGACTAATATTTTTAATAAAGTCAAAATGAAAAGATAAAATATGTTCATTTCATATTTGTGCCTAACAAGCGTATCAAAATTAGACGAAATTTACTTGTTTAGTACATAATTTAGCTATTTTGAAGACCGTTTAATTATTCAATACCAGTTAAATAGATAATAATCAACATCATCATGCGGCGATTTATATATATAATTAATTCTGAAATAATTTTTACAACACTCGCGTTTCTCATGCATACACGCATTTAATACGACGCGGCTATGATTATGCTGCAAATTCCTGCAGTTGACGAGATTGCTCTCGTACGCGGCGAGTCGAGCAACCTGGCGCACAAGGTGGTGTAATGATCTCACGTTAATGTAACAAATCGCGAGCCATCTCGTCGCCACGGAAAGGTCACACTACGGCGACAAGCGAGAGTAATTGGAATAGAGTCATTATGAGAGGCTCTCGTAGTCACCGCAGGCAAGTCTGACACTCGTTTCAAACTATGGTTACACATGAGGAAAAATAAAATGCTGATGAGCTGAAAAACTAGATAATCTGTGTGTTTTCCTTTTATTATTAGTTCTATATCTTTTTCACTTTTAGATCAGATTGAGCTCTGTCATGAGTTAAAATAAAAGATAATTAAAACGAAAGGTAATTTAATATGTAAAACAGATTTAATTATCGTATTTGTAGAAGGAAAAATTATGCACGAAACAAATATGAAAAAAATTTTTTAATTTTATGGAACTATATAAATTGTTTTTATGAGATAAATTGAGAATTAGTTATACCTAACGCATGTCTCCAGAATAATTAATTGTAAGTACTATGATTACAGATCTCATGCTATAAAATTAAGGATATCTGATCTCAAAACTGTCATTGTTACTAAATTATGGCAGCTGTGAATATAAATGAACACGCCTTGACGTACGGATTGGATGTTTTCTATTGCTTCTGAAGAAATGAAGCTTGTGCATACCTATCTCACTATGTCGGAACCAGTACAAAAATTCGACGTACGTATGCACCTTTACGGGGATTAACGAGGAGGCGAGTAATCTCCGCCTGTGTTCCAGCGGCGCTGGTGGTAATGCCGATCGCGGTGGGTTTGTTCACGGTGGCCTGAGATTGCCGGATGTCGACGATCGCACGCTCAAGTAAAAATTCTCACATTCTCCGGACGTATAAACGTGCGATTAATTGCATCGATTCTCCTTAATACCCTGCAGACGCAGAGCCGGCAAATGAATCCGGCCGCGTTCCGCAATCGCCGCCTGGCACAAAGACGGCTTTCAAAATCGTCTTACTTCTGCACCGGGGCGCGTAAAACCAGGAGATTTCTTAAGAGCAGAACTTGAGACAAGTGACGCTTATAGTATTCGCAATGTGATACAATTTATATACAATATGCAGATGCTTGCCAACCTATATATACCACTTTTCAAAAAATAAATCATAAACAGATAAATAACACAAAATGTAACAAATAAAAATTCTGTTCTTATTCTACTCTCTTTTTGTATAATTGACTCATTTGCAGAGGACATAATATAACGCTTCTAAAAAGACTTACTAACGCGATTTAATTTATGACATTATTTGTCACGGATTTCTTATCATATCTTTATGTTTTAAGATAAAGATACGTCCGATACGCAAATATATCCGCGCAAATTGAGAAGATAGTTAGCGCTCTAAGAAAGAATCCGCGTTTCCCGATGTCGTTGCGCGTCGTTATAGAGATACGTGTTTTATTAAAGCGTGTAATGATGTTAACTGAATTGGGCTGTTGCAGCGTAGTGCGGCATGCTGGTTTCATTACACGGCGCGATGCCGCCGCTCGCGTCTCTCTTCCATCCAGCGGGATTATGCCAGGGGCCGCCCTGGTAATAATTATGCTAGAAGCTCGGACTTTTTGTATGTAAAACCGGTCCGCGCTTCACTATACATTAGCTGGCCATGCGTGCAAAATGTAAAAGAAGATACGTGGTCGATAACGCGTATCGGGATCCACGAATAACACCGTCGTCTTGCGCGCGACGCGATTACGGGAGAGAAGAAGAACAGACGCGAGTCACCCGTCGAAGGATGGACAACACGCACATTCGATATACCGGCAATTATTCCGCAAGGCCGTATTCCAGCCCTCACATCACAATTACACGTCGTGATACTTGCTATCCGATAATTAGCGGGTTTTTACTCGCAAAAATACGGACACGAGTTATTATTAACGACACGATTAAATCGCAAGTGGCTACCGTGTAAGACGAGCGCATGATAAAGCTCTTTTTTTTTACTATCGAGGAAGATCAATGTCTTCTTTAAGCCGTGCATGTGATTACATCGATCGCTAAACGCGAACAGGGATAAGTGTAGAACATGATATCATGTATATAGGAACATAATGGCGGGAAATAAAAGGAACGCGTAAGTATGTATTAATTATGGCGTGATAAGTATGATTATGATAATTATAAACTTCGAGGTTAATTAGGTAAACAAGCACATTCTCCAGCTTCCGGCCAGCTTCTTGGAAATAACACACTCGTTACCAACAGTTCGAGAGAAAGCTACATATCATCTTTTTTGAAATTTAACATAACTTCCAGACGTGTAGGAAGAGAATAGCCGAGGCGTTAATCCCATGCTATACTCCGTTATTACCATAATGAAAATCGCACTCGAAACCGGACCTGCCAGTCTCCCACGTTGCGCGTCACGGCATTTCCCCCCCCCCCCCGATCTCGTCGCTGATAAAGGGATCATTTGAAACCACCGGGGGACGTCTCGCGACACCGTAACGGCTGCCGCGCCGACGCGCCGCTCCGCTCCGCTCCGCGCCGCGCTATCGCCGATATCGCAAAAGTGCAGAAAGGGAGAATATGAGAATGTCGTGGTAAACGGTGGAAAGGAGGCGGTGGAACGGGTACTGTGTACGTGGAAGCGTAAAAAGACGGCATAGCCAGGCGTAGCCCGTAACCGAGAACAGTAAGAAGCAGAACAAGAAAGGAAGGGAGGCCACCCTGCTAGCGAGGATTACCATAAACACTACGCGGCTCGCCCGCGTCGTGCATGCACGTTAGTGCGCCACTAGCAAATACATGTGTAAATCCCGCGTTTCAGGTCTTATTCCGCCCTTTGCCTCCTTCTCGCGGCCTTCTCCTTCCACCTGATCCCTCACCCCGTTTCTATGGTACGATCGAGTAAATCTCTGTGGAGTTCTCTCGTACCCGTCGCCGCCGGAATCGGCAAAAAGGAGCCCCAGTGCTGCAGTCGCGTGACTTTCATGCTCACCGTTCCCTTCTCTCTCCCTCCTTATCACTCTAAAACCCTTCGATGTATTCGATCCAATATCGTACATTGGCGCGAGACATCGTAGAAAGTGTTAACCGATTATTCGTTCGTCTTGCTGCTTGCTTTTGTAACTTAAAGAACATGTTTCATTTAAGCTGAATATTTGATAGAGTTAAAATTTTAGTTATTAAATATAACAATAAATTGACCAAGAAATTAATTTTTTATATGTAATAAAAAAGTAAATGTTCCATAAATTCTAAACGCAAATAGGATTTGTTTTGTTTAAATGGATCTGTTTACTATCATTAGGAAGTTAATATGACAAGACAATTTACAATTAGTATATTACAAGCTAGCTCTTCTATATATAACAATATACATATATATCTTTATAAAGGAAAATTAAAATATAAAAGATTGAAAATACAAAAACTTCTACTGGTAATTTTCAAATGATAATTTACAATTTGTAACTTTCCACACAACGCCGAGCATAAATTATATCTAGACAGTTCCGCAATAAAATAAATCATTTCAAAGTGTCTGCCTTCGATTTTATTACAGTACATACGCCACTGCGTTACGGTTCTCCGCGGTAGGTTTCTTAGATCTGGAGCAAATCATCAGTAGGAATAACGCGTTCCACCGCTCTGACGTTCTTGCAGATGCAGCATCGAGTTCGAGGAATTCTGCAGAAATATCGATGGCAACGAGAGTGAGATAAAATGCAGCGGAGACTGCGATTAATACAGATCAATTAATATAACATATCATCCTGATTTCGATTCCGGATAATTTATCGTATTCGGTCACTAATTATCGTCTCATTAACACCTCTCTTATCTCGAGGCAATATTATATTGCCGATATTATAGCGTCGTTTGTTTGGTCTGTAAATCAACTGCGCTTAATCTGACCGGACGTATTTATACGCGCCACGAAATCTACAATGTTATCAAACTATAATCAGAGAGAAAAGAAACGTGCCCCTGTTATTTGCCCGCGATTCTCGTTCTCTCTCTCTCTCTCCCTTTCTCTCCGAACAGTATGTGTAGCTAACGTATCATCTTACGAATTGGAATGCACGGTACCACCATCGTTATATTACCACCATATAATTCCGCTGCGACCACTTGCAACTATGAAATGATAATTAGAAACTAGGTAGCGTGTTGCGATCAACTGCGAGGCCAGTACTGCCCATACTACGTACATTACATGTCTATTTGTAAATAACTATATTACTCGGCATTGCTTGAGGAAATCGTAAACATAATATTAAGTTTCTTTTCATGTATCGTACTTGAAATGATATGTTAATCTGTATAATCAAACGAATAGTTTCACTGCATTAACAATAAGCTCAATCTTCAAAAATGCTATCGAACATTACTTTTTCAAGCAAGATATTTGTATCGAAAGTATCGATATAAGGATAAAAAAATTAAATCGAATAGATGTAGCTTAAGTTATTTTCCGCGGCAGGTGCTCGCAATTCGGCCTTAATCGGTCGCGGCAAGAAACGAAATCCATGGCGTGTTAAAAACTAACCCAGTAACCTAATACACATCTAAGCGAAGCAATGTAAGTCGATACACTTCTTCTTTTCCGCTCATCTACTCTATTTTCTCCCCTTTCTCCCGTTATTCCTGTTCGCTTCCTCTCAAACAAACGTGCAAGAACCACAACCTGCTCGTAGACGATAGTGATTTAGTGACAACGCCGCGATTCCTCGTTGATTATTCTCGCGTTCATAGCTGCGATATATCGCGATAATTAAATACTTGGCGGGCATAAACGTCCCCCGGATAAATATGCGCGATGCTAAGGTAACCGAAGAGCCGGCGTGCACCTTTTCTTGCGTGCACAAATAAAATCTTCGTCGAGAGATCGTGCTCCGGACGCCTCCCTGGGTGGACCCCACTTCTTTCTCGTTCTCTCTCTCTCTCTCTCTCTCTCTCTCTCTCTCTCTCTCTCTCTCTCTCTCTCTCTCTCTCTCTCTCTCTCTCTCTCTCTCCACCCTTTACGTTCGCGCAATCACGGCGCACTAATTAAAGCCAGTGGTCTCGGTATCGAACCCGAAGTCGGGACCTTCGACCACACGTCTACCCGGGGAGGGAATAGCGTCGACGATAAAGTATTGCGACCCATTACCGACCAGCAATGACTTATTGCGGGATAAGAAGTAACGTATGGTTACTTAAGGTAGTAATCATTCGCACATATGTTATAATTATCGTCGCGAGGACGATTAATCATCGCAGGACGATCAACCCGCTCGCGCTGGCACTTTGTTGCGGCGTCGCCCAACCGTGCGTGCGCGCGCTTCCTCATGAATTTACATGACTCGAGCGAGCATTCGAATCTCCAAGAATTGATTCGTAAGATCTTACCGTCAACGATCGATTGCGCGTGCCCGTCGCTTTTCTCATTGTTAATTTCGGTACGACTCAATTGCCGGGTACGGCAGTTCACTAATCGGCATTCCGATACGTTCGCGAATATAGGAGATCGGGGACCGAGAAAAATCTAAAGAACAACCGATATAATGCGCGCAACGTCAATATAAATGAACGTTGCGATACGCGATATCGGCCCACGCATTAATATCCAGCTTCGTTCGCCGCATCAACGCACACATAATAATTGCGTTCATACTTCATTCCCATTCAGCCGATCGACACCTCCGACATTCCGATCCGCATAATGAGCGCGCGCCGTCGCGAAGTCAACTGACCGTTTCGATAAGAACTCACGTCTGTTTAATTATCTCGACGAATGTCACAGTTCGTTTTGTCTTGCGATACGGAAAGATGCTGGTTGCGCAAACCATTAGGAGGATTATCGTTACCCGACGCGACGGTGTCGCCGCGTGAATGTATTTGCATTGCCGGCGCTTATTTGGTCCTTGACCCTCGCCTCCGGTGCCGGATACGATAGAATGGCGAATACGATCTCTCCGAGCTCCCGAGTACCATGAAAGCAACATAGAATGGATGGAGCAGCACGAGGCGCGAGGATATCGTCGTCACTAACACATCGTTGCGATATAGGCGCGTGCACGTGCACGAGGCAACAGAAGTGTCGATAAAGACTTATCGGACGTGTACCCTCCGGATTCCTTGATTTAAACTCGCGTGTACAAGTTCGATCGGTGCCCATCATCGCTTGACGAGAACATCCACGAACACGTTATTTAGAATCGTATTTTCAAGTTATGTTCTTTGTTTTATCCTGTCAAAGAGAAGTATGCCGCGCGGCGGGGGGGGGGTCGATTTCATGGCATGAAACCGTAAAACGACGCGACATCCGGAAGTAGACTTCATCATCAGCGAGTGTGACGAGTGTTCTTAGTAGTGTCCTCGTAGGCGTTTAATGACGGTGCCGCGTTAGGCGTCACTTGACTCGTGACGTTTGGTTTTCGTGGCGCGTACTAACGATTCGTTGTGACAACAAAGATATAATGTTTTTCACGGTTATTAAACACGTCCGGCGGTTTCACACCGCAGGCACGCCTATTACATGGCAGCGAGATGGTGCGAGCAGCGCCTTAGGATATATTTTATAGAACCGGTGTTAAAGGAGCGCCGATATAGCCAACTAGCGACCATTCCCTTCCGCATCCTGCTTTTTATTTATCGTAGCCGCTGAAATTACGTGAGAAAAGTGCCGGTAAAAGTTCCGCTCGCCTACCTAGGAAGCGCGATCCGATAATTTAGATTTACTCATGAAAGGCTGCGCTTACTCGCAGTATTATAATTATTCCTACCCATATTCAAAAGTAGGTATCGCCCGTTTAATCGTTGATCACGTAAAAGATAACTCGATAAAATCAGGTCTACTTCCTTATTAGATGCTAATAAAATATTATAAGCGACGTAACTTGGAAAATAATAGCTGATGAACAAATTCTTTACAAATTCTTCTTGAACGGAATTTTCCATTTTTAGCATTTTCAATTTTTACATGCAAAAGTTAAATACATGTTAATATTTAAGAGAATCTTAAAATATCTCCAAATCATTGGATTTCCTAATCATAGATTAATATAAAGCTTATGTTCATATCTTTATCTTCAGTCATATATTTATATCTTCAGTCGAATAATTGCAAAATATAGGAAAAATATTTAAAGTATACAATCGATCAGCAACCAATGTCACAATCGCGTATCTTTCTTTCATCGGTTCTAGGCAGATGTCTTACGATTGGCACGAAATGTTGTAACTTGTCTTTCGCAATGAGTACTGCTCCAAATACTTTGCAACATCCAAAGAGAAAAATTATTTCCCCGACAGCACAGGAGAAAAAAGTTTACATAGAAATGAGATCATTGAGAAATAGAGGAATGTCGAACAATAGACATTTCGCAATCATGGTCGCATAATCGATTACGATCCGTCGCATTGGCATCGAACTATCGCAGTTTAGACCGCGACTCCAAGACATTCGATCGACTAATCGAATACGAATGCGGTGAAATACCACGTATGAACTCATATATGTTAATCAATGACGATCCTAACTGATAATTTCAAACGTTAGTTTATGCGTTCAGTGAGTTTAATACATGCGAGGCGCATGAATCATACAATCTCCGCTGTCATATACTAAAAATTTCGTAATGTCAGAGGATAATCCTACGAGGAATAGAGAGTGAAGGTAATCTAATTTGACATCAGATTCGAAAAGAAATATAATCCTTTGGAACGGTATTAAAAATAACGATTATGTAAATCGTTTCATTATAATAAATCCATTAATTGGAGCAATCTAATTATATTAAATTAAAAAATGGGGAAATAAGATACCTAATTCATAATTTGTAATTAAATTAGATTTAGACTTTCAATCACGTGTATAATAATCGTTAACAATATATCGCACAGACGATATATTATTAATTTTGCGGGACTTTGAAAAAAGGAGACTACCAGTTTGCATTCGCAGTAAGACATCATACTGCAACAAATAACTTTCGATTAATGCCTGAAACAATTCAAATGCACGCCTCATTAAACAATAAAATTTTTTCAACCAATCCATTTCTATCGTAATAACGCCGCTGTCTCGTTCACCAAACAACGTAACGCATTAGTCTCATGTTGCATGCGGGACCGTTGCACCTGCACACGGTAATATTTGCGGGGAAGATACGAACACCGAGCACAACGATCGTTGGTTTTTCTCATGAGTCATCGCGGAACCCTCCTCCCCCTCCCCCCATCATATTTTCGAACAACAAGCCGGCGGTGTAAGCGTACACGCGTGTAAGCACACCCTTCTCCCTTTCTCTCTCTCTCTCTCTCTCTTTCGCTCTCTCCTTAGCTCCCCTCGTCCACCTCATTTTTTTTCTCGTGTCCGCTGCGCGCCGCGTAACGCATACGGCGGCGAACGCACGTATACGCAACAATAAACGTAACACGACGTGGATAGAACGCCACCCTCACGCCACGCCGACGCAACCTGCGTGGAACTCGAACATCAGCGAGCAATGCGGTCGTGGTAGGTCATGTGCACCGAGTGTGAGTGCGCCGTATTACGTATATCGTTTCGCGTACACGCGCACATACGCACGCGGACAAACGCCCGCGCGCGATGCGCTCCGCATGCGCCTCCGCAGCATTCTCTCGCGCGATGCACGTGTTGCAGCCGCGTCGCTCGGGCGCTTTCTCCGTCGCGCTCACCACCGTCCCCCTTCGCGTTCACCGGGGTCTCGTACGTGCGTACATAAGCAAACCTGTTGTTACCGCTCCTCCCCGACGTTATCTCTCTCACGCATCGGGCGCCGATTTTTATAGGCGAGGTGATTCACGAGGCAAGTTCATCAAGTCTCCTGCCCGCTCTTCCGCGGGCGCATCATGCGCTTTCACGGGGATTAGGGGGACGCGGGTGTTCTCCCTCTTTACTTCTATCTGTACTTCCTACGTCTGTCAGTGGCGTAAGCGAGGGGTGCTCGCACGATTTCGAGCCTCGCTCACCGCGACGACCGTCTCGTAAATCGCGTTTCGCGAAACCAAGCGGGAAAAGCTGCTTCGGCTCCGCTACGAAGGACATACTTTAGGTGCATTACACTCCATTCATGCGCACACTGCACATTATAACTGTATATTTGAGTTCAACTCGAGAGATCCAACAACTTTACGTTACTCTGATATCTTTCTCGATAGAGAAAAATACTTACATGTAATAGAGAAACCTTGCATAATATAATAAAGAATTAAGTGAGCAAGAATACATTTGTTAAGAAAAATTTATTGTTTGATGTTTGATTAAATTTTCCCTGAAATATTATAAAATTATTGTCAAGTTCAATTAAATTAAATATAAGAATTTGGCAATTCTTTTAAAATTAATTGTGTCCAAGGTTCATTTTCATAATTTTAAAATGTTATCATAAAATGCATTGTTACTGAAAAAATGTAGATAAAGATTTGAACATGTAAATACAATATTTAGCAATGTCTGTTTTCACTCTCACGCTGTGAAACGAAATTTATGAGCCATATCTCCTTAAAACACGTCACATGATCTTCGCAGACGAGGCTGTTCTCTGGTTACACTATTGCCTGACGTACAATCCTTGTATTTAGTTCTCTATCAGCAGCCTCACGCGCTATATCAATAACGTTTCTGTATGCGTATGTACGTGTTCAATAATTTGAATACACTAGACCTTTGCAGCACGATTATACGCTGAAGCGAAAGGTACGAGAGAAAGAAAGAGAGAGAGAGAAAGAGAAGCTGCATCGTTATCTTTGCGCCTAAATCGAACACGGATGAAATTCCAAGAGTCATACAAATGGATAACACTACAGGGACGTTCACAGCTTCCTGCACTGTCGTTGCTGGCGTTCCGATCAGCGAGGACGATCAGCTGTTACGCGATCCACCCACCCACACACATTTGCGCGGCAAGATTCTGTCTCTAACATGGCCTAGTCGCAACCACGCAAATGGGCGTGTAAGAGGTAATCAGGACAGTTCTTCTTTGGAAGGTAATGCCGACGAACGTTACGCTTCTTACGATCTTGATACGCTATTCCAGCTGTGACGGTATTACTGATGATATCATTTGTCCTTGTTGTCACCGGAGCACAAAATGTAATTTTACAAGCGACTTGGCAGAAAAGACTAATATGTGAAGATTACGTTAAGAGCATAAATTGACGAATTAAGATAAAAGTGGCTATATATAGTTTTCGTTTTTTCTTTGCAGCTTTCGATTCTAATTCCATTAAAACATATTATTATATTATAATTTTGTATTAACAAATGCAAATTGTTTCCAACATTTATATACTCGAGAAATTAAGAAAGAAAAAAATTAGGCAATTATAAACATTATTTATAGACTATTTTGTAATCTTTATAATTAAAAATTTTGATCAAACGACACGATAATGCCAAGTAAAATATAATCCAATTATGTGCATAATGTCAAAATACGTAACATGATAAATATCTGACCATGTCCTTTTATGATATATATCGTAAAAATAAGATGTAACACCTTTCGGTTGTAATTGTGCGAAAACACAGACAGTGTAGTTTCATAATGTTTACGATGACGCGAAGCAGTTGGTGCGAATCGAAAAATATGGGTTCCTCTACTCTTGTTTTTAATAAGATAATTTATATGCGCGGAGCTGTATGGTGTCGGGATAGAATTGAAGAAACTTTAAACATTATCATAAAAGTATCGAGTCTTGGAGCGACGGAATTAAAATTATAGAGATCAAGAACTGTGACCTATATCTTATATGGCGCACTCATAAAATGTAACGTCTATATTTAAGTTTTCGAGCCGTTAAAGTAGTTACAACAGAGATGCTCGTAAAAGAAGATGACATCTTGGATAAGAAAATATCGAACTCTCGATCGCCATAAATTTTAGTAAGAAATTCTTTGAACAATTCGATGTCCATCTTTTCTTAATAAATATGCTGCTAAAGTGCTGATGGTATCTTGTAATAGTAATAAAAATTAGATTTTTTACATATAATTTTACGAAAAAAACATATTTTAAATTTATATAGCCTTACTAAGATTTTATGATTATAGTAGAATGATGAACTGTATAAAATGTAAAAAAAGAATAAACGATTTTTCTTTTCCCTTCTGACTTTGTATCTTTCGTCCTGTGGCCTTGCACGCGAATTAACTATAATGAGAGAATCATAATGAAATTAATGTATTATCCTTGGCCGTCCCTAAACCGGCCCGACCCCGATCAAGATCACTAGTCGAATTTATGAAGCACCGCACCCACCTTAATTTCTCCAGCAGCGGAACAACAGAAGCAACGGCAGCAACGGAGGGCCCATGGTCACCGCGTAATTCACGCGGCGGAAAACGTGCGCGCGCGCGGCGATTCGATCGCATTCGGCGGGCATTAAAGGCGAAAGGCGAGCGAAATCAAAAGAAAAAAAAGTCTCGGAGTCAAGAGCGCACGAGTGAAAAGAAGTAAGGGCGCCGTGCGAGCCCTCCGGTAGCGTATAAACGTAGCGAGCATAGAAGGGTTCGTGGCTGGGGCGTTCTTTGAGATGGTCGATCGCTCCGCGGCGCGGAATCAATATTGTTGGATTGCTTCGATAACGCCTCGTAAATATAATAAAGCCCTCCCCGTACCCTTGCCCCACGTAGCGTCTCTCGCGCAAGGCAGAGAGCTGCCCGAGAAGAGATAATGGTCGGAGCCGTGGGCACCCTAGTGGGCCGGTTGGAGGGGACACGTTGGTTAGGGCCCCACAACCCTCCTTCGCCCTCGTCTCTCGCTCTACCACGTCGTTCTCGCTTCTCTCCTTCTCTCCCTGTCTGCCTTTCTCCCTCTCCGTCTGCCTCACGATCCCTCACCACGACGCGTCGCGGGGCAGACCTGCCGGGCACCAGAAGAGAAGAGTCGACTCAGTGAGTTTCAGCCCGAGCCGGCGAACGCTTGGCTCTCTCTCCTACGGCGCCGTCGCCCGTATCGCTCGTTCGTCCGAGAACGTCCGTGGCGATCCCCGAACATCTCTCGGCGGCTGTGTGTGTGGTCCCGGCCTTTTCTCCTCAGTCCGGGTGTGTTCCGATAACGGGGACGACGGCGACGCGACGTGACGTGTCTATCTGACTGTCGTTCAGGCGACAGCTCTTTGAGCGACTTGTTCACTTGAAACGCCGGCCAAAGTGATCTGACTTCTATTTCGCAGGCGTCTCGCAAATTCGGGGGTGGCTGCGGATGATTAAGGTCGACGCAAGATCTGCAGGGCGAGGGCACTCGTGATTCCGGTCGGTGGCCGGCCTGTCTCTCCCCGAAAGCGCGTGCGGAGACTTCGACGACCGATACGGAGGATGTTACGCTCCGTGGACCACCCCGGCTGCCGCGGCCGTCACCGTCTCGCGGTGGCGACGACCCTCCCGGCGATCCTGCGGTGAGCGTCGCGTGTGCGTGTTCCCCTCGCTGTGCTGTATACCGACGTAGAACGACATAGAGAAGCGACGTGGCGTGACTCTCGGTGAGGTGTCATTGGCGAGTCAATGAGGCTCCAGAGACGTGGAACGACGGGTCGTAGCGAAGCGCAACCGACGTGGTCTTCGCGGCGAGATTGACCGGTTTTCTATTGAGTGATGATCGCGGAAGGAAGAGGTCTCGATGTTATGGCTGAGCCGATCGGCCCAGTGATTTACCCGAGGAAGAGTACTGCGTGAACATCGCGAGCACGGGGCGCGTCTTCCACGAGTGACAGTACGTCGTTTGGTGTGCGCGTGGCCTCCGTTACATCTACATTTTCGACGCCCATGGAAATTTGTGCCAATCACGGATTAATGCATGTCGGAAATTGCAGCATGGAGGACATAAGTGTGAGTATTGCATGTCGCTTCTGTTCACTGCGTAAAAGCGGAAACGAGATTTACGAGTCTCTCCCGCCGCTCCCATCCGTCGTGAAAATTAATTGCACAATTCCTTCGGCTATGATTCACGGCAACACCGACGCTCCACGATACTTGGTGAGCGCGAGTGTGGCATCTCTTGGAATCCTATCAAATTTCTCAACTTATCGCAAAAACGAATAGCGTATCGAACATCTTTCACTCTATTCTTTAGTCTCACAATCAGATATGACTCAAACACGTTTTATCATTGAGATAATATGAATTCCCTTTTTGTTGTTTTCAAACTTAATTTTCGGCTCGGCGTTTTAAAAATCTTCTTTTCTTATTTACATGAACACGAGGTTTATCTTAATTAAATTTCATTTAAGTTTAATTAATTTATGAGAAAAATGTGCGACGTACATTCTAAATTCCATGAGAATTCACCGCGGCAAAGGTGCCGGGCGACAAAAATGGCAAAACAACGAATTGAAGTATGAGAAATGAGTTCGTCTACTTGGCCAAAAGTACGCCGAGATGGATCACCGTCGACGCGGCTGACAGCCGGTGTATTAAGGCAGCGACAGACAAATTTCCGCCGGCGGAGCGCAAAAAACGGCCTTCTCGCGGAGACGAGGATGGATTCGGTCGGTCGTCTTGCACCCCGGTCGATTAGTCTCGGGAGACGCGGCAGCCGGTGCCAGATCGCCCGTCGTCCGGAGGCCGCGTGTGTAACACACGCGTGCTCCGTGTGCACGCGAAGGAGAGGCGGCCGCGACGGTCGATCGCGCGCGCGTTGGAGCCGGCGCGGCGCGGGCTTATTAGTTCGCATTGGCCGGCTCTCACGCGTCTACCACAGCGGGACAATGCGCCCGGGGATTGCACATTGTTGTTTATATTTACGCGCCGCGGCATAAATCTTCGTTTAAGTCGCATTCAGCCGGCGTACGCTGAGAGCATGGGCGCGCACACATTCGCACACACCGGCTGCGAACGCGAGCGCGAACGCGCACGGTTCGTCACGGATAACGCGCGGTCTTCATTAAACTTAACTTCTTTGCGTGCCGACCGGCCATTAAGGACGGTGGACCGGCCTACGACTAATTTGTACTGTAAATGAGATCTCGAGGATCGTTACCCGCGTGAAACAACGTCATTCTAACGGTCGGAGCCCGCTTCTACGTGATTATCGCTTTTCACCGACGAATGGGTGAATTGCTAAGCACTACTTGACATTTATTTCTAGCGTTAGTTCTTTTGTAACTTGCTTCCGTAGTGTATGTGCAGGTGCAAAATCATTGATTTTATCAGCTTTCATAAAACTCATCAGCCCTCACACGAAATTATGTCTTAAGATTCTTTTGGAATATGTAGAATATATATTAAAATTTACGATATATTGTACAACGCGGAATAAATCAAAAAGTGATAAATGATTTGTAATTATTTTCCGCTAAATCGTATTCAAATACTTTTCTAAATAAATAATATTTTTATAAACTGAATAAATCAATAATGATTTGAAAGACCGATAATCATCAATTAAATTCATTCAATCTTTGACACGAATCCCTAATCAGATTTGTTAGTTTTGCAAAGAGTTCGTTAATAATTGATCAGAAAATAAATAAGCTCCAACAAAAATAGACAGTGTTTGATGATTTGAACGTCTAAATATAATAGACGTTCATATCTGTTATGTTAGGGCACAGCATCTTATGTCCGCAAGATATTCAACGTATTAATGAAACACAAACACACTTCCGACCGAGACAATGGCTTTCCCTATCTCCGTATCTCCATATATAACGAATAATGTTTCCGAGATTAAGACATTATTTGCGAGATACACTTACATCGCGTGGCATTCTGTGTATGGTAATGACGGCGTACCGCTTTCGGGATTGTCTATGCGTGCGCGAAAGAGAGACGGGCCTGTGATGAGTACCTTCGGTTCGCGCTGAAGCAATTTTCACCGGCTAACTGACCTACCTGCTTATACGTGCCGCGATCAAGACCGCCCATCCGCGGAGCATTTATATCGCTGTAGCGGCCAAGAAGTACGGGCGTACGTAATATTTTGCCTAGGCACGAGCACCGCTCGGGATATATAGCTATCAGTAAATTATGGCCATTAAATTATGAATATAGCGGCGTGCGCGTTTTACGAGAATTATTTTGCCATGTAAAGGGGAATTTATTCCCCGCGCGAACATTAATTCTTCGTGCGAGTAATGGCATGGTGAAGTGCCGAGATGTGAACCTTGCGAATCGATTGCGGATCGAAATCACGCAGTAACGTCAACGGGCACAGGCGCATAGACATTTTTCCATGGCGTTTAATTTACGCCGTTAAAACGGCTCGATTTGAGCGCTATTGTTACTAATTAGAAAATATGCGCTGCGAGAAACGTGATTGTAATCATCTTAAGTTTAGGCTTAAGTAAGTTTATATAAGCATGTCGAATTAAGAATATCACATAAATAGTATATGTCGATTATAAACTGTTATGCCAGTAATCCTGGCGTGCCATAAATAGCAATGATTCGAACATACTCGTATGATTTTTTAAATAAAATAACAGTAATATATAAAACTCAATACTACATCTTCTTCTCCAAAAAGAGATAAATCGCAAGTGCATTAATAAAATTCTATCGGTATTATTAAACTTCAAATTGAAGTATACAGTTATTAATATTTCTTTAGTAGATGCGTTCTCAGAAACCGGCACATTTGACCAGATCTATCAACGCTATGCTTTAAACAGTTAGACGATTCTGCTACAACCGGTTACTCAACTCCATACACCACGTAATCTTCTCGTTTTTCCCGAAGAAAATTGTGGCGTATCGTATGGCTTCGATTACCTGCTGCCTATACAAACACCTGGAGTATACATACATGAGCCCCTAGGGACGATGCCCGGAGATGAAGAGTCTACGGAGAATCTGATGCAAATACGTAAATTCTTTGCGTTGCTGTACAGATATTGCAAATTCGATAATTCCATATTTCTCCTACCTTGGATTACTAAGGCTTTTTTTTTTTAAATCTCGATCAACGGTTTTCATTCTAATGTTTCAAGAATTATGAAGAAAAAGCGAAGAACCAAGAAAACAGACGTTTACATAAATATAAAAAAATATGAGAACCAAGAAAACAGACGTTTACATAAATATAAAAAAATATGAGAATGTACTTAATACTGTCGAAACATGAATAAGTCGGGAGGAACAAAAACTGATATATTATTAAAATGAATAAATTCTGAATGTATTTTGTATTTCTCTATTCCAACTTTTGGATTTTCTAATTAAAACTTTTAGCTTTTACATGGAACTTTAATTGTTCCTTTCACGATCATGCAATTTTTTTCTCGCTTACTCTCCTCATGTCGCCACATTCGGAATTCAGACAGGGAGAGAGAGAGAGGTCCTCGCACACATACACATACACACACGCGATTATCAAAGGGGAGGAGTCGGTGGCGCGAGGAAACAGCGTCAGTGGTCTTCGCGCCAGATAAATCTACGTCGCGATCTGCGTTCAAGAACGTCGTTATCCGCGTGTGTATACGCGCGCGCGCACCTGCAGGTCTCGCATGTGCGTGCCCGGTTGTACAGGAGCGGGCTATCGTCCATCGCGATGGAGGTTTCCGAGGGTACGTCGGACTTAACGATCAGAGGAGGCGTATGGACCAGCTGTTACTGATATCACCCTAACTCGAGTTTTGTTTTTCACGGCAAAATGAGCTGATGAGTTATGGCTATATTTATAATGTGAGCCTATTTCATTGGGGGAAAGAGATGGTAGTTTACAAAGATAAATCTAATGGGCTATATTAACTGGTTCTGGTAACTGGTAACGTAAGCGTAAATACGATACACTACACTACGATACGCTTACACTAAATATAAATTTTATTCGTTGCATGATAAGGGTGCAAAAAATAATGTAAAAATATTTAATAACTTACGAACACGCAATATCGTAATTAGGCTGTGGGAAAAACAAAGGTGCAAAAAGAATAATTATTTCATTGACACAGATAGGTTACGGTAGCGAAAGTAGAAATACGAGTGATGCAGAAGTCGCTTTCGTCAAGAATAACTTTCATAAATAATGTATTTCCCGACACACACGCGTGTAATCGATGCACCTGTGCGCGCGCAAAACTCGTTGCGCGATTTACCTACTCCTGTCATCCGATTCGATTACCGTAAGAACCGGATTTCTGCATGATTGTCGAGAAATATATATGCATGCCGACAGGGTGACTTTTGCGTCAACTTGACACACGAGAGTCAACCAGTCGGAAACCCAACCGCTTCCCGTAGCCTATCGCCGGACGAGTACACGAATCACCTGCTTATCTAATTGCCGTCAAGGCTACGCGAATACATGTTCACTCTCCATCACGCGGATCGCATCTCATTAGAGTCCTCGTAGTCTTGTAAATTGTAAATTTATTTCTCGCGTTAGATTAAAGTAAACCTTTTCCGGACTTTGCGGCATAAAAATGAAAGTATTGTTTACTCAGGAAGCGGACGTTGTGCTTTCTGAATTGCATTAAAATAAATAAAAAAATACAATCGCAGACGCAGATCTTTGTGTCCCTCTGCGCCGATCGTAAAACCATCCATTCGATACTTCACGCATCTGTTGTTTTTCTACGAATCGCGCGTGTCGATATCGAACGGAAGCCTGCGAACCGCAGACACACATATTTCATCCTCGTGCAAGACGTTTTTACATAGTCAGCTGTTGCGTTTTCCCGCCAGCCGGGCGGAGCGAAGTTTAGTTTGGGAAACTATCGACCGCGGGAGGAGCGAGGACAATGAAAAGTGAGTCATCGGCAAAATGTGCAACCCGGCCCGAAGAATACTCAAGTTTCCTCCCTCGGGGACGCCAACTAATTGGCAGTTACTTTCCATCCGATGTCTACCGGCGTTGGCGTTATACGCGCAGTAGGCGCGCATGCATATGTATGCAGCGCGACGTAGCTTCCCTGGAAATTCTTGGTGCGCGGATTTACGCGATAGGATGCCCCCGCGACCCTGGGTTAGCAACGACGGGAAAGGCGAAGCACGGCGCGCGAGAGACCTTGTTCTGGGTTCTTAACGGCGGGACGCTGTTCGACGAGGAGTAAGAACGGCCAAGTATTTACAGTTTACACCCCATTCGTTGCGTAAATGATCGCGCGCGCTTAGGTCTAAGCGAGGATGAAAATTATCCCGCGTTTAAAGCCGTAAGATCGTGCAGCGTTAGAAAGTACGCAGACGACACAACGAAGGCATGCCGCATCCGGAAATTACTTTCAACGATCGGTGCATAACAGTAATAGAATTATGTTACGATTATACTTGGTTTCGCGAGGAAACGTCAAACTTATGCCGGGAATAAGAAGAGAAACGTAAAGTGACAAACCAGCGTGTCAACGTCAATATCGAACAATACATAACCGATCACTCGTCGAAACTCGTAAAACTGACAGGATCGTAAACATTAGGCGCGAGCAATAAATTTTGCAAGCGCGCTGCATATTCATATCCATCAACGCAGTACCGTTCGAAATTCTTTCCGCGCGGCTGATGGCGTTACACGACTGCTGATCATCGCAAGAAGAATATCCCTATAAGACGAATCCGGAGGCAAGAAGTCTCATTACCTTCTTCTCGAAATTTATCTTCCTCGTACGAGACAGCGCGGTCGACGCGGCCGGGATCGTCCGGCGTATTACGCGAATACTTATTCGCGTCATTATCGGTACTTAATCATCGGCGGAAAAACAGCTGGCCAGGCCGCGCCTCCTGCCCACCCCGGCGACGGCAATCGCGGATGACTTTACTGTATTTCGCCGGCTGGAAACATGCCGTTTATCGCAACCCTCTCGAGAATTCGATGTCGAGTACCTCGCGCCCCTTAATTAACCCGGGATCCGCCGATCGCGGGTTCGCAGAGACACAAGGGAAGGAAGAATCAGCGGAAGGATTCAGCGGGACTTCCCATCCCCTCTCGCTCTCTTCTCTCTTCTCTCGCTCCTCTCGCAGGAGGCGAGATGCGCAGCGAATCATGCATTATGTATAATACGGACATACACCCGGTACCGAACGCCTAGGTATATTTCCTCGATGCAAGTAACGCGCCGAGCGCAGCGTCGGTACCTGTATTTATAGAGGTACGCAAATTGGCTGCAACCGCCGCGTCGAAGCAACAACGCGAATGCCTCGTCTCGGCGCGGAATATGCAAGCCGCCGTCGTCGTGAAATCGTCGACCGGCTTGCTGCGCTCGTTGCGTCTCCCGCCGCGTTTCTCGGCCGAATAATTATAATTGTTAATCGCCGATCGTTGAGAGTGCGTGAACAAGGGAATCACAAAAGCGCCAATCTCGACGTTACATTTATGGCCCTATATTTTATGCCGCGATATCGTGCAATTATTAATCATTAGGGAGTTTCGCATTTAGTGTTATGAGCTTTCTAATTAGAATAATTTTGCATTAACATTATTTATTAGTTATTTTATTTCCCAAGAGACGTTTCTCATAGGATTTTTTTACTTCCGTGGAAAAAGTGAATAAAAAATATCATACACTTTCAGAAATAATTAACAATTGTTGACGATAATATATCAGAAGAGTTGAAATTTATAATAAGGTTTATAAACTTCACTTTCATAATTTCCAAATAAAATTAATAATAAAAGAGGATAATGTATATAATACTTTTAACGAAATATTTAATAATTATTGAAAAACGAGAGTCACAAATATTTCCTACGTGATTAATAATAAAATTGTTCATTTTAATATATTTGAACTAAATCAGCAATTTCGAATAGGCATCGATATTATAATTAAATTGATATACGAGTTAATTTCGGCTAATCGAATACATTCTTACCGAAATGTATGGGCTATTACATTAATTGCCATACATAGTATGGGATTCAAGATATATGCATCATGTGTTGCGTGCGTTTTAAAAACTAGTGTTTACATTAATTTGTACGTAGCATCACGCGAGGTAAAGCCGTAATATACTGTGGCGCCAAAGAAATATTAACTGGATTCCAAATTGGGCGAATGAAACAAGGTTGAATAAGTTCGCCACATGTATCGCGTGTTACAATGCAGCAGTGTAGTCGAAAAAAAAAAAAGAGTATTCGCATTGCTCGGTTCCTTCGCCAGAAAAATATAGCCATCCGATACCTCGCACGAAAAGTTCTTATAATCAACACGTCATTTAAACTTCAGTCTTCAGTAACGATCCATTTATGGAAATTTTCTCATTCGGCCGTGTATGTAATAAACGTAAAGAAAACTTTTATGCATGACATGACATTCTATCTGATACGCAATTTCGTCGTTTAACTGTTCGTGTTTTCCGACAGGCGACTCTTCTTACAGCATAAATTCTTTATATGAATGCATGTATCGAATTCTGTTATAGCGTATATTGTCATCCCACGATTTGACGTACCATTGATAGTTAACTGCTTATGGTAAGCACAAATTATTATTGTGAGCACATACGGCGATAAATTTACCGAAGATTTGGGAAAAATTGCGAAATAGGACTCCATTGTTATTGTTTCACTGCGGGCAAAACCTACTTCAACCTATTCAGCTTGCAGATCATAATTTCTCACGCATTGAGTAACATCCGTGAATATTCCCTGCACACCTGAGTGTTTCTCACATGATGATGTTTCATTGTATCTCCGGTAAGAGGATACATATATGTATAAAACGTACACGTATAAACGCATTTGGATGCATCGCGTATATAGATAATGCGTGGCATGAAATGAGAAAGTATAGACGGAGATTTTGCTATCTAATTACATAATAGCAACGTGATTCATAATCACGTGATCAATAATATTATTTTCATAAAGTATTTTTATAATATATGATACTTTCGCTGTGTAATTAAATGTCTAGATGTAAATGATATTTTATTTTTTTTACTTAAACGATAAATAATATTTTCTATATCCCGTATGAAAATTATTGTGATTACAAACGTTTGATGTTTATAAAACTGTGGATCATTATTGCAAAAAATTAAAAATTTATTATTTATATCTTTTTAATTTTTACATTTTTATATCTCACTTGATATGATATTGCCATTTCTAATAACGTTGATAAAGTTAAGATTGAAGTGACGATTAATTAGTAATCTATCGGAAATTATACCGTAGCGTTGTCGCGTATCCAATTTTCAGTCGACAATTCTGCGTTACTCAATCAAGACTATAGCATGTTCCAGACGTGCATGCACTAGATTGAGTGCACATGCAAGGCGATACTCGTCAAGGTTAAACGTTAATTGACCGTCGCGAGCACGATATGCGATCGGCATCAAAACGACGCGGAATTATTAGCTGTATCGAGTATGAAATTAAGACGTAGACTGAGCTCACTCTCTTTATTTCCTCTCCCTTCCTCCCTCCCCATCTTACTCTTTCTCTTTCTGCCGTAATTCTCGGTACATGCGTAACCCTGTATTAGGGCCGTTATGCGCATAAATTCTCCTTCTCTCTCCCTCTCACAATCGATATACGATTCGCCCAAGTCGGTAGACCCTGAAGTCACGGTAAGCACGCGGCATAAATAAGAAGTAACTTCACCTTCTCGCCCCTCCGCCTCGATTTGCTTACCGCCCCTTCCTCTCGCACACGTACATACGCTACATAGATACGTGAACTTCGTGATTCAACCCTTGGCTCACTATCGTGACGATAAATGCCCTGGCAAAGACCCTGCCCTTTACTTCGTTAACCTCTGACACAAGTATTGGCTGAGGTGAGCAAGTAAGACGCAACGTGGAACGGAGACGTTAACTATATGAACGTCAATGAAAAATATTTCAATGTTTTAATTCGTTTGCGAGGTTACGAGCTAATGATAAACACGTTATAAGTGCACAAAAAATTTTTAGTGCGTTTCAACTGTGCTGTGTAAAAAATTCATAATTGTACGCGAAATTATTACCGATTGAAAGACTCCGAACGGGCAGTAACAGACACGTTTCAGAAAGTTATTCATAAGGATGCAAAAACGCATCGTTCGCATTCTGAAAAATCGTCGACACACCCGTACCCGCGCGCTTTACGATCCCGTTGATACCTCGAATATCTCGACCGGTACATCTCCGGAGCGCTCTCGAAGCTGTTGCTCGCGAAGCCGGATTTTCCTCCGACCGTAAGTACGTCGTATACGGGAGAGTTACGTGGCTCGCGGCATCAATCAGGAGAGAAAGAGGAAAACGGCGCGGCATTCCACGGTCGTATCCGCGAAGCCGCACGGCGGCCGCAGGGTGGCCGGTGCTCCTCTCACTTCAAGGTAGCCCTTGGCCCGGCTTAACTAACGCCTAACTCGACTTAAGTACGAGCCGGCTCGCATAAGTGCAGGCGGGCGTTTGGTTGCGCCTCGCCCCTGACATAAGGAAGTCTCTCCCTCGGACTCGGTGCCAGCCGGTGCGGCCACGCTAATCGCTTACACGAAGAAATCAAGCGGTGCAACCGCGCTGCCGCCGCCATCACCGGCGCCGTTCCTCGGTGCTGGGGCGCTGCCGCTAATTTTCCCCTCATTACAGTTCGATGCGTTCCACGGGCGTCTCTCTCTCTCTCTCTCTCTCTCTTTCTCGCTTTCTCTCGCCGCCGCACCGCGTTGCGAAACTCGTTAGTGCAATTGCGAGCCGGGTGAATCGCGGACTCGCGAGCGCTCCGGGCGGGACGCCCACGTGCGTAATGGCCGGCCGAGTCAAGGCTGTGTCAAGTGCGGCTTTAAAAAGGAGAGACTGTATCGGTGCGAGACTCGGATGTATTGTCCAAGATCAATGTACATCTCATACGAGAACGGTGATCGGCACGGACACGAGGCGCCAATCGAATGACGCGCGGCTTAACGACGTCGTTAGATTAAAGCGCGGGCGAGCGATTACCATGGCTTTTAATGAATTCGAAGATACTCGCGAGATACTCGCGATTCACAGAGAGCAATTTACAATACGAATAAATATAAATAAATTATAATTCAATTTGTATCTTGGTGAATTAGGTCGAACGTAGGCAGCGCGCGCGGATCCATTAATTAAAAGATACGATCGTTTGAAATTACTCACGCAGGGTATCTTCAAATAATTCCGTTCATCAAAATGATAATCATGATAGGAATATTATACTGAGAGATTATTTTTACGGGCATCGCACGATACGCTGATACGGGCGTCGTGAATCAACTTTGGCAGTGTATTATCAAGACCCGCTAACGATTATTTAGTAATTACGGTGGATGATTACAGAGTTTTCGGCGGCGGCGGCAGCGGCAACGTAAGTCGCGAGAACAGGACGAGTTTATCGTCGACTTGGCAGCTTGATAAGTAGGGCATTATCTTGGCGTGGAAGACTCACAAAGATTGATGATCGACCGCTTTTTTACCGCGCACCTCCGGTAATGAGCCTCGGACTGCGTTTTAGCGTAGATGACACGCGCGCTCTAATTACATCCATTCTCTATTGCACGCGTTGTGCGCGCATAACGCATACGTCCGAGTGTGATTTATGCCGCGAGGACTCTCTCTCTCTTTTCCTCCACGCCGGAGGATAAGTTAGATGTAATCTGATTTAAGCCTGGTAACGCGCAACTGCACAAAGTATATTCTCGTACGCAGTGATGGACGACGTTAATATCATTATTTGTTGCAAATTACGAGAGCACGTTATTCCGGGGATCGACCGAACGGTCCCGGCGGGATTAACGGGCGGGAGAATATTTATCAAATTGTGCGGAAGAAACGGCGAAACGCGGGACAAAAGCGGGAGAGCGTGCGCCGCGATATGCGAACCGTGATTACCGATTTTCATGCGCGTTTATCTGCGAATATCCCCGAGGAAAGGTGAAATAATATACACCGACCGGCGATACGTCTGTAGTTCGAAACAAATATCGTACTTGCGAATACATTGCAAAATTCAACGCAATGCCTGATAAATGCACGTCCTTTCGCGTTTGTCCGAAGATGTAACGAGAAGCTTTATACGCAGAAAAAGCACATAGATCATATTAAGCGTAGAAACTATTGATAACGAAGATAAATAGCGTTTCGCGCGGAATTTGCTTAATACCTGATCAATTTGAGGTTGAGTTCAATATTCAAACATCACCGGGGGAGAGAGAGAGAACTTGTAGAAATTACCGTTAACTCATTTCATATATTATTGACGGGTCACTTGTTAACCTTTAGACTTTTTTAACTCATGCATTGTCAAACATAGTAATATTTCACTCATAGAAGACATATAAATAATTTGCACTTTGCAATTTATCATATTATCCTGAATAATTAATAAAAGCATGATGTAGAAACTCTAACGCTTGTCCAAATTACCATCGAATGTGAGTGCATAATATATAGATTCACTGAATATTCAAAAGGCAACAGAATAAAAAATATAAATCATACGCACTTAATGTGTCCTTTTCTCTACATTTTATGACGAAAATTAAAAATGCTACGTAAAACAAGAAAATATTAGTTTTCAACAATATGATGCGAATTCACGAAACCACTATGGATAGAATTCCATAACTTATCGTGCACCAACCGAGAGTTAAGATGTGCAACGGGAGGGGGAGGGGGGGATGCAAGCAAAACAAAATACCGGTCCGCGACGTGCGAGTCGTGAGAATCGGAATGATTAAGGGGAAGGAAAGCCCGGCGATCGGCAGGCGCGTTATTAAGACGTCGCGGTATCCATTGGCTCCCGATGAAGATGTTCGACGACTAACGAGAACGATGAATACCAGGTTCACCTCGGGCGAGAAGATTGCGGTCGGTGAAGATGGTGGAAGATGTGCGAGGGGGAGGACGGATGGGAGAGGGGAAGGAACCAGCAGGACCACGAAAGCAGAGGGAGGGACGGCCAACAAAGCGCCTGCAATCCACAAGTACCAAAGGCTCAAAATAAATTGCTTGGTGCTTCGTGTCTCGCATGCTCGATCTTCGGGCCAGGAACCATGATACCTGGAGCGAAATCGTGCGGATCGGTAGGCAAATTAGGAGACCGCGCGGACCCCGAAGGCGCGACGGCGTCTAATGGAGACGTTCCAGAGGCGAGGGGGGATTGAGAAGACGCGGAGAGGGGAGGCAGGTGGACAGGGGGAAGAGAGGACGCGAGAGGAGGGAGAGAAAAGAAGAGAGAACGCAAGGTAGGGTGAGAAGACTGCGGTCGTTTTCCCAAGCGAAGTGGAAGAAGAGGATAAAAGGGACCGCTCGCAGAAGACTGATACGGAGAGGGGTGGTGGGGACTGATTCGTAGGTAATTCGTTTCTCCTTTTCGAACCTGTATTTAGGCTCTCCGACGATGTCCCTCTCGCTCTCCCGCGGGTTTCTGCTCGTGTGTATCTCCGCTCTTTCTCTCTCTTTCTCTCTCTCTCTCTATTTCTCTTCTCTCGGGAGAAGACTACTCTCCTTGAGTCTCGACTCGATAATCGATCCAAAAAAAGGTGTAGAGAGACCTTTTTACGATTTATCGAACGTCGTTAAGGTTTCGACGGACTAACAACTCATTCTGCGCGGTAAAGGAATCGGAAGAAACAAATGCAAAAAATATCGCTAGAGATATATTGCTCAAGGTGTGCTCTATCTTGTTATTAGAATATCATAAACTTTATATTTGCGCTTCTAGTTTTCTTCCGATTTGTCAGGCAGAATATTTTATGCGAAGAATCTTGAAGCTTCTTCGCGTACTACATTTTCACTTCGCGGGATCCTTTTGTTCGATCAGTATACACTTTCGCAGTTGTTGCTTTCTATTTGTATTCCCATATATAATGTACTTGCTTCTATCTTTGAAAATCATACAGTGACGCTACTTCCGCCTTTCTCTCCGAGAAACAATGTAGACGGTCTCTTAGATATATAATGTTCGTAGTTATGAATGCGGTCGAGACCTATTACTAGAAAATATCGAAAAATTCTCAATCCAATTCCATGTAGCATGTGAATAATATCGTTCGCATCAAAGAACCTCAATGTTCTCATGTACTATTTCAGTGATCAACAATTATGATCGTTGAATCGATTAAATCTTATGCTTGGTTGATTCGATATCTTATGAAAATAAAAAATTAAACTTGTAATAGTAGGAAAATTGGAGGAACAGATAGACAGCGGTCGCCGAATTCGCATATTTATCTTCCGTAATCGTAGCCATTGTCTTTTCAAATCTTTAACTAAGAAGAATTAAGCATCTGTTTATTTGCGATCCTTCGAATTGATAATATTGATATTGTGTTGTTAAGAGACTTCGAAGGTCTCGAATGCTTGATGTGCAAATTTCGATACAAGCAAATATACAATAATATGAGCCAATCATAGACGCTTACGTAATATAAACTCATAATCAGGACAAAATTACTGATATTTTGTAAGTTCAATTTAATATTACAAGTTTAATTTTTTAACTCCATAAAAGAGATACATGTATATTGCATGTATAAAAAACATCAATTGACTGTTAAATATTATATCAAAACTTAGATACGTACATATTTATACACATTTATGTTAAGTTCTCTTTCTTTTTTCTCCTTTGCTATTTTAATAAATATATAATTTTTATTTAATAAAATATTTAAAACATATTTTTCATTTGAAATTTCTCTTTACAAAATTAAATTTAAATTTAAAACCTTCTATATTCGAAAGTACTCGGCAACGATGAGATAAATTATTCGTGGAATAATATGAAGATGTTACGGATATTATAACATCTCTCTCCACCTTTCATATAATATAATGTACATGGGGTGCCTTCGAATTTTTATCATGGTAAACATCGTTTCGGTGTTTACATTTACACCAGCACGAATCCTTTTTTGGACTGTGCACGTCACCTGAAAAACATGTGCGAAGAAAACCAGTTAAGATATCGAAAACAGCTGCCGTAACATAAGCAATGTCCATCATGCGCGCCGACTGCTCATAAAGGGACCTAACTGATCGTCGTGACGATTTTATTTTCCACAGATGTCCTGAATATTGACTCTTTCAAATAAATATAAAAATATCTTCGAGTGTGTCAAGATACACGCATAATAGATACAATATCATTTCCTTGAAGTAATGTGTGTTCACGGCGTCGTAAGAGCACATTTTTAACCCGGAAATGCGCTCGTAAAGTTAACCGGGCCGAAAGGGAACGTAGGATATCTTTGGGTCTAGTTAGCATTATCAATGATGGAGAAAGCCTCCTTTCCACTTGTAAAAAACAGATATCGAAGGCAACGTGGCTTTCTCAAGTGTCCCAAGCGCGCGTCTCCAAGTGGAGCACGGAGCATGCACCCAACTCTTCCTTTCTGCGCCGCTCCTTTCTCTCCTCGTGCGATCCTTGATTCTAACGAGAGTCCTCTCCTCGCTCATCCTCTCGCTGCGACGGCGCGCTTGTTTTCGTTTCTAATTTCGGGAATCCGCCGCGCCACGATAACTGCCGCCGTAAAACGGCAGTAAAACGTGAATCGTCGCGGCCACCGCCTTCTTATAGACACCGCGGGACCATAAACGCGGGAAATTATCGTTATTCCCGGTGGATGTTACCGGAGAAGCGCGCCAGCGCGCACAAACTTCCCTCGCGGCGTCAGCCGGAAGCGACCGGTTGTGGGACTACGCGGTCATTTAGTTACGCGGATAACGGTGAGCTCGTGCCAGAATGCAACAGCGGGCGCGCCGACGTGCTCCGCAACGCAACGCAGATGCATCCTCCTCCCTTCTCCCCTGCTGCCCCATGGGATGCGTATACATGCGTAGCATATGGGGATAGAGAGTAAAAATCGACGATGATCACGACGGTGGAGAAGGGAGCCGCGAGGGGGACGGCGAAGCGGGGGATCTGTTCGCACGAACTGTGCGAAGCCTCACGCAGCAGCCAGACCGCAATAAATATCCCATTAGGAACGCTGCGTTATAGGTAATATTATGTTAATTGCCAGTATACGGTCCCAACCGCTGTTGGCTAAGTATATGTATGTATACGTGTACCGCGATGCGTTGCGAGCTATATCGGCAATATCCATCGGTGGTACGGCAAATTTTAACGACATCGGGAGCTTAATTGCTGTCCAGCAACCTCGTCATTATTTTCGGGTGCCTTTGATTGAGAATAATTTTGGCATCGATATAACGATAGAAACTTGCAGATAATTTTCTTGCTTGCCCAATTTCATCGCACGGCATATCGATGGAAGAATCTTTCATTAGTTTATATATATATATATACATCAAGGTTTATAATATAAATATATGAGCTTCCTTCTAAGAAGTTTTTACCTAAGAAAAAGGACTACAAGAATCCTGCACTATTAATAAAACAATCATTCTGTATGATGTTATGTAATGCTAATTAACTGAAACTGCAATCTTGAAAGCTTACAGCGTATGTTGAAGATAACCCAGTATTTAGCGCACCTTGATCATATTTCACCGGATGATCCTGCAACAAATTTCTCGTAAGAATTGATGTAGCCAACACTCGGCGACTTGCCGACGCCATGAAATAATAAAGATATCCTTGTATTCATCTGGATCCCCCGCGTAACAAAACGGAGATTTCGTGGATAAGAAGACTCTAATTTAAACAGTGATCTTAAAGTTTCATAAAGTATAAGTATCTCGATCTCGTTCTCAGAGCCGCGGCGGCGCGAGAGTACCCGAGAAAGAGAGGAAGAAACGGGGAAGAGAAGGAGACAGCAGGTTTACGGAGAATCCCGTTATCGGCGACATTCGAGGATGGCCGGGCAACGTACATGGGACCCCGTTGAGGTCCACGGGGGATTCCTAATTCCCATGCAAATAAGCCAATTTATTCTGGTGAGCCAACTTGGAACGATTAGGCTAATATCGCTTCGTCCCGCGGTGGACCCGCATTCTGGAGAACGTTCGATGCTCGTAAAGTCGTGTCCCCGACTGCGACTTTAATTCGCGACTTCCCTTCCGACACCGAGCCGGGCGCTGGTGGTCTCATTCTGATTAACAGTCGTTTCGACCGTAAATCGCAGGAAATCTTCGCGATCGCCGCCTGATCACAGGCCGCAAATGTTTTTCGCCTCCGGGAAATCGCCGTGCAATTACTCAAGCAGCAAAGAGTGGTCTTAAGAACTCGATTTTCTCGCGTCTCTCGAACTGGCAAGCTCATATGAAGCCATTTGGCGGACATAAATTATCGACGCCGACCGCACGGACTTGATATTACCCCAAGTTATTTAATTGAGTAATTAAATTTTTCTGGATTCTTCGAGTTATGTGCACGGGGAGCACGATCATATTTGTAACTGTACATATGTCTATAAACATTTTGCGCTCTTAAGTATCCGACTTACAAATTTGCCTCTTATTAATCTAGATATATAGAAACGAGGAACCTTGTCCAATTAACTTGTTATTCTATTCGATAAAAAAAGAACGCATTGTTATTATCCCATACAGTGAATATATAGACGTTCTTGTAATCTCGGGGCGTTGAATATTTATAATCGCGTCCTAATCTAGTTTCACGAACGCTCGTCGTCCGTGCCACCGGCCGACAAAGTCCAAATCATTATGTCCAGCCCACGCATTCTTTCCGCGGCGGTCCTGGCCCCGTCTCAGCTTCTTTTTTTGATCGTGGTGTCGGTCTGAGGTGGGAGATCCCGCAAGAGCAAGAGAGAATGTTGAGCGAGAAGAAGAGGCAGAGAAAGAGAGAAAGAGAGAGAACGGTTATACCCCGATTGCACCGGCGCGGCGGTCGAGGTGGTCCAAGCTCTGCTGGTGGCCTGCTCTCGCACTTACACACTCGATCACACATTCGATCTTGGATCGCGAAGCTCTGCAAAAGACTTGGGACTTTTTTCGTCACCGGTTGCGTAGAAATAACTGGAAATTCTTCTAAGGAAAATTCTAGAAACGAAGACCCTCTAAGATTTATTGTAGCCCCAAATAAAAGTGTATTCTAAATTAAATTTAGAAGTTGCAAATATGTGATTTACTTCAATAATAATTTTATCCATAAAGGTATAAATATTTTTAACCCTGAATGTAATACTTAATCTATAAAGATAAAATAAACTTGTACTGTAGGCGAAAGCAACATTCTTTGGAAATTCAATTATTTTCATTAATTCCAGATGACATCGAAAAAAAAATAAAATAAATATTGACGTCAGATCTAAATCTGATAGAATTATTCTCGAATCCGTCTGATAAATTCAAGGTAAAAATTCAAAAGTCAATTCGTTTTACATAGTAACGAGAAGCGTAGTAAATTATCCAAACAAATATCTGACCTGCACAGAAATAGATGCCGGAGCCGCAATAAAAGAAGTAAAGAAGTAATCCCGAAGCAACTCAGAATCACTCAGGATAGCCGGATGAGTCTCGCATTCGCTTATCTATCGATGATATCGAGACAAGAGGAAACGATTAAAACGGTGATATATCGCCACTATATGGCTAGTATGGCATCTCGTTATGCAAGAACCGAGTGCTTCCAACGAGACTATAATTACCGAAGCCTAATGAGACTGAAGCTCGATCACGCGCGCGATGATCCACTTTGATTCTCGACGTCAAAATTTCACCTGGCTCGTGGTGGATGCAACGAGGAAGATTGTGATCTCCGTGAAATCGGGAAAAACGAAAACGATCGTGTCGTACGAGAGATTCCGACGCTCACGCATCGCGGATAGCGATGAGAGTAATTTATCCGATAATTTTACCTACCGTGGTCGCCGCTGCCCTCTCACCCGCGATGCGGACTTAATAGAGAAACGTTTCCATGCGTGGAAACGAGATTGAGATAACGATGATTGCTATACGATCGTGAGGGGAATCGCCGCGATGAGTCGGGAGATGGACTCTAGAAAAAAGAAGAGGGACTCGATCGTGATAGCACCTGCGGTTGGCGCTACAAGCTACTGACTTTCAGCTCCGTGTTTCGGTCCGCGTGACTCGTACGTATCGAGGAATTAAGATGCCTCCCATTGATACTCGGCCGGTTAATTAAATAGCAAAATCGCGACGGTTACTCGCGGAGGCGCGCGCGTCCCGATGCCGTCGCCGTCAGTGCCGCCCTGTTGAATACACAATGTGGAACTCCACGAACGCGCCGCGATAAGAGAAAGAATCGTCAGCGGAATTGCGAGAGCGGGCGCGCGCGCGCGCGCGCACGCGAGCGCACAATGATTTACATACACTCGAACCGTTCGTGTACGAGGGAGCACCGGATGCGTCGCCACGGACCACTGGCTTCGGCTGCTTTCGGTCTGCTCGTCTGTAATTAAATCTCGGCTGCCGTACTCCGGACGACTAATTAGTCCTTCCCTTCTTTCGCCCGACGTACCGACGTTTTCGAGTGGCGCGAAGTGTAAGACCTCTCACGCAACTGATATACGAGTCGTTGACAAGCAAAGCGGAAAATGTTAATTAACGGTGATTACATGAGACATGAAGTTTTGCATGCCGATAAAAACTATGAGATATTATGTATTACACGAAAATTATATTACGCCGATCTAAAGATTCGTATCACTGTGTAATCAATCATAAATCTCAATAAACTGATGAATAATTAGTGAGAAATTTAAATTTAACCCATTTAATTTAATTATATTAATTAATACTGGTTAACTAGTATTAAATAATATATTATTATAAATAATATCTACTTTACTAGTAATAATAAATTATTTAATACTAAAATGTAAAAAAATGGCGCGACATTTATAATGTGATACATACTTCAATTAGAATTTTAAGGCAAAGCAGGTTAGTATATCGCCGCAGTATAGTCCCTTTGACACCATTGAAAATCGTCTCCGTCGTGAAATCACGCGGCATGGAAAGCGCTTTCGTGGTCCATGGTCGGTGGGTTCGCCTTGGGTATTAGCGACAGATGCATACCCCCGAAGAGCCAATTTAACGGTTGCCACAAAAGCGGATCGGAGCGAGAGAGAAAGAACAGGCACGATACGTGTAGCGAACGCGGAGAGATGCGCGAAGCGAGCAAAAGGAGAGACGAGCGATCGAGGGGGAGAACGCGTGTTATAAGCAGAGGGGGAAGGAGAACAGCATTAAATCTCACCCTCTTCCGACACCGACGGGTCACGTCGTGTGACGTATATCGGGCTCACAAAGGGCTCCGACCTGATCTGCGACCTACGGAGAGGAGGAAAAAAAAGAGACGTCCGCACACGCGGGTTGCGCTACGTGCATATGTACGCGCGCGCGCGCGCGTGTGCACATGTGGGGTGAAAGACGAGAATCCGCTCTCGCAGTTGACCCACCACCATGGCTCGATCTTTTATAACGTCGACGAGCCGTCGCGGTCCACGCTTGTCGCCGATGTCTTGGATCGTGAGCAACATAATAGTACACGGAGGAGACAATAATTTCAGAAATGTCAAATGTGTGTCCGTTTCCTGTTTGCCTGATCCTTTACGCAAAACAAGATGTTGCCTTTTAACATTTTATATAGCGTCCATGTACAATCGTACGAGCGATACCATTGAATAACGATTAGTTGAATAAAACGGTGCTTCTTAATTGAAATTTCTTCTTCTATCTCTCGAAAACTCAGAAATGCAAGTGCATTCTCTCCTGACGACATTCATGCTTACGAAGCAAATTACTTTTTTATGATTGCAATAAGTCGCGCACGGTTTGTAATTACTAGTATCGAGATTGTTTTGCGAAAGCGACTACTGGAATCGGTCGTTTTTGAGGAACGCTCTACATGCACACGATACCGTCTCGCTGGAGACGGTGCACGCCTCTTCTGAGGCTGACGACGATCGCGTCGGACATCGCACACGTACTGGGTGACAAACAGGAAGAAAAAGGTATTATAGCGATGACAAACAGGAGGCAAAGGGTCGCTAGTGTGACGAATGTAGAGGTATCAGGAAAAGCTAACAAACGCGGCAGAGAAACGAAAAACTGCACCGAGAATGCGGCGAAATCGTGACGACGCATAATAGCGATCGTCATCGCTTAATTTTGGGTGCAAAATCCGTGTCGAATGTAAAAATGTACGCTTCCACGCCAGAATGATTATACAAATTTTTTTTCAACAGGCACAAATTTTATCACTTCATAATCAATATTAGAAATAATTATTATGATAAAAATTTTCCTAGATATAAAAAAGATTAAGTCAAAACCGTTGAGAAATTTAAAAAATTCATCAATATATGTATATTCTTATCTACGTGAAAAATTCGTATTTAAAGTATCACAGTTTCATGTAATTAATATAATTATACATAACAATTTATATAAATAAAGTTTATAAATTCTCATTACAAATGGCAGTAATCAAGTCTGCATTTTTTTAAAAGTCTAACATGGAAGATTTAACATATATAAGCTAGTTTCTTGTTAATAAACTGTGCGTGTCATGGACTATTAGAAAATTACATGCAAGTAATCGGTCATGAAAAACCACGTTGCCGAGAGTGCAATAGCGGCTTATCTTCGGCTAATGAGTGATAAAAATTTATGCAAAACATGGAACGATAGAGCAAACGTAGCGGTGAATGACTAGTTAAAGAATATTATTAAATATTTTTCTGTTTAATAAAATGTCATACTTGTCTCCTATTTTTACTTTACTCCCTTGCATGGTAAAATTCATATTTTTGTGTACTGTTAATTATACGCATTACAAAATTGTTAATAAAAAAATGGTACTAATACTTTGGTAAAATCAGGAGCGATGGTTATCTACTAATGCATGTGAACGCGACGTAGAGAGAATTATATTCGTTGAAAATATTTCTCGGAAGCGAATGTTCGCGTTTGGGATTTACGTGAGAACCTCGAGATCGTGTCGGGCATAGCGGAGAGAGTTCGATTTCTCGAATTTCTTGGCGATGCCGCCGGCAGCCGGCGAGCCTGCCGCAGATCGAAGTCGGCGTCCTTCGAGGCACGACGGGCCCGCGTTACGTACGAATTTAAAGGATTTCGCGAAACACCCCCCGTCCGCCGCCGCCGCGCGCGCGCGCGCGCGCACGCGTGCACGCGGTCGAGGTGAACAGCGTATACCGGCAGACTTCTCTCTTCGAGCACAGCTTGAGGCAGGATGAAGACGTCCAGAGCTTCGTGGCAGCTCAAGGTCTGCCACTTCTCCCTTCTCTTGAGAACCTTTACGCTCCCTCCTGCCTCCCTCGCGCGGTGTCTTTCTCGCACGCCCTGCACTCGGCTCTTCGTCCGTCCTTTTCGCGCGACCTCCTCTGCTCTCTTCGTTTTCCCTCCCCGCCACACCGCCGGCGGTCCGATTTTGGCGAGAGGGAGATCGGCAAAGTGCTCGGTCGCGAAGACGGACAAGGACCAAGCGAATCGGGAGAATGACGGGGGGGACAGGGAGGGATTACCAACGCGCAAGCGAGAGGGACGTAGAAACCCAACGGGCTGAAATAATAGGTTGCGCCTGCGCGCTCATTAACCTTTATACCCTGCCAGGCTGCGAGTACCACCAATCTTCTTCCTTTCTTCCTGCGATGCATCGGTACACCCTGGTAGACGATACGTGTGTTTGCTTTACCATGATCAGGCACACACGAGCCGACCGGCTGATAGAATCGACGGTGGGTGTGCGCGAGTCGTTTTCTTTTATGCGGATTTTATCTGGAATCGGACTTAAACAGAACGGAAGAGGGTGCGCGCTTTTATTTGTTCTACGTAAAGGCAACTAGCGCGGTGAACCATGTGGATAATTTCGGATAATTATTCCCTCACGATCTCTTCCGCCGTATATATACGTAAATTGCGTACATTGTGCGGCGCTGCCGTGAAAGAATCGCACAGTTCCTCTCATTATCGCGCGACTCTTTTAAAGCTCATAAACTGGTTGCATTATCTCGCTATGAGATCAGACGGAAAGAAAGGTAAGACGGATGTCAGTGCAGTCGACTATGTGCTACACGAGCACCAATTAAATATCTAAATGCCGTTTCGCACAAACGGTATTACGTAATGTTTTTTCCAACACTCTCGTGCGATTGTGTTGCTTCCATTTTTCGAGAGAGAACGTCTGGTAATTGCTGCTCGGGCACCTGTCGACCGTCTAGATTTTCTTAATTCGCCTCGATCTTGCCGAATCGAGTATTATTGGATCTCGAGCACGATACGATCGCACGACACGGACGCAGAAACGCAATGCCATAAAACAACCAGCTGCGTGCATTCGCGCTATCTGCAGCTGTTGCTGCGTTCGCGCGAGAACGCATTCGGATAATAGTTCGTGCGACAGTAATTGTTGCTGGGTTTAATTTGCGATTAATTATAAAGCGGATTTATAGCGGATATAAGCGGTAAACGCGCAAGATTCGCTTTTCTCATTGGAGCTCGGATATTATCACGAAACGCGCTTCTTAATCCTTCCATTAATTTAGGGAGCCCGTTCAACTCTCTTTCTCTCTCTTTCTCCTTCGTGTTTGGTGAATCCGGGTTAAATCTCCGTTTCGGAATTTCAATGGCGGCCGCAACGAATGAGATCACCCTGCCGCGTACGCGTTACGGAATACCTACAGCGTTTATGGGGTTGCTACCGGCCAACCAAACGTGTGCGTGAAGCCGAAGGCGAGAGATTACCGTTGGTTAAAATACCGACAAGGCTCGACTGTCGCTGTTGTCGTCGTTCTCGTTGTCGTCGTCGTCCGAACGACGTGTTTACGGATTAAAACATCGTGTCTCTCTTGGCGCAGCGCCGGCCTTCTCTTTGGAGGATTATGAGAATTCGGATGTTATAGCCGGGGCTTCTTATATTGTCCGCTCCCTCCCTGACAAACGTCCAATCCCTTTGGATCAGCCGTCGAAGACACCTCCCGGCTTTCGCCGTATAGGGCACCGCCACAAAAAAAAAAGAAGAAACGAAAAGAGAGCATCCCCTAAGCTTGTCAACGAGAAAGCGAGCTTGAGAGGAAATGATCGCGGAGCATTTCCGAAATACAATGTGACAAATAGTCGGCAAGGAAAAAAGGTATCGTCAAAAAAACTGAAGCCTGCGTTAAACGTAATATGAATGTAACAAGAAGCATGCTCATTCTCTCTCTTAGCTATCTCTCTCTCTTATAATATTCTACACACAAGCTACATATACACGTGCATAAATCTTCGTTTCTGTCTTTAAAAACAAGAGAGCGGCATCTTAATCAACATAAAAATCTTTATCTGAAAATCTAAAAAATTATACTACCGTAACGCTTGTACGTAGTATATCTATATGGACTGATCAGCATACCACTGATCAGTTATCGATCGATCAATTCGTTGATTACCATCGACGAACGTTCCAGGACGACTCTCTCGCGCGAAGACGCACGTCCGCGGCGCGTTCCACAGTGGCGAAATTCGTAACCGTTTGATCGATTCCCTCTATCTCCGGCAGCGACGAGACAAAAGGAGTCGCGCACGGCTGGAAGCTCCGTGGCGACCCTGGGTTCGGCATAGTCCAACTCCCGCACCTCCACCTGACAGAGGGCCCACAGATTTATCACCGTGGACCTCTACCCGCACCAGATATCATCTCACCGCCGCCGATCTCATGTCCCGTCATACGTAATCCCGGCGCTCCGACAGCTCATCTATTTATGATCTGGCATTTCTCTCCCTCCGGTCTCGCTCGTCCCCTTTCCCTCGCTCTCGCCCACACTTCGCTCGAACTCGACGCTCTCCCGCCAGGAACAACCAGATTTTACATACGAGAGACACAGGGCGCACCCGTCCGAATTTTTTCTTCGCGACGCTTAGAAAAAACTGTGCTGATGCGAACGTGTATCGGATGATTACGTTCCTTTATACACTCGAACCCTAATGTCGGCATAAGTTCAAACTTATAACGTAAAATGGTTCCTAAGTAAATAATATCCGTAAAAAATTACATATTTCTCCAAAGTATTATGACTAAAACCCGAGAATTTTATATATACTTGAAATCTAATATTACTTAAATGACTCCATAAATAAGCGGAATGCAGGGATACTTTAATGTTGATCACAAACGACTGTTTATAAAGTCATATTTGATGACAGTGTACTCAGGGAGTGAAATCTGGATCTACGGAAAACGAACCATGTCCCTGTTAATGTGATCATTTTTCAGACAGGTTTATGGAGAGACGGTCTTATTAAGCGGAGGAAAAAAATGTTCGAAGTGTGGGGGCTTGATGACCGTTCTAATCTTGATCAAACACGAAAGTGCCTATATGGAGAAGAAAATAATACTCATGAGACATTCGAAACCGGATAAGTTTGGCCTGTCTATTCAGCTATATCTATTCATCTATTCGAATATGAAATATCGCAGTAGCTACCAATACGTTCACGAAAATAATGATCATTATAATATTCCGAAAACGAACGGCAATGACACAATACTAAGGCTAACGTAATGTGTAAAATGATATTCGATCATTTATCGAAAAAATACGACAGAAGAATATTAAATTTTGTTGCAAAATAATCATATAACTAAAAACGGATTATCAAATAAAATAGAGATTCTTATGGTTCACGGTAGAATACTTACAGTTTCCGCACTAACAATACAAGTAGCATAATTGTTATGCAAATTGACTTAATATTTCTTTCCTCTCTACCGTGGATTTTCTAACTGGATTTTCTAACTGATCATGAATAACGAGTCGTGATTACTAATCGTAAGATTTGAAATAAGAGAATGGCGAAGTGCAACAGCTACATCAAAGCAGGACAGGAAACGAGAAAGGCACAATTTTGCCGCAACCTTAATCGAAAGGAACGAAGTGCGAAAAATTCGCTTCATCCGGCATATTTGCGCACATATTACATGTACATACTTTTCTCGCAAATTTATCAATTTCCCGTTTATTCCCTTCATCATTTAAACACGATAATTTCTCACGCATTCCTCTTTGATGAAACACTAGATAAATACAACTTTCGTATAAAGTAAACTACCGATTTTAACTGTTTATAACATTTTAAAAACCACTATAAAACTTGTGCACATAAAAAATGCCAAGAATGTTACATATATTAATTTTTTAACGATATTAATATTACTCATTTATTGCTTTTACATATATGTATTTTATAAATATATTTATAAATCAGTAGAAAGACACTTAGTTACTTTTATATAAATTTCCAATTAATCATAAGGGCTTTTTTTTACTTTATACGATTTTCACTTTGTGTTAATCGATCAACGAATCTGTCGATGGTCATCTAAGTCGCGAACTTTCCTTGCTGTCTTCCGCATTCGATTCTTTGGATACTGTCTGTCTATCAGGTTTCAGGATGTGAATTGCCAGCCGGCAGAGATACGCTCTCACATGATGCGCGATCATCGGATGCCAACCGGCCGACGATGATAATCACGCGGATTAAACGTAGCGGAAAAGGCGCCAGGTGTTCGCGTTTGAATCTTTCTCAAGAGACCCATCGTAGAATATAATATTGCGAAACAATTATTGCTCGTCTGACGTGATTAATACTTATGTAATTAAATTAATAAGACGGCGATCTTTTTTAAAACTGTCAGTTACGTATAATTAATAATACCTCAGGATCAGAAAAATAATGTTTGCTTAGATTCTATGTATCAATTAAATAGCAATTATTTGAGAGAAGATTACTTTTACAAAATAAATAAATATATTTTTTTAATAAAACAAATCTGTAAGATTAAAAGATTCAGGAAAAATAGGCATGTGTAATTTTTGGATCGCAAAGTACGAGCATTCTGATCATATAATTTCTCATCCCGACGGAATTAAATAATCCTTAGTTTGAAGTTCTAAAAAAATTTGAGACCCGCTACCCTGTAATTTGTTGAAATCCATGGCATTATAGCGGATACTTAAGTTAACGCACATACTTGGCGACTCACGATGGTTGTTATTCCCGGCACGGAAGTTGAGATGGCATTCGAGCCATCAGCAACGAACCGAGTACGATGAACACGGAAACGCAAATCAGCAGACAATGATAATCGCGCGAATAAGACGTCTGGATGTCGGGTGTTGGACTACGCAGACAAATTCACGCGTTCCTTAAACGACCGGGGGCCCCGAGACCCGAGGAGAAAGCCCCGATCACGGTCGGAGTCGGAGAGGATCCGCGGGACCGAAAAGAGCCGCGCGACGAACGGTGTGTGACAGCGTGTAATCTCGCCTCGGCTTCGTGCCCGCCGAAATAACAGGTTCCTCTTTCCCTCGTTCGCGACTCGAGAGATCTTCCCTCCCTCCTTTCTCGCTTTCCGACGCGGCTGCGTACACACCGTAGAGCCCCGGTGCGTTCGCTCTTATCCGGTACCCGTCGCACAAAGTTACGGTTTCGCGTCGGAGACATTATTAAGCCGGCACCGACGTCGTCGCACAAAACAGGCTGCGGCCGGAGATGGTGGCTCGCCGGATCGGAGCGCCGCGGTCGCGTCGGGGAACCGGATCTTGAAAGTTCTCGCATGCACATGTAAGCGCGCGCGGCGCTCGAGGGGACTCTAACGACGATCGCGTGGAGATACGACCAGTGCGAGTGAGTTTATAAAAGTTCCCTTGGAAGTTCATAACGCTCGTGTGCGCCTCATGGCGAAATGAACGCCTTGTAAACGGTTTACGCTGAGATCCAGCCCGATATAACTAACTGACAATCCTTGATCCTCGTATCCCACCGCTTTTAGAAATCATTATCCACTTTCCTGCTCTGTTCTTTAATGAGCTGTATCCGTTAAATAAAGCAGAAATCATTCTGTTATTCAATATTTTCTTTGTAGTTTAAGCATTATTGGCGTGAAGTAAATATTGTTTCCGATAAAAAATTTTTTCCGTACATGTATAAAGGTATTTGTGAGAAATTGTATTGCGTCAGTTAACGGGATTATCTAAGAAGTGAGGATATGCGATAATGTTTCCTGGCGATTTTAAAAGAGCATGCATTAAGAATCAATTGGAGCTAGCAAAAGTAATAGCAGTTACGACCGACATTATTATTTATCGTTGGCGAACCTGCGCGGACAAGAGTTGCGCAACTTTTGATTAAGACCGTAAACGCGGTGCTAATGTTCCACGCGCATTGATCCCATATTTCATGAATCAATTTCTCCATTTAACCGGCACGATGCGAACAGAACCGACTGGCCGCGCTACCACCGGCCGGCGATCCTCAAGAGAAATCCGGCCGCTTGAAAAATGACGTTTCGCTCGGCTAACTTCGCCGTCGAGGGGCAGACTCAAAACTATCCGGCCGGTAGTACATCGGTAGCTTTGAACCGGTTGTGCCCGCCGATTGCGACTCGCCGGAAACTGAAATGACCGTACGCCGCGACGCCGTGTATATGGGATAAAATACATACAACTTGAATGTGTACGTGCGTGTGTCATTGCTCTTTCTCTCGCACTGTGTTTCTCTTGGCAGAACGACGGCGGTTTCATCATGACGACGATGATATCGCGCGCCACGTCGATCCGCATGAATACCGAAGAATCAATCACCGTGCCGATCGGTGGTGCCGATAGGCCAGAGAGCGTTGCACGATCTCGATTTGCATCGGCGGTCCGCGGCATTGAAATCATAATAATAGGCTGGACCATTCTTATCGCGCACCGAATGGGATAAAGATGTCTTTAAGCATTCTTCTGCGCGCTGGCTCGCTCCCCGCACCCGGCACTACAACTTCGGAAACGCGAATCGTTTCATATGCGTGCACGCGGCTACGAAGCGATACAATACCCAAACGGACGAGACGATACAAATATTTTAAAATATTAAAGTACATATGCCGCGGAGTGCAGCAATAAAGTAGATCATTAAAAACTAAATTCCTCACAATTTGATAACAATCAATGTTCAGTCATAAATATTTAACGAACGAATATTTCAAATCTTTGTGTATATAACAGATCGATTCATTACAGGAAAGGTAAAAGTAATAATAAATGAAATCTAAAATGAAGGATAATTCTATTATTAAATTCCAATAGAACACCTGGTGCGGAACATCGCCGTTCCTACGTGCAACCCTAAAAGCTGGCGCTTGGCTCGGTTCTGGACCGCATTCTTTGACGCAAGAGTGCAGAGTCATCCGGAGCGGTTCACTGTCAACGTCGAAACACCACAATTTCCGACGATGATAGAGAACCAACCACCTGCACGAGACGGTGTTTGTCCGCGGCTTCAATATCCTACGGTCAATTAAGCGGCCATTGTGTCATTTGAATGCATTCTTATGTGCGCGACAAATATTAAATTATCTGAAGAGTAAGAGGCTTCTAAAAGATTCGACACGCACACATGCACGCACGTGCGAAAAATTTCGAAAAATTGATACAATGTGCTCGATCGCGGTATAGGAATATATAGAAATTCTAAGCGCTCTTGTATGTTGGTAGTGATTACAAGGCATGAAAATAATGCGATGTATCGACTCGTCTGAGCTTTTCGCTCGAGGCAAATCGCTCCTCGCCGCTACTCGCTGATTTGATCCGACGGATATCGTTAACTACCGCTTTTCTAATATCTCGGCGATAACGCAGCCTATGTCGGAATATCGTCCAGATATCTCTGCCGGATGTGAATATCTGAGCTGCGACTTCTATTCCGAGCCGCAATTATTCGCAATTCGGTAGCAATCTCGCGCGCATCTCGGGGTACGATTGCGACCCCGTATGGTAATCGTTACTCGGATGCCTCGACGCCAGATCGCCGGATCGCCGCTCCTAGCTAGGGATATACTGCCGACCTTAACCTCTGCATGATATACACCGCGTCTCTCAGTACGCATGCACGTGTATATTGTATCCTATCTCCCAATCGGGTAGATACCGTAAAGGAAATTAAAATTACGCGGCTCCGGTGAATACGATACATCCTTACATTCCAGTAAAAGCGCCTGCTACGTAAATCAATTTGTCATAGGGCACCGCGGAATTCTATCGTTTTCAGCGAAATCGTAGAATACCTCAGAATACATTTATCCATGCCTGACGCGTAATCTTCCGTCGATGGGGTTTCTGACCGGGGCCAGTTTTTCAATCCGATAACACCTCGGCGGGGAGCTATAATTGCAAAATATTCCGCCGCTAAATGCGTTCCAGTTTAACGTCTTAATTCAAGTAACCGATAATTTTTAGCGTTTCACCTCGCCTGTCGCAGATAATATAGCCGACGGTCAATCAGCCACTGATCTTACGCGCTCGCTCGACTCGGCCTAGTGATTCGAGAATGTCCGCGCTCTTCGTCCTAGCTCGTCGTCGTAGCAGACTTGGAGATCATAAGGTATAATCACAGGAGGGATCGTCCAACATTATAAACAGCACAGCGTCACGCGAGCGCACGAGTTAACGCCGTTCAAGTCGACTCCGTGAGGGTCGATCACAAAGAAGACGGAGAAGAAGAAGAACAAGAAGAGAAAGATAAAGAGTAGTTGGAAGGAGTTTAAAGAATATAGCGGCAAAGGAAACTGCGTAAAGCAGGCGGTCACGAGAAAAACCACAGATCTCTTGTCTTCGGGTTCGCCAGAGACGAGCGGACGTATAATCTTGGCAAGATAAAGAGAGATAGGGTGGCAGGAGAAGTCGGGGCAGAGAAAGAAACAGAAAGGGAGAAAGAGAGAGAGAGCTCTTCGTGGTCAGGAGAAGGGTGGGAGCAAGGTGGATCGTGGATTGAGTCATTATGCTTGCTCGGAGGAGACCACAGGCCTTGATGCGGGAACGGCTGCCATCGACTCGTGAAAGGAAACCGACCGGATGATTCAACGCGTACAGACGGACAAAGTAGTCGCGGTGTCTACTATATACCGCTCGGTATCCTCTCTTCGCCCTCCCCTCCCCACCCCTCCCATTCCCCCTTCGTTCGGTTCAGCGTCGTTGTTTCCTCTCCGCGCCATTTCTCCTCCTACGAGCGGTCAGATGGACAGAGATAAGTCATAGAACGTTCATCAAGTTCGATCACGAGTGCACGCGAGAGAGTTTGAAAGCGAAAGACGAAGATAAACGAGATCCCCGATCCCACGTTAACTCATTATCGGCAAGTCCTGTATTCGCTCTTTCAGAAAATTAATGGGTCAGCACTCTTCCGGATTCGCATGCGCATGTGTATCATTTTTTTCCTCCTTTCCTCTACATTCGGGCCTATTGTCTCTATTACAATTCATTTCTGTTCTTCTTAATAGAATAACGATCAACCCATTAGTGAAATAAATATTTTACTCGTAAAAAAACAAATAATTTTCTTTCGAGATTTTTATTCTTAAAAATTATTTCTTTCCATCTCGAGCAACGAAAGTATATTCGACATCACTGATTCGCTACCGGACACGTCGGTTTTCAACTACACTAACATTGTTCACCCGATGAAAGGGGAGTTCTCGCGTCACACGACGCCACTAACATCAGCACGTATCATAATATTATGACATCGGACCGGGTCCACTGACTGGTTTTGTATCGATGCCATTACTGGGGCTAATCCCGCCACCGGATTTTATCTCGTCCTTAATACCAATACAAGCCAAATGAGAACAATGTTTTAACGCGAGTCGCTCTACGAGGAAGAAAGGTGAGAAGCCCGAATGAGAAGAAACAGGTTCGGAAATTCGCAGGTACGTCCCTGTGAGAAGTCAACAGAACCCGTAGATCCTGTTGGCCGTTTTAGATCGATCACTCTGTTCTTAGGAAGGGCTAAAGGATCTTTTGACAAGTCATTTTTGCCCGTTCGTTTCAATCTTCTTTCGAAGGAAGGAAGCAAATGAAATAGATTTCGATATTGATTTTACCTTTATCTTGACATGATAAAACCAGAAATGAATTTGGACATCAAAAGTCAAAATCTAATTTCTTCGAGATGACAATAATCGGAATAATAAAATTTTCATTGAAAGGTATTGTCATAAAAAAATCACACGTCTGTTTATGATATTACCGCATAAAGTTGCCGGAAAAGAGAAAACGTAACATGAAAATTTTTAGAAATAATTATGAAAGTTAAATGCTCAATCATCACAGCGCTTAGAAAAAAAAAGCATGTAATAAAAGATTAAAAAATTATTTTTGCTGTAAACGTGCGAAAATGTATTTAAATATATACGTTCTTGGACACGCTTAACTGTTTATAGGATTAGAAGTAATTAATGGAAGAAAAAAATCTGTATCCTATTTTAAGTGAAATAACTTGAGTCGCGAGTACATAATTAAATAATTTGTCATACGGCAAGTATAGCTATTAAATTCCTGAGTAATAATACGTGTCTTCTATTAGCATATCGTGCGTGAATAACTAGAAGAAGGTAAATATGGTGACATAAACATATAATAAAGTCTTTTGATTAAAGAGCCTTCGCAAATCGCATTTTACTGGCGAGAGGAGGATGAACATTAAAGGTCCGCCGTGTCTCGGCGTAATCACGAACGTTAATATTCTTCGCGCGTGCGTGCCTACACGTGCGAGTACTCCTACAACCGTGCGGTTCGATAAAAAGTCGCTCGGGTGTGAAAAATCATCATCGCCGTTGTCTTCGTAACGACGCGGAACGTATCGAAGAAAAATGTACGGCCGGCTGAAATATACTCTGAGAAGTTCATTAGCTCTCTTAATGCGCGAGGGTGTTGCGTGCTATTGCGTGGCACGCGTGGGGTCGCGGCGCACGGCGAAACAGCGGGAGATGGTAATTTGCGGCGTAATTTAAAGGGGACTTCATATGCTTTCACGGGCATTACGTACGCTCCACTTGCGATTCGCGTAACTGCACGTTCTCGCATCCGCGACTCTCGCGCACATACGAAATTGCGTATATGCAACGCGGAACGGATCTTTATAATCTTGTCGCATTTGTCTGTCCGTTTAAATTGCCCGCTCAATTATCGGGCGTGTTAGGCATGTTCGCTAAATCGCAGATAATAACAATGCCCGTGCAATGAAAACGTATTACTCTTCGCAAAATTGTATATTGCGTATGGCATCAGTTTCGCAAGTATTTATTACTCGGTCTCTGTATCTTTATCGGTTCCGTGTATGATTTAGAAAGAAGTCGATTTATCGATAACTTTACATCTCACTTAGCTGTTATCGTTATTAGAACCCCCAGAGTATTTAATGAAGAAATATGATATGCAAATACTACACACGACTTAAGATAGGTATCACGATGACGTAATTAAATCTATTCGATTAATTAATATGTGATTGAATTAATATGTTACAAACCAAAAACTATACTTTACTAACTCCATAACACAACAGAAAAGATGAAAATATGAAAAATTATATTTTTAGCTATTAAATGTTATTGTTACATTGCACACATTAAAAAAATGTCTATATTAGAAAAATAATCCGTTCACAGTCTCATGTTCTTCATTCCACACCCCAAATTTCACGTTTTTTCCTTATTCGATAAGGCGGGAGTACCGAAGTACCGCTGCACCGGGCCTCAATTAAGCCGAAATGAGATTGGCCCTCGCGTGGAAGAAAGCACCATGTCACGATCGCGTTTGTGCCTTTCCGAACATCGGAATTGAAGAATTTACGAGTCTGTTGAGCGAGCGAGCATTTGCCCTCCGCTTCCTCCGCTGGCCGCACGTCACGTCTCATGCTCTCTCGCGGTTCCGTTCGGCCGGTCGGTCGAATTTCGTGGCCTCACGTCGCGCCGCCTCTCGTCTCCTTTCGGCCGTACGTCCATCCGTGCGGATTCAATGTCCATGCAAAGCAAACGGCGGCCCCGGCACGGCTGTCAATTATCTGTTATATACGGCCCTGGCCCTCGAACCCATCCTTAACGACCCCTCAAACTTAGCGGAGGTAGGAGGGAGCAGGAGAGTAGAAGGAGAATGAACACGTCCCTCCTTGCCTTGCGCCAAGAAGCGCCGAAAATTCACGGGGGCCACGAAGATCGCGAGACGACGTCACAGCGAAGACGAAGAGGCGACGCGAGATGGACCCGGAGGATCTTTCTCAGAATCATTTGATATTCCAGCGTTCCCGCCACGTAACTCGTGAGATATTCTCCTTCTTTTGTCTTTCTCTCTGTCTCTCGAGGGGAGCAGATTCGCCCGCGAATAGCGTGCGCTGTGTTATACCTCACCGCCAAATGTGTCAGAATTGCAAATGCGTGCGGTCCGACGAAACACGTCGAGTGGCGGCGTCGGCTCGATAGAAGCAGGGCGCGAATTCCGCGGCGCGAGAGCTCTAAGATATATTCCAAGATCGGGAGACAGACGAAGAATGTTGGTAGAGACACGAAAGGAAACCGTAGGGACAATGGTGTGAATCGCAACCGAAACGTCGAAAGAATCTTAGATCCACTTTAACATGGAAATTTCAGGGGGACCCTATAATTTTACTCGCATTCTGGATGTCGACTCTTTGATTTCGGCGTTTCTTATCTTCCTATTCCGCAATAGTTATGTTTCAATCGCCGTGAGCAATATTCACATAAATGTTTAAACGTTCTCTACATAATGTATGTTAATAATATTTCAATTTTACTCAAACGATTCAAATTTTTGTCCATTTTTATATCGTTTTGCGATATTTTAATAAAAGAAAATTTCATCAATCACAAAAAATGCTGAAATAATTTGGATAATACGATGGACGAAAGGAGTTAGTCACATTTAAAGCAGAAAACGCACAAATTCGTGCTAACGAATCTTTTAACGGGTTGAGTCAGGCTTGTCCAGAAGCGACAGAGCAGTCGAACAGGATGTTAGAGTTAACAAGTATAAGGCTTCATCCCTTTCGCTCGTAAACGCCAACGCCTCGTAATTATAACGAGATGTTTCCTTCGAATATAACGAGCACAGTTGATGAGATCGGAAAGTAATAGCTCGAAGTGCTAGCACTTTGGATCAGTCCTTGTTAGGTTGATACCGATGTGCCGCAAATTAATAGAACCGTCCCCATTTTTCAATGTTTAATTAGTTAATACAGATGTAAATGATATTGTAAATCTGTGTAATCACGTCAGATATTATTGCGATAACGAACATTTTAGTCGTAAATGAATATCTCGCAGGCAAGAATGTAAATTATTTTTGGTGTCACTAACCTGAGATTTGAAGCGGTTATAAACTTCAAGAGTGACTACAGGTCTTTTCGGTTATGAAATCTCCCTTTTCACAGCCTATCTCGAGAAGATAATACACGATATTTTGATTTCGGCCTTGAATCCAAACGATGCGAACGCGCGCAGATGATGGAGTATCGCACAAAAAATTTATGCTGTCACGATAGCGTTAGAAATCGGAAAAGTTAACCGCGTGTGACAGTCTGCCGAGTTTCAATTATCTCAAGATATTGTTGCTTAACGTATAGGATGATCAAAAATATCATATACGTCATATATAGTTAATAACATTGTTCAATAATTAATTGCCTCTCGTCAATAAAAATAAAAATATAATAATATAATATAATATAAAAATATAAGAATAAAAAATAAATTAATAATTGTATAATTTATGTCATAATAATATTACATACAATAATTTATAAAAGATTTTATCAAGAATAAAATGAAGGAGAAACAAACATGGCAAGAAATGTGGAGCAAAGCTGTTTCGATATCGTTATTACGGGGGTATATAAACTTCTCTTTTCTCGATATCAAATCGCGATATAGCAGATGTGCTCACTTGAAAAATTGACTCCACCTGGATGGCCCCGCGCACGCCGGATGAGATTGCCTTGGTAATTTCTCGACGGCTGGCCTCTACGAGCCGCGCTTCTTTAAAAGCACCACGCGATTGAACGCGCGCCTCGGCCGATCCACCGAAGGTGCGTCGCCGACCGGATAATGGCTTATTAACAAAGCGTTGCTGAGGAACGTGGGGGAAGTGACAGAGGGGCCTTGACGAGAATCGTACGAAGGAATCGAGAAGAGAGACGGAGAGAATGCGAGAATCCTGACGCCGGGAGTCGAGTCACGGGTTACTTCGACGCCTTCGTAGAAAGGGCTCCAACACAACGGGGCTTTAATTACGCCGATATCACGGTAATTAAGCTGATCAATGCGTGCCATTGTGCGCTGAGCGGAGGGTCTCGGGCGCATCTCCCGGTTCCTATCCACAATCCCGACCACGAGCACGCCACAAAAGCACTCCACCCTCCGTGGAGATACAAGGACGTATCCTACCTTGCACAGTCAAATCTTCACCGCGCGACCACCTCGCCGCCGTGGAAAAGCCACGACAAAGAACGGGGAGGAGAATAAACACAGTGACTCTCCCGATCCGGTCGATGATACGCAAACCGTTGGACCCTCTACCGGCGACGCCAACGTCCAACTCGAAGAACCACCGCGGCGCCCGCTCAAATGGATCCCTCATGGGGAGATTATTTCGTTCGATCGTTCGACCAGATCCGAAGCTGATGGAATTCAATGGAGAGGAACCGCTTCGTGCGCGCGGCATTGTTTCTACGCCCCCCAATCTTTTTAATCCGTTAAAATATAATGATCGAATACGAATATAGTTTGGCTTTTTCACGGCATCCTCCCTAATAGCAGTTGTTATAATTTGTAGACAGATTTAAAACTCTCTTGTAGTCTTGTATTCGACTAATATGTTCAATTTTCATTTAATTATTACTATTAAGCTGACATAAATCAAGATTAAGATGTTAGCTTCAATTTTAATATTACGCTCCCTTATAAAACATTTAATATTCATTAAGAAAGTTACTCGTCCATAATAACTTGTAAATGCATATTAAAGACGCTGAGATATTTCCATTTTATGATGTACTATATTTATCTCAAGTACTAAAATTACGAATGTATCATTCCACTTGAATATCTGATTACACATCGCAGATTGGTATGCAGTTCACATGAAACATGTCGGAATGCCTCGTGGCAACAGACGGATAAAGTCATTAGTTACAGATTGCACGCAATCCATGTTCAAAGAATTTCCTATATCTTCAAACAAGCGTATCTACAACTATGGTAATCAAAAATGGAAAAAGTACAATCATCTAATATCCCTCTAATTCTTGCGTGTTTCAATAATTACTATACGGCTGAAAATATTGGGAGACTTACGTATAATCATTCGCTATCTATCGACTTTAAATTCTCCATTAAATCCCATCTTACACATGAAATTTCGCCTTACAGAATTATTATCTTTCGAAGTAATCATTGTTTAACAAACTTTGCAACTCTTAAAAGCGTATTTATATATATTTTTTATGTATCACTTAGAAATATACAACGCTATATGTTTCTTGATTTTCTTACTCAGCTCGTATTAATTATGCACACTCACGTTATAATCCCGAATGTTTGTTTCTTTTATAAAGTATTCTATATATGCATCAAATATTTTTGAATTAATAAATGCATTAAATAGTACAAGCTTTTATCCTATACATTATATTGAAATAGATTTATTCTTATCAACAGCAGACTGCATTTATAACTTATTTATATCGAAATTCTCATTTATGTTTGTAATTCTTATTATCTCCTACACGTTCCACTCCATACAACAAATATTTTCAAGAGTAATTTGAAGGGATTTAGATAATTCATTTTCTTAATTATCGCATGAATGTCTAGTTGTTGTTTATCAACTAGTGAGTCTCTTGTTCATTAAATTCGTGTACAAGTTGCGGAAAGCGATCTAACTGAGCGAGGAAGAAAGAAGGCACGTTTGTTTGCCACCGCCCATACAGTTTCCGATGTTTGTCGTAAGAGTTAGAACACTGAATGTCTCTTTGCGAAGACCCCGCTTCATCCGATGTTCCCCACTGTTTCAAGCAAGAAAAATGTTCAGAGATGCGCCGACTTTGTTCCTTACTCTTTTTGATTTTAACGTCTGTTTGCCCCGCCATTTCCTGAAACATGTACCAGTGGAGACAGACTGGATGCATTCGATTTTTTTTCACAACTCGCGCAGGGATATGACGAGGGTTCCATTAGTCATGTTTACTCGGGACTGTCAGAGCACTGGGAGACACATAGACTAGCAAAGTGTAAACTGCAGCAGATCTAATAGCAGATTACACTAAGCAATTTATTTTTATAGAATTAATTTTAATAGATATGACTGGAAATGTTGTGAAATTTTTCAACTATTAATTATAATTAAATATAATTATTATTAATTATTATTAAAATAGAGAGATCGGAACTATAAGCGAAAATGATTTCTCAAACACTTATTTAATATTATTTAAGTTAAAGAAACGCGCGGTAAAATTTATTGTGTCATAAATATACGTCCAACAGAACATATTTAAAAATATGTCATACGTTTCGTATAATTATAAAATTTTCATATACGAAGACAATTTTTCATTGAAATCGAAAGAATAAGGAATGCAATTCTTTAAATATGCTTATATATATATTTTTTTTTATATTATATTAATTTGCATTAATCAAATAATTTGTTTTATTTTTAGGTCACAGTCACCGGTTCAACTACAACGAGTACGAACACAGTCCATCCTAGTGTAAACGATATGGACTGGTTTGCCGGTGTAGCCGAGGAAGAATTATTGTATTATACCGGCGTTGGCAACGACGTCGATTCCCTGTGGGCTGTTATTGGAAGTTTTGTACCGCCACCACCTAGACCACCTTATCTACCCGAAGAGAGCATCACCACCGATGGACTCACCACGTGCGATTTGTGTTCGTGGGCCTGGAGAAACGATAGGCACTCTTTTTCCTTGGACGGCACTCTTGGTAAGTCTTACATTTCTCATCGTTTATCATTTTATTCTCCGTTCGATAAATATCTATGCTGATTAATTTTAATTTAACTATTTATTATACATATAAGCGTAATCAAAAGCAAGGAAATCTAACAAATAAAATCTGCATTTATAAAAAGTCTTATAAAAATATATAAACATATTTAAAAACACATATAAAATAAAATTATGTCTTAAAAATAAATCTTATTATTATTTGATTGAGATTTATAAATTTATAAATGAAAATCCATAAGAAAAATATTCTTCTTTAAAATCAAATTACTGATATTTAAATAAAATTTCGATTCTAAGAACGTTCAATTTTGTCGACCCTCTCTATTTTATACCGTTAACTCTTAAACAGCAGATTGAATTAAAATGTTTTAATTGCTCTATATTAAGTCACTTGATCTCAAGGAGTTTCTTAGTTCGGGCACGAGTAAAAGTACTATCGAAATATATTCGCTTCAAGTAATGTGGCATTTGTCATTTGCTATGCTCTGTCAATTTTTCTTGTCATCACTTCAGCTAGTAGTTCTCGAAAGATGACGAGTGGTCTTTCGAACCACGCATCTGTCCACATCGGGACCGAGGGTTATTCTTCGTATACATACTCAGCCGTGTTTGCAACGTGTTTATTCGTCAAACAGCTTTTCCAGTCTAGTACGTGCTTCAGGATTTGGGGAGATCCCTCTCGAATAAACGTCAACGAAGGTTCATTGTAACGATGCTGTGAAATTCCTACTCCTCTACAGGAGGAACCCTCACGAATATCAAGCACGTTAGACTCTCTTCTAATTATCATTATGTTACATATCAACATAATGATGCGTACAAGTTAGTATTTCATATATTATTTCAATATAATTTTATCAAAAAAAGGATAAAAAGATGAATAGAATGATTTAAATTTTTTGTAAAAACTCCAAACGTTAATTATTTAGCAGCTTGTCGTAAAATTTGTAAGAATATCTACACGACTTGTTTTGCAATCTTTGAGAGATTTTTATTTCTCACTCTACTTGCCGCATGGAAGTACTACATGAGGACTTTCATTATTCCGAATTGCTCCAAATCAAGGGTTGGATACAGAATAAACATCAGTGCGATTGTGAAAGAGATTATTACGAATACACGAGATGACCATTTTAAGCACGTTCATTAAACGTAATGATAAGTAATGTAAACATGTCGTATATTGCATGTACCGTATTTTTTACCACTTTTGACATTCGCAATTCTTGCCACATTTTAATTGCAAAAGAACAAAAATGCATTTAATTCAGTTGTAACATAATGATAATATTACTTCATAATTACATGCTAAAATGAACGAAAAATAATAATGCTGCTATATAAAAGTCAGAGATTGAAACATATTAAAACCGCAGCAAATGTCATAGAAAATTGTCACGCAAGATCGCTCGAAAGTTTTGTATTTCTATTCCTTTTCTCATCTTTCATCTGTACTAATCAACATTAATTCTCGGATATTGCTAAATTGTTTTCGTCATATTTTATAACGGAGACACGAAGCCAGACATGTTAATTCTTCACCGATCAAATATTTTTTTTTATTTGACGTGAAAACGTGGAGGAAACTGATCAGAACATATTAATGAGTGCATTGCAACGATAACATCATTGCAATCGTCGACTACAAAATTCGACGGACCTCCCCGCGTTTCCTATCGTAACGCGTAAACTGCAAGGGATAATTCTCGGATGCTTTCCCCCAACGTAGGCCGACCTTCACATCCGGTTGATGTGCCCCGACCAATCAGAAACACGCCGGTCCCGCTCCCATGGTTCTCCCCTTCGGGATCGGTGGTCGCACGTACGCGCGAAACATACGCAAGTTTCTGCATCATGACACGCGGTGCTTCCCCACTCCTTCGGTGGGCCTTCTTCAGGGGCCTCGCCCCTATCCTCTTCCGCCCCGCGGACCCCGGCGTCCGGGCACGCATTATCGCCATTACCATGAATTCCCGCAGTTATTACGCCTCTGTTGCACCGCCACCAAAATGGCGGCTGGGTGCATCCTACCGTGCCAGGAGGACGCACTTCTCGTCTGCTCCTCTTTTTATTGTGGCGCCTGCGCTGCCAGCATGTCGTGCTACGTTATACCGCTCGACAATTAACGTCGAGAATGGCGGCGGTCGACGGTGGGGATAATTGACCCTGTCAGGACTATGACAGCACTTTTACACTGCTGCATGATTCGCTGGGTCGATCTCTTCTCGTGCTTTATATTTTGTATCGGATAGCCGTAGCCGCATTTCCGGTCGCGATGAAAGCCCAGATTTTATACTCGATTCCGATCTAATCCCTCCCCGATTTCCCCTTGATCGTTCCAGCCTTTGTTTCCGACGATGATAAAATCGTTTGATGCCTCCTGCAAGTTCAATCACAATACCACAGATATTCTCTGCGCGTGAATAGAGCACAGACGTACGTATAACCGGTCTATAAACTCCGAATGAAAGTTGTTAGTCATCACGTCATCGTCATACCAATTAAACGTTAATTACTATCACGTTATAACTCGTTCCACACTTGGGAAAAATTTTCCCCCGTTCTATTATATCCTCACAAACGCACGTGTCATGTATTACATGTACGGGCTTACGAGAGAAACGTGTTTCGACGTGCGACAGGACGACGTTCTCGTCGCCAAATCGCGAGGTATGGCGCGCGAGTGGTACCCCGGCGGTAAATAAAGAAAATAGAACCGGAGCAAGAGAACGGTGCATCAGGGGCTTCAAGGAGGCTGGCAACGGCGGTAATCATCGCGTCACTTCCCATCCTTCACGACGTAATAATTACGAGATCGCGCCTCTTACTCTCGACATGATGCAGGCCCGTGCTTGTCGACGAGGAAAGACAACGAGGGAGGCGGGGAGACCGGGACCAAAGAAAACAGAGGAGGGAGGAAGAGAGAAAGAGCGGACTTAATGCGAGCTTACGAGTATCTTTCGGTCTTTTGCCTCGTGTCGACGTAGGCCGCACGATTCGGCGTGACTTCAACAGCGAGCAATAACTCGTACACTTCGCACTGCGGAGATCTGCGCGAAGGTTCGTTAACGCTCGACGAGGGTGGCATTTATTATGAACGACGAGTAAAAATGTTTCACACGGAGAGCCAGCAAGAGATTCGCAAATATAAGAACAAAGGGTGATTAATTATTGTACCCTGAAGGATGTTCCCACTTCAGGGAAGTGTGTCAAGTTAACCGGAAAGTAGTTCGAGTAATTATTAAGTTTTCAAGTAGACAATATTGTTCAAGGTTTATAAAAAAACCCAGAAGAACTGATTTACAGATTTAAATTTTAAAGGAATGTTTTGTAAGCTTTTGATATCTCTTTGAAAGAATGCACTTTTGTCATCAATTCACAATATACTATTTTAATTATTATAAAAATTAATATGTTTAGAATGTCACGGATTTTTAATAAAATAGATAAATAAATAAAAAATCTTGCACAAGTGTCCGTTTTATCTATATAAGTAATCGTACAAAAAAAAAATTTTAATTTATGAATATATCTTTGTTTGATTCTAACATTTACCTCTTATTGTGTTAGAAATCTCGTGTTCCAAAGCGGTAAATCTCAGCGCTTTGCGTCGGAATATGAATCGATTTAATAATGCGCGACGCGCGCATAACGGCGCGCGTATGAATCGCCGGACATTAATTGCACCGCGACATTAGCAAGCAAAGCGAACTACGTTGCACAAAGCCGCTAGGGTTTATTCCCGAGAAAATAAGAAATAATACGCATAAAGTTGCGACACGCAAATCAACTTCGTCCAAATGCTTACGGCTTATATGCTGAAGCATTAATAATTGCATTAGTTGTAACAGAGAATAATTGGATTATTTAGAATGGATTGACATCTTCGTTGCTTTATCCGATGCGAGGAAACGGAATTAGAATTTTCTGCAATATAATGGGAAGCAAAATCCTCCTATAAATAATCGAAACTCGTACGTCTAATTCACGCTATATGCCTGCGAGCAAGTTTCGCTATTTCCACGACACGATAACCAGCAGGTAGCCATGCTCTCTCGCGTATATCCGCACTGGATCGATGTTATCTCGTTGCGTATACGCCTGGACCGAGGGAACGTAACGAAGCCTCCCTTAGTTCAACGGTAAGCATCTTCCTCCGTCTCCTCTGCCTCTTCTTCGTCGTTCGCGTCGTCGTTTCCCCCTTGTGCCTCTCGATACCTTCCTTTTTCGACGAGCCACAGTGTCGGGCAGCATTCGCTGCGACGAAAGTAAGCACCTTCGCGCCTGTATATCGCGCGGTGCCGACGAATGCAAACGAGCAGCGAGGGGGTTCTGTGCGCGCGAGCGAAAATTTCATGGGGTAACCATCGAGTCCCACCTTCCCGCCTTTTTATGTGCCCCCGAGCCGTGCACTTCTAATCTAAAAGCCGATCTCGCCCACGTAGATTTATTGGCAGAGCCGGCGAAGCGATGTATTCGAGTGGTGCGTAGGCTACCACTCGTGTGCGATTTCCTTCGATTGCGACCACGTGATTGCAAAGATGAATTTAACATTTCTTGTGCTTTCTTTCACGAAGAATAAAACATTTTTTTCATTCAAAGAGAGAATCCAGAAACGCGATAAAAAAATTATATCTGTAGATGTTAATTGATATAAATCTGCTTCTTAAAGATTTATGTAGACACACGCGCATACATACATAGAAATTTTTATGACGACATTATTCGCGGTAAAAATTAGATATATACTTATGGATGTTTATATGTGCATAATCAAAATGCAAAATTATAATTATATATGGATAAATATATCTTAAAAATACATAATTTTAAATAATTGTATGTGTATACTTTTTTCTTCAAGATAAAGTTTGTACACATATTTCAATGCATGAATATCAGTTTTGTATTTATATGATTTTTCGGTAAACACGGATAAAGACTATATTTGTTACAGATATATTAATAAAAGAAAGAAATAAGAAAATGTGAGGTCCGCGAAACAAAACGAAATGATATAATACTCACAATTTCTCTAATAGGATAAGGTAACAATATTCTCATAACTAATGTAAGCAGATTTAAACGTCCGTAATGTTCGTTGATTGTGTCGCCGGTATGAATGTACAAGTAGACTTTATTCATCCGATGACGGATATGAAAAATGATTCGCGATCTCGCGGAGAGGCATTTATGAATTATCGCGGGCTCGCTAATGCCATCAGATAGCTGTCATGAAAGCGGAGAAATTATACAGGAAGAGAGGCTAAGACTGGTGAGCGTATTAATCGTGCATTTTAGTGGATAATTAATTCAACTTCAAAGAGCCACGAGTTAATTATATGTAAATAAAGATCGCCGGCGCAGATAGGCAAATCATCAATCTTGCGAGAAGCGAACGGCGTACTGCTATGCTCGTCGGCGCGCACGTGAATTATAGAAAACGGTAAATTGGATAATGGTACGTTTATTAGCGAGATAGTGCATTGCACATCGATGCCCACGCGCGCGCTCGTGGCGTGTATCGCACGATTTCGCCGCGGCGGCGGCGCGGCGGACGGCGATCGAGCGCGCCGCTAACGATGATTGGTACGGAGTTAATTATCGTGTCCCCTACGTGTTATCTCTCTTTGGCAGCCTCCCCGTACAAATTACCCGAGGATTACGCGCCGAAGTTTATTTTATAATAGCGCGTATTAATCACAACTAGGAAGCTGTCGTAATCTACGTAATGCCGCGGCTTAATCCCGACGATCGCCAGGACGCAGTAATTAGTGAGTCTCATGGTACGTTGGTGCGCCAACGTTTTCATTAAAGTCGCGAGCGAGGTTTATGACATTTCATTTAACCTGCGATATCTTACGGGCCGCTTGATTACATCTCGTGATTACACGATTTGCGTTATGAAGACTGTTGTCGCAACCTCCTTTCGACGCCTCGCGAATAGCACGTTGATAAAATCTACGTTCCCGATTCGACGGCAAAAAAAAAAGTACATTTGATGCTGCCTCAGATTAAAATATCCATGCATCTTATATCTGCTGTTCCATTTAGCAACAAATTTGTAGTGCTGTTCAATAAACAAATATTATTTAATTATATATGAAAATAGTACTTGTTTATAAAATAAGAATTAGATGACGTGTTTATTAATTTCTGTGAATTGTAAGAGCTATTTAGATAAGTCTAATGATTTAAATTCTTTAAATTTAAAAAACACGCAAACAAACGTTTATTCTTATCCGAAAGCTATTAAGAATCTTTTTTCTAATATCTAGATATAAGAATACATTAATTTCTGGTGTAAATTGTAAACACTATGAAGAATTTAAATCTAACGATTAAAATTCTTCAAATTTAGAGAACAACCGAGGAAAAACGCAGAAAAAACACTTTCATTCTTATCCGAGAGCTATTAAGAACCTTCTTTTGCTTTAATGTCTCGATATAAGCGTATATTTCACATTTAAATTTCTCTCAAAGATTTAGATTTAGACTGAGTAGCAGACTATTGACGTTACGTTCATGCCACACAGTTTCCAACGGCATTTCGGCATAATTAAGATTACAACCTGAAGCGTACGTATGAAGACAGTCGGAGTCGTTCCGGCGAGGCTTCCTTATCTGCGGCACTTACCGAGCTATGCCGAACATAGTTATTTTATCTCGACGACACGAAATGTGGCGCGGTACCGGAAACATCCGCGTTCCACCTGCTGATGGCACCGCGCTCGTTTAGGAATGCTTGTAAAGACGTGAGTGAGCCCGGCCAGAAGCAGTCGTTATTTATCGTTCTTTTTCTCAACTCGCGTTATTTCATGTGGGAGTGCAGTTGTGCGTGAGAGAAAGAGAGAACGCAAAAGAAGATGTTAACAGCCGTCACGTATCTCTACACTAGACGTCGTAGAAATACCACTGTATCCATGGCGATCGTCGTGAGTCAGGGGATTCGACGAACCCGGCGGCAACCCGCCGAGACCAACTTTTCCCACCCCGATGCGGCGAGAGCCGTCGACCTCCTGCGCGCTGCGGCTGTTCTTCAGGGAATTTTATACGAGCCACCCAGAAGTATGGATGTCGAAGTCTCGTGCACCTCCCTTGGCTCCTTATCCGCGATAATTATACGCTCTTATATTCCAATTTTATTCAAAAAACTATATTTGGCGAGCGGTACTATTATAATTTCTTTTTCGGCGTATCATTAAAGTATCTCGTTCACGTTGAAAGATGAATCGGATACAATATTTTGTTATAAAAAAATTTTATTAATATCTCACTTTTTGTCAATGATCTTCTACTGTATTGAATATTTATAACAGCGACTCTACAGGCAAAAAGTTCTTTGGATGACACTTGTGGCTCCGAACATTGACGTTGAGAAATAGAGTCATCAAATTACGACTCATCGATTATACGCGGACTGACCATAACGTCAAGTTCCGTAAACGCGACAATGGCGCCTTTGTTTTCCTCATGGACCTCTTCTCGTACACTATTAACGATAACGCGCATGCCTCTTGAAAGTTTTTAAAGACATACACCGGCCATACGACTCGTGAAGAAGTGCTCTTCTCTCTTTCTCGCTCCCCGCGTCTTTCTATTTCGCCTCTTTTTGGCCCGACGTGCGCAGAACGAGCTACAGAAGAACCTATCCACTCGATTCTATTCTTACACTTTTACCCGACGTAGGTACGAACCTGACGTTGACGTGTACCAAGTGCCTTCGAGCGGGTTTCTCGAGTTCAGGGTTGATGTGGAGTTGGAGTGTATGAGCGAACGATTCCGTTAACTAAGCTCCGTTTGTATAAGCATAGAGTATTTCTCACGAACAGCCACTGGGAATAGCCGACTGGCTCTTCAAAGGAAATTTCTTGCTTATTAATGCACGCGGATGCCATTAATATGCCAAAAGTTCCGCTCGCAAAATTAGACATTACATGACACGTTATGAAAAGCTATAAATTGCATAATTTATATATTTACATATTAATATATTGTACGTCAATATTGAATAAATATTCAATCAGACTGATGCATTTTCGACACATTTGCGTCTTCGGATTTTTACAACCTATATTTTTCTTACGATAATTTTACTTCATTAAGTAATTTATATTAATTATACTTTTACTTAAATCCCTTCTATTTAAATCCAATATGACTTTTATCGATATTTAAATAATAAAAGATTCTTATCAAAATATGAAATAATACGTTTGCTATTGTACTTGATATTTCCAAATGAATAAGTTATTTCTGATATTTTTCTGTATGAAATTTTAGAGAAACGATCTAAACAAGAAATTTATGTATGCTTACACATAACTGTGCTTCAAATAATACAACACGAAACATATTTGGTATTTGCAAAAGTAACAAAGATGCCTATCTCGATTTTATTGAGATATCTTACATAATCATGTAATCACCGGAGGTACTTGTACTATCGCGATTACTATCTGTTGTTTCTGATATTATATAATCATTGTGACTATTGTTGGTGGCACGGCGTGCATCGTACGGCATACTGATACCGTTTTACGCCTCCGGGGAAGCGCTCGACTCTTCCACTGCGGCGGCACCGACTTCGGGAAGCTGCCAATCAAAGCACGATCGCGCTGCACTCCTCGAAGGGCAGATTTCAGATCTGGGATCGACTGACGCAATCTGAATGCGGCGTTCAATAACCTCGCGGCTAAATGCGACGTTCGTTAAGTATGAAGGACAATATCCAGCCAGCGAGATTGTTCAGATAGGCGCATCATTACTGAGCTTTGCGGAGCCTAGTGCGGTTGAATCTCTTTAGCGCATCTATCTATCTATTCATCTAGCTATCTATTTGTATCATTACTTTTACTTCTCCCAAGTATCGCTATCGCAATTAACGGTCTATCTTTTACTTTGACAAAAGGAAGATTTCGTGTGCGTGTGTGTGTGTATGGAACTTAATTTTCCATGAATGAAATATTCAGGATCACTTTTCAGGCATATTGGAATGGAATTTATTTTGTTTCTACAGAAATCAGTTTTTACTAAAAAATTCTAAAATTTGCGTTTGAAATAAAAATTTATAGAATTATAATTGACATTATTATATTACTAAACTTATATTTTTAAATTTTTGAGAAATTTGTTGCATTGTTGAATATTTTTTAGATCGTTTTAAAATTATTATTTAATATGATGCGGATTTATTTATTATAAAATTAAATAAAAAATATGATTTAAAATCTAATTGTTCAGAAAGGTGCACAGCCAATGATTGAAAGATAAGAAAATATTGACGTTCAATCAGCTCGGCGAGTTCGGCCGTTTCGCTTAAATAAGAGCGATTTATTCCGCGCAGAGCGATGACGAGGATGAACTTAAGAACTCTCGCTCGGTAAAGTGTTGATAATTGATATTTGATCGCGTGCCAGGCCGGCAATTAAATGCTTTCAGGAAGCCGCTGCGGCGGCCGCGCGGTCTTTTTATCGTACAAGCGAGAGGGAAAGAGAGGACCCCGAGATGAAGCGCGCGCGTATACACGTGGAAAGACAACCGACTGTCTGACTGTCAGTCCGTCTGTCTCGCCGGCCACACCTTCGCGGACAGACGGACGAAGGGAGAGACGGACGTGGAGGAGTATCGTGGCTGGTGAACTTAGAGATGGGATGACGGATAACTCCGTTCGGTCGATCGTTCACCTGGTGATGGATCTGTTCTCGACTATTCTTTATTCCCGGCATTCTCCCCCGCGCTCCCGGCACCTTCCCTCGCCGTCAGAATGCCAACTCGGGGCACGCTACGTACATCTTACACGCATTTTCAATCACGATTCGAACTTGTATAAGCTTTATTTCGATTGTAGATAATAAGAGATCGAGCGACGTAAAAAAAAACTCAGTATTATCGAATTCTATCGAATTCTACCGCTCGTCATATTCGAGCAGATAATGACGTAATAACAGTATGCTCCCCTTTTCTTTCTTTCTGTCTCTCTCTCTCTCTCTCTTTCTCTCTTTTCTCTTTCGTCATCCGGTAGACATCGATCACGGATTAGAATGATGTAACGCATGCCCTCAACCAGAACAGCTCATATTTCGCACATCGTCAGACCGCGGTTGGATGAATAATTCAGCAGTCTCTTAATCCGAAATGTCATCACACGACCACGCGCGAATCTTTTTGACCACATGGTGCGAATCTGAACAACATTTTTGAGACGTTCGACATGCTTCGCTGGCACATTTCATATGCACATTCGGCCGAATGTCGATTAATTAGCAGGGCGTAGAACACAAGTATGCGTGATCTTTTCTCGCGGGTTCATTTATCACGGTGCTCCTTTTTTTTACTATGGATTAATTCGTTACTGCCGTTAACCAAATTAATAAAAATGTCGGAGCACCGTGCACGCACAGGTCACACGGTCGGAGAATGCGATCGACAAGACGAAATGATTTACGTGCCATTATCGAGACCTAGAACGCTGCATATTCTTTATAATACGAGAGTTTGAAAGTCGACGGACGATTAGCGGTAAAAGTCTTACGACATGAATCACGACGTGTCCGGAAGACACATGCACCTAGCGCGCGGACCGTTTACTCAGAGCTATAACAGATTTTTCGTCGTCACTATGGGAGGTTATTACAGGTCTATAGCGATGATAAAGCTACCGAACGATATAACTGTAAAGAAGACCAAGGCACAAGATTTTTATGTAAGATTTATGTAAGATCGATATAGCCCATATAATTGCAGAAAAAATTGTAATGAAAGATTAACATGAAAATAGATTACTTGTCATTCATTTTATCAAAATAGAGATTATATCGATGGCTAATAAAAAATATATATTAGTTTCATATCAATATATCCAAGTATTTTCAAGTTATTAGTTTTATATCAAAGATTAATAGATAAATAAACAATTAATAATATTTGCAGCAATTTACAATATTTTTTTATTATAATTAAATGCGAAAAGTAAAAAAAATAATTTTGGAGACAGAAGAGTAAATACTAACGAGATATTTGTTAGTGTAGAATACGATCTGTTTATAGAAGTACTCAAGAACTTAAGCACTGAAATTAAATATCTGCTGACATCCGATACAGCCGATTAGTCTACGTGGGAAGCACTTCTTTTAATCCTTCTAACATCTTCGTACTTCGACCCGGCATTTACAAGAAAATCGTAAAGATCAAATAAAAATGATTTATGATTAAGTTTATCGCGTCTGAAACCTCAATTTCTATTGATTTTTCATTTACATGACTACTATGGTTGATTTTACGGCGTGACATTGCTTGATAAAAATTGTGAAATTTATTACACCATCTTCATCTTATATAGATTATTTTACTTTGTTTATTGTTATCCGTGTAATGCACATACCTCATGAATTACCGTTAGAGCAGCAATGAAAATAATGACGACTGTTAAATGGTCGATATAATGGCTAAAAACCCGCTGTATTTACGCGCGTTTATGGAGAGGTATCTTATCAGGTTTGCTTTATACGTCTGTTTTAGCCGGTAGCGGGCGAATGTGGAAAGAGATGTGAATATGTAATGAATCCTACATCACCGGCGAAGCCGCAGGTATATTGAGCCATCAGGTAGACGAGACAACCTTCCACAAACGATGCTTTTAAAATCTTTAGTCATCTGGGTTTTATTTACGAGTACCCGATACCGACTAATTTCTTGAATAATCACGCGAATTTACTGTCATTGTGTATGGTGAATTTTCTCAATCGCATCTGAATGCTGTGATAATTAAAAAATATTCACGCTAATGCGTAAAAGATCACGACGGATGTTATTGTTGATAAGAAAGTATTATTTCACTCTATCCGAGCATCTCCCATCATTCTAAATTTATTAAAATGTTTTAAGCAATTAATAATGTCCGACGTCATTAATTTTTGTATCGATACTAATATGAGATTAAATCTATAATATAGATTTTAAATCAATGATAATTCAAGCATATTGAAAATAACTATAATTTAATTCAATTAACTTCTTATATAATTGTGTCAAAAGCTCTGTTAAAAATTTTCCTACGACCTGTAACAATTGTCCTTTTAAAACAAACAAATACAAAAAGTGCGATTAAGAGAAAAAACGCGAACGTATAATGAAGAATGAATAATAAATAATGCATAAAAGAGTGTAGAAACAGAGATTGGTAGAAAGAACCGCAACTGAGTCAGCAAATAAGGCCCGCATATATAAAATCAGACCAGGACCCGCCAAGCCTTTCGCCCACAAAGTCCAAAGCGTGAACGATTAAAATTGCGGTGGCGACAACAGTGGAGGACGACAGCTCAATTATCACGGCATATACGGCTTCTCAAGATTTAAGCAATTTTTTCTGTCTACGAATTCAACGACCAATTCGAGAAGTTGCTGTTTGCCAGAAATATTAAGACATAAATTTTTAAATTTTCTATGATTCTATAAAAAACATTCAAAATAATTTGCATAAGTTATGCTTGGTACATTTTTTCGTTTGATTTCAACTTGTTTTTATTATTTAAACAGAATCCCAATTTAAGCATTAATATGAAAATATTCTCTCGAAACTAGATGTCAAAGTATTACGAAAAAAATAATATTTGATTAAATTCTTACTAACCGAATCGATCGAGGAACTTTATACATGTGAAGCCTGAAGATTGTGGATCATCCTGTATATGCAGGCATGATGCCATTCTGGCAAAAAAGACGCGACTGAAAGACCCCTGATGCGCCCGCCGGATCTCTCGGCACGGTGGGTAAATTATTATTGTTAATGATATATTTATCGGTGGTATCATGCCGTGGATACCGGGAAGCGAGCCGGGATATTGAGCCGTTTCGTCCGTTTCGTGGTAAATTTCTAACTTGCTAATTTCTTATTCAACCTATTTCAGACCGTTTCAGTTTCCGTTTTCGCCTCTGCGAAAGATAATAAACACATGATGGCTATATTGCCAACTAGAATTATTTCATTCACATCTATATTTTCGAATAGGAATTTCTTTCCTATAAATCACACGCATAATTATGATGAGAAGGAAAAGGAATTGTCAAATAATCAAATGTCAAATTCAATTATCAAATTAAGTAGAAGAAAATTTATCACAGTAAAATTATATCTGCTAAATGTAACAAATATAATAAATATTATTATAAATTAGTTTAAATATTACTTTGCGTTATTATTAAATAAATTTTTCAATCTGACCAAAAATCTTATGAAACCCAGAGAAATCATGATTTTGTAATCACAATATCTTTCTAAATCAAAATATATGTGACTCATCTTCTTAACCTATTATAAGTACGCATAACTAAAACTTTGATATCGCATGTTGGACGAATGGATTAGCAATTACCTACATCTCATCTTCTATGGTAATTTTTACATGACAGGAAGAGCAAGTCGTTAAATGCGTTAACAAAATGAAAAATGTTATCGAAATTCGTCGAATATGTCTTTATCTATTTAATTTACACACCTTTTCAGATTTCTCATACAATGAGAAGAATTAATTCGAATCTATTCAATCTTTCGTTAAGAGAGAAAATAAAATTCAATGATAACTTTCAACGTTCTTGCATTCTTATCGTTCAATGCACTCTCGGATTGGAGTGGTGTCTAAAGTGGAGAGTAAAGTTGCTGTAATGAATAACAATTGTTTTCAAACAAAAACCCGAGAGAAAGTTCAAAATAAATTACGGATATGGGATCGTAGGCAGATTTGGCAAGGCTTCTTCTGTGTGCGTAAAAAAGATAAGTGAGGAGGCATATACAACTCATCTCAACGTTGCTTTCGCACGTGTGTCCGTCTCTCGAGGCGAGAAATCTCGCGCGAACCTTTTTACAGCGCCGAATCATTCTTTAATGATGATTAATGAACGACCCGTATTTTTTTCGTTTACGTTACATAAAGTCCGCCTTCGGTAATTAGCTAAACCGGCCGAAATCCGACGGATCGTGGGCGCGGAACGTTTGTCGCAATGTCCAACGTCATGCGGTCGTATTAAGCGAGCGCTTAATTATTTTGCCAATTTCGCAATGACAAACGCTGAACCTGTTCTTGTGACACAAAAAACATATGTGACTCGTAACAATGTGTCAGGCGGCACGAATAGTGCATATATGTGTTAAAGGACGAAGTGATGGGACGGACGATAATCTCGCGGCATATTAGAAAGGTTATTAAACGAGTAATCTTCTCTAAGAAAAACGAAAAGTTCAAAGAAGTAATATATATCTTATATCTCGATTAACTAAAACTAATATCAGAAGGAATTGCATTTTCTTTCTGATGATACAGTCCCTCCCTAATTCCTCATTCGGATAATAACATGCTATTTGAAAATAAGTCAAGCAGTCAAATTTGATTTCTCCAGATAATGTTCCCGCTATTACTCTAATAACTGGATAGTCGGTTCCTTAATTATTTCGAGCATTCTCTTCCTATTTAATTAAGAATTATGGCGTGTTTGAATATTGACAGTAATCCTAATTCTTGCTTACGTTCGTGAGAAACAATTTTCTATTAAACATCAGAGCAAGAAGCAACAAAATTGCAAGGAAATAAACATGAGTTATTACAGATTTTTAGGTAAATTTGTAGAGTAGATTAAAGATAACATGCAACGGTATAGTGTTGAAATAAATATTGGCGCATTACACGCCGCCGCGCCGCGCCGTTGCAATTTTTCAAGACGATCGAGAAGCGCGCATCGCGGAAAGAGAGTAATTAAGGTAAATCTCTAATTACCTTGACGCGGTCGAAGGGCGTTAAGGCGGCAAAGCACACAAGGGGAGAGGAAGTCGTGGGGCAAAGATAATGACAACTCGCTATAATTACGCATATTGAACCGCGGCATAATTTTACAATGGAGGGAGAGCGAAAGAGCACTCTCGCTTAGCATTCAAATTGACCGTGTCAAATATTCGTTGTCTGTTCACCGGCTTTTATATTCCGAGTTCGCACGCCTGTATGCCGTAAATAATGCAGATTGCGGCGGTGCCGTTTCAAAGACAAAATTCAGTGACAGAAACCGTTGACAGAAACCATCACTTATCTTCCGAATAAGAATGATGAAATGAATTACATCTTGAATTATGCATACATTCGATAAGTAAGAATCTTGAATCTTGGAATCTTATTCCTTCTCACCCCGCATTTAACACATCGAGCAATAGCATCTAAATCGCGAGCTTCATATAAATATTATACCTTCCATTCTTTTATATCAAATAGCAACTTTGTGTCAATAGTAGATGACTATTTAAGTGAATAATTTGTCAGAAAAAAGTATTTTGATAAAAGATGGTTTTACGATACATATTATTTCAAAAATATATATTCAGTTATATTCAATTATATATTCAGTTAATCAATATACGCTAATTTTACAAGGATTTTAAATACTGTTAGTATTTCATTTTGTATACAAATGTCACATTGATATGTTCGTATCAATTACAACTTTTATGAAATATAACAACTCGGGAACATGAAGCATAATTAGAGTAAAAGGACTCATATTCATGCGTGTCATTGAATACGCCCGGTTCGTCGATCAAGAATTTCTGAAAAGAGCCACGCCGACGATAATTTTACCAGCATACACCTTATAAGCAAGTAATTGCTAATTTACATAATGACCACATAAAGTGCCATTTTACTTGATAGAACACACGAACTTTTTTACCAAGTCCAAACTGGAAATCGTTCTGGGTTATATATTTCTTCGCGAGTTATCCGCAAATCTTCTCTCGATAAACCGTAACTTCAAAAATTGTGCGGAATGCTGTAACAACGAGGATCGAACAAATCAACGTACGAACCAGAATAGCCACAAGATAATCAGAATAAATCGCCTGATAACCAGCGATAGTCGAATGAATGCAGACATCCACATAACTGCGCGGCTTTTAATAACCACGAAACTTATTCTAATTTGGCCGAATGACAAACTTGCGCCACAATTTACGTCAAGCGGATCCACGGCTGTAGCGTAATCGGTTGCCGGTAGCGAACATGTGAAAAAAAAACGGGGGACGCATGATTATGCTTTACGTCCTGCGATTCGGAGTTTCACGTATCGACCCCCCACGAATCCGTACAAATCGGAAATTAGATCCCAGACTGAGTCGCGAGGTTCCCGGTGGAGAAGAGGAGAGAGGGCGAAGGCACATGGTTATTCGCGGAGCCCGTAATTGGAGTCCGGAATCCTGAAATACGAGGCGGACCCCGGGCCACCTGTCGAAATGGATCGCGGAACGATCTCGATGGAACGAGGCGGCTGCGAGGCCAATAAAAAGAGAGCTCGCGCGCGAGAGATATATAGACAACATGAACACCGGGATCGATAAAGAATGTAGGCGTACAACTATCGACGAAATCTAGAGAAATATTTCGTACGCCACGAGGAGGCGGCTATCGACGAAATCTCGACGAGAAGCTTTAACGGTATGCGGGGACCGGTTGAGGGGCCCGTAATGGCAGAACTGCATTGAATTTACTGATCGGCGAAGTTTGTCGACTCCGTGTATAAGCCGTTGGCGTACATTGTTGTTCGAAAAGTATCGTGACATGAGTCCACTTGGCCGTTTTTATTATTAACTCGTTTGAATAAATATACGCGATTTTGTAGCAGGCAAAACACGGTCTCGCGTAAAAAGGCGCCCGCATTGTTGCAAATATTGTGTTATTTTTATGCAAAAGATAGCCGAACTGCGTATACAGCAAAATTCTCGAAAATGCAGCCTTAATACGAAGCTTTGGCGTAAAGTTACGAGTCTATATGCATTACTAAAGATGATATAAATTTAAATTTATTAACATTTAAGTTTTTTTTTAATAACGTTCCTTCGTGTCCAAAAACACAAAGTTCTAAGTATAATAATTATCGTTTATCAACGAAAAAAAGAATAAAAGATCAATTTATTTTCATTTTTCGGTTCCATTGTTTGCAATGCAAAATTTTTAAAACTAGTCAAAATGTATGTATCGATTATATTATCACTTTAATATTTCAATTAGTATCTCAAAATTGCAATCTTTAATGAAAATGAGAACAAGTATTCGGAAATTTAATATATTGATTTCTCATTTAATATAATCAAATTATATTCGCATATCGTAAAAAATTTTCTCAAATTACTAGAATAATAAATATATATTTAATAATCCTAATTGTATTATTAATATATGTATTTGTTGGATCATTATTTTGCTTTTTAAATTTCACGCATGTGATTTAAATTGCACAAGGCGTAAAAGCATCCTTTAATAGCGCGTTCGCAACAGATCGTAAGATGCATAGAATCTAACGAGATTAAATCGTACAGGATTGTCTGTGCGAGAAGTTACGACTTCAAGTGAAGAGCCTGTCATTTCATTCTTATTTTCGTTTATGTCTAACAGCCGATCGTCTTTGAAACGGTAAAGCGATAAAACGACTGTGCACTAAACCGCGATCGTGGATAGTATACGGCGAAAGGTGAAGCAGATGTTGCGGTCAACTAAAACGATCGGTCCGATCGCGAAAATAGTGGAGAGTAATCGTGTTTTCTTCAAAGGAGAGGAAATGAACTATGTTTTACACAATCATGATACCAAAAAAAAATATGATTGCATCAATATATCCATTTGATCAGGCGAAATTATGTTTTAATAGGATAAATCTTAATAAAATAATAATTATATATATATCATTTATACATAAATAAAAGCGCGCGATTGATTTAAAATTATGATTGAATTGATATGAAATATCAATTTGATATTGAAAATCCAAATAATCAGCGTTTCTTTAGCGATTTCTAAAGGAGCTGCATTCTTAGAAGTGTGTTTTTTACAAAATTATATACGGATTCCAATTGTCTATCGTTTGTCTATATTTGTTCATGAATATTATTGGGATGGTGATGATAAATTTTTTTATTTTAATTTTTGTAAAATGGACAAAAACAATTATTTATGGACAAATTGTGGATCAAATGTCATATCAATTTTGTAAAAATTCATATTTCAAGGTGTAAACTTCATACATACTTCACACACCTTTTTAAAAGTTAGCCATTTGTAAGATATTACGAAAGATAGTTTGCTAAACGATTGCATTTAATCAGCCTAAATCAACAGCGAAAAATGCTATACGTACAGTTAAACGTGATTTCTACGTCATTAAAATTTTAGTTGCTAATGAGACAGAGAAGATTCACAACAGGTTACTAACTCCGATATACAGGTTGAAGAGACTACCTAACTAGCTTGGTCTGTTCATAGATCAAAACAATTTACCGAGATAACTGTAACAGTGAACTCGCGTACGCTGAGCCGACATTAACACGCATTGGTCTAGGTGGTCAATCTCGGCGCGAGATGATTGATAATTCTCTTGTAAGCGTTATCAGCCGCAGCGTGCATGCTGTTATGTTCATGTCAGGAACGTGACGCTGATAGACGAGTTTTATCTTTTCTCCTCGCTTTCCCTTCGGCTTTCTGACCGTAACTTGTTGCCTTTAATTCAAAGATACATGTCGACGTGTTAAACGCCCCCCCTTTATGATTCTAGCCCTTGTACCGATTTTTAATTTCCCTTTGTCTATTAGGAAAAACAGAATAGTCTTATTCAGAAATATTTATTATCTTTTATAAACTATAATACATATAAAATAGAAAAACCTTTATTAAGTTATTAACTAAATTAAAATAATTTAGTATTTGTTCAGAATTATATGTAGAAAAATAAGTCAATCTTTTAAATTCATTCACATTTCGATAGAATAATATTTTTCGTGTTTAAAAATATTTCTTCCTTTTTTTTAATTAATACATTGTTAAATTCGTAATGTCAAATTATACTCAATTTGAATGATTTTTAACTATTCCAGTAAAATCCACTGTTTCTACTCGACATATCGTTAGTTTAATTAAAATAATGAAATTAAGTCACAACATGTCAACTACATGTATTAAAATACTAATTTCGACACAGATGGTAGTTAAAAGTGACAAAATATTATTTATTTTTACTTAATTTAAGAAATTGGTTTAAATTTGATCCTTCAATATATAACGTGTAAATTGTGCACAACAAAAAAATTCTGCTCTCTAAAAATTCCCTTGCTTGCTTAATCATGCTTAATTACGGGCATTATCTAAAAATTATTAGCTTCAAAAAGTCGCCAGCCAGTCCTATATCCCTTTATCGCTACCTGAGCTACCTTACAATCGTGAAGAAGCAGCATTAACGGCGCATTCGTATGCAGAGTCGAGTACCAGCTCTCGATCACAGGCGGCTCCTTCTCTCTCTCTCTCTCTCTCTCTCTCTCGAACGAACGAACGAACGAACGAACGAACGACTTCCTCTCCCTTGGGAGCCTCTTTTCCAAGCTCGTCGGGCCCTGAGCGATTGCAGTGTCGACAACTTGAAGTACATATAAACTCACGTATGCGTAGGCAGAGCGACGGCACGGAAAGCCACGTGACAAGAGCGTAATGAATCTACCTCTCCGAACGAGCATACTTAGGACGGTCTCGAGATAGAAACTGGCTGCACGGCGGAATTCGAAAACTGTACGCGATTAATGTCGTTACAACGAGCGAAGATGCGAGCCGAGTCGTGGATCGTTGGAGCGGCCGAAGCGCGCATTACGGCGTCCCTTTCGCGGATAATCCTGCGATCAGCGGGACCTAATTATCCCGTTCTCTCGTTTGTAATTCCGCGAGCGCCCGTCGCTAATCTCCATTTCAATGTTTAAACTCGCGTCGGCCGGGGGGGAAATCGTCGCGATTAAGACCTTGAGTAAGGACCGATCAGAAACATTCTGTACGGGTTTAAGATATTTCACGATAACGCGACGAACCATAAGACTCGACTAATGAGCGTGGAGCGAGGGAAGGGAAGCACTCGGTGGCGCGCAGTTATCTCACTCGAAGCTCGCGTTTCAGCCGAGAACGGCTATGCAAACAACCGAGAACTGGTCGGGAATCATTCGGCAAGTGTGTAAGTACTCTTCAGGCAGAGGCTGGCGGGAAATCACCATCGGCGACCGACCGCGAATCGTATCGCCACCGCCGCCGGTCGCGCCCGAAGAACGATTCCCCGGCTAATCGACCGATCCGCACCGAGAAGAATCTACCTCCATCGTCTCCATCATATATGTTCGCTCGCAGCCCGCCATAGCCTCGCAATAAACCCGCGGTGCGATTCTCTTAATTACGTTCGCACGGACGATAATCTCAGGCCTCGTTAAGTGCGGTGCGCGAGATCGCTGCTGGTGCGCGTCCAAGATGAAACGATTTCAGCGGGGATAAGTGGGATAGGTAAGGGAGGACGCAGAGTGCTTTCGGTAGGTGTGCGGCAGGAATAATAGCGAAGGACGCCTAATAAACCTGCGGGTGTCCCGCTGCGCGGAAACGGGACGCGCCGGATGAGGCTGTGAGCCAATTACGGGGCGCCCGCGCGTACCGCGCCAAGATCTCAAGAGTCGATTTATATGACACTCGTGTTGTGTCCGTACATGTATATATACATACATATATATGCTCGGCAAAGATCCGGATTTCGTCTGAAGAAATTACGATAATGCGACGGGACTAAAACCGAAAACGACACAGTCTTTAAATTTTTAGACTTCAGATTTTTGACGCGACAACTTGTTTATACTTATATTTTACACCTATTATTGTTGAAATATAGAAAACTAGTCAGAACTTCTCTGACTAGTTTTCGTTTTTAATATTTTTCTACACTTCTCGTCACAGATCGCATATTTTTGGCCAATTAATTTAAAATTAATTTAAAAAACTTAGGCGTTTTTTTCATGATAAATATAAATTCGTAACGCTAATGAGATTAAAATTAAATAATGATTTGTTATGTTGTTTCAATACAATTGTCATAAGAAATTTTGCGATATTAAACCCATAACTTTTAATTTTTTACAGAAGCTCCTGGAGAACTTGGATGGGTGCTGACTCTTGTAATAGTGTCCCTAGTATCAGCCGGTATCGGAGCGGTAGTGATGATGACTCTTCTCCATTGTCGAAGGTTAGTATTATTCTTTTATTGTTTCATAAATAGAAATGTATCTTTTTTTAGCTAGTACAAGCGAGAGAAAAAAAAGATTGAAAATTGTTTTCGCGCGACACGGAATTAACTATCTCTTTCTCGTTAAATCTGTTGGATAAAATCAATCAGAGTTAACGGTCACTGAAATTGAAATCCTATTGCACACTACCTAGCGCGCAATCTTTACGGAGACGCTTCTCTCGATGGCTACGCGAAGAACAGCGAAGCACTATGATACGGATCATCGCGCCGACAGATTCGCGAACCGATCGCGGTTTCATCTTACAGCCGCACGCGGTCGATTCTCTTAAATTACCACCTACCGGCGATACGTAATCGAGCGAGTCGATCGACACTAAGAACGAGGATAAAGCGGTCGCTAACTAGATCGATTCGGTATGAATCCGGCAAGTGACAGACTAACGGGGCGTCGAAAGGGCAGAAAAAGAGGGAATGGTACACAAGCACCATTACGAAAGAATCATGACTGCGGTCAGATCTCGATTAGAATTCCTGAGTAGTCAGGAAACGAGGTTTTCGTGATCGCAATCTCCGCATCCTCCTCTACGTCCTTTTCAGAAGATGATTTATTAAACTTGATTGCCATCTTGCATGTTTCTTCACTTGTAATTGTTATGAAAAAAAATGATCATATAATGAAATGATTTAGGGCAGTCGTTTTATTAACAAGTTGATTATCCGATGTATATGAATAGTCATTACTGACTTATGTTCAGCAAAATATTCCCATTTGTCGTTATTTTAAAATAATTAATTTTAAAAAAAATTATTTTATCGTAATTACCTTCAACAACAAATATTTCTCAGGATTTATCGATATTTCTATTTGATCTGTTACAGGATAAAAAGTGCCGGCGGCAGAGGTAAGCGAAGTTCTGTCAAAATATGCATAATCTTTGCAAAATTTCGCCATGGTCGTTTATAATTTTAACAAATATATCATAAATTTACACATATAAATTTATCATGCAAACGTGAGTCGGTCCGAGTCGATCAAAAGTCATTCGTAAGAAACTGGGTAGGGTTACGATTAGGTTGGTCGGAATAAAGGGAGGTCTGGATGTATTGCCGAGACACGGACTAGCCCTCCAATTATGTCGAATTAACATACCATGTTCGGCGTGGCGGGTTCGCGGCGGCGCTGACAGGTCAGGTTCGAAATGATTCCCAATTATCCGAGTCCCCCCTACTGAGTTACCTGCTCTCTCGCAGGGCCCTTCTATTCGCTCGTCTCTTCATCATACGTTAATATACGACATCCACATTCACAATAATACAATCTCGGATATGCTTTATAAGAGAGATCCCACAAAAGGTACCCTCAAGAACGCTTCTCGCTTCATCATGTCATAAACTTCAAGTAGAAAAATATGGCGAAACACGTGGACGAGAGAAAGAGAGAGAAACATTCTGGTGAAACTAACATCAACATAATTCAATTCAAAGAGATACGTAATATAGAAAATTATATCAACGTTTAAAGTCTGCGATGTGACGTGCTATTTATTGTATCATATTAATTAGATTTCATTATGGCAAACATGAAAGTGTCGTTAATGGTGTTGTAACGTAAAATATTGCAGAATAAACTATTTGCTCGTACTGATTTCTTATCGCGTGATCTCTGAAATGGGCATCGACTGTGTATATACTCGTCTTTATATAATGTGATCTCGGAAAAAATAGGGCGACAATCAATCGAATCAATAAACGTGACGGTTCGAAAACATGAGGCACGCTCTGGTACCATGTCTGTTATCAGAAAGTAAAGGAGATATATCTTTCTACATGTTGACGAAGGCAGCCTCACGATGTCTCGTCGTCGCTATTTCCGTCGCAACCAACGACGACCGTCACGGTTTCAGACGGTGAAAGGACTCGAACGAAAAGAGCGAACCCCATTGCGGGAGACCCCATACAGACCTAGTACACGAGCGTGCGCGTGCATGGCGCGAAGAGGAAAGAGAGCAATCACGTCGTGGTATCGAATGCCAGCGTCGATTGGAGTTTAATTAGTTCGCATAATGCAAACCGTTCGTGGCGATATAAACTACGAGACGTTCTTCTCTGTTGTGCTGCTTAAAGGATATAATGCGATGCAATGCGACGCGATACGACGCGACATGATGCGACGCGACGCGACGCGACGCAGCGGACGGACCGACGAGCGCGACCGGGCGACATAAAAGACAGTGAAACGCGTCTAATTAACTTTCTGATTTAAAATCTGCCGCACAACACGATACGATCGACGACGGCGAACGGCGGCGAATGTAAAAAGACGATGAGCGAGCGAAAAGGCAGGAGGGGATCGTGCTACTGCCTGGGATGTAGGGGTCACTCGAATTAATTATCCGACACTCGTTTCATTGAACCTTTTGAATTACTATCGGGTCTTCGATTTAAACTTTAACCTGCTTAAACTCTAAACTAATTCTAAAACTGAAGATTACATGTTCCACTAATTAAAAAGACATTTATTTGAATGTAGTGTAAAATATTTAAAAAAATATACCTGTCAAATTTTAAAAAGAAATTTTTAAAAAAATTATGAATCTTTTTTATTATTTATAATATTGCGTTTTTTCGTATTGTAAAATTATTTCTTGAAAAATATTGGCGAAAAGATATTTTAAAAAATTTTAATTTTTAATTGATTTAATTGATTTAATTGATAAACCAAAATAAGATTATTTGGTAATGATAATATTATCAGTTTTCGTTCCTTTCGCATCAATAATCGTCCAAGGTGGTCCGCGCAGAGCAATTTGTATTTGCAACCCATAAGATGCATAATTTCGTTGTTCTCGCCTCAGGGGCGAGCTCTCTAGTCCGGTTTTAGAACGGATAACCGCTACGAGAGGCACGGACGACTAAGGTACAATTACACGTTAAGACGCGATGATTTATTGCTACTCCTTGAAACAACAGGGTCTGTTAATCCGCCGTAATAATATGTAGAAGAGAAAATTTCTCAATGACAAAATGGAATTCTAAAGAAACCTTATCGCCATAAACGGCTTATTCTCTTATGACAAGAGTAAAACCTTACAAAGATATCAATTTAGATAAAATATATGTATTGATACATCTAACGTATTATCCTTAAAATAATCGATTTATCGACGCTCACACGATTAACTTATATATTTTAATTACGTATTTTGGGGATTAAATGTAATTAAAAATTTTAATACGAAACTATCACATTAAAATTAATTAATTTCCGAATTGTTTACAAAAACAAATCGAAATTAGCTAAAATACACAATATTCACGCTTTGAATTCCGGATAAGAGTAACAAATAAAAGAATGGGTAAATAAATTAAATTACTTACCTCGTGGCTGCTCGTCGATGTCCGATAGAGATGCCCGCCGCGCCGTCCTTCTCTGCTCGAGATCTGCTCCTCGTCTCAGATTCCTTCGTTGCACACACAACATTCGTGAAGCATGATTAATTACGACCGCGCACTTTGCATGACACTCCCGAGCTTAACTATACACGACGCGTAATTCGCGAAATATGCGAGAAATTATTAAACGATCGATGTATCACGGTTATTGAAATCACTCGAGTCCGCAAGTCACTGCTCCATTCTTTCAACCTGCAAGTAACGATGTAACGATCAAGTCATATCTAAACCAACACACATCTCCAAAGAAATAATTATTGTATAAAACTAACACGAATTTGTAATTCTTATCTCTTTTCGCTTTTATTGAAATATAAATGAATAAATCATATGAATTATTTGCATCTATAGTCATAACCTCAATCATGCTTATGAATTATTAATTATGAGGGTTAACGAACCGTGTCGCTTGATGAGTAAATTGTTAGTAATGTCAATCAAATTAGTAGCGTTTCCCGTCTTCCGCTACTTCCGCCGCGATCGCAATCCGAGGAATACTGCGTCGACAAAGACGATTATTTGTTTAGCGTCGCTATTTGCCGCCGCGTCGCGCGAACGTACACTACGAAATGAGCGCGCTGTAAAAGCGCGCCAAGATTGCGCGCCAAAATTGCGCGCCAATCGTGCTTCTTCCTCAAAATATTTGAATCGTAAATTAGACATATGCTAAATATTTTATTCCTTACAATTTCGATTGATTATTAATAAATTCGATAATTAATCTCCAGAATACGCTCTTCAAGTATTATACGATACTTAAATGGGATATTTGCAATGAGAATTTTACAATGAGAATCAATCAATATTTCATTTATTGAAAAAATTTTGTACTTTTTAATTTTATATGTGTTAACATGTAAAGCATCGAAACGCATCAATCTCATATCCTTGTAGATTTTTTAGGAATAGACTTTTTATTAGAATTATTTTTCAATATTGCCAGTATCTCTTTCGGATGTAACCTTAGCATTATAAAAACTAATAAATCCGCAATTTAAATCAATAATGGGCCTGACCGGGACTTGCGAAACATAGCTTTATCATGCCGACATTTTATAAGATTACAGATAATTGAATATCCTGCCGGGCAAAAAATAAATTAGTGAAAGTTCGTTAATAGTACATTCTTCCGTGCATAAGGATTGCTTTAAGTGCCACCGGGCGAGTAGCGCGTTAATGGACGGCTGAAAGAGGCTGCTCTCGCGCAAAAAAGAACGGGGGGTCCATACCATACACGTTAGATTGCCGTGCGATCCTCCGTATACAATGACGATCGAGGAGTCGAGTAGAAAAGGTGAATCGAATCCGTTAATCGGCTTATCGCGCCGTCTGGAACGATATTTTGGATCAGTCGATGTATAATACGTCAAGAAACCGAGAGATGCTTGCTACGTGCTCAACACGTTTTATATATAATGTATATTGATGCCATCAGCTACAAAATCTTTGGTCGTATAAATTGAAATTTTACATCAAATTGATTAGAACATGTTCATTGAATTAAATAATTAGATTAACAATACACGACGTTACGTGTGATTAATTAGATAAAGGGAATAATTTGAATATAATAATTTCTTTTATTTTACTTATGATTTCTAGGAGATTTTATTTGATCAGAATTTTAATTTTAGTATCATAATTTTACTTTCAAGAGATTCTTTACATCAAATGATAAAAACGAGAAACAATTTGCATTAAAATTTATTCGAAAATTTATTAAAGACTCTTTCAGAAATTCACTATATCGTACTGAGCGTTTATCAAAAAGTAATAAATTTCTGACATATTTAATCCTCATATGTATGTACACAGTACTTAAACAATGAGGAAACTGTAAGTATCAATAATGACTTATGATCTAATTATGGATCTAATCATAATAAATTGTATTAAATTCTTATTATATGATATCTCACACGTGACATAACAGCAGTGGAAGGCAGAAAATGAATTCTACGTACTCCCTTAGCTATCTGATCGTGACGAAAGAGCATAACATTTGCCCTCCTCTCTCTCTCCCTCTCTCCACCGTTGTCACGATATATTCTCTAGTGCCATACACTTTTCATGTGTCACCCAATTAATATTCTACTTATCTATTCTAATAACTGATATGCCGCAGGTGATACGGCACGACAGTTTGAAAGAACGAACGGATTCGATTACCTAAACTCGTTCGGAAGGTAGAAACTATCTCGTAATCAGAACGTTGATCCGCAACAACCATCATTTTTATGCACGGAAACATTTTCACGGATTAACCGTCCAATAACTTTTTATGCCATATTATCGTTAATAAAATTTATAATAATACGAAGAGTAATAGCTATGATTGAAAGTTTTTAATGGGAAACGAACATTATTTTATATTATTGTAGGAACATAAATCGAAAATCTAAAGATTATTACTTCTTTTCTTAGAGCTTATTTTATTTAAAGAACAATAGACGCCGGTAAGAAATAGTTATAAGAACGTGGTCGAACTCTTTCTTTCGCTGCTCTGCTCTTCGACACATTATCCCGCTTGCGAGAACCAATCTTCCACCTTGCCAAATCTTACATGGATCAATAATATTGCAATACGGAATAATGCGTAATCGTGGACACAATAAACAAGTCCTTCTCGGAAAGTCGGTAACCGAAATCTAACTGAAATAAGAATAAATAACGTATATATATCGAGACGTGACAAGGAACTTTTCCTACACTATGTAGAGATATTCCTATTTCAGAAAAACAAAATTTTTGAAATTTTTCGAGCATTCACAAAAACAGGACAAAACGCATCGTTGTGTCTAAAAGTCAAGTGAAATTAATAACGGAACTAAATAAAAAATAATTAAAAATTTAAAGGAATAAGAAATATATGTAACAGTACAATTGCGCCGGAATTTTGTCATATCGGTTAAATTGTAACGAGAACTGGTTCAATACCGTTGCAAAATGACAGGAGGATAAATCGTCATGTGCCTGATCCGCTTCCGTAATAAGCAGATTAGCAGAGGAATGTTAAGACGCAATCGTAAACGCACTCGATATCAGCGTAATATTAATAAATGCGATCACTTTTCATTTCGACATTAATCGATGACAACGAGCAATCTGGCAGCATTAAGCAAAGTAATCGCGCGTAACTGTAGAGATATTATAACGGATTTCCTCCTTTATTATTACAACTTTAATCGCATCTTAAATCGAGGCAGTAATAGAAGGATACAAAATATGTTTAGTTCGAGCTAATGACTTTTTAACGAAGCACCAACTAGGCACCAAGGAAATAGACTACGATCACATTTTATAGTTAACTGAATATTTCGTTAATTGATTATTTGGCAATGAAATCGCAAATTAAGTGTGTATTAGGTAAAATTAAAAAATCTTTCATTTTCTACACATGTAAAATTAAATGTGATATTTTTTGTTTTTCGAAGATCAATCGAAAACCTTTAGGCAATTAATGGAATAGAAGAAATTTAGAGATTTGATTAATTGCGGTGAAAACATATGTTTAAAAATGTTCTTAAAAATGTTACAAGCGAAAATAATCATTTATAGAAATAATATAACTATAGGGCAAATGGATCGAAAAAATGAGCGTGTCAAGGTTAAAGTTATCAATTACCACAGTAGACTTCCATAAAAGTGTAAGCGAAAGTACGCTCGAATCAACGATTTCTAACGCATCCATCAACCATTTCGTTAAGAAGCTCGTTATTATGATCGCTCTCGCAATTAGAGCGTCTTCTCTTCGGAGAAGTATAATTAAAATAACATTTCGCGCATCTTTCATCTCGGATTACATTAAAGATCTATGAAACTGATGCGCATTATGAGAATCCAGTCTCCCTTTCCCGACGAATGATATCAACGCTCTTTTTGGAACAGAGACGAGAGCCCTTCGTACAATAGAAATTAGAAGAAGTGCATGGTCGTGACAAGAATGTGAGATCATTTTCACGGAAGGAGTGGAATACGGAAAGAGCACTAGATTCCTATAATCTTTTTTTTTTTTACCTCCGCGGCATTCTCATAAGCCTACTTGCCGTCGCGGCGGCGTTTCTGATCCACGAATTACAAAATCTTTTTCCGTTCTCCACATCTCGTCTATTCTCTCTTCTTTCTCCCTCCCCTATCCCGGTTCAACCACCCGCCTCACCCTCTGGTACGCTACAACCCTCGGTACGCTTCTATGAAGGTCCGTGACGGCACGATGACAGGCGCACAATAAGACCATACAGAAGACAGCCGGTTTTTTTTTTGCTCTATACGCATGTCATAATGCGGTGATTCGGGCTTGCCGTTCTATATACCGGGGCAGTTATTTATATTTGCGCATGGGGTGTATGCGTGCACGTGGGACCATAAGCGTATCGGAATTCCGGGCCAGCCTCCTCACCTGGCACTTGACGTGCTTCGGCGCGAGAAACGCGTCCGTCCCGTGGATTGAAGCGGATCCCGCTAACCGAACGAAGGGATCCCGTGGATATCCTACCCTGAGAAACGCGAGAGCTAGACGAAACCCGAGCCAAGTCGACTTTCGCGTCGACGCGACGCGCCAACGAATTTTTCCGGAGCAACGAGCAACGTGTGTGTGAGAGCCTCTCTTCAACTTCTTGTTCCAGCGAGCTGCTGCGGCGTCGGCGTGGAGGACTCGAGCGTGCCCGATGCCGGTGGGCCGGCGGGGGCGGGTGGTACCGGCGGCGGGGTGGCCGTCATACCCGATCGGCCGCCTCTCGAATTAGACAAATTACCGCCTTATCACGACGTAGCGCCTAGTCCCGGTGAGTGTTATTACGAGACGCCTGCTGTTCGACGCTTCTCATACATATGCGTACGCGCCGTCTCAAGAGAGAAAGAGAGAGATCGCTGAGAAATGGCCGCTCGTTACTCGCATGTTCCCGTCACGTTACGTGTATTACGATCGCGAACGCGGTAGCACCGCGTCTCTCTCGCTGCTGCACGTCTCATTTCGCGCTCGCCAAAGAAAGTCGAGCTTATAGAACCGGATCTCGCGACTTGTTCTCTCTCTCAACGGCGTTTTCAACTAGTCGATAGTTTCTATAAGATCTTTCACGATGTTATGAAACAAGCCCGTATCTCGTGTGATAAGCTAAACAAAATATCGCGTTTACGAAGAAAAAGAATGGAAATGAGCCTACAAGTCAAGCGTATCTCAGATCTCGAAACTACGTTGCAGAAGAAAATTGAATTCGTGTTTGAAAGAACTTAATTGATTGATGATACGATTGATAATTTGCAATAAACAGAATTGTTCCTTTTATCTATCTTTTTCTGAGAAAATCGTATTAAGCTCCAATATTTAAAACTGCATGTCGCGATGATTCCTTTAACATCCAGATATGTTAAGAGAATATACTAATCAGCATGGGTCTCAAGTTGTGGATGAAATCGAACTCTAGGGCACAACGTCTGGTCGTGGTTGGGCTCACGACGAGGTGGCGGTACTCCGGGAGTCGTCACGACGCCGCTCTCCCTTCCTCAGCACCGACGGGCGATGAATCTCCCGGTCGAGAATCACTACACCCACATGCAAACCGACGAGGCTCTATACGCGGAACTGGACTCGCAGGCCGCGAGCTACGCGAGCGATTTACAGTTACAAATGCGAGGAAGCTCGACATACGGTACTACTTCCGGCGGCCAGGACGACGAATATCACGAACTGGACGCCGCCAGATTACATCGTCATTACGGAGGTAGCGACGGATCGCTACAGACGGATACACTTCGCACTCGCCACAGTAAAAGGTGAGTCAAATACTTACAGTTTTATACAAACTAATTGTTAAATACAAGAAAAATTTATCCTCGCGAAATAAGACACCACAGACATTATCTAAAGATTAAGGCGATAGTGAACTTTTGCAAATTTGTTAAAGAAATAGAACGTTTCATTGCTCACTGATTCGAATAATCAAGTTGAGAACGATCGCGAAATCAGTGATTACGGATAATCATACGCAACGGTTTATCGTTTCTCGACTTCCTAGATCGGCAACGAGCTCAATCTTGGCTTTGTTCTGGCAACGCCTTCTAAGAGAGCCTAATTGCCCGTTGTAACGAGGCGCACATCCGACACGCGTCGCCGCGTAATCGGCAGTTATCGATACGGCCGATACGCCTTGCGTATGTTAATGGCACATTCCGATCGAGTAGCTTCAATGATTATCGAGAGCCTCGTTATCGCTGCTTCTAGGATACAAGAGCCGGACTACGAGATGTATGAGAACGGGCCGTCGACGCCGGTACCGCCGAGTCAGCATCAGCATCATCACCGTCATCACCATCACCACAATCATCACCATCTTCATCCTCAGGAGCTGAGGATCGGCAGCAGGAACAGCGAGCATCCCTCGTACCAGAACACGGCGTACACCGGCAGCGACGCCGAGCCGGACGGGCCGACGCTGAGCAGCGCACCCAGCAGCGCCTATTACAGCGATCTCAGCTCGAACTCGGCGAATCAGCAGATGCCGACCGCGACGATATCGTCCGCGACGGCAACGGCGACGGCGACGGCGACGGCGACGGTGACGGCAACGACGACGACAAACCTGCACCTGAATCCGCAGAATCTGGACACGCCGCAGTACAGACTTGCGGCGATCAACGAAAACACAGTGCCTTCGGATTATATTTAAGAGATGACTTTTTTTTTTTTTCGAAACAAGTGAGAAAAAGTTCGAAATAGGCAATTCTACCGACGTGCGTTTGCTCTGTGAACGACAAGTCTTCACGTAGTATTTATAATTTAACTCGTTTCACACGCGCGAGGAAGTTGTCCTTGTAATAAGAGAAAAAGTAGGAACAAACGGAGGTGAGATCGCGGAGGAGACGAAAGACTGTGAAATTTTTCGTCACTGTCGTCGTGACTCGAAAGTTTCTTCAAGACGGTGTTTCACGGTGCTCAGTTAAGTTTTGTCCGTACAGGAGGAATTGAAAAGATCACGTTTGGTAAGAGCGTTGTTTAACCGGCGGATGTATCGGGGACCGGTTCCGGATAAAATCGATTTCTTGCTCGGCAACGCTCCACTTGCTCCTTTGTCGCCACACTTTGTGGTCCTGTTAAGACAATCGACTTTCGAGACACGCGAATCGACGGATCAAGCGACGCGAATCGATCGGCATCGCGGCGCGTTCTCCTTTGCTTTTACGCGCTAATAAAATACTAGGTATTCAATGTCTCGATACTTTTTTAAAGACAAAAGACAAGCGGAAGATAAACCGGTTGGCAGGTAAGTGACCAGAGAAAATCGTGGCTGCGCGGAATTAATACACGATTAAGCGCTATTCTCGCCGAGTCGGCAAAACCCGCGATCTCGGCAAGAATAAGTAATATTCAAAGTGCTAGCCCCGCGACTGTTGAACACGCGATTGCGCTCGTTAGAATATTGATAAATTTATGTTCACGTTTGCTCAAGATGCATCGCCGCCGATATTTCGCATAAGTATAGTACCAGCTCAGGCGTGACGCTCGATTTTCACTCGGTAAACGTAAAGCAAAAACGTAATGATACCGCGCACGAAGAATCGCGCGTTGCGGTTTCCAATCAGTAATAACACACCGAGATATAAATTGATGCCGCCCCGACATACCTGCGAAAGTCAACCAAGTACTAGGTGAAAAAAATCGATCCCCCCATTATTTCTGCCACCGTTCATGTCAATCAGAGAGGAGCGAGCAAAATTTCAGACCTATATTACGTGATCAACGCATAAACATCGTTCCGTTCAAAACAAATTACCGTAGCTATATTGGAATAAAATTGCATATAGCAAAAGTAATCTTGCATTAAATTTGATAGTCTGTATGAGAAATGAAAAAATTGTAAATGAATTGAAAATGAAGCTAGAAATTGGAAAATTGCGGTAAACAATCTTGACATTTTCTCTAAGAGAAAAATCAACTTTAAATTGACGAAAGAATTTCTAATTAGAATAATTGACAGTAGAGCAGTCAAGTGTCTTGTACATACATTTTGCCTGAATCTGAACTGCAATACGAAGACTTCGGCACGTTCCGCGAGATTCTAACGCATTAGAGGGTTAATTCGGAATATATTCGGATTGAGGATGATTGTAGACGTTACCGAGAAGAGAAACCGCACGGCAGATTCGAAATGCCTACACGGTACGAATGAAATGAAGTCGTTTTGAAGAGCAGGTGCCCCATAATTTGACGTTGGGGGCTGCCAGTCAGCGCCCTCGGCTACATCCGTCCGCGTTCTCTAAGCGTCCACCGCCGCCGCCGCGGATATTCTCAACCAGCATCCTTCCGTGCTTGCCGCGCGCAAATGAGACCTCGTTTTCACGTGCGTGCCTCGATTATGGAAAATTGCAGAATTCCGTGCCGCGAAGTCGGCGGATCACGATGCTCAGCCAAGTATGTATACGATACTCGCACGAAATCTCTCGGCGAGCATTTTATCACGTTATTTTCTGTCTTTCGTTCTATAGATGGACTAGACTATAGACGGCGCACAATGCAGCGATCGGCCACAATGGTTCTGTTAATGACCAAAAGACTGCTTGTTAGGCCCGTGTAACGACTTCGTTCGCCTCGTTGTCTGATTCTTCGAATTTTACGTTAAACTATTCAGGATAAGAAAAATTGCTTCTCTTTCAGCGGGAGACGGAAGAGACGCATTACGGCAAACGAAATTTAATGCTCACAATAAAATTGTCTTCATGACCTCGTCGGGTAATATCGCAACGTTTTACGGCAATTGTGGGAAATATTTCTGCTATACAATCGTATACGAACTTGGTTCGAAGAGTCGCGTCGAATCGCGTTCGCACGTCACGCGAGGAATTGTCGTTCAAGCACAAGATAGGTTTCGGTCTAGGCGGCGTATCAGTTTCAATCGTTTATTCTCGAATCCCGATCGACGGCGGAATTAATTCGTCTCGCTCGATTCGGTGGGGAAATCGTTTAATCGTCGCCGTCGTGTTCTCTTAATTAGCTTCTCAGGCGAAGCCGATTGTTCCCCTCGTCGGAACACGTATCCGAGGAGAGACGCGTTCGTTCTCTTGCCTCGCCTCGAGATTCTCCCGCGCGCGTTTCACGTCGTTCACCTTTAACTCACCTGTGCTTGCACACACGCATACCTGCATTCACCCGAACACCCTTCGAAGCACACGAGAGAATGCCCGCGCTCATTTAAACGCGTCTCGCTATATATGTATGAAAATAGCTTTAGAACTACTTGAGTCTGCAAGTTGCTAATTTCTACCATTTAACTGAGGAAAATGCGAATGAAGGAACGCCCATTACGTTGTTGGAAATTACGTTGCGATCTTCATAAAAAAGGACAAAGCTCATTATCAGGAAGTTTCCAATTGGCGTAATATGGAATTTCCTTAAGTTGAAAGGGCGATTGTCTCGTCGCTCTTTATACGCTAAACCGTGCGAGTGACACGCTTTTCTGAATATATTTCGATATTCTCTGGTTCGGAGAAAAAGTTTCAAGTATTCTACAAGTATCCGTAACTCATTATCTTTAATGAATCGAAGAAGTGTATCATTCCCGAAAACGACCTTTTACGACTAGCTGTTCTCAAAATGAACGAGACGCATGAGAGTATCAAGACACATAATCGAAAGGCATACGCAATGCGCAACGCGTACATTCATACAACGCAAACGCAACAATGAGCTCCTTCTGTGAATACGCTATAATTAATTGTGCCCTCACGGCCACACAATGGCGGTAAGGAGCTCGCACGACTCTCGGTGTTGCATTATATCGCCAAAAAAAAAAACGTATGACCGCGCCACATCGTCGTGCCCGGATGGGTAGCCCTTATCACGGTCATGTTACGCGTACGAGAACGCATCGTGGAATTCGTTTAATTAGAATCCGCTTCGTTTCCACTTCGCGCGCCTTCTGCATCTGCGTCGCGCGCCGGAACTCCTAGCAGGATCGCGTGTTCACGGGTAATTCGAAGTCACAACCCGAAAGGCCGCTATTCGCATCTCTCGTAATCCGCGTCCAGGTAGATTAACTCGGTCGCGTTGCTACTTATCGCGAGAGATCTCTTAACGACGTTGCCCTTCGTTGCGATGAGACAGATGCGAAATCCCCAGACCACCGCGCGTGTTAATCTATCTCGCGTAATGCGAAGATATCAAATCTCTACTATAATTGTGCTATTCGTATTATATCGTAGTCTGGACGGCACTTGAATCCTACGAACTTAAGACACCTTAAAGTACCTATAAATTATGGAACATCTATTCAATTTCGCTACTTCTACTTTATAGAAATATCGCGTATTGATGTTCAGATGAATCTTTTAATTCATCAATATACTTAAAATTGTGTACAAGACATTAAAATTGCATAAAAGCAATTGCTTTTTATGAAACAGCGAACAAGAAAACTTTTCTGTTATTAACGATCAATAGTAAATAAAATAGTGACTTGATCACTATTTTATTTGTAAAAGCAGTATTTGCAAAATAGGAAAACAATTTTTGAGTGATTCTATCTCATGATCATTGTACTCCAAGCTATTTAGCAAGTAAGCAACAAATCTACATCAGGAAATATTCATGAATAAAGATCAGGTTGCATCTAGTAGAAGAAATGAAAGTACAAAATAATCGCATCCGTTCCGAACCGGCTTAACTCTCCGCTTGTCATGTTTAATTTGCGAGAGGAACGTGTATGTCGTCTGAAGAGCGTACACGCAGAATTTCCGAGGAGTATCTCAAATCATCGATCGCCTAACAATCGTGGGAATACGCGCGACTGAATTCTCGCGAATTTCTCTCGAGCCGGACTTTCTTTCATAATGCCTTCACGCGTGCTAGGATGGCTCGCGCGGGATTCGACGGACGTCCCAGAACGATCGGAAGGACGGCCCTGGGCCCGCCTTGGCCGGACGCACCGCGTGTTCGTTCGGACTACGGGATATATAAATTATACATGTAAATATACGAGCGGCCGGCTCGAGAGATCGAATTGTGAGATATCGAGATATGTGTTGGCGATTCCCGCGCCTTTCCCTCCCTTCATAGGTCCCTCCTTGCCCCTCGAACCCGAGTTCGCATACATATGCGCATGCAGGCAAGAATTCACGCACTACATGGCGAATGTCTCTGTCATTCTTCGCGATTTCGGCTTTCGCCTTTATCCTACGCACGTTTCACTGGCGACGTCGATTTCGATCACGGAATAATTGCAAAAATGTTGATAACTTTATGGCACACATTCCAGCGTCTCTTATAAGTTTAAAATATAAACTATTAAGTAAACCACTGATACAAAAGTATTTTCCTATTGCAATAATGCGATTCAATTGAATCTTTATTTTCTCAAACTAAAATATTAGCTGGAGTATACAAGGAAAAAAAATTTAATCAGTTTTACTCTTCCGTCAACATTCATTTTGATTAATTTTTAATTTTTAATATACAAAGCTTTCCGATATTTTTCATTTTTATTGATTTTATGATTTAAGAATAGAATCGTGCGTAAGTCACGATTAATTTTGAATTTAATATTAAGATGTGAGAATATTCGCTTCATTATCAGAGAATATATAATGTTTCATGCAAATAACGAATAATTAGTATCACATATAAATAATTAAGACTAATTCAACATTTATGATTAATTATAATGAAATATCGTACTGTTATGTGTTGCTATTTATTTGACTATACGTATCTTCTGAGTATTTGTTTCTTATTTTATTTAGGAATAACATATTTAACATGTTTATGGTTATATAAAAGCGACACAAGCTAGTACGAAAATATCAACAATGTTTTTCTCCTTAAAATCATAATCAGAATTCAGCAAATATGTATGAAAATATTAATACAGGCTAAAAAAATTAAAAATCATTCAATAATAAATTATTAATGTAGCATATATTCTCACAAAATGTTTGAATTTCATATCAACAAAAAAGCTTCTCTGTCAAGTAACCTTAAGAAAATTTTATTTAATTTTACGAAACTTCATTATGCTGCCTAAAAAAGAAAACTTGTAAACGAGAGTGAAATATGGAATTTCATTATAGAGATTGTAATTAAATTTAACGCGAGCGTCCTTATGTCGTCATCAGTGTATGATCTAATCGCTCTAGTTTTATAATTATTCTTCGACGAGATATTTTAAAGCGTTGTACTGCAATATTGCCGATCTTGGCCGCGATTCATTGATCCGTGCTAATAATTATTAGTTACCGCTAGCAATTCATTCCACGCGTGTGCATGTATTGCGAGTGCCTTATGTCGCAGCAAAGCCTGATTATGCACAATCTAGTTGTACTTTAAACACAGTCAATGTCAACGTATCGAGCGAGTCACTGTGTGTTTTATGTCATAATTGCGAGAGAACTTCAGGAATGAATGATGTATGAGAGAAGTCGTTGATCACTTTAATTATTCAGTCAGCAAAAAAAGAAGTTGCAACGATTTTTCACCTAGCGCATTGATGTAATGAATGCATGTGTCTTGTGTTAAATATTTCTACAGCTTCTGTAAATTTTACTAAATTTACATATTGTGTATATAAATATTGTAAATTAAAAGTAATTAAATTAGACGTTCCGCCGTACGGCAATCGATTGTATTAATATATAAAGTAGCGCAACAGGTATCGGCCGCACTGAATTGCCCGCCCGATTGCGTAAAAAAATGGTTAACCATCAAAGAATCAAGAATCTATCATTGTGATAGTTTATCTACGAAACGCCGTTTCGATCTCGATTTCATCATTTATTTATTGACACACAAAGAAGATATGATTTCGTATTTTAATATATGAATAAATTGTGAAAGAACTTTATATCGATCGGCCGATACATTTTCCGTGTGCGCTGTACAAACGTTCCTGCGATTATTGTATGTACAAATTGCCAATATCGCGTACTGTGATGTTACGTTTATAATACGTGCATCCAAAAATTTAAAGAATGCTGTTATATCTTATTTTGTAATTTCAAAGTGCGAAAAGATGTTGGAGTGAAAGTAAAAATGTGTTTTACATATATATGAATTAATATAGCTGATGCACAGCTATCACGAAATAAAATTTATCATAGCGATTATAATCGCTATTGCCGCCAAGGGATACATGTAAAATTTATGTAATGTACATTCAATTATAAATTAATTTTTATACTCTTATATTTCTTATTATTATTTGATTATACTTTCTTTTCATAATTTTATTTGAACATCAAAAAATTTTTTATATCATTAACATTGCAATCATATTTATTCCTCAGAATAAATACAATAAAGAAATTGTCACAATTATTTTTCAATATTTTACTTTAAAATAATAATGTAAAAATATGTTAACATTTTTTATTTTACATGTATTCCATGTAATAACAAAACATTTAATGTTTCTTGCCTGAGAGAAAGTCACAACGAAAATTGTAAAAGATGTGATAGTGCGAAATTTCATATATTGTGATAAAACTTGCCGATAGATAGATACCGCATACGTGATCCAATCAGTTTGCGTATCGAATAATTTCAAAAAAGTCAATATATTGTCAATGAAATATTAAACAAAGCGATATCGCTGGTAGAAATCTAGTATTGCTGAAAAGAAGATAAATAGCAGAGATTAAATTAATTTTCTCCTTCTTCTTATATCATCCGCGAGTTTTAATTTCGCGCGAGGAAAGAGAATATATATTTATGATTCTCGAAGATGAATGTAAATGTTCCGATTGCCTATTCATGCGCTGACGAAAGCGCATATCGACACTCACCCGCGGGAAGAAATTTCGAACCAGAGTGTCTCATACACATACATGTAAAATTCTCTTGCCATCGCTAAAATGTCATCTGCCGTATTAACAAAACCATTAAGTTTTTATTAGAAGAGACGCGAGCGAAATTCAATTAATTTCTTAAGATTTAATCGCGACCGATAGCGCTTTTAACGTATTTTCGAGGGTCCGTCCCGATGTAAATTACGTATTTAGCACGAATTGTACATAAGATTACAAATTGTAAAGAGACGCACTATTTTATTATTGTATATACTGTAATCTGAAATTGTAATCGAAATCTTCGAAATTTGAACTTGTACAGCACATATAAAGATTAAATTTCTTTTCGAAATATACATGTAGTTTTCATTTCGGTAGATAAACTCGAACCACAATTACGGCATTTAAAATAGCATAAATCGACAGATTTTCGTTTGAATATTCCCAAACAGATCAATTTTTTGTTTTCACACCATCGGTTAAAAAGTTATTAACAATTAAAGTTTCGAGAACGATTAATTTAGGTAGATAAACTCGAACCACGGTTACTATGTTTAAAGTAGCATAAATCGACAGGTTTTGTTTTCACATTAACAAACAGATTGATGTTTCATTTTCACATCGTTGGTTAAAAAGTTATTAACAATTAAAGTGATAAGTTCGAATCACGGTTACGTTTAAAATAGCATAAATCGATAGATTTTCGTTTATACATTCCCAAACAAATTGATTTTTTCAATTGGACACCAGTTAAAAAGTTATTAATGAATAAATTTTCACGTGCAAAATTGTATTCCATCTGGCAATAACGTGGATTTCACGTACTGTTTTTGTCGGGTATCTGTATATATGTATAGGAGTGTCATTTCTATAAATGGCACTTTTTGATTAATGGATTGTTACTGATAACTGTAATTCAGTGACAATCCTTCCATCGAAATATTATTGTACATATATAATAGTACAATTGATATAAAAGTATATTTAATAATAAAATTTTATCAAAATATATGTATTACAACATAATTATTTGTATCATATAACATCAATATAACTGTATTTGCTGGGTAGCGCCAAATACGCTCGAGGCTAGATCTTTATGTTTATTATTGAATAATAAAATAAATAAAATTGAGTATAAAACATTTAAAAAACTGGCGCAAATTGAAGAAAAATGACGGTCCAATCACAGGTTGCTATCTTAATCTAGACTCTAATTAGAAGATCTTTTCTTTTTAACTAAACTGCACTATTGGTTATCCTTTTCCCTCCGTATTAGAAGGAGAAAGATAACCTCTGAACTAGTGTAGTCAGTTCAGCTAAAAAGAACAGACCTGAACAGACTTTAGGTTGCGCTTAAAACACGAGTATATTTCGGACTTTTTGCTTGTAGATATCTCCAAGTTTTTAATTTTATTTTCAAATTTAATAATTATAATCAATGCTCTACACACCTATTAAAAAAATTTATTAATTCATTGTGTTAATGTTTAATATTTATATCGCAAAATTCGAAAATTGCGTTGAGGTTATATTCAAGGCACGTGTTGTCAAATAAAATTAGTTTGTATACTTTTTTTAAATGATTGCCTTCATCATTTAAATTAAATAAAAAATAGATTAAACATATATATATATATATATATATATATATATATATATATATACATATATATTGAATTAATCTATAAATGCATTATAGTGAATATTAAAAAATTTTTATATTTACATAGCATTCGTCAGCTGTTACTTAGTGAAAGTATCTATTGAAAGACAATAAAATAAATGAAACAATGAAATTTTTCACTGACTCTGTAGCACGTTGTGCCGCACGAATTGGTACATTGAACGGATTTGAAAGATTACCAAATGTTTCTTTCGAAACACCTTTACTTCTTATTTACACAAAGGTATGAGATGAATAATTCTCTCTCTCATAATTATATATAATTTATTTACATCAGCATAATTTTTAGGGCGGCAGTGTACCACATTTGACAAAGGATATCTTTAAAACTGCAACAATGGAGGATCAACTGTTGTCCGTTTCGCTTTCCTCAACCATATTAATGGCAGATGTTATTAAAGAGTTGGATACTTCGTTTGCCGATTTTGTTGGTATGAAGGTATGGGAGAAACAAAATTATTGGTGCATATCGATATGCATTATGTTGTTATTAAAGAGCTTTGTTGTAGGAATATATAAATTTTTTATCAATACATGATCCTGCATATACCACCAACTCTGGCTTTCAACAATTAAATTCTATTTCTGTCTGGTCCAGAACAGGAAGAATAAGTATTTCGGCTAATAAATACATGGAACTTGTGCAGGCTTATAAACCAGATTTGTATGTTGCTTTATGTGATGGAGACACAAATATTAATAGCAGTGCGAAAAGAGTGTCGAAAGCAGTGTCTCGAAGTAAAATTTTACTAGAACAATGTTTAGATATCCATTTACGCTCAGATGCTTTAAAATCGAAGGGAATACTGGGATCAGTGGAAGGTGGTTATAATTTACAAGCTCGGGAAGAATCCATAGAATATCTAAAAGATAAGCCTTTGGCAGGATTTATAATAGATGGACTGCATAATAATGGGCCAAGTGTACAGAATATTTCATCAGAACAAATTAAACAAGTAGTACGACATACCATCGTAAGTATCGCTTTCAAATTTAAAAATTTATGTAATTTATGGTACTTTAATGTGCTGTAACGTTTCATAGAATTTGCTACCTGCTGATAAACTAAGAGTGTCAATGAGTTGTTGGAACCCAGCTACTGTATTGGATCTCATTGAATTAGGAGTAGATATATTCGATTCATCCTATCCTTACGTTATTACAGAACAATCACAAGCTTTGACTTTTATGTGCGATCATGACTCTTGTGAGAATAATCAATACGCATTGTCAATAGCGGAAAAGAGGTAAGATAAAAAAGAAAATATTCATATTTCAAATAAACATATAATGTATAAATTATACGAACATAGTGCTATCTTTACACGTATTTTTTTTTCTAGATATGCAGATGACTTTTCCCCTATTTGTAAAAAATGCAAATGTCTTACATGTCAAAATCATTCCAGAGCATATATCCATCATTTGCATCATACCAAAGAAATGCTTGGCTTAGTACTTTTAATGATGTACGTATTTATAGGTCATATTTAATCAATTTCGTATATTAACAATTAATTGTTTCAGACACAATACCCATTGTTATCTTCAATTCTTCAATACCATTCGCGATAGTATAAAAAGTGGAAGATTTAAACAATTTCAAACGAAAATTCATCTAAAATATTCGTCAACTAGCAACTCCGAATCCACTGTATGAACATTATTTTTTAATAAATTCTTTGTACAAAATTATATTATACATTGCATTTTATTTGTAATTCTGTTTGGATTATTCAGGCAGAAAATTTGGATCGAGATAATTATAGGAAGAATTACTAAAATTTTGTGGTAAATAATCTAAATCATAACTTTTGGTACAAGATGGTGGTTTTATAGGAATTAGTCTGTGGGATGGATCATGTGAGGGATTTTCTGTTTCCAATTGTGCTACTGCACAATCACCACATAGATCGACCCCACTAAGACATTCTGCGCAATGCCATCTGGTACCTTTTAAGGGTTCCTCACCACACACTGTACACTGTAGGCAAATATTATCGATAAGCAATAGTTTTATATGTATCAATATCTGTATAAAAAGAATAGTACGTACTTTATATCCAACATGTTTATATGCAGGAGATTCCTGTTCCTTTTCACTCTTTACTTGACGTAATAAATTTATCTGCCTTAACTCGGGATTATCATCACTTCCTCCATTTGGCATATCGTCCTCCTGGAGAAATAATATTAACAACTTTCCAATATCTAATAAAAATTTATATAAAACAATAATATATAGTGTAAAACTTACAGATTCCTCTACTACAGGTTGTTCCTTACTTTCATCTGATAAATTAAGGGCAATTTCTTGATGTGGAAAGAAAGTCGAACGTTTAAATAAGAAGTGATTATTACGCTGTTTATGAGTTAAACTTCTCTTGACATCCAGTTTTAGCTTAGGTCCTCTGCCTGGTATAGGTAAACCTGCTCTTGAAAGTTTAATAAAATACTTTTGAACTCTGCTGGATACTTGCTTAGGCGTTCGGTTTCCTACAAAAACAAGTAACATTTTGTTTGCAAAACAACATATGTTTCCATTAAGAAATAATTGGTCGAAGATATCGACATTGTGATCGACGTTGATTGATGTCGATTTGATGTCTTCTCAATCATTTCTCACTGACAATGAGTCACTAATATATACCTAATGCATTTGCTATCTTGGTCCAACGTCTCATTTCTACTTCTTCCGGCGGATACTCGATTAAAAGTTCCTCCAGTCGCCTTTGCTCCTCCACTGTCCAAAGCTGATTGAAAGTTTCAGGTTTACTTTCATCGAAAGCACGACCTCTGACTAAAATCTATGTAAATAAAACAATTAAATGCAAGGTCTCTTTGCAAGTGCACGTAACATCGATACATACCTTTCCATTTTCCTGTTCAGTTTTTATTTGCATTTGAGGCAACACGTGTCCGTGTCGAGTTTGCGGCCTCATGCGTACATCTGGCAATGCGACATTGTATTGCGACCAGTCCACATAGGGAATCTCTGCGACCTTCTGCGGACCAGGCAGCTCCGGAAGATCACCGTTTTGCAGCTGTGCCACGAACGATATCGGATCCTTCAATGCCGCGGCACGCACGGACATAAGCTTGTCCAGATCTTCTATGGCTTGAACTCTTTGAGCCTCAAGGATAACTATCGTTTTCAAGAAAGCACTGTAATCCTTGTTGCCCTTCAGTGCCAAGTGATCGGATTCGAAATAGAATTCGTTCTCCTCCTCGTTCGAGATCCTCACGTCCGCGTCATTCATTTTCTATTTACTCGAATCTATAATAAACAGAGATACATACGCTTGCACGAATCTACAGATCTCTATTCAGCATACTCGAACGCAGTGTTGCACGTTGCACGTGCCAATTACGTGACCCAACCTCACCTAACTGAACACTCACTACACAAGGATCTGTTCTTTTTTGCTGCACTGGTGCCAGCAGTACAGCGAAAAAGAACAGACTCCAAGTGTAGCCTGTGGTGAAGTAGAGATTGCGGCACTCATGACTGATAAACATTCATTGAATTAGACAATAAAAAGTGCTTTTGATTACGTCCCTATTAGACGTGCGTATTAGGAATTATTTAATTTTTTTTAATTAAAATAAAAATTTAAATACCAACATTTCTCAGATTTACAAACACTTACAAGCTTCTAAAAAGTTCTTTCATTTCTGAAAAAAAAAAAAATTAGAAAAATTGAAAGCGTTTTTATATTAATACTGTTTCAGTAATGTTGTTTTGTTTTATTTATTTATTACATTAATATAGTGCTGCGCTCGCGTTAAAACGGCCTTTAAGCTCGCTTCGCTAAATTAATAATTAATATTAAAAATTAATTAAAGACTTTCAAATTAAAATTTGAACAAAAAAACAAGAAAATTGGCAACGTTTCACTTTTAAAGCCAATTTTTTTATTATTTTAAATTTTAGTATACTTATGTTCTTATAATAAATTAATTTATTGTTACGTTAAAATCTTACAGATAGCTATGCTTTTCGCTTTACAATATTCAATTTATATCACATACATTGAATAGATTGAATAAAATGCAAAGAACTAATATGTTAAAATAAGTTTAGTAAAACTTTTCATTTTTATTAAGAATGCAAAAATGATATCAAAATTATATAAATTATCGCTATCAAATGCGACCGATATAATGTCGCATAAGTGAGTTGATTCGTCTGACAATCAGAATGTTTATATCTCAAGATTCAACCAATTAGATTTTAATCAAATTGTTATCTTAAATTAAGTATATTTCAACCGGAATTGAGATAATTTCGCCAAAACAAAAAAATGACGTTTGCAGACGTAATTCCATCACGTAACATGGATATTCCAGGATTGTGTAACTTATAAAATAAAAATATAGCGATAACTCCATGTGTAATATGGGACGTAGTAGTTCTAACTTCTAACATCATGAGACACAACGATTATTCACTTAAAATATAATGGTAGTTTCAACTTATGAAGCAATCTCTCTCTCTCTCTCCGTGTATTACTCCCAATTCTTTCTGTATAATTCTTCTCTGTACAGCGGTTATCAACAATTTTCAGTCAAAGTATTGTTTTATAAAAATATAGTTTTGAAAAATCAACAATTAAATCTTCAATTTTATCAACGTTCTGAATACATTTAGTTTCAAGCGAATATTAAAAATTTAAGTCTAGTAATTGTATTTATTAGCTTTTAATACCTGGCACAAGTTCTTAGTTTCGGTTAAACATGTTTACAATGTGGAAATCCCCTACTCAGGATATGACATACTTATATGACATTTTGCTTTAGTTGGCAAAAAAATACATTGAAAAAGTGTGTGACAAAGTGCTACGTTATACGTATAAATTACTTGAAACATTACCTAGGTTTGGCACAACATTAAATAACGATAAATCAGCAATTTTTTACGGAAATTAGAAAGATAAAGAGTTAGTTCATTTTTCACTCTCTCTCAAAAAATAATCATCTGTTGCATTTGAAGATTTTTAAAGCAACAGATATTCGTTATATAAGATTTTTAAAAAATATACGTATATTTCTTTTTTTATTATATTTCGAATTATATTTAAAATTATTGCTTATTATTTATTTTACTCATCGACATAGTTTTCAAGTAAAACATGCGCCGTCATCACCGATCTATGTGACCTTCGTGACATATTAGTATCAAGTCCAATCGCCAAAAATGGTAACTATCGTGTCGTCGGGTGATACAATTATAAAGATTCTATTTCAAAAAGGCGAAATTAAATTGCTATCTTATCTATTTGTCACTCAGTTGCAATGGTATCGGTTGCACACTGATAGAGCCTTGATGACGACTTAGCTGATTAGATGTTTTCCGATTTACCTAAATAGAACACGCCCGTAGAATTCGGATAAACAAACCGTTTAACGTAACCCGGTTTTTATTCACGTGATAATTGCCAGTTGCCAGATGGCGATGCAACGTTGAACGCTGTACAATGCCGATTTTAAAAATCTGGTTTATCTTCTCTAGACCGACGATCGAGTAAGATAGCGGACTGTCTGACGAGGATAAGTGTCTCCTTATCAGCGCGTCGGTGTCCGCGAAAAAGAAGAATACGCGACAAGTTGATCCATTACCAGTCCAGAGCCGATTTGAAGCTCTGGTGATAAACCCATCCAATAGCTTCAGTCGCGTGGTCGAGCCCGCTACCAGTGCGCGTGGAGCGCCGACGACGAGCTCGCGATTGCCATTCAGAGGAGAAGATAAAGACCACCACCGCCGCCTCCTCCGCCACCATCATTAGAGAGTGTCAGAGCCTGGCAATCCACATGCAATGTGTCATTGAATTTTGAATCACTGTTGACAGTGTCGGTGAATCGGTACAACGTGCTCCGCATTCTCATTTCTCATCTCGGTCTCGACGTACGAAAGAAAAAAAAAAAAATGGCGAACAAGGAACAGACGGTCGAAAAAATCGAGCTGAAGAGAGAACTGGGCCTCTTCAGCGCGGTCAGCATCATTTTGGCGGTGATGATAGGTAAGACACGAGTGCTGAGATTAAGATCTAACGTCTCGCGAATTGTAAATGCAATCATTACATTAACACGATAAATACGGTTCCGAATTTATCTCATATCTGCAATTTAGATTTAATAAATTAAACGTCGTGCATTTTACGTTTTATTCCCACGTGCAATGTTCTCGTGCCATGATATCTCATGTTGAGTTTGATGATCGAGATTGTGGATTGCAATAACTAACATACGCGGATTGCAACACGTATGAATGATAAAGGCGGAAATCCATGACATATTATTCTTTTTATTTTCATGGATTCCCGATCTCTGACACTCCCATTCGCAATCGCGCTCAAACGATAAATTCGCAATGCAACACAAAGAAGGCGATCTCGTTTAAATCTACTGCATCGTGCTAAAAAAAGATTCAGCACGATGCGCGCTCTTATTGCAAGTCACGAAAATTATTTTCATTCGGCATTGTTCGGCGATATAATGAATAATTAAACATTGACCCAAATTTCATAGTATATCGAGTAGTATATTAAAATATCAGTAATCACATTTGCTCGAGTAAAAGGAATTGAGTAAAAATGATATGAATTCGATTTTGATCAAATTGAAGAACATCTGTGTCAAGTGTAATTAAACGTATCAAAAGTAATTATACGATAAAAATAGATTCGAAAATGCGTCATTCTTTGCATTTTTGCATATTCTTTATACAGATGGTACTCAGCGTCATAAAATTATATGATTAGAATGTATTCCAAATGTATGAGTAGAATGTATTCCAAAAATTTTAAATATTCTTTTTTTTTAGTTTATCTCTTTTTTCCTGATTAAAAATTGTAACACGAGGTATATCAAAATTAGTTCGTTCTATTAAAAAAATGAGAGAAGACTGACTAAACGCTCAATAAGAAAGCAAAGAGAGAGACAAAAAGAGAGAGAGAGAGAGAGAGAGAGAGAGAGAGAGAGAGAGAAAGAGAGCGTGAACATATTTAAAATACTAAGTAATAAAAATAAAGTAAGCGTATGATATAATAGAACAGAATAAAAATACGATAGTTTTCTGTTTTTGAAAATTAAAGAACTCAATTTCGCAGAGGATAAATATATTCGTCAATTCGTTTTAATTCCTTTACGCTTCGTGATCCGTAAGTTCCGAATTTAAAGCAACGTTCTTTAGAAACAAAGAAAGAGTCATTGCCCGACTTTTTCCCGTGTCAATAAAATAGTTTTGTTATTTTTGTTTTGATCATCACCCATCATAGAGCTGCGAGATGTATTTCATGTACATACATTACGAAAGAGCTTGTAGATAATATAATCGCAAAACCATTTATCAATATTTCATTAAAATAACACAATAAGTAATAAATTATATCGGAAGTTATAACATTCTCGGAATTGTAATGGTAGCTTTTAGCGTAAGCGTAAGACGTCAATTTAAGAGAGCAGTTAACATTAATTACATAATTGTATAGACCCAAATAAGATACCGCTTTATACGTTGAAGCTCTGTATTTTAACAGTTGATTGACGGTGTCCGGAATGCTTTCTCACGCGGTCTTAGATACCGGGTGTTAAAAAAAATTTTTTTTAATACGAGATTATAATGCTCTTTTAAAGTAATAAAAAAGTTATATCACAAAGTAAGGAATTTTATCTATGCGTACAAGTCAACAATTGCATAGGTAGAATACTAAGAGATTAGATTTTAAATAAGATGAATATTTGTAAATTAGATTTGTAAACTTTACATTCCTCAAGTGTTATCTCTCATATTGCTAAATCTTATTCTTTATCTACTTTAGAGTCTCCATGAATTCACAGTTCAAGAGAAGAGGATTAATTACTGTGATATTGTATCTGTGATCAAATTATATTATCTGATATAACATTATTGCAACGAAGTGGCAAAACTAAATAACATCGTGTTTATCAAATCTTTTATTCTGATTGTCCCGATATTAAAACTTCATTGAAAATTCTCAAATTTATTAATTTATAATAAAAGAAACATTACATCATACAGCTTATAAATATTAAAATCTTAATAAAAAAATCTTTAACAATTTATTAATACGTTAATAAAGAAAAATTTTCCATCATACAGTCTGTAGATCTAAATGTTCTCTCAACGATCAATAGATTAATGGCCCGGTCAACAAAGACCAACAAATATTTTGTCTATCAACATAATAATTATGTACGAATAAAAACATCGGAAAGGTTAATCGAGATTAAACAGTCATCCACGTCATAAAGCATTAGTCAATTACTGTCGTGACTGAATACTGCTGAATTATTATTAATTTCAATCTCGTTACTTCTATTGTCCAGGTTCCGGTATTTTCGTGGCACCAACCAGCGCTTTTGAGCGATCAGGGTCTGTGGGATTTTGCTTGGTCGTTTGGATCAGCTGTGGTATATTGTCCCTGTTGGGCGCGTTGGCCTTCGCCGAGCTGAGTACCGTGGTACCACGTTCCGGTGCCGAATATGCATATTTTATGGAGGCCTTTGGACCATTACACCCTTACGCTGGTCAGATACCGGCGTTCATCTGTTCCTGGATCTACGTGATGCTGCTACGGCCGGCGGAAGTGGCAGTGATCATATTGACTTTCGCAGAGTACAGTGTGCAGCCGTTTTCCGAATACCTTTGCAATCTGTCCAATGATTCCATGGAAACGTTGAAGAAGCTCATAGCGATCATAGCACTGGGTTTGATAACGTATATCAATCTCATCAGCGTCAAGCTTTACGTAAAAATGCAAAACGTGTTCACTGTGTGCAAAGTAGTCGCCTGTATGGTGGTGATTGGCGGTGGAATATGGTGGCTGGGTTCAGGTCACGTGGAACTTCTTAAAAATCCTTTTCATGGCACAACCACGTCGGCCGGCAATATTGCCCTGGCCTTCTACAGCGGTCTCTGGGCGTACGACGGGTGGACCTCGGCCGCGATTGTTACCGAAGAGATTCAGAAACCCGAAGTGAATATTTTCCGAAGCACCCTTATCGCGGTACCTATTATCACCATTTTATACGTATCTATGAACTTGATGTACATGGCAGCATTGACGATGTCGGAGATGAAAAGCGCGCCGGCGGTGGCAGTTCTTTGGGCAGATCGTGTCTTACCGTCTTGGATGGGCTTCGCGATACCGCTTGGTGTAGCGTTATCGACTTTTGGATGCGCTCTTAGCATTCAATTCAGCGTGTCCAGGCTGTGCTTCGTTGCTGGCAGAGAGGGCCATGTGCCACGAGTTTTCAGTTACGTACACATCGAGAAGATGACACCGGCCGCAGCAGTGATTTTTCAGGGTCTACTCTCGCTGGCGTGCCTACTGCTAGGCGACATAATCGCCCTGATCGAGTTCGCCAGTTTCCTCATGTGGGTGTTTTACGGATTTGCGATGGTATCGCTCATAATTATGCGACGGACCAAACCGGACGCTCCCAGACCGTATACCGTACCTACTGTGATACCTTGGGTGGTACTGGCCGGTTCCATCTTCCTTGCAGTGCTCCCGATAATTTATGAACCATCGCTAAAATATCTTTTCGCACTTGCATTCATCTTGTGCGGCATTGTCGTTTACCACGTATTTGTATACAAGAAGATAATGAATAGTTTAGCAGGTAAGTGTGAACCGGGTGAAAAAATATATGGAAGCCTCTTATACAAGAGACTTACGTATCATTGATATCATAAAACATAATTTGCTAATAAATAAAATTTGTTTGTCTCTTTTTTCAGTTAAGCTTACATACTTCGTGCAAGCGTTATGTCTAATTGTCGCTCCAGATGAAAAGATAGACTGATCGAACATTTTTGGAATTTATTGTTGTGTGTACATGCATACACACACACACACACACACACACACACACACACACACACACACACACACACACACACACACACACACACACACATAAATAATAATTGCTCACATAATGCATTCATTCTTCGTGTTATATACATATTTCATATTTCACAGAGAAATGGCATTATTTTATACTTATTTTTTTATTATACCAAATAAATTGAAAGTCAATTCTTGTAGTAAGCATAAAAAGAATCGAGAAATGCCTTATATTATGTAAAGTAAATGAAGATATCTATAAAATATCTGTATAGATTTATATATATATTATTTTATATTTTAAAAGTGTGATTGAAGTATTGTATATAGAAAATATTGAGAGATTTTAAGAATAATACAACAGACAATTAGAAAAAAAAATAGTTTCTATGTATATTGTAATAATGCGATATTAATATAATATTTTACCATTATTTTCTTGACATATTAGACGTAATAAATGTCAAGACGACAAAATAACGCATTTATATTGCAATATACTCTATTTTATTTACAATGTTAGATATTTATTATATTTAACAATATTTTGCTATATTTAAAAGAGTATTTTAAAAACACAAAATTTTAATTGATATCTTTCTTATTTTTTTATATATTTTTCAATAACTTATACAATAAAATTATACAATAAAATTATTATGCAAACTTTTATACAATAACGATAATTTTATACAATAAATAGAGTAAAATAGACATGTATATATAAATTTACAAAATGCATAATTTTACATTAAATATCAACGATATTACATGTACAAATGTTACTTTTTATTCTCCTTAATTTTTTGAGCAATCATCTGAACAAAATTTTATATCGTCGCAATAGAAAAAAATACAAAAATTATTATGATTTGATGTTTAGCCTGCTAAACATTCAGTTAAATATAATCATATAAATATTACAAAAAATTAAATAGATAGTATATTTGAGATTCACGCATCTTTTTCTTGGAAAAGGAGGAGAATACACTCATTTAATCAGTATCTTATATCTTCGATTTAAAAACGAATGGATTTCAATAGATAAGTTGTAAATATAAATTTATATATATATGTATCAAAAATTTATGTTAGACATCTATGTAAAATATTATGTGTAATTCATTTGAATAAGTAATATCAATCATTGTATCAAATATATATAGTCAAATAGATAGTCAAATGAAAAAGTTTGTGAATAAAATTTTATATATAGTTTACTTAATTATTGTAAAATCATAAAATTCTGCTGATATAATTATATCCTATGTATAAAATATATCTTTCCCAAAAATATCCCACTTGTAAAATAAGTATAAATCTTAAAAAATATTTTCTATATCATATAGTATCTCTTTATAACAGCATTGATTAAAAATTTGTACTAAAATTACAACTCTATCAAATCTGATTCGATATTATTACCCAGTCTATAAAATTATTATTGGGTTGCACCACATTTTGAACAGGTTTGTCTTTCACTGAAATAATTCAAAATATATTTTTGTAAAAAAAATAGAAGTTTAGCTTGCCTTAATAAATCTGTTTACCTTAATATCTGATGAAGCTTTTTCCGGAACTCATTACATAGATTTTTTTCAGATGTAAGTGCTGCATCCCGTTCTCTTAATTGTTGTCTCAAATTATATATTGTATCTTCCAGTGCTTCAAATATTGCCTGAAAAGATTAAATATTTTGTTATGCAAAATAACATATAGAAATTGGATTGAGATTTATAAATGTAATCTATTACATATATATGTAATCTATTATGTAATGTATTATGACTCACTCTAGATTCTTCTGCTGTATCAGATAAAACAGGAGGTTCATCCAAACAAAAGAATTCTCTTACACATGAAACGCTTATGAGAAGTGGGCTACTCAATATACCATTAACAAATGTCTGAAGGCCACATATCCTCTCTTCTAAAAAACTTGGAGCAAAGTTATCACCAAGCCATTTCTTTCTTGGTAATGCCAAATGAGCAATAGGAACTTTTTGCCTCTTTAATTGTGCTAGTAATCGAACAAAGTCTGTGTACCTCCGAAACACAAACCAGCAGTCACCATTTTTCAATTCAACTCGAAGTTTGTAGACCTAGATATTAAAAACAGAAGAAAAATCAGCTTTTAAAATTTAAAATATAATAAAATACAAATAAAACAGTTCTTTCATAATTTTGTGTTTTAAATAATATAACTCATACATTTAGCATTATTCATTACGTTAAAGTTTTATAATATTAAAAGTAATATAGCATGTAATATTACATAGGCAAGATATTTACATTTATATGTTATGTTAAAAGAAATATATCGAGACAATATTAATAGAATTTATAACACGATATATAGTAGTAGAACTACAGAATCGTTGATGTATAATTAACTAACTGTAAATCTAGCTCTTTCTTCCATGATTTCGTAACCAACGATAGGTATTCTCAAGTCATCACTAGTAAGGGGTGACTGTGGAATAACCGAGTTGGTATCGCTATCATTGGTGTAATTAAATCGTTGCACAGTAAATGAATTTGAGTGGCCGGATCCATCCGAGTCGGGACTATCAAGAACTCTCACGGTGCTTGTCTGAGAACTTCTTGCCTTACTAATCGCGAGTGTTACCTCACTAATGCATCCCACACCAGCCTCTGAATTGGACATTCTTAACTCGGGTAAAACTAAACAAAACCATGCACACTTCAAATAAAAATGATTAAACAATTTAAAGCTACTAAGCAAATAAATTTGAGCTATCAACTATATCACAAAAACCATATATTTTATGCAAAATACTGTATTTAAATTAGATGAACGCTATACTGAAAGATACTATACAGTTTAATAAAATATAAGCGATAAATTGACATCACGTGACAATCATTTGATATCAATTTTAAAAAAAGCATTCATAAACACATTTTACATATTAATAAACTAATGATATATTTAAAGAAATTTTGCTCCTTAAAAAGCGGTGTACAACATTACAAAAATTAAATCCCACGCTGTGTAATCAACTTAACAAATCAAGAAGAGTGTTGAACACTAACCTTAATTATTTTCATACATAAAGATATAATACGGAGCACTGAATTCTATTTATTGCATTTTTATTATTTCAACACAATTATACATATCACGTTTGGTTATTATTATTGATATAAATATATCAAACGCCTAATCAACGAATCCTTTGACAAGCTTCCCTCGTGTTCATTTGACATATTGAAAGTTTGCAAACAATTCACGAATTTGAGATTCGTGAGAGAATAAGATCAGTAGAATTAAAAATCTCCAGGGGAGAATTTTAGGATTTGTTTTTCTTTGTTAACTATACTAACTGCACTGAAATTGACTGAAATCAAGAGATCGTAAGAGCAGAGGGAAATCTGAGAGCAGAGCCAGAGAGAAGCCTGAGAGGTGTCATGGCCCAGTTTTAGGTGGTCGTGAAATCCGATACGTCCTCTGAGAAAGTGGACATGAACTACGTAGCCAATGTTCATTTTTTTCAGGGGTAGCTCCCAATGTGTACAATTTTTGGTTGCGTTCCGTGCTATGTACACGAAACGTCGGTAACGCGACAGTTATGTGAGAGCGAGCAGGACGACAATAGAAGTTAGGAGAGCAAGCGAGATAGTAATAGGAGCGAGCGAGACGTCAATAAGAGCGAACAAGACAATAATAGGAGCGAACGAAAGGAATGTAGCAATAAGCGACAAGTCTCGATCCCACGAATCCTTCCGAGCCATCTTTCTATCTTGTTATTCTTATCTCGCTCGACCCTCGAAATTGAAATTTTAAAATTGAAATTGAAATTTTGAAGCTAAAATTGAAATTTTAAAGCTTAAATTGAAATTTTGAGTTGAAATTGAAATTTTGAGTTGAAATTGAAATTTGGAAGTTGAAATTGAAATTTGGAATTGAAATTGAAATTTTGAAATTATACGATACTTCACGAAGAATTACAAAAACAAAGGAAAAATAATTTGATGGTAGCTATAGTGATTATTTATTTTATATTGCTTAAGTAACAGTTTTCTTCAGTTAAAAATATTTTCTTAATAATAATTTAAGATATACTCGTTATAAGTCCAGAACATGTTTTAAGTAAATGCTTAATAATGATGCTTATGATGACTTTATAATAGACTTGCGGATATATACACTTACTAAATACTTAGAACAAGTATATTTACTCGTATAGTATAGATTTTTCTGTGTGCAGATAGAGCGAGTTAAACTAAATAGACAAGTTTTTGCCGGCATTCGATTTTTACAATAAATAATAAGAGAATAAAAATCTACAAATTAATGTGTTTTCGCAATTTGATGAGAAGTCAGGATCGCCATCCTCTTCCGGCAATTCTAAAGGATTTGCAGGGCTCCAAGTGTCTCCCTTCCGGGAGGCATGGTGTGCTCTTAGCCAGTTCCCAAAGGAACCGGAGCCCCTCACCACGTCAAGGTGGCACACCATCGAGGGGGGGGGGGGGGGGAAGGAAATACGCCGCGTATCATTCTCCGAACACAATGACGTCATATTTTCCGACATATTTAAATGTTTTTCAATATATATTTCACGAAATTTGAGAGAACCGCAATGCCGATTATTATTTCGATTATTCGCGTTTCGTATTCAAAGCGTTAATGGTGATGAAATGCTGGCGCGATACTATGCGAGTCAACGTCCGTCTGCACCGTTAAAATAATTCGATTTATGATTTTCACGTTCCATAGATCGTTGATCGAGAGAGTGAATTATTCACACAGTCGACAGCTAATTGTTTGTATAATAAGATCGCGTCTCGCGGCACACGGAAACTTGATCACGAAAATTACGATCACAATGAGCGACGATGAAGAAGCGCGCGTTCCCGCCATACACTCGTTTTCATTTCCCGTGCTTCGAAAACTGGTAGCGGCTTGTGACTTTCCGAACGCGATCATCTCACATTATAACTTATAACGAGAATGAATAGATGAAAATCTTAAAGACACAGCCACGGAAGCACTACAAAGTACGTTCGCCGTCACTTTCTCGAATCTCGTGAGCCTTGAAAGAGATCGCCGATATAAATCTTGACACTTGTGACACTCGATTAACACGAATCTCCAAGCAGCACAGTTACATTTCACTACGCGAGCGTATAGCGATGCCACTCAATTCATTCGCACCTGCAACATTTTTTCATTCGTCGTCCGCGTCGAAAATAGCATTGTTAATTTCACTCCGATATGGCGTGATTCGTCGCACGAGAGACTTACGAAGATTACACATATAAAAATTACAAACACTATACTTGTCACAAATCAATCCAATATTGAATCGTCGCGCGACAGTGAAATAATTTGTATTTCGTAAAATATCGCGTTCGGTAAACGAACCTTCGATCCCTGTGAGCTCGACGGTCGATCAAGTAGGTCAGCGCTCGATACGACTGCTGCGCCGGCTGCGCGGGAACTGCCGAGTCAGCGGCGCGCCGGGCGCGCCGAGCCGCCTACCGCTGCCGAGTCAGCGGCGCGCAGGCGCCGTGCCAGCGCCGTGTGACGCACCGTCGAGTGCCCCGCGCTAACGCTGAATATTATTTTCAATATATCACGAATTTTTGTATTACAGATTTCCATCGCTCGAATCAATTACTTGTATTTCAAATTGTCAATCTAATAATAACAACGATAATGTACAAGTGACATTTAAATTACCGCGATAGATTTTTCCTGTGAATGTAAAAAAAAATTAATTAATTAAAATAATATGCACAGTTCTCAAACTCTTATGTAAATCTTATGTAAAATTAAACTATCTATCAATGTAAAATAAATCTTTGTAAATAAATCTTTGTAAAATAAATCTATGTAAAATTGTATAAAACTATACATTATTAATAAATCGCAGTGCTGCGTAAATTTTTTTCGAATACTACGCACTCGCGCATTTTTTGCGCTTTGTTCAACAAATTACCTGAATTCTCTGTATAATGAAATGAATGAATTAAATGGTATATTTCAAAGCAGCTGGAATACTAAATTTTAAAATACGAGCAATATCGAAACGACAATCGTACTAGAATTTTGTGCTATTTAAGTGCTCGTAATACCTGACAGTTTAAATTTCGGGGCGCTATCCCTAATGCCTATCCCTAACGCTTTGTAAAGAGCTGAAGTACCAAATTTTAAAAAACGAGCATTATCGAAATGACAATCGTACTAGAATTTTGTGATTTATCGACAAAAGTGATTTATCGACCATTATCGATGGTCAAAAAATGGATTTAGCACGACGAAACACCATACAACGAAGCGATTTATCGACAGTGAACGTGGCCACGTAGTTCTACATCCACGTTTGGCGCGGATGCTAGGCCAACAATTGGTCCCACGAAAAAGGCCGGAATGGCCGCTCTCAGGTTTCTCTCTGCTATAAGTTAGAACGAGAGAAAGTATGTTTGTTTCATTTCAACTTATTGCACTAGTGCAGCAGTGCAGCGAAAAAGAACAGGTCTAGACATATATGTTGTGAGATTGTTGACGAACATAATCGAACACTAACGGAATTAGCCGAAGTTTATGTACTCTCCCTTTACCGCAAATTTCAGATGCTCCTCTCAGAAAGCTCTGTCTATCTATTCATATGTCTATGTATATACATTGTATATGTGTATAGAGAAAGTGGACGGCGACTACGTCCGGTCGGTAACTATACATGGTTCGTATCTGCGCTATGGTTCATGTCCGAACTATTCATCCCATCTTATATTCCGCATATATTCCATTTTTTGGGATATATGTTTATTAATATTAATAATACGTTTTTACACGCAAACGTATGTTATAAGAAATCTTATCACATGTTATGTGCGTATAAATTATAAGTGTGCCGCAAGCTAAAGAATATCTTTTTAGCTTCTTATTAAATTTCTTGTTGCATATTTTCTGCGATTTTTATTTCATTGTGTAGTTTCATTAAATTGATGTTCGTCATATATTCTTTACACTTCTTTTTGAGTTTCTGAAAATATCATTGTTAGAAATTTTTTCCAAGTATGTTTTTGAATGGATGGACCACCCTTGATGTCCCTGTTGAAGTTTTACAAATCGTGATTTCAGGCATCTGTAGAATTTTTCTCGATGTTTGTAAAAAATTTAAGCTTCCCTTCACGGAGTAGACGGATCGAAGGATCGTAGCTCTTCTTAAGTAACTCACAACCCTTAATCGTATTTTAGATGCAATTGGCATGTGTCAACCCGACCTTTTCAGCGCCCTAAATGAAATCGAGCGAGGCAAGGTTCTAGAAGCCGATAAGCGCGATAAATTTTCTTATCGCATCGCGCGTTTTATTAAAGATATAAGGTTAAGTTCGAGGGTCTCCACCGACCCGACCCGAGGCTCTTTTGCGATGATCGATCAGGCGTACTCTCAGCGACTTCCGTATGACAGGACGGGCAGACCTTGTCGTACGACTCTTTGTATGTTTAAGTTATTTTCGAACTTATTACAGTTCTGCCCCATTTTTCCATAAAAAAAAGGAATGGCTTCCGACCTCGTGGCATTAGACATTGACGCTCGTATCAAATGCTCTTTGCGGGTTGCGAGCAGCCTACGCGGCAAGTTACATCACCGATACAAGGGGGCTCGTAATTGCCATACATGGCAAAAATGGAGCACGAGTATAATTAACGGATGGCTCGGTTAACAGCGCGTACCGGGCAGGATATACGCCCGTAATTCATTTACCGATATCGTGGGCAGCAACATCGGCTGTAAATACTTGGAAAAAGACGAGGCGGAGGAGCATTCAATCACTCTAAAAATAAGACGATTCAGGGGCAAAAGCGAGGATAATGTTTAGCATTAAGGAGAAATTAAGAAGACGTTAAGGACAACCACGACCAAACAGCAATTAAATTAATCGCCAATTAATTTAATCAGCAAAGCACGTCGTTTACAATCTTTTCTTTTTACGTATCAAAAAAATTTTAATTCTATCTATATTGATAACAAAATATTGTGAATGTTATTTGAGTTAATCACTGTTAAGTTAATTAAAGTTTGATAAAAATTATTCTAAATTGAATGCTTCGATAATACAAGATAAAAATTACGCTCTCAATGATGCAATTTATTAATCTATCAGTATATTATTATAATATCATTTAAATACAATATAATATATCGTTTATATACTCATAATAGCTATTTGCAAATCAAAGCTCTAAAAATTATGAGTATGCCTATTAATTAATTTTTAATCCTTTGGATTCCAATTTGGATTTACGGCTTCGCTGTAAAATCATTATTTCATTTTTTTTAATTGCATAATTGATAATTAATATATTTATAAGTATTTATAAGTATGTATAATAAATGCTTGTCTTTAAAAGACATTCCAATATTGTGCCCCAAAGAGTTAAACGAGATTCTACGTCTTTAAGAAAATTCCTCATTTTCTCGCTCTTAATTTCCAAGAAATTTACCAAGTTTTAACAATATACGCAAAATAGTGATAATAAAGCATAAATTTTTATTTCTCGTAAATCACGACTCCTTTTTTTATATTCGCTCCGAAGTATCGCAACAATACCGTCCGCGAGATGCCCGATCGAGATTCAAATCGAGGTTACACACGAGCCATCGTTTCGACGGCGCAGTTTTCACGGAACGAACGTAATCGATCTACCTCACGATCGTGCAACCGGCTCGACCGAGCCTCTCGCTATCGGCATGATCGTTGAACAGCAATCGGCGATCGCCGCCGGATATACGTATATCGCGCGCGTGTGCGTGCGCGCGGCTATCGCTCTTTGCTGCCTTTATGGGCACGCATGCGCGTCACATTCGGGGAAAAAGCAGTTTTTCTCCGAATATCAGATGCACCGGTACGTGTTTCGCCTCTATGCCGTTTCACACGTGCGAGCGATGACGACCTGTGTCGGCCGAGTTTTCTTCAGCCGCGTGAGAGGTCGCCCACCGATGTTAATCACTCTCTGCGATAATAACGCGATTTTCTAGCTAATTATACTGCTCTATGGAGTATGTATCTCCATGTAGACACGTACTGATATTATCGTTCGTTGCGTTCTACATTCCGACAGTGTTACATCCGTATTTTTTTACTCATTATCGTAACCTGAAAGAAACTAGAATAACTATCTTTGTCACAAAATGATAAAAATATGATTTAGCGTTAAAAGAATACGGAAACAAACGGCGATGATGAAAAGAATCAAGTCGATTGTCGAGTCATTAATAATTGCGTTTCACGTCTCTGTTTTATGGAAAAGCGACCGATTCACGCGTTGAATTTCGCGGCACAAACAATGACTACTATATTCACTGATTTCATTATCGCGTTGCCCCAGCGATCGTGATTGTCAAAATATGCGATAAATTTTTTTTAAGCTTTTTGCGAAGTTAATCGCGCCTCTCAGACCGATTCGCAAGAATATGCGACGATCAAAGTGACTGGTAGATGCAGCTGTTTTGCCGCCACATCTTTTTGGCGGCAAACCGGCGGGCAAGCGTGGCGTGAGCGTGGCACACTATTATTCGGTACTCGTGAATCGGTCTGAGAGGAACCTCGCGAGAGATAACGATCTCATCATGTCAGGAAGCGTGCTGAAGTTCGCCAAACTGTCGGAAAAGGCATTTCCACCGACGAAGGGCTCGGAATATGCGGCGGGCTACGATCTACGGAGGTACTTCATTCTCCAGACAATACTGACTTTTATCATTGTCTTTTCTATTGCTCTGCTCTACCAAGTGCTAGGAGCTGTAATTAGCATGATAAGAGAGTGACAATCGATCTGCAATTACCGAATTAGAGATATTTAGAATATTACGTATAAATAACTTTGATAAATAGTTGAGTAACCTAATAAGCCTGGAGAAAGCAAGGGAATCAGTCTTTAATTATTGATAATTATTGATAATTAATGTGCTTGATGAATATTGCAACATTTCTCTGCCTAGAATAATTGTTAAAGTTTGACGAAGGAGATTAGTAAGTTTCTAATAAATACCTTTGTTTCTATGTGTACAGTGCGTACAAGTATATTATACCAGCTCGTGGCAAGGAATTAGTCAAGACTGATTTGCAAGTGGAAGTTCCTTTTGGCACGTACGGCAGGATTGCACCACGATCTGGCTTAGCATGGAAAAATCACATAGATGTTGGCGCAGGTGTAATTGATGCAGATTATCGGTACGTATAGTTTTCACAGAGAACGGTCACGTCAAAAATGCCAAAATGTTAGTTTCTTTATTTTCTTTTTTTGTTAACAGTGGTAATGTTGGTGTAGTACTATTCAACCACAGTAATGAGGATTTCGAAGTTTCACCTGGTGATCGCATAGCTCAATTAATATGTGAAAAGATTACATATCCTAAAATAGAAGAAGTAGATACCTTAACTGACACGAGTAGGGGTGCAGAAGGATTTGGCTCGACAGGCATGAAGTGAAGAATTTAACATGAATCTGATTTACTTAATTCTTACTTATAAAGACTTGTTTGATTTACTTATTATACATTAAGCCTTTTCATATCCTATATAAATAAATACATTGATATTTTGATAGAATATAGTCTCTCTCTTTATTTCTTAGAACCACTTGTGCCTATATATTTGATTATAGCATACATTCCATTGATATAAACATATGTACAGATAGAAAAAAATATAAAAATTTGAAGGCTTTTAAATATTTGAGGAATTTTGCGTAGTTAATGTTTTGAAGAGAATTAGAATTAGAATTTTAAAAATGTACTGATTAGAGGCTATATATTTTTGAATTGTTCATGTCTTATGTCCCCTACAATCTTGAATATAACAGTTTTAGAAGTAGTGATGTGACATCCTATGTCTCGCATTCTCTGTGAAAGAAATATTTAAATGATAGATATAATAATAAAGGATAGCAAGCTTAATATTATATGGATATATTTTATGCAACATACCTCGAAAGCTAGTATTCTGTCTTCCTGAGTACGTGACGAACAACAATCTGCCACTATATGAACCTCGTAGCCGTACTGTCTCAAGTTTATAGCTGTATTTTCTATACAGACATGTGTTTCAATACCTATGAGTATAATAGACTCTGGTTTTTGTCCGTTGCAAAGTGTTGCAAGCTCCTTATTAATCTGAAGCAAATAAACTCACATTATATAAATGTAACAAAAATACTATTTATAAAACAAGAAAAGCTTATACTTACTTGAGGAGTACACATACTAAACTGCGTCTTCGCGAATGGTCCCTTGGCTCCAGAGATATCAAATTCAGGTACAATTTTCCCCAAAGATTTTGGAATCTGTTCGGAAACTAGCATGGGGACATTCATAATTTTCAGAACATTGATCTGCAAACAATCGCATTTTATATTACGACAATGTATTAGTGCAACAACATCAATTTAAGAGTGGGTAATATTATATAGTTATGAGAAGTAACACAACCTAAACGTATGTTTCTGATACAATGTAAATAATAATGTGTAATGATATCAATTTACCAATTTCGTTGAGTTTTGAACCATCTTATCGAATTGGAATATAGTCTTTGCGAGTTTTTCCTGAACGCCGCATATGAATAGTGCAGTCTTTCCTTGCCGGAGTATAGCTTTTGCAGGATTTATAGTCATCATTGCAGTTGTTATTTACGTTATTTAATTTCAGCGTGTGCAGAAGATACAACGCGACAGTTTGCGTTTCGCGAAAACTGAAAAATACTGGAAAGTAAACTGTACTGTATAACATATATAATATGCTTATACATATATGTGCAATATAGTCATGTGAGCTAATTGTAAAATCATTATCAATGTTATCAGCAAGTAATTTGACATGTTTTAAGTAAACAGCGAAGACTAAAAATAAACGGTTTTTGTAAAATATGAAATACAAAATATTTCAGTATTGTTTCCTTTCCTTTAGTGTGGTAATACAATAATAATATTTAATTTAAAAAATCACATAAAAAATATTTCAAAGTTGCATAACAATTAATATGTAAAAAGATTACGTATTCTAAAATAAAAAAAGCAGATATTTAACTGACACAAGGGACATAGAAGAATTTGGCTTGACATGTACAAAGTAAATAAAAATTTTAAGATAAACTTAACTTATTTGACTTACAAAGACTGATTTACTTATTATACATTAAGCCTTTTGATATATAAATAAAATGCGTTAATATTTTAATGCAATACAGCCTCTTTATTTCTTAGAATCATTTATGACTGTATATTTCATTGTAGTACATAATATAAACATATATACAGGTAGAAAGATATGTATAAAAAGAATTTTTTAAGAGCACTTAAATGTTCGAGTTAGGAACCAGTCCTGTGTATGCAGTTGGTGTTTTAATGAGAGCCAGTACATTTTTGAATTGTTCGTGACTAGCATTCCGTACAATCTTAAATATAACATTCTCAGAAGTAGTTATATGACAGCCTATGTCGCGCATTCTCTGTAAAAAAAAATATTTAGATAGATTCAACGGAGGGCAGCAAGTACATATGGATAGATCAATTGTGCAACGTACTTCCAGAGCTAGTAATCTGTCTTCTTGAGTTCGCGACGAACAACAATCTGCCACTGTATGAACTTCATAGCCCTGTTCTCTCAAATCAATAGCTGAATTTTCTACACAGACATGTGTTTCGATACCTATGAGTACAATAGACTCTGGTCTTTGTCCATTGCAAAGTGTTGCAATCTGCTTGCTAATCTGAAAGCAGTACCCATGTTTAAATGTATATCTAACATTAATATTATTATAGGACAAGAGAGATCTATGCTTACTTCAGGAGTACACATATTAAATTGCATCTTTGCGAAAGGTCCCTTGGCTCCAGAGATATCAAATTCAGATACAGTTTTCCCTAAAGATTTTGCATTCTGTTCGGTAACCAGCATGGGCACATTCATAATTTTCAGAGCATTGATCTGCAAACAATTGCATTTTATATTACGACAAATCTATTGCAACAATATTAATTTAAAAATGAAAGACATATATTTATGATTTCTGTTATGATATATACATATAATTATGAAAAATAACATAACCTCAACATGCGTTTTTTATATAATGCGAATCGTAATGTAGACTGTACGTAATGATAAATTTACCAGTTTCGTTGAATTTTGAACCATCTTATCGAATTGGAATATAGCTTTTCTGAATTTTTCCTGCACATCACATATGATCAGCGCTGTCTTTCCTTGCCGAAGTATAACTCTCGCAGGATTTATAGCCATCGTTGCAGTTGTTTCTTTGATTTTAGCGTGTACGGAAGATGTACAAATGCAACAGACTGCGTTTCGTGAAAACTCTTGAAAAACACTGGAAAATAATCATGTACGACGTATGTATGTACATACACGACGAGCTTTATATGTACGTGATATAGTCATGTGACATCCGGAGTCCAAGGTTTCATTATCAATGTTATCAAGTGATTTTAGCGCGTGCTAAATAAATAGTGAAGGCAAACACTTTATGTATACAAATACGCAGTTTACGTTGGCGACCATTATTAAATATAATTTTCATTTTGATTGATAAGAAAATGCTGTTTCTAATGTCCTTATTTCATTTATGAATGAAAAGTTGACAAATAATCATATATTTAAATGTTAACAATAAGAACACAAGGCTTATTGTTAGATTTTCGCATAAATGAGGCTAGGTGATTTTGTCTTGCTTCATCGTTTTTATCGAATTTACGTATCATCCCTATATAATAATTCTACACGCGAGTAGGAACAACGCATATTTGCATCTCGCGTTTGTTTTCGCGTTGCATGTGCGGATGTGTATGCGCCATGCATCAGCGCAATGTTATCAAATCGAGAGAAAGATCCACACATACATCGCGCTCAGTTACGGCTATATTTCATCGTAAAAATGGTGCTGTTATAAAAATGTAGAAAGCGTTATTAATAAAGACATTAAAATCGTTTCGTCCTCCTTCCCTCGTTCTATTTTCTTTGACTGTTCAAAATATATCTTGTCATATAGAACAAATTCACACGGCTTTTCAGAGAATGCCTCGCGTTGCGTCTAAATTAATCTTAAAAGGCATTGTTAACAAAATAAAAAAAAAAAACGTCAAATATGTTTTGTAATATTTTTACGTAAAATCATTTTGTAAACGATATTAGGCAAAGGAATAATTAAAAAAGTCACAATGGATAAAATATAATTCCACATAAACGAAATAAAATTAAAATGTAATTTCAAATGTATTTATTACATAGAATAAGTAACATCTCTTAAAATATATAATTTGTACGCGAAATGATTTGAATTTAAAGAAATATGTACAATATTTGAAGAAACTCTCTCTCGAAATTTGCAGTAAATTCTTAACACGGAATGCGCAGCATCTTTAAAATGCATGAAATATAGGATTCGCGATGGAAATCATCCCGAGTACGGATCTGCCAAGGCGGACCGTGGTGCGCATGTACCGGGAGATCCACGAGAGCGCCGCGCGCGGTGGGGTTCCCTCACTCAATCTGGGGACACTGGCTCGACGAAGCCGCGCGAAGGTGGCCGAGGGTGCAGTAATCAAACAATGCCCCGACTGGTCGGGTGTGCGCGTCGCGGCTAGGAACGAGAGGCTCTCGAGAGGACGCGAGATCGTTTGAGGCGGTTTCGTTATGAGGCTCGCGGGGTCCGGTTAACGCGCGTCTCCGGGTGCACTCTCTGTCCCCCACATCTCGTCTCGTCGCGTAGCGAACGTGCAGGAAGACCCCCCCGCAGGATGGCCGTGGAACCTCGCGTGACCGGGAACGCGAAGCCCCTGGTGCCGCTCTTCACCAAGGCGTCCGACTGCGTCAACACCAGCTGCTACTGGTAAGCGACTCCTGCACTCCATCGGCGACGGTGGCGTCGGTGGCGTCGGTGGCGTCGTCGTGCCCCGACCCGGTCGGCCCACCGATCGATCCTCGGACAAACAAACGCGTCGTATTGCGGCATGCACCGTGCTCCGATCGATACTCCGTTGCGACGCTGCGAGAGCGCGCGCGGCGGCCGTCCGCGCGGCGCGTAATTCGAAATTTATACTAATGTTGCAATATGTCGTAATGTTTCGGTTATCTCGCGAGAATCTTGTTGGAACATTCTAGATTGGCTGAGCTCTTTTTGATCGGTATTCACAGTCCGTTTTTATTTCAAGACAGTCTTAGGTAATATCTTGAGATGCTAATACTCTCTCTGATTGGTTTAGAATTACATACGACTGTACTTAAGATTATCTTAAAAAAACTGACTATGCATATCGGCCTCTCTCTCTCTTTCTCTCTTCAATCTCTAAGTTTCGAGTTCCAAACATAAAGCACCAATCTCCAAGCTCTTTCTTTCCTTGTCCCTCGCTATCTGATTACAAGATTTAAGAATTAATTGAGCGCAGTTTTGAAGGCTGAATCACTTTGGAGTCAACGATACTTTTGTCCAGTGAATTTAATTTATTCCGCACAAATCTTGAGTCCGTAAATACGCAAAGATTCGTCGTAAATATGTACGCGACTCACGGCGAGATTCTCAGAATCGACAAATTTCGAGATACGCAAAGTAGCAAGTAACCTATTTCAAGGAGATCGATAGATATATAGGTCAGAGATTTAACGGGAGCTTTTTGTGTGCGACCGCTTATTCGCGTTTTCCGCCCCAGCCGCTTTCTGCGAAGTGAATTTTTGTCTCGCAGCAGCCGTCAGTATATGTTACAGTTGTGCCGGCAGCACCTCACGTTCACGTGCCTCGTTTAAACGGCGCGAATGCACGGGCCTGCTTTTATTGCAATTAATAATGTATGCGATAAATAATGCGCACGAAATGTGGCGGCACGCGAAGCCCGCTGCGCCGCGCTTGCACGCGAACACTGATTATGGCGCGGTTTAATTTTTTTTCTCGTAATTGCTCGGAACACGTAACCGGGTTGGAGAAGCGATTCCTTTCAGCTTTTTACTAATACCCGCAATTATCCAATTTAACATAGTTGCCCACTGTGTTCATCGACGCTTTTCTTTGCGACTTTTGCTATTTTCAGAGCGATTTCTTGCGAGTTTTGCAATTTCTAGAATGATCCTCCCAAAAAAATTAAGCTTCTTTTGCTGCAATATTTTTCTATTATTAGAATATTATTCTTTGTATTTTCTTTATTGCGCTGTAATAATGTATGTTTGTAATGTGTGTTTTTAGTATGTAAGTCTCATTTGACGTGTACTCTATAAAATGCAATTTAATACTTTCTTAATCTTATCTCTATTATTCTTATTAATATTATCTTGTAATATTATTAATTATTTTATTTTAATAATTTATATTTTTTATGAAGTTTACAATGATGCACATAGATATTAAATACGTATACATTAATGTAATCTTTCTTTGATTTTTTCCTAAATATAATTAAAACTTTTTATTTACGAATTGATATACGTATGTCAATTTAATTGATTTTCTTGTTTGTGTACATATATGTGATAAAAATAATAAATACAATATTTCATGAATTTTGTGTAAATCCGTAAAAACGAATCGGTAAATTATCCAAACGTTGATCGACGATAAAGGACGGTATGTATCCAATTTCAGCGAAGAAAACGTATGGAAGCTCTGTCAAGACGTAGCGACTAGGCATCCTTCCGAATTGCAACATTGTCACGTCGTTTTCGTAAGCAACCCACGACGAAGCGTACCCCTTTGGCGTCAACGATCAGGGAAGGACGAGGACAAATTAGTCGTGTGGGTTAGTACCCCAGCGGGACGATAATTAAGTTAAAGAACGCCACGGTGCCCCCACGCCAACTGTTTCACGAGAACGTTGCCCTGTCTCTGCAGGACTACCATGCTATTCTCATCTACGCGCCCGACGAAAGGGCGGTGGTGTACGACTTAGAAAGCTGCCTGCCGTTTCCCACGCATTTCTGGAAATACGCGACCGAAACCTTCCGTTCCGACGAGGCGCTGCGACCGGAGTATCACCGGAGATTCCGTCTGGTACCCGCCAGCGTGTACCTGCAACAATTCGCGTCGAATCGGCATCACATGAAACGCAAGGACGGCACTTGGATCAAGACACCGCCGGATTATCCTCCGATTTCGACACCAAGTACGTAGGAAAGTTGTGTGACCTGCGAAAGATTTCTTGACCGACTCTCGAAGCATCCTGACCTCTTGGAGGTATCACACCTTCGGCACGAATGTGAAAATGGGATCCTTATAACGAATACTTCTTTCCTAACATCATCTTCCAACGTCTATTTCTTCTAATTATCTCTATTTTGAGTTACACCATAATTTTCCAAACTGCATGTATGTGTGTGTGTGTGTGTGTGTGTGTGTGTGTGTGTGGAACGATCTAAGACTTTTTTACTTTTTATTCATCGGCTGGATTTCATACGTTTCAGCCTGCAAGGATAATCTCGACTCGTTCATCAACATGGAACCAGGAACCGGATTAGGCGGTGTAATGAGTTTGAAACAATTAGTTAACCGATTTTATAGGCCAAATGTCAACACACCGGCGCCGACGCCGCCTCAACCGCAAGCCACGGCAACTTAAATCGCGAGTCGCGACAGCGACGTTCGTACGCTAAACATCTTGGAAATCAATTGTATGGCCTAAGGAAATTGGTTTGGTGTCTGCACCTTCGTGGGCTAAAATACTTGATCGAAATTTGATAATAATGTTAGTTAATTGCTGCTAACTATGGCAGAATTTCAAATATAAAGTCGTTGTATTGCTATTTGAGCGGGGTTCGCTCGGAGACCGAGCTAAATTAAATTTGTTATCGCGTTGTGATACTTTGTCAAAGTTTCGTCACATCGTGAGTGGACGTTAGACAATTCGGATAAGTTTGTCAATTGTTATCTATTATTTTCTTGTCCCTCTACCTTAACACGAAAACTTTTGCGCCGTAACCTTCGGATAGCGTAATAAGTACATACATAAACCAATAAGTATGTAACAATTATCAATGCAAGTATTAATTATTTATTCGCTATTATTAACCGATTCTAGGTAGAAAGATTTATAAAATTTTCATGTTTTATCCATAATCAAAACCTACATATATTGATAACAGAAACACGCACTTTTTGCAATATAATAACGAGATTGACGTCTTATTCTCCAATCGAGCGATTTGGCTTACTACGCGCATGAGGAACGATTCTGCTGAGCTGCTTTTTGAATACTCTCGATAAGTGCTTATGCATCGTATTAATGGACTCCATCGAAATCCATTTTCTCTCTTCTACTAAAATCTCCCCTTGCAAAATTTTTCCGGCAAATGTAGCACATCGCATTCGATCACCTTTCTGAACTACTCGAATCGTATTTTATATACCTAAGTACTTTCGTCTCCATGCCATAAAGCGATATTTCTCACGGCTTTATTCTGTCAATGGTGTTATTATAATTATTGTGTCAAAGACTGATGTATTTACCGAGAATTATCCGACTTAATAGAGATCCCTTTGTCTATTGGCGCGTGCTTGAAGCGCGGGACGCGATTAAAAGCGCTTATAATTACTGTGCGATCGATGTAGTAAGGTCAAGAACTTAATCTTTGCGACGTAACGTAATTATTACGATTATTGTAATTCTTGTGATACTTTACACTTTCTACTTTGAATACCTACGCTATACTTACCTACTGTTTATACTAAAAGCCGATTCTTAAGAGATACATGTTCGCTTGTTGAGCGGCTTCCCTAACTGGCGTATTATATTAACCTGAATGAATACGCGAACATCGTCACGCGACCAATTGTTAACATCGAAGAACCTGTTGACTCAACGAATGCACGTCGCATTAGTGACGATAGGAACAAGCTTAACAACGAATGCTTTAAATTCATCAAATAAGATTATTAGCAAAAATATGTTCTATCCGTTAAGATTTAATCTTATTTTTTTATTTTACATAGAGATATTGAATATTTTGTTAAGCCTATACCATTCGATTTATTACCTCGAGACATTATCGTTAATGTTTTTCTGCGGATTTGCGATTAGCTCTTTGTGTTTCAAGTATGAATAAATAATATACATTAAAATATTTGCGATTACGGTGCAGCCTTGATACATCAGAATAGCCAGTTAACTTGGATATAAGTGCAAAATAGGTGTAAAATGCTCACCACCTCCGATCAGCATGATGTAACCTTGGAACGCAAAGGGTTAAATCGCGTGTTATGTTATGCGCATTTTATCAGATGCGACAGCCTTGAAAGTTCAGCCTTTGTGCAGACTTTCTTCCCTCGACCCTCGATGTACTTTATATTATTTAATAATGGTGACGATGTGGAACGTCGCAACTTCAGAAATATATTTTATATTAATTTCTATTTTAATTTCGTTGTTATTTGCTTTATTCGGACGAGTGCAACTGGGAAGTTTATCAACAAGCAATTATTATCCAACTATCGATTCGACGAGTCAGTGCTACAAATGGTTTGTCATTCGTGAAAAGTACGTATCCACCGGTTGGGTCGATAGTTTTAAGAGTTCGTCCACTCTTTGCCTTCCAAAGTCTCTCACTAGTTCACTCTATCTTTCTCATTGACACATGTTTACCTCCAATTCGCATATATCATGTTATTACGAGCGTACGTACTTGTAAGTGGAAGAGTTTACGGTTTCGAAGTATCTAGTCACCGAAAATCGCTTCAGTGTAAATCGTGCGACAGCAGTCTCCACGACAGGTTTTCTTTCAATGGACGCGCAACGCGTGGTAAATTCGGGACCGATCTTCTTAGCGAGTAATCTCGACTTTATCAAAAGATAAAAATACCGAAAAAAAGATTCTCTTTATCGTTCAGACAAGATATTGCTAAATATATCAGAGCAGAATTATTACGATTATGATATATATATTGTACACATATACATATATATCGATATTTCATATTTATTATACAGATATATTGTAATTATATTGTATCGATTTCGATACACCGATAAGAGTTTAGTCGGAAATGTTAACTTATACAATGTTTTATATATATACATATATATTATATATATATTTGTCGGCGTTCGGTGACATATTCTCTTACCATTGTCATTTACGACCTGTAAACGCCTGGACTTAAACATCATAAGTCTATTACCCACGTTTTCGCATATTTGCAGAGAATCATGAAAACTTCTTTACGACCTTCTCCTTTCGAGTATATGATGGGTTATTACAATAAATGGATGCACTCCGTTCGTCTAAGCTTCGAATTTTACAAAATATTCTTAAGCTTTCTGATTATTTCCTAAAATCCTATCCTTACCTTTTTTTAACTATTAACCTTTTCGGTTATATAAAAAAATATTAAGATATTACTAAGGATGTTACTAATATGTTGAATAAAAAATTTATAATATATTACTTTGAAGCAGTGTATTAACTGGAAAATATAACAAAATAAGGTAATATACATAGTGGCAAGAGGGTTAAAAAATATATTTTTGTAAACAAAATACGTACGTAAAAATTTTTAAAGTATTTAATACGACATATATTAAAGTAATTAATTAATGAAATATAAGATACTTGTGTGCATATATGTATAGAACTGTATTTGTCTAAAGTATCTAAATTGAATGTATAATTAAAATATTTGATTTTAATTAATCCAATGATTAATTAAATTTATACATATAAATATGGGATTGAAATTTATTGACATGTATTGATATATACATGTATATATTTATATGTATGTATATATATATATATATATATATATATATATATATTGTATATATAATTTATAATTTATATAACTGAATAATATACATATAATTACAAATCCAACAATTTCCTAACAAGATGATGAAATTTATAATACATTTATAATACATTTTATTCTTTTTATTAGACACATTTGGGATTAAAATTATAAAAGTAAAAATTTTTCTTTAAAAAAATATATATATTTTAATTTAAGATATAACAAAAAAGATATTAAAAATAACTTAATGTATACATCATAAATATATAATTCTTTTTGATCTTTGATTAGAGGAAATACTCTTTAAGAAACAATTAATTTATTTCTGAGTAAAAGAACAAAATACAGATTTTAAAAGTGATTAAAGTAGAAATATATTGGTACAATAGATATAAAACATAATTCCTACATAGTTTTATATTTTGCATTTATAATAACAAATGTTGCAGTAAATGCAACATACATTCATACAATTAAAATATATCTATATCTATGGCACAATTATATACATATATGTAGAGATTTATTTTACACTTTTAATATATGTATATATATTTCTCAGTAAATTTGCATGTTAAGGTAAAATTATGAAATTATAGAACTATGGAACTATAGAAATATGGATAACTATTTGTTTACTAAAAATAATTCTTTTTAACGATTTCTTTTTCTTCGAAAAATGTAACATTTGATCTTGATCTTGTAAGGACAAGGCTTTTTAGGAATATTCTAGTCTTCGTTCCCTGAATTATTTTTTCCACATACTTGCTAAATCGCTCGTGAAGGCTTAGCTCGATATTGTAATTAAATTATCAGGGTAATCGCTTACCCATCGCTATATACACGCTATAATTAATATAGAATGGAGCTGAAGAAGATACTTGATCTTTTTTCCATTTTTTATACGTAGCTCATGAACAGATAAACCGTATCACATCAATATAATCATTTTGAACAAACTTGTACATTTATATATTGATATCAATACACCAAAAATAATTTCTTGAAACAAATTTTTATATTTTCTAATTGTAAGTACGTTGATTTTTTAATTGACCACAATTATTTATATTTATCTTAGAAATCTACTTATTTGTAATTAATATATAAAAGAAGACTAATGTATGTCTTTTACGCAATCAAATTAACAACGTTTATCAATTATTTATAAAAGTCTTATAAGAATGTTTTATATTAGAAAATTTACGGTGTTATTGTCAATTTTTTTTAATCGTTAGGTGAATTTTTTAAAAGAGTGCTGTACATTTGATATTAATGATGGTGATATTAGGCAGCTTTGTTTTATCGTATTAATCACATTGGCCACTTGCATATATAATATATTATATACTTGCATACATAATATATAATATGCATAATAATATATGCAGAAAGAATTTAATTATTAATACTTTGATATAAAGTTGTAAGTTTAATAAAAGTAAAGGCTATTTTGAAAAAGTAATTAATTTTTCATTAAATTTCCTTTTTTAATTAAATGGAACAGTTTGTTCAATGTAGACGAACATTTTCAAAAATTATCTATAAAATGTGATTTGCGTGTACAATCTAAGAAACAAAATTATTAAAAAACAACATCAAAATGATTTAAAAAAGTTTGCTGTAAAAATTCATAGACAATAAACTCTAGTTATTCAAGCAATCAATTCTAGATAGAAAAGTGATTATTGATGACAAAATGTTAAAATAGCATTCAATGGAAAATTTCAAGCTTCCAAGCTTCGTACGTAGATCTTTGTACTGAATCTTAGACATCATCATATTCGGTCCTTTTGGCACCCGACTGATCGGCTTGCGAGCTGGAGTCTTGGAACGCCTGGAACATTTACTCGGTCATTTCTTCAAATTCCAATGAAACAGCTGACTCAAACGACTGAGTTTCAAGAAATGGAATCTAAGATGCAAGAGAAAGATCGCAACCAGAATGTGAAACAGCGCATTACATCTCAGATAGTCACTTCCACTGATAATCGCAATAATGCGGTGCCGTTCAAGACTAAAGAAAAAAGGAAACAGACTTGCGATGGTAGATATAGACCGATATTCAAAGTCAGTTCTCATATTTAAGATCATCTTAAGTACAGTTTTATGTGGTTCTAAATCAATCACAGAGCCGTAATAGCATCTTAAGACATTACGTAAGACGGTCTTGAAATAAGAACTGACTATGAATACCGGCCATAAAGCGAATACATCTGTCTTCTCACCACGTATACAAATTTGTCACCAATCAAAGAAATGTCGCCTCTCGAATCACGCAATAGAAAGCTTTGTACTGAAGATCTTATCTTCCATACGCACTATCAAAGTAAATAAATATTTGGTGTTTTACGCGATTTGATTTTCAATCGGTGAGGGTCACCCCCATCAGGGTGAGAGTCTATTCGAACGTTAGGACGAGATCGTCTCCTTCCAATCTCATGCCTAGGTTGATCTGAAGACTCTTGATTTTTCCTGCTCTAGGTGCTTGCACAACCATTTCCATCTTCATGGCAGATAGCACGACTAATGGTGCACCTTTTTCTACGGTATCGCCAACTTTTACCCTAATGTCGATTACTTCGCCAGGCATCGGCGCTCCCAGCTGATTGTTATCACCCTTTATCGCTTTCGGATGTACATGTAATTCCTGCATAGAAAATGAGAAAATTCGTATTGAATTTTGCATTTGAGGTATTCATTTAGCCTCAATCTAATCGCAATTTTATTTTAATTAACTTCAATTTCACTTTCAAATTTCGTTTTAATCTCAATCTAACACTTCAACTTTATTTTAATTATAACTTAAATCAAGTATCAATCTGATGATACAAAATAATAAAACTGAAAGTTTCGTTTACCTTAACAGCCTCTTTATCCTTGATGAATACAGATCTCAGTTGACCATTCATCTCGAAGAATACTTCGCGTTCGCCATTTTTCGTGAGATCTTCAGCAACTGCCAAGGTTTTGATACCGAGAGTTTTGCCCTTCTCAATCGTGACATCGAACACTTCACCTACTTTAGGTCCCGTGAGGAAAATTCTTGTCTCCAATTTATCTACCGGGCCAAATTGCTCTTTGAAACTCAAGTAATCTGTCGTTACTTTGGGATAAAGTGCGGCCGACATGACGTCCTTCTCCGTGACATGCGGGTGAGATTCTTTTAGCTCCTTCTTCAGGGTATCGAAGTCAAGAGGTGCCAAACTCGCGCCTGGTCTACCTTGTACGCGTGGCATGTCCTTGAGAACTTTTGATCTAGTCAAATTACGAATGTAAATTAAATTCGATGAAAGGATTTATTCAAGAAATTAACATCCATGTAAAACCTTACCTGAGAGGTTCAGGGAATCCTCCGTGAGGTTCACCAATGGCACCCTGAAGAAATTCGACCACTGATTTAGGAAACGACAATTCTTCGGCCTTTTCGAGAACATCATCGGCGGACAATTTATTTTGGACCATGAATTGAGCCAAGTCACCGACAACCTTGGAGCTCGGCGTGACTTTGATAATATCACCGAGCAAGAGATTGGCTTGCCGGTATGCCTTCTTCACATCCTCGAAGAACTCGCCCAGACCGAGCGAGTAAGCTTGGAATTGCAAATTCGTATACTGACCACCGGGAATTTCGTTGAGGTAGACGTCCGCGTTTCCGGACTTCATCGTTGTCGTGCATTCGAAGGGTGCATAAAGCGTTCTTGTTTGTTCCCAATAGGCGGAATACTCCGAGACATCAGAAAGATCCAATTTCGTATCAATATCCGTTCCTATTATTAATTGAAAATTTTTCCAACTTTAGCACTAATTAAATTTTAATATAACTCCGATTCTTACTGTTAATAAAATTAATCTGAATAAACTGAAAACATGGCAGTATTATAACAGCAATTAATAAGCATAATTAAAGCTTTTTTATCATTTAAATTAAAGTAAAAACTGTTTAAGAGGCATTACGTGTAAGTACAAAAGATAAATAAAAAAAGTTATGTAAAATATTAATTATTTATAATCGCTCAAAATTAGAAGTCTATTGAACGATACCTTGAAGAGAAGCAACAACGGCGCCCATAGAAGGCTGGCTGGTCATGCCGGACATGCTATCAACGGCAACGTCCACGACATCGGCACCGCTCTTTGCACAGGCTAACATAGAGGCAACTCCGGCTCCAGCCGTATCGTGCGTGTGTATATGAAGAGGCACATCCGGATGCTTCTGCCTGATTGCGTCAATCAACATCTCGGCAGCATTCGGCTTGAGCAATCCAGCCATATCTTTGATCGCTAGGACATGAGTGCCCACTTTGACTAACTCGTCCGCCAAGTCGGTGTAATACTTCAGATTGTACTTGCAACGAGTCGGGTCACTTACATCACCCGTGTAGGAAATCGCTGCTTCGACAATGCCCCCAGCATTCCCAGCAGCTTCCATACCTAAAAAAAATTATTGAACAGCTTTACAGATCGATTTGAATTAAAATAAAGCAAGATATTTGCTTTGAGAATATCACTTCATTAGTTGCATTATATAATTAGACCGCTTTAAACTCACCGACGATAAGATTCGGCAAATAGTTGAGCGAGTCAAATACTCTGAAGATGTCCATGCCAGTCTTCACAGCTAGTTCACAGAATTTAAAGACGACGTTATCGGGATAATTCGTGTACCCGACAGCATTAGCGCCTCTCAGTAACATTTGAAATGGAATGTTAGGAATAGCCTTGCGCATATCTTCCAGCCGTTCCCAAGGGCATTCATGGAGAAATCTTAAGGCCACATCAAAGGTTGCACCGCCCCAGTTTTCCAGCGAGTAAAGATTGCTGAATTTGTGAGCCACGAATGGAGAGATCATCAATAAATCGTGCGATCGTACACGAGTCGCCAAAAGGGACTGATGGGCATCGCGGAACGTAGTGTCCATTAAAAGGAGACCCTTGTTCTGTCTAATAGCCTTGGCAAAAGCTTCCGGACCTTGCTCTTTATAAATATGTCGGAATCCTTTTGGAGGATCCAATAATTCTGAAAAGGAGCACAGAAGGAGATTAGTTTGAGGTTTTTCTAAAAAGAATGAATTGTTATTTGGTACGTGCTGTTGTTAGTAAGCGTGAAGTGTTTATGAGAAGCGATGAATTGAAAACATTTCTCGTTGCTAATACATGAGAATAAAAATTTAATTATTCATAAAATAATTGTATTTACATAATCATTAATTTACTATTAAGTTATATTAATATTAGATGTTAAAATATTTTTTACATGTTTTATTTCTGCTTTTTGATTTTTTCAAGTAAATTTAATTTGAAATTTAATTTAATTTAATTACTTTATTTTAATTCAACATTTTTTAGTTATTTATTATTAATACTTTTATATAATTACATATAAAATATAAATATCGAAAGTATAAAAATGTTCATTTTTAAATATTATTTTAAATTCTACATAGCGATATTATTTTAAGTCCTACGTATTAAACTTTTTTTTTCGAAAAATTCTTCAAAATTTAGAATGAGAAAATATTTTATAAAATAACCGTAGCATTTGCAAATTAATATAGTATCATGAATTAAGTTAATAAATTAATATTTTAATATAATGTGGCAATATATGTTTATATTATTGTTAATGGCATTATTATATAATAATTTATTTAACACTGGTTTATACTCAATTATATTATAATTGGTTTATACTCAACTATATTAATTATATACAAATTTAGAAGAATAAAAGAATTAAATTTCATACGAATAACTTAAATTCAATAATAACTAAATTCTGCCAATCTGAAAGAATAATAACAAATTAAAAATTTTTAAATTTTTTAAAAGCTTTGCTATACTGTACCAATGTTCAGTTTTTAGTTTCTCAATCTGCACAATACTAAATCTTAAAATAATATAAATAAAGAAAAGGTATTATTCATATATACATATATATATATATATATATATATATATATATATATATATATATATATATATACATATATAAAACATTGTGTGTAGTCATACCTGGTACGTCAGGATCATTGGTCTCTTCTGCAGCTGCAAGCTTAGCAAAGTCTAAAAAAATTGCCAAACAAAAAAAATAAAAGCATGCGATAAAGAGAGAAGTGTGTACAAGAGGGAAATTAATATTTAAAGATGTAAGTTACTGTATAAAAATATGACAATGAGTCTTCAAGTTATGAAGATTTTCGGGATTTATCACGATTGAACTGGATTTATCCCATTCGTAAACGCATAGCGTATACCGATGATACTTTAAATATAAATTTTTTTTATAAACTAAAATATTGAATTATTGACGAATAATACTAATTATTAATGAAAAAACAGCATGCTTCTTTATTTGTTGTTAAAATAATGACGATAAGTAGAGACATATGAAGATGCTTTGTGAGCCCATTTACGAATTCGCGTCGTGTGCAGTGTGCTTAATGTAGCGCAGTGCAATAATTACGTTGGAATTTAGACACAAGAACACACCAAAAAGGAAAAAAAAAGTAGATTTTGAAACGGTTAAACCGAATGTTCCTATAAACCCAGCAAAAAGCGGAAACGGTTTGTTACTTGTAAGCAAAAAGGATGTTTACTATTTTTTCTGTAAATGATATTTTAACGTAATTATACAATATCACGATTTAATATTATTGCTTGGTTTCATTAAAGCACTAGTAAATCTTAATTGATTAAAACTTAATAAAATTTTTTAATGTGTAAAGTCAAGTGTTTGTAAATTTATAACGGTATTGGATGAAACAGAAGTATTATATAAGAAAACATAATAAATAAATTAATATATTTAATTATATATTTTTAAATTATATTTTTGATTAATTATTAATAGTTTTTAAAAATTAAAAGGAATTTTCAAAAATCTCAATACATAAACATTCACAGGATTAATTTGCAGCAACCTTCATATAAACGTTAATCAATTTGATCAGAGAATTAGTAGACATCCCGTTCACATAAAAAATAAAAGAAAAAAAAATACGATTCCTGTTTTGCTGACCCACGCATGAAAGCATATCCTCTGTACGCCTCTGCTCTAATTATGGCTAGAGTAATTTTACCACCTAATATGGACATTATCTAGTTTAATGCTTAATATTGAAATCTAATAGGACTAGGGTACGGTTTTGAAAATTTTTCTATGGTTACAATTTAAAGAGTATATCGTTCCAATTATTGCCATCGTATTCGTTGGTAATCGATCATGTACCTAGAGCAATCTGTGGAATATGCGGTTTGATGTCCGCTGGCTTCAGCTGAGTAGCTAATGGCGTGCTCGGGCCGTTCACTAAGACGGTACCGATGTAATTGAGCAGTTTCTGTGCTCGATTCTGGCTCGGCAGGAACTGAAAGAGCTGAGGATTTTCGTCGATAAAATATGTGTCGACGATACCGTTGAGGAACTTTTGATTCTCCAGGACATTTAGTAGAAAAGGTATATTCGTCTTTACTCCGCGCACGCGGAATTCACGGAGAACTCGATTCATCTTGGCGCAGGATGATTGAAGATCGCCGGCATGGGCGATTACCTGAACAAGTAAAGCATATTTGTATTCTTCAAATATAGATGAAATGATAAATACGTTAGGATCTCTTTGCAATTGTCATTCCTACATCGGAGTAACTTAAATCTCTTCAAAGTAATAGAAATTTATTAAATTATATTAATAAAATAATTAAACTATTGTTGCGCTTCCGCCGATCTGCCGCGTCGTCGCACTCCGACGGTTCACTACGGCGCACGATCCGAGCTCCGAACGCACTCGCGCTTCAAACACTCGCGGGACGCTCGCGTAAAGAAAACGAGTAGTCAGAAGGAAAGGAAACACTTTATTAAAACAGCAAGAATACAGAAAGATACGATCGCGACGCGTCCTCCACGAGAGGAGTCCAACGTGAATCTGCCCAAATGACAGCTCATCGTAAATAGCGATGCATTCACTTGACAACCGGCCGATCGATATCATCGATCGACCCGTCAGCTGTCTCGCGCGGCCGAGAGTGTAACGGGCGGCCGCAGCGCGCAACACTATCTATTATTTATAAAAATAAAATACATTTGATGACATACAACGATGATATTTTATATTTCTTACCTTGACAAGAAGCGAATCGTAATACGGCGAGATTATAGCACCGGCGAATGCGGAGGCTCCGTCCAGTCGAATACCCATACCTTCGCCAGAACGGAAGACTTCTATTCTGCCAGTGTCCGGTTGGAAGTTCTTAGCTGGATCTTCCGTTGTGACTCGACACTGAATTGCGAATCCTTGAGGTACGATTTTTTCTTGCGTCATACCGAGCTCTGGTAGTGTTATACCCTCGGCGATTCGAATTTGGGATTGCACGAGATCGATTCTAAAAGAAGAACGAAGATGATAAAGCGTGTAGTAATTGACGCTTGCATAAAGCAAACGTATATGGTTAATATTACGACTACATTTGATTATTACAAAAAAATTGAAGAGAAAAATGATGAAGAAAAATTATGTATTTTTGAAATGTCCATTTCATTACCCTGTTATTTCCTCGGTTACCGTGTGCTCGACTTGTAATCTGGCGTTGACTTCGATAAAATAAAAATTTCCAGATTCATCGACTAAGAATTCTACAGTACCAGCATTTGAATAACCAACGTGTTTTGCCAATTTCACAGCGTGTTCAGTCATTTTCTCACGAACTTTCGACGATAATGCTGGAGCTGGCGCAATCTCGACAACCTGCGTATTTTATATTTTGTAAAATTACTTAGATTGATTACTTTTTTATATTAATAGAATTTTTTCAAGATATCATATTCTGTTCATAATATAGAAAATCGACAAGTTCATTTGGACTGCATTTTACGATGTCGAGCTATTCTTAATTTGAGAACCATTATGTAAACCTGCAGACTATAATCATGAATCGTGTGGTTGCGTCATTGACCTTGTTTCGGACAACACGAACGAACCGCGGTGAATGTACTTGCCTTTCAAGCATCTTAAAAAATCCTTGAGGAAAAAATTCAATGAATTCTAATTTATTTACAGAATTGGAGAAAATTGCTAATGCAAAGCTTTTATATTATGTTAGCTTATATTTTCAGCGTATGTCATATATATACTTTTCGCGATCTACATTTTTGTATTCACAATCTCTAAGAATTTTATAATCTTATAAATTATCTTTATCTTGATTTTACAAAATGAGTTAACAAAATTAATTTATGCATATAAGTGCTACTAATTTTGATTGTCTAATTTTAATTGCTAATGATAGCTTTTTTAAAATCATTATTTATATTATCAAATCGATTGACAGATTTATAAGAGAACAATAAATATTGTGCTGAGAATATTATATTTAATATTATAATCAATATTTGAATCATGATGTTTTTAACTGATTGTTGTGTGCACTAAATTAACTAGAGTACTGACCTTTTGATGACGACGCTGCACAGAACAATCGCGTTCATATAAGTGCACGACATTGCCAGCGTGGTCCCCAAGTAATTGAACTTCAATATGACGTGGCCTCTCAATGAATTTCTCAATGAACATCGCGCCATTTCCAAAAGCAGCTGCCGCTTCGGAAGATGCACGATCGAACATCTCACGGACTTCCTCCATTTGTCTCACGACTCTCATACCTATGTGTTGATGAAATTTCTTAATAATGTTGCAGTAACAATGTGTATAATTTTAAAAATTTTTTAAATTTTAGGGAACGTTTTATATGACTTAGATTAATTTTTTTAATTTTAGCCAATAAGATTGAAATGGGTTTCTCATCTTTAATATTGTATTTACTTTATTAATTAATGATGATGCGTATTATATAATGTCTTATGCGAAACTATAATTAATAAATTTAACATGTAGCTTTTCTGTTAAAAATATAGTAACGATCGAATATAGACATAATTAAGATCTACTAATTTAATAAATAGTATAAAGGAAATATGTTTCTATTATATGAACAAATAAAATAAAATAAAAAATATTATAATATAATTTAGTCGATAAAATAGACTTTTGGTGATTATTTGCATTAATATTACATTGCATTAATATTACAAAAAAAATTTATTTTAACAAAAAAGATTTTCAATTATATTAGAAAGATATATTTCCAAATTATTATTAGCTACATATTATAATTTCTAAAAGAACTTTTTTACATATTTTTAAATACCCATTATTATGTCGTACACAAGTCGTTTGTCTGTCAGGTGTGCATGTCATTTCACGATATTATTGCCGAGTAATTGGTCGTAAATGTAGTTTCAATACAGGTAATTTTTACATTGTTCAATAATGAATTGACGCATATCCTATACGTAGAACGTTATTCAGCGGAAAAAACATTCTTTGTCCATATGATTCATATTTATGATCTTTTATGGCTACAGCCGATTATGTCGTTTCATGGTAAATTTACTTTCATTTTTAACACACGAATTTTAGCTTGTATATGTATAAATAATGTATATACAATAGTATAAAATCTTTTTCAAATTCTTTCAATCCGCTAATATTAAACTATATCGAATTATTTTTGCAGTAAAGAAGAAAATCTCTTAAACACTTTTGAGCAGAAAAAGATTACAAATCTATCGCTCTTGCATTTTAAAATTTAAAGTTTAATATTTAATTCTTTATAAATTATTTACAGTTTTGCGACGTTGTAAATATTTCTTTTAGATAAACTGAAATGTAACTGTATTAGTTCTTGAAACATACCTCGTCCTCCACCTCCGTATGCTGCCTTGAAGATAACCGGAAGACCGTGCTTCATGCAGAACTCCATCGCCTCGTCAGAACTTGTTACCGGCCCATCTGTGCCCGGAACGATGGGAACTCCAGCTTCAATCGCGGCTTGTCTAGCAGCTACCTATCGATTATATTACATTGTATTTGTTATGCTTTGATTATAGAATTTTTGAAATATTATTTAACTAAAATTAATTAAAAGATTTCTAGGATGCTGAGCAGTCGTACGAATTTTTTATTTACATTATTATGCTTGAAAATTTTAATTTGAAGTAAAACAATACATTAATTGGAACAAGCAATTTGTCGACAAGCAATTTATCATTACGAATTTTTAATATATCGAATAAGATATGTTAAATATTCTGTTAATAACGTATGTTACATAATATTTTATGTTAATATAATATTTTACCTTATCTCCCATTTGTTGGACGACTTTCGGACTAGGCCCGATAAATCTAATGCCAGCATTAGTGACCGCTTGAGCAAAGTCTGCTCTCTCGGAGAGAAATCCATAACCAGGATGTATAGCATCGACATTATTTTCTTTAGCTACCTGGATAATCTCAGAAATATTCAGATAAGCTTGAACGGGTGGTAGTCCTTTGCCTACTAAATAACCCTCATCTGCTTTCTGACGATGCATCTGCATCTTATCCTGCTCCGAATAAATTGCCACGGAGCGAATGCCAAGTTCCGTACAAGCGCGAAACACACGAATAGCAATTTCTCCTGAAATATGTCTACGTGTAAAGATTTTATACAAAATCGAAAGAACTCGGCATAACTTAACTTAAAGTAAGGCGTTATATGCTTTATTTAATTTCGCATCAGTTTTACTGCATCTTAATTCAAAACTGTCTAATATAATTATTATTAAAAATTAAGGGAATAGAAAAAAGGTGCTCTTCAATTAAACTTTTACTATGGAAAATTAATTTCAGCTTAGTTAATTTATTATAAAAAATCTTTATATAAACATGAAATTTTGTAAAATATTAATATCACAAAATGTTTTGAAAAATATTAATGTCCATAAAAAATTATATGTGTTTCAAAATTATTTTACATATTTATATGGACAATAATATTATAATTATTAGTCTCATAATACTTTTAAAATGATACTGTGAATATAGAAAATATGTGAATCGTGAAAGACATTGAGACGTATTACGTGAGTAAATTATGGTACACGGTTTAATCAAACGGAGTGCCTAAGATGTACTCGATTCTCAGTTCTATATCAAGAACAACGCTCTTTCACATGTTGATTAATCATGAAACCTTGCCCTACAAAAATCAACAAGTCACTGATAACATTCATTAACTCATCAATTTGAGCAGCATTGATATATCATACAGTGAAAGCAACGATGATTGCTTCCAATGAAAGTAGCAATTATTGAAATGTGTGTTAATTTATTTTTATTATTTTCTCAATATGTTACTAACAAGTTTATATATAGAATTACAAGTGAAATACAACATATCAAAGCGGAATACAATAAAAGAAAAAGAGATTCAAATTTTGCATTTAATTGCATATGTTGCGTTTGTAACCCCTTAAAACAATCATTGTAATGAATTTATGGCATTATCAACAATGGAATTATAATAATGCATGTAACGTATCCTTACCATTACCTTATCTATTTTCTATGCAAGATAAGATTTTTCTTTACGGACTTTCGAAATTTGTTTATAAAAGTTACTAATCAAATAATCTGGGTTAATGATGAAATTTGATATTTGAAAGGACAAGCTTTTTTTTTTAATCAGTATTTAAAATATTCTTCGTAATACTGGGATATAATATAATAATTATAGTAATATTATAATGTAATATGATAATATATGTCTTTTGTAATATATCGAAAATTAGAAAAGAGAAGTTCGTACTATAACTTATTAAATTTTGTAAAATTGATTTTTTTACAATGTCTCTTTTAAATACCGATTATTTTTAAAGAATGATTCGTGTTTAAAGTGTTATTTTACCAAAAATTAATAACATTTACTCACCTCGATTGGCAACGAGGACACTTCTGATTGGTCTGTATTCTACATTCGTGCCGAAGCCTTTCGTGGCGATCTTCCATATTTGTAACACAGTTTTATGGTTGTTTAACGCCTGATGAGCACGTATGGAATGCATTTTGCCAGTTGTTACGTACTTTTGTTAAGCACAATATCACTCTTTCTATCTTTATTTAAATCACGTATATAAAAAAACTAAAAAACAAACTTCTACACTTTATCTTCACAAAATGGATTATTTCCTTATCGAAACTGTTTAGATATCTGCAGAAACGATTTAAATTTCTTGTGACGAGTGCTTGTTCGTGACAAGTTTTAAAGTTTTAAACTATTTTTTTCCTTCCACTGTCTCAGTCTTCGTTTGAGTTCGAATTTCTTCGGGATAATATATGGTCGTGATAAGTCTTCGGGAATTATCGTAAGAGGCAGCATTCAGTTTCTCGAAACATTTTTTCTGATAACGGCATGATAATTTTTATCATAAATTCAAATGTCCCTTTTCTTGTTTCCCTTAAGATAACACTTTAATATTCCGGCAAATATTTCTAGTATTTCTGAAACACACAAATTACATTCTCTTTTAGTGTAATCGTAATTATTACAATGTTATAATTAAGATTTTCATCTTGCATATTCGATTTTTAATAGGTCGCATTCTGGTCATTAATTCTCTTTCTGATGTTATACTTGAAATAAATGTTTTTTGCATAGTATAAGAAATTGTCGATTTTGCATAAGATTAACTTAACTTTGTATTTGTTTAGAGAATTTAGAAATTCTTTAATATATATTTTATTATTATATTTACATTGAAAACAACAAAAATTAATTATTATTACTAACGCGAAAGTTTAGATTTGTTTCATTTTAAATAATGAATATTATAGATGATGAACTAACAATTAACAAGTTAAAAATTAAATTTTTTTTATACGACAAAGAACATCTTTTTGTCATTTTACATATTGAAATATTAAGTCAAACTTTTCATTATTAAAGAAGCGATATAAAAATTTTAAAAATTAACAAGCGAGTGAGTATCAAGTTTGTGAAAGATTAAATTGTATCGTAACACTTGCTGAAGTTTATCTGCAAATTGGCTCATTGCTCATTGACGCATAGTGCCTGACATTGAGCGTGAGACTGGTAAATTGCGAGTAAGCGCATCTGAGTAGAGCGTTAGAAACAGCTTTCAATTTACATCATGATGGTACATATACATAGTATTTGTTGACTCCTGTTTTCGGCGTGCTAGCCAGCTGTATCGGAGTCACGTGCAATATTTGCTTAGAAAACTGTAACTCAAAAACATTCTCGCAGAAATTCCAGACTTCATATCAAGTGAATAATCGATTGTATTAAACATATTATGAATAAATTGTTGTTGCGTATATTAAAAAAACAATAAAAGTAACAATTGATATTTTTTACATATATTTATCGCTCATATATTCTAAAAAAATGTTTGACAAAATGTATTTTATGTATTTTTAGAAAAAAATTATCAAAAGGAATTATTTAAGAAAGTTTATATGAATATGACATGAATATATAATTTTCTTACATTCAAAGTTGAAATAATACTACACTTATAAGAGCGGTATACATTCTGCAGTGACATGATCAATGGTCAACGACCATTCAATAAGTCATCAATTTAATACTAGTAAATCGTCAATAACGTTATATCGTTTCATAGCTTCGACGTAGAAACATCCGTTTAAATTTTTTCGTGAATAAAAAATATTTTTATAAGTCGGTCATCACAGACATATTTTATATCTAGTGATGCAGAACGTATTAACACATGTACCAATGTCAATTAAAGATCGCAATGCGGTAAATTGATCAGATAGATTATGAAATAAAAATCAACATGTAATTTTTATTAATCTATAACTGGTTCTCTCTTACATTATCGTTCACGTATCGCGTTTATGTACCTTTTAGAAGATATAAATATTTGCAAAAATCTGATATCCTCTCAGAAAAATGAAAGGAAATTTTTCTTTCTTGTTAAAATTTCATTTCTATATTCTAATTTCTCTTCAAAACATTCGACAGGGGATTACGAACAGACAATACTTTGAGGAAAAAAATTAATTATGCAAAGAGCTATAAATACGTCAAGGAAGAAAAATTTTCCTTCATTTTTCTGAGATTCAAGAGAAAACCCATTCTTCATTCATCTATTCAAAATTTCTTTAAAACAAACAGAATTCCAGGTAGATTCTGTACCAAACTTTATACTTGATCCTCGTCAGATTTCTTCTCTTAGAAAAGACTTGACAAATATACTAATATCCCTGTCTACATTTATTTTAAAGAAACTCCCCTTTTCTCCACAAACTAAGTGAGCCAAGCGAGGAAATCGGCAACAATTAAATCTCTACATTTCCTTTTTAAGAGAGGATATAAATATTTGCAAAAATCTGATATCAGATAAAAAATGTAATGTATCGAGAGATTGTTCACAATGCAATGTAAAATAAATTGCGACGTAACTAAAAATTAACAAGGTACAATCGTTTCACGAATAAAGTCTTTCGTTTACTAAACGTAATAATAGAAAGAGCGAAGTGATTTAAAATTGACTTAATATTAATAGCATATGTACAGAAAATTGATGATTACAGAATTATTAAGAATTAAGAAAATGATTTAGATTGAAATATTCTTCAGCATTTTTTATTAGATACAAGTAACTAATTATAAAATTTCTATTTATATCCTTAATAAGTACATGTACTTGAAAGTTTTATTTAACGAAAGATTCAGTTTATATAATTTTTTTGTTATTAAACATTTTTTTCTATTTAATATCTAGCATTTAATAGTATTTTATTACAAGTTTATCAAGCAAATACGTTTCAATTAAATGTTAGTTTAAGTAAAATATATTTAGCTGAAATTAGTTTAATTAAATATGAGTTAAATATCTCTCAATATATTAAATATTGAGAAGATATAAACTTATGATGAATATGTTCAATATATAAACTCATGACTTTGGCATGTATAATATACATACATCAATATTATCTGTTTTGAAAATTTTCTTCTCTTTAGACATCTGTGATTCATAGTACCTCTAGTCTATTTGTTACATGCGAACTTGACATATGCGATAACAAGAAAATGGCGCGTATTGTAACAATGAGACTTGCCGGAAAATCACTTGTCACGTCGATAAAACGTACCTTTACATATTGATTAATGGAATGTATTTATAATTATCATTCGTAATTACGGGCCACGTATTTGTCGTAAGAGCGGATGTTGATTAAATCTGCACGAAATTAATTAAAAAATACTCTAGTGTTTTATCTATCATTTAGAAGAGGCTTCCGAGTTGATTATAAAATTGTCATTGAGAAAACTAAATATACTCGGGGAATTCCGACTTATATTATGTAATGGTAGAAAGTATATGTATATATATATTTTAGTATATAATATTTCAATAACATGCCAAAGAGATTAGTGTAACAAATTCACTTAAATCACATGATAATGAATTAATTATTCATAAGTAAAGTTAACATAATATTATTATTTTTATTAAAAAAAGCTATGCAGTCATAATTTAGGTTTATTGAATTATATACAAATATAATATTGCACATAATGCCTTCTTCTACAAATATATTTTAATTTTACATTCTCGTGTTAAATATATTTGTCTGGAAAATATTATGATATAAATTATTCGCTAACGATGCTGTGAATAATTAATGTATTTACTAATTGCGGATTGTATAAAACAGATAAATTTTCTGGATTTGATCTCATATTTTTTTCAATTTGTTTTTGCTAAATTACTGATTATTATAATCACGCGATTGAACTTTCGAAATTCTGTCGGATGAATAGGACTTTCGACTGAAGAACCGTGCCTGTAGATTTTCGCAAGACCTTTGTCCCGAATACAATCTTGACCGACCTCGAAATCTTCGATTGGCGTAAATGAATTGCTTCGTCTGCTTCGATTACGAAATCGAAACATCTATTAACATTAATCGCGTGAACTCGCGTCACCTTTCGTTCGCATAACACGCGTCGTTGTCCCAGTTTTCTTACTTTTTTTCTAGTACGCGTGATATAAGGAGAATCTGACGCGATTCGTTTCAGAAACGTAACTGATATCTATTTGCAGACTTTGTGCACTTGCGTACGTAATATTGTGTAAGAAATTATAAATATAATTATTGATTTAGCGATAAATAAGATAAGCTAAAGAAAGATAAAACATAATACGATTAGCACTCATGATAAGACAGTCAAAAAATTATAGATGTACATATTAGATATATTTAATCTTCAATAACCATAGTAACAGGTATGTCTGGCGAAAAAAAGGATATTAAAAAATGCACTAAAAATTGAAATAAGATATAATTTATTATGAAAAATTATTAATAAAATTTGAAGATAGATGTCTAAATATTAAATATCTAGCAAATATTTAGTAAAATGATATTTCTAAAAATAAAACATTTTTGTACGTTAATCTATTTTAACTTTTATAACGTTAAATGTTAATGCAATTTAAAAATAAATATATATTTAAGCATATTTTGCTTCATCACTATTCTTGTAGTCGATTTACGAGTAGAATCTTCTCGCAGACAATTGACATAAATCATATTTCACTATATCCGTAGTGTAATGATTGTTGTGGTCACAATTCGCATGAAGCCGACCTTGTGAATTAACGTTTCTGTTTTGAATTTTAAAAGTTTTCGAATAAGAAAAGATCGATATTTTACATCGCTTATTATTGATTATTTAAATCTATAATTAGTATAAAAATAAATCAGCATATAAAGAAATTAATTGCTATACATGGTGATGATGATAGAAACCTCAAAATTACCTGATATCGGTTTTTGTCTTTTTTACCTGCAATACAATTATATAGGATGGCAGTTTGATTAGAGAATTGATAGCTGGCTTCATTTTCACCAATCAACCTTTTAAGGTTTGAATACGAGCTGTAATTGAGTAGAGTTTTTATGTGTCGATTGTCGTCAATCTTGTACACTCCATTGCTTCAAACATATAAAAAGCAGATATGGAAGAATGTTTCATGTTCTCACTCTTATCAGACTGATTTTAACAGGATTTTATCATCGCGATACAAGTTCAAGGTGCAACGTAAAAGTTAATGAAATGCTAAAATGACTAATCGATAATTATTAATTTATTTAGTCAGATAATCAGATCTATCAATGATATGCCTTTCCGTCCATGATTTATCAAAGAACTTTCACTTGTTAGTGGGATATATAAATGCAAATGTATACTATAAAATGCTTTTGATCCACGTCAATCCATAGCACTGTGCTTTCAGAGATAGTTGATCTGTTATCTACATATATAGACTCAAGTCTGATATTCTTATATAATAATTTACAACAAATATAAATAAATTATATACAATATAATAAATAATGCAATAATAGTTGTTTTATATTTTATTCGTTTAATCTAATAATATGATTTAATAAAATTAAAAATCAATCAAATAGTGATTGTATTTCCGATGTAATAACAGTGTATTAAGAATAATTACAAATTATGAATAACGAGGTAATATTAGAAATAGAAAGAAATATTTTTTTTCACTTGTGATTTTCATGAATCAGAATTTGCGTGGGAAAGAAATATTATGAAATAATTATAATGGACGAAGAAAAGAGCAAATAAAAATAGAATATATTACAGAAAGGATCGGAGTTCATTGGCATTATTTCTTGGCAACTCTTAGAAGAGCGATTATAATAAGACTCGATCAATATATGCGCTGTATTGATTCCACATAATGAGAACTTCGCCCACACAGAATCTGTCGAAAAATCTAATCTATCATCTTCATATACTTATAAAAAGGATTATCCTGAAAAATATTGTCGAACATATCAATTACTGAAGATCTCTTTTTGTTTCCTCAAGTACGAAGCAAATAAAAGTTAAAAGAATGTTGATGAATGAAAAATAATTTAAAAATGAAAAAATGAAAGCACAGAAAATAATGAAAAGAAGAAAGAGTCACGAAAGAGAACGATATAGAAAACTATCGGTTGAAAACACGCAACGTGAGACGCACGTGCTGTCTGCAGTTTCCACGATGCGTCAGTCGTGCGAATGAATGTAATACATTGCAATGAAAGCTATCTTGTCAGATAAATTGATAGTCTACCATGATTATCTAATTCATTCATCACAATCATTAAAAAACGGAAAATACAGATTTATTCCATCTTATCTAGTCTGTCATAAATGTCTAAATTTTATTCCTTATGCATGACTCACGAACAAGTAAATTTTTAACTGTAATCTATGATTAACTAAATCAGATTTTTAAAAGAAAGTCGAAATGTCATGAAACTGAAATGACTAATCTAACAACGAAAAATTATAAAATTAGAAATAAAAAATAAAAAATTAACTTATAATAGAGTATTAAATCTTCTTTTTTACACAGTTTTCTCCAACGTTAACATTTATATTCCACATCTAATATTAAATGCTGTAATTTGATTCTCGATTTTGAATCACACACTGTTCTTATAAGCTAGTCGAGCATGTTTAGTGCCAGAAATGTAAACGTATTCTATGAGTATATAATTTAAATAAAACATTAAATACAGCAAAAAAATTATCGCGACTTTTACAAAAATCAATTTTTTGTAAAATGTAAAATATAAATTTTTTATATATAATATATACTCGTTATAAATTTTCAATACATGTTTTTATTCATTTATGTTTAATAACGGGGGTTATTATCTCTGCTTACTCTCTTTTTTTATTGAGCATTATGTCAGTAAATGACTTGTTAAATTTTAAGCGTAAATACAAAACCTATTATGTATGGATGGAAACAAGTTATGCAAATTATTGGTCTGACTATACCACATATTATCATGTGATTTGTTTTCTCCTAGACTTCAAATCCTTCAAGGATGATACATCTCGATCGCTTGGGAAATAGTCAAATTTGAATTCCTATCTACCTTGACAATGATATATTTGCTCTTGAGTGATAACAACATCATTTCTTTGATACATGTTTGATATTGAACAGAATGATCTTTGGCCCTGCATTAACACACAACAATGGCTACAACTGCAGAGATTTACCGTTACACATTGATGTGCATTAGCTTTTAAGACTTTGTTCAAATTGTTAATACCCGCGCGGATACATGAGTGACATAACTCTCAGTAACGTAATGTTCAAGAGATTTCTATTGTGAAAAGAATTACTTATACTCAATTCTCTTAGGCTCAGTTTTTCTGTTTCGATTATTTATCATTTTTGTAGTACATAAAATTTATTATATTTTAAAATTAATTATTAATATATCTTAAAAATTAGACTAAAATATTCACGAAAAAGAATAAAATTACTAAACTATGAAATGTATTAAAATATATGCACTTCTCTGGTTGAAATGAAACAGCTATTTTACAATTTGATGAAGAATATATAACCAGCATTTTTTTTTCCTTAAAACCTAAAGTTTTTTCTCCTTAAAATCCAAATCTTCAATTTATATAGAATTTTATAGCAGTTTTTATTCAGATAAAATAATAAATAATAACACACAGAGTAATAATTCTTTTTCAGAATTTTTAAATTCTCCTAATACCTGAATGGCTTCGATTGATCCGACGAAATATTGAATGTATTCTAATTAAGGCTCATTTATTGATTCTAATTGAATCTGAATTACCATCTTATTACAATTACTAATTAGAGATATTACAGAAATTATATAAGCGAGTCCAAGACTAAACAAGTTTCATCATCTTCAGCGTGTATTTTTTATGCACGTGACGTCAGTAACGTATTCACATGAAAAGCTATCGCGGATAAATTAATTTTTCTCTTTCCCTCATTGCGAAACCGTCAACGTCACACTTTTCCACATATTACGACACACCGTTCACCACTTGGGACACTCGGAGCTCTGAGATTGTTATTCCAGTTTCGGTAAACTACTACCGAACGCCAGTTACCGATAACGTCCAGATACCAATAACGTGCCAGTCGAGGTGAACGTGAAGCCGATCCTGTCGGTTTCAGTCAGCAATTCGTGTACTTACTGTGTCACTCACCGAGAACGAGGTATAGCCTAGACTCCGTCCGACTGAAGTCTAAGCGGCACTGAACGGTCTCTCTGGCACACGCGCTCGACGTCTACAGAAATAGAGGCGATTGGCACTCGAACCTGCGCCTTGCGCAGTGTCAGAATATCTATTTGACTCAACGGTTGAGCGTACTGCTGCCATCTCCTGGTGAAAATGGTTGCTAAGACTTTCTGATTGCGTCATTTTAATTATCAATTAATATTAAATATTTTTACGTTTTTCTTCCTTTACCTTTAAAATACAAATGTATTTTTGCACTCTGGGAACGAGAAAAAAGAAACATTCTAAATAGAAAGTATAATCAGAAGATGAACTCTGCTATAATTTGATTAGGGAGTGAAATTACAAAACAAGGTGACGTAAGTATCAATAATCAAAAGATTATAATATTTCGAATATTTTAATTAATTCGTTTTATTTTATAATATACGTCGAGTTCTGTTGTTGGATATCTGTTGGATTAATGATGTAGACTTTAATGTGAGTATTTTTGAGCATTGTTTTATAAACAAAATTGGAAAATAATTACACAATTTTGATAAATTGTAGTCTTTTAAGAGTGAATATAGTTGCTGAAATTGCGTTTTAACGTGAACACTGTGGAATTGTTTCTCAATGTTTTATTTGTTTGTATACATTTATAGGCCCTAATTAGGCGTGAGCTAGTCCATTTCCAACTTCAATTAACAATTCAATTCTCAATAATAAACGGACCACGATCGGTAAGCCGCATCGTGATTGTCGAGACATACGTGTAGGATCGAGGCGTCCAACAGGATTATGGCAGAGTGTTAGAGCACATATGTGAAACTTGAGTGGATCGATGGTTATTCACATCGCGGAAAACCACATTTTGCTTGATAACTATTAATAGAAGTATATTCGATTGTGCAAAAACACGCGCGCGTATTAATTTCCTATTTCTTCTAATAAATAAGACTTTCAGTTACTGCTAGCACGACAATTGTTTCAAAATCCTGAGTTTATTTAGATTTAAAATAACGATTAATTGTGATTATATTATCCGCCACATCCTTAACAGACACTTCGAGTCTACGCACATACAATGTTTATAATATATATATACACGGAATTGTTTTTGGCCTACCTAAGCTAGCTAATGCAAATAGACCGTGCAGCGCGGATCCAATATGGATCGTTACATAATAATTTAACACAACGATCATGTAAACAATCTGGTATGCAAATGAGTATATGCAATTATTTGATAGGATTATATCCTAGAGAAAGCGCGTGCTGATTTCTCAATCAGACCCATCATATATTAAACAGCATTTTGAAGCTCTATAAAATTTGGCAAATATTTGTGCTTTCATAAAAAATTATTTATTTCTTTTTGAGTTAATTGATTATATGTGGCCACTAATTAAACATAATCCTTTACAGATTTATCTGTAAAATATTATTTAAAAGTTTTACTTTCATAACTTATGAATTACTTAATATTTGTGATTGTTTTTTTCTAATCTTTTAATTAGTACCGACAAATTAAAGTACTCCAATTTTGTGCGCTACACGATTTTAAAATATGCGTGTATATATATATACAGTAGTCCATTACAGTTCCATCATATTTATAATTTATATATATATATATTTATATATATATATATTTATTTATTTATACATGTATATATACGTGGAAGTCAAAAATTAATAAAGTTAAAAAAATATAATCTTCAAAATAGAAACTATAACCGTCTTTCTCTTCAGCTACAGCGCTATTGTGTCACTTATGAAACTCTTATTTCTTTCGAAAACGCATCGAACATTATTTTTTTTTGTATATATGCTCTACTAATGCATACTGCTGTTTATCGGAGTCCTTGGGATGTCCATCTCTCGAAAATCGCGCAGTCGATTTTAGAATGACCTTTTTTCTTCTCCACCTTCATTTGTTTCACGCAATTTTCACGAAACGGCGAAGGTCTCAGAAAATTATTGATTTGAGCGTTATATTTCTCTCTCATAAGTCTTCAAACAACTTTTCTAAAAACCGACCTATCACATTCAAGTAAATACATAACGAAAAAGTGTCTCTAACCTGTGAGTTTATCATATTTTTTCTTCTCTTCTTAATTACCTAAATAATTTCGCAAACTATGAGCCTTCCATAGTGCCTCCAACGAATTTCGCAATCGTGTTTGAATAAGTACTATAAGAGATTAATATACGAAAAATCACGAATATTTAATTAGTATACAGTTCAAATTTTATATCCTTAACTACTGTTTAAATGTTCCAGATAGTCACCGGATTCTCCCTGCTCTTTTCTCTTATTAATTTGCAATACTGTAATTTATTCGCGATTTTTACTACAGAGTTGCTTAACATATCGAATTAAATATAATATTCCTCGATATTCAGTGCATATTTTACAAGTATCTGCAATTTAATTACGTTCTCAATTCATTGAAATTCAATTATTTATAAAAAAATTAACATTTAATATTTTATAGTTATTACATTTTTAAATCGTCCAAGACTAATCAATAAAATAAAAGAGATAGATTTTCCATTTCAAGTTATTTTAAAACAAAATTAATACTTATATGATATTTAAAGTAATACATTATCATAAATAATATTTTAATATAAAAAATTAATATAAATTATTAAATTAATAAAAATAATGATATAAATGTAACCTATAAATATTGTACAAAATAACTGTTGTTTATAAGAATTAATATAATATTATAAGCAATTAATATTTACATGAATAGATAAGATCTATCGATCTATCGAGAGTGTTATAAATATTCGAGGTATTTGCGAGCAAGATCGATCAAAGATCGAAATTACTTTAGTCGATTCACAATTATAAATAATAAACAAGAATTGCGATAAAAGTTTCTTTGCTAGTCATAGCATAATGGATGATTCATTATTACAAAACATGTATGCAACCTAAATGAACATGATAATACACTTTATTGTACTTGCGTTTCTTATGAGTAGCTCTAAATGGATTTGTAACAATGATAATGTGACTTCGACTTTAATTATGCGGATTGCATGCGATATATATGAAATTAAGGATTTTATCGGATCGCTTAGTGTAAGAATATATAGCTACAGTTTTTGTCTTTGACTTGAAAATATTAAATAAAATTTTGTAGCAAAATGACTATAATTAAAATTGTTTGCGTATTATTTTGCAGTATTCATTTTCATTAATTTGTTCTTTTTAATACATTTAATTATTTTGAATATTCTATAAAAAATGCAGAATGTTGTAACTTATTGTAATATTATAAATTGCATATTACTGTAAGTTGTACCTCGTTTGAAATAATTAGAAGATTAGAAGATATATATTGTAAAGTATGGATATATGTATATGTAACTAAGAGCTGAAAAAGATGGAAAAATCAATTCTACTATATTACATATAATAGAAATTATTTCATTATGATGAAACGGATCTTATAAACAGTAAGTAACTTGCAAGTTAGGTCAACTTGTTATCGCCATTGTGTAATAAATATATATTAGATTTTTCGATTCGCTTGCACAAGTGTTTCTTTTTATCGAATAACTATCGTCACGATTTTATCTAGTGCGGTTTACCTCGAATGAAATAAAATAGCAACGTTGACTCTTGGAATCAATCTTGCGGAATGTTCTTGTGGCTAAAGCTTGAATTGTTGAGTCTTGTTTTGCACATCGTCCTAGATCGCTTGACAGTGGCTAAAAATTTACAGTTTTATGTTAAAAGAGACAAAATTAATTATTTTGAAATTTGTCAAGCGCAATTATTGTCAAATACCAAATGACATAATTAAAGTAAAACTATATGTATAAATTTAATAATTTTATATAGCATAGTATGAATAAACTATTAAGCTTTTTACGGTAGTAAGATGAAAAGTAATTTAACAAAAATATTAAATTATTTTTATATCTCAAAATTACGTAAAAGCGATCATAAAATATAACAATTGCAATTTCTAAAGTTTTACCTTTAAAGATATTAATATGTCCATTTACTTTAGACATATTGTATTTTTAGTACTTAATACTTTGCGATGCCTTTTTTTCATGACGTTAACAATTATAATGCGTAAACACGTCAATCTTAATTTTAATATAATTTGTTCAGCTTTATCCCCGTGAAAGATAAAATTAATACCTCGAAGATATATCAGTTTCACATGAAATGATTCTGTAACCTAATTCTGTTTTTACATAAATATCATTTTATCGAAACAATGATAAAGCTACGTGTAATTAAATTTTCGCGCAAGGTTCGGATTAATTCAATATTTCTGTCACGCAAATATTTCTGACGTACTTCCGATGCAATATCGTCAATCTGTTCGTCATATTTTGCAAAATATGATATTACGTTTCTCCGTGCGACAGATATCACTGAGTAAACGGCGTGTGGATATCGATTAAACGGTATACCTGATAGCACGTTCGTCAAACATCACTTTTAATTAAACGGGGCTTTTAATTAAAGCGGGCCCTTTATTGTAGCTGGCAGTACGGCTACTTTTGTACGCAGATAGAATTCGACTCGTGTCAGAAAGTTAAAAAGCACTTTTCGCTTTTTCGAGATCCTAGAAAAGTCGATGACACACATATAATACCTTATAATCGTATATCGTGTATTTATATACGTATATCGTGTACATTATAGAAAGTTTAGCAAATATAGGTGGCCGAATTAAGGAGACATCTCTTTCGGACCCTAAAATTGATTATTGGTAACATCTTGATCTTAAGACGTTTCAAGGCTTCGTACATTCATTTTTAACATTTACTTTCTCATGCTACTGCGCAGACTACGGTTGAAAATTTTCTTCTCCTAAATCTCTTGATTAATTTTAACTTACCTTTCGGCAGTATACAAATTTATTATTATGTAAAATTATTTTTATTTTTTGCACTTCTCTTTATAATATAAAGAGACGTGCGTCGAAAATTTTAGAATTAGAATTAGAATTAGAGTTAATTAGAATTTTGAAGTTGTTTATATTTTTGACATACTTCTTTAGATTTATCAAATTTTTAATTTCATAGGAACTTTTAAAGGAATTTATAAAAAGAGTATATGTATAACATTTTACTTTACCGTTTTTTTTAAATAGTTTATAAATTTTGGTCTCCTTAACTTGCCAGTGAGATACGATATTTTTTTCTCTGTATATATAGTTTGTCAGCATACACAATTGTGCGCCCGTCATGGCGGGTTTGTAAAACCTGCCGTGCCTTATCGCAAACGTAAAATAGTAAACAACAAAATTTTCTTTACACAATTTTTTTACGATTATCGTAAGATTAATGTCGACATCGTTATTATGTCGCTAATCAAATTATTCCACAATTACAACAAACATATAAATAATCTATTAATTTATTAACGAACATGTAAACTGGACGTTCAAACAAGAGCGTTAAACGTGATGTTAAGAATGATATTATACAATATATAATAATGGTAACAAGCCCTTGTTAAAAAAATCTGCCGTGGCATAAAGATAAATCAACAGGCGTAACGCAGTGAGCAGTCTCATAGAAAACGAATCCCTATCTCAGGCGGGACAATTACGTTGTTCGTGCATTTGTACCACGATTCTCTCTACCGCTGGCTACATCGTAAAAAAATCCCTCTCATATCTCGCCCGCGTTTATCGATCTTCTATTCTTTGATGTGGAAGACGCCTAAGCCTAACCGACGTGTGTTTGTAAAAATAGGCAAGTCTTACGCGCGCTATGTACGGGTGCGTCGTGTTCGTCGCCGAGATTACTCCTTTTCCTCGATCTCTTGGCTCTCAACGCCCAGCAGGGTCGACTCGTGCTCCTCGTGCAGCTTCTGCCCGGCACGTCGAGCTTTACATTGCACATGAATCAGCAGGGCGATTAGGCCACACGCCGTTGCACATACTCCTCCATAAATTGCATAAACTGTTATCATTGGCGTGTGGTTCACGGCCTGTAAATTCAATGAAGCGAAGATATTATTTCCACGGCAATATCTTTAATATACGACGTCTCTATTGTGTGAAAGAATATTAAATCATTTCTCTTTCTAGTATTTTCTCATGTTTTCATTAATTTCCATTACATGAAACATGTCGTTCAGCTGAAATATCATATGGCATATCAAATGTTCTCTTTTCTTCTATACACGCTTCTACACACATATTATTTGTTATTCATGACGAGTTAACGCACAATTTATGCTATGTTAGTTTAATCAGCAATACGTATGTGTAAAAATTATATGAAAAAATATATGTACAAATAAAAAAACTTAAATTATATATAAGATGTTAAGAAAAACTACATTTCTTTAAAAAATGCAAATTAAGTCACAATAAAGTAAAAAAATCAATCTACTAAATTTAAATAATATTAAATATCGTTCTTTTAAGCTTTGGCTTGGCTATTTTGACGAATATTGTTAAATAAATAAGCATTCTTTCGATCGATTGTTCACCGGCTGCTTTAATTTGCTATTAGGTCAAACGTCGGCCTACAGCTTTGCGTGTACGATAATACGTTTTCGCTGGCTCCCGTTGGCCATCGGCGCAATAACCTGCTTGAAATTCTGATTTGTGCACCCCGTAATGCACGGAATTCACGATAGTGTTCCATTTAATACCGTTGAGCCTCCGTCTGAACAGCTATTTGCGTCCGTCGTTCGCGGAATTTGATTTAATATTTCGACCGAGACATGTAGTACCTAATCTATTATGCATTATGCAACTATAAATATAAATGCTTGTGAATTAATTCATTAAATTAAAAGTATCTGGAGAATATAAAATAATAATATCTCTATTTTTTTAAACAGACATTCGTAGCTATGTGCAGAAATAATAACTCTGTATTGAATAAAATAAATTTTACCTCTCTTGAGAATAAAATCCTTTTTATTTCACAAAGATAGTGTAAACTTCATATCATGTATTCATTATTTTTTTGTTGTATTTTTTAAATTAAAAAGCTCGCGAATGTTTTGCGATCTTCATCAGTGGTGCCCGTATAACACCGTGATATAATCTATATTGTTCCTTATCCACCGAAAAATGAATATTCATCAGAAAATGTTGTTGCTACTCTCTGTTACCCCAGTTACCGCTTAATATGCAAAATACAAACCGACAGACGCCGCTGCATCTGATATAACTACCAAGTTGGGTACCGGTAAATATATGAATTAGCAGGTACTCAAGATCCTATTAAACCTCTGTGTATCCTGACGCTGGTATTTTCAATTCCACGGTAAATTAAGCGCTCCGTACGTAAAGGGCATTCTGCGCGGAACGCGTTGTAAAATAGAGCGCATTACTATGTGTTGTACACAATTTATGAAAATTGGATAAAGTAAAAGGATTTTGTTTGGCGAGCAGCTGTTAGATCGATAAGTCCGCTTAAATATATAACAACACGAAAAAGCAAAAGCCTGAAACATGCAAAAATTGTTGAGCACGTGAAAATATTTGGTGAAAATATTTCGGCAAAAATGTCAAATAAACAATTTCTTTTGTTGGTGCACCCTTTTTTCACAGAAAAGTTATCTTTTCAGTTGGTGAATTTTTATTAGTTGTAAAATGTGTCCTTTTAGCAAAAATTTTAATTTTTTTTTGCAAAATTACTACGATGAATTTTGAACTTGCGATTCCACTCCTTTCATAAACGCATTTTACGCGATTGCTTTTTTTTTAATGACGTTCGTGTAGTCTGCGCAAAATCTGTAAGTGCAGTGCAAGCATTCTGAGGCAACGAGTAAGCATTATCGGCTCAAGGGAGAACACGCGGCTTTTATATTGATTGGCCAGGAGGTCAATGTTTTAAGAAAGCAACTTTTTCCTCTCCTGTAACTTCATTTCCGCGAAAATCTTCTTTCGGGAGATAAAAAGATTGGAAAGCAATAGGAGAGAAATATACATCTATACATTTGTATGAAAAAATATAATAGGATGCAATATTATGAGACCTTCGCGGAAATTCGTTATACATAACGTCACGTCCTGTAATTCTTTGAGAAGGAAGTAAAAGTACGATTGCTGTCCCGATGGGAAACATGCGGGAAAAATAAAGGTTCCGAGCAATTCCTCGTCCGCTTTTAGATTCACGAACATGCTCTGTCTATCGATCGGACAGAGTGCTTCAGTTTTAGATGTCTTTGGTGCAACGCGATCAATATTTATGCGAGACACAAAATTTCGAATTGACAGTCGAACGATCGTTAAATTTGAAATTATGAGAAAAATGTGTATATGGAAATGATGTAATATATCTCGTAGATCAAAAGTCGGGGATATAATGTTACTCTATTAAATTTTGTTTTAAAGTGTAATAACGGCGGTAACGAAAAGGATTTTTGGAGCGACTGATAAATTTAGAATCATTTTTAAATGGAAAATGTAGAAATTTAGTAAAGAAGATTAAATTAAGACAGTTTGAGTGAGATATTCATTTAAAAAGTAACTCGAAATTTCTTTCTCTCTCATTTCCTTTTTAAAAGTGCTTTTACTTCAAATAAAAAAAAATAAGTTTTATTTATTTTATAATTATGTGTATTATATACATACATAAAGCAGAGAAAAACATTGAATTAGCAATTTTCAAAAAGAATTAATTTTATCTAAATGAATAAAAATAATTATAATAATAAAATGTTGAGAATATAAAAACGTAGAATATCAACATGCGAGAAGAAAAGCTTGTTTAAAAAAAATCACTTTAAAAGAGTATTAAGGAAAAAGCAAGAAAATGACGACTTAGCAATTTTTGCATAGGTGATTCGCGTGATCGATGCATTCTATCAAAATGCAGGACACTCCAGATCCCCTTGAACGCAATTCCCCGAGAACGTACGAGCGCTCAAACGAGAAATACGAGCACTTACAAACACTTTCCACGTCTTGACGTCGGAATCGGAGGGCTCGCCGAAGAACCACTTCTGGGGCCAGGGTTTTATCGTGCCTTCCGGCGTTTTGAATATCAAGCCCTCGAGACTCAGACGAGGCGCGAGGACGCTGGTGGTGATATTGCCCTTCTTATAGGAGGCTATCCCCGCCTTCACGTACATCTGCGGTATGGTCTCGTTCTCCCGCAGCTTCAGGGTCACTCTCGGCATTTTCGGCTTTTTGAGCGTGCTCAACATTTTTGTGTCCTCCGTCGTACCGCTCGAAGACGCCTTCGACGTCGTCGACGACGCCGAAAAAATCGTCGTCGACGGTAGAACAGAAGTCATTGCCATTTGACGGTCTCTCGTCGACGTTTCCATGCTCGAGATCACTTGTGTACTGAATTCCGGCGTGTCTGAAAAGAGAGAATTGTCTGTACTGACTGCAGTCAGTAACAATAACGTCAGCTTAGCTGGAAAACTGATAACAGACCGTCTCAAGGGATTATATTACGGCTCTAACATTTATGTAAAGCTGGAATCTTATTTTATCCATCATTTGTATGTTTTATGTCATATATCATTTGTATGTCGCGGTACGCTGAAGTACAAAGGGAAATTAAATTTCGTGCTCGATCTCATAATGCTCATCTTAATTTAACCAAACAAAGAATAGAAGGAATTTTTAGACACAGAAGAAAAAATATTATTCTGTAATCTAATATTGCTTTAAAAATTATATTTCAGTTGAGAATAGCAAAGAAAAAATGTATTCTATAAAAGTAGGACATAGTCCATAATAAAAAAAAGTAACATGGATATTACATATCGCGATTTTTTTATTATACAATCGAAATATTGAAAACCCTCATCATTTCTGGAATATATAATTATTTGCAGCTGCCTCGAAAATTTAAGTAAGACAATACCTGCTAACGTAGCGTCATCAACCATAGCCTCCTCCTCCTCCTCCTCACCCCGGAGAATTACATTAAAGGAGGTCGTGCCATCTTCGAGGTCTTTCCTCCTTGTAATCTCGGTCGTTGATACCGTCGTAGTCAAAATCCTGCTTCTGTTCTTACCCTCGCTGATGTTCTTTGTTTGGTTTTTCGACGTGTTCCTGACCGGCTCTGCTCGGCTAATCGCTCGCATCGTGCTGGCGAAGAGGTTGTGATCGTTCTGATTCATCAGGAACGGCGTGGCCACGCAAGATAGTATGATCAGCACCATTATAGTGGCCATCGTGTACCTGATGATCCTCGGCCGTGGCTTGCCGGAAGCCTGCGGGAATCCGCCGGACGAGAACTGATCCGTCTGTGGCAGTATCGTGTACTGCAGACTGGCATCACCTTTCCGCACCGTTTTGTACATAATTATTCAACCTGTCAGAATAGAGATCTTGTTAGATACACGGCGGCGATCCTTCAGCCGGCCGGAAATATATGGTTCTGTCAGCCGAACGGCCTCTCGTATTTATTTTCACGAGCGCGACTATTTAGTACCGGATTCTGCACTGTCATCGGAATGTTCAGTTTTATTGAAGAACAATAGGGGGAGAAATGAATCAACAATTTATAGCATTTAAATTGAATTTGTAGTCTGAAAACAAAATAGAAATTAAGTCAAGCGTGAATTTTATACAGGAGATTTTTCTACAAAATTAAAGTGTATTTGTACAATCTAGTTTTTCTGGAAAATTTATTTGACAGGCTTTCAAGTAACAGTTTATAAAATAAATAATAACTTTGATTAATATTTATATGAAATTAATTTTGCATGAAATAAGTAGCAATGATTTTGACATTCTGTATTATTAATATAGGAGCAATAAATTGTTTACATACCATGGCAATTTATCAACTTGTTTTTATAGATATAAAAATCAATGTAAAAACATTCAGTAACGTAGTTTAATAAATAAAGTTATCATATCTATTTTTTCCACAGCGACCGGTACATCTGCACAAATATTATTTAGCTATCTTGTATTTATTCAGATTTAAGATCAATTTTTTTTAGAATCGTTATAATTTTGGCATTTATCTCATAAAAAATTGATTATAAAATGTATTGCGATAGAAATAAAATTTTCATTAATGGAATAAAGACAAAAATACATGTGACGCAAAATAATTCGTCTTTTGCTAAATTGTCATAATGTAAAGAAAATTTCTATAACAGAATTTTATAGCTCCAAATAAACTAAATTAGTTTATAATTGCAATTGTCATAGGGGGGAAGAAGTTGATTATAGAAAAGGGTAAATCCCTTGCCTAATCTTCACTTGGTAGAACTTCATTTATTATTAAAATTCTATTGTTATTATTAATTCTATTGTTATTATTATTATTATTAATTCGAAGTTTCTGTCTTTGACACAATAGTATAACTTGTTTATGCCCAGTTATTTAGAAATTAAATCGTGACTAAACATTATTACAAGTTTTATAGATTTATTAAATTTTATAATTATACAATTGTATAAATGTACCGAATGTAATGAAACGTCTAAACGACGCTATAACGTCGAATGCCAAGTTTAGATAATATTTTGCACAAAAGGATACTTTTATGTAAACATAAAAAAGAAATAATGAAAGAAAAAGATATATAAACAACAGAAACAAACTTTTTAGTTTTGTAAGCGTTTCTACGAAAATACATATCTTACAGAATTTCTTTGTATCAGAGTGAAATATTTTCAATCAAATTAAAATTTTTAGTGTTACATACGTGAGATGACAAGTTCAAGAACGCATATCTTTTATTTGACTGCTCTAACATTGAGTTATCTAGAATGCCGTTTTTATTCCGCACATAATTATTCATGCTGTCAGAAAAAAATCTCGTTATACTGTAAAGCGAAGGAAAGGTGATGAGGTGGTCGGTTTGTTCGCGTGAGCTGTCGAAGTCACTAGTGATTAAATGATATTCTTTACCAGACTGTTGCAAAATAATAAGGCTCAATATCGAGTTGACGACTTTCTCAAAACAGTGAAAAGAATTAATGAATATATTAAAAACTTTAATTAACACTGGTTCTATATCAATATAATGTTATTATGTTCGTGAATGTTTTCTTATATAACAAACTACTGCATTAAATATACATCTCATAAGAAAGAAAAAGTATTATGGAGAGAGAAAAATCTTGAATTGACAGAGAATTGATATTTGCAAACAATGCTTCTTTTAGATTGCTTTAAGAATTTTATAAAGTTATTATAAATGTCTCTTGAAACTTTTTCAAGAACTGCTGGTTTTTGGTGTAACAAAAATTTATAATTAACACGAATGAAATAAATTAAACAGCATTAAAAATAAAACTATTTTCTGTATTTAGAAACACTTTTCAAATTTTATTATAAAAGAATTATTATTACCATTCCCGATACTTGGTGTCAAAGGTTTTGCGAGTCTTGAATTTGCAATAAAGTTAGTAGATCGCTTATGAACTTCAATCATGAAACAATGTTTAATTAAAGTACAAAGCGAAAATAGAAAGTATTTGTATTAGCTCATACAAAAAGCACTTGACATTAAAAGCCGCATTGTTCAAAGCATATCAACAAGTTCGAAGATGCGAGACTGAAATGTTTACAATTAATACCTCTAATTTAACGAGCGTTTAACAAACATAATTGAAAATGAATTTGCAATAAAATATCTGTCTGTTCAATTGCGGATTTCTGTCTTGCAGATATTTATAAAATAATTCTTTTACAGAAAATTATCAATTATTCAAAATTAAAGAAATTAATATTATTAATTAACAATATAAAAGAGAATAATTTGTAACCAAATGAATATAAATATAAAATTATATATTATTCCTAATTAAATTCTTTTAACACCACACATATTTAAATTTTACCTTTTTAATATAATTAATTATAGAAGCAAGCAGTCACGACAGCGACGCTATTGATGGCACGATAAAAGTATACGCCTGACCAGTAAACACGACATGCCGGAAATTAGAGCGAAAACGGTCAATTACACTCCGCTTAACCGGTACTGGACACCGAGACGGTGGCTTATTTAAAAAAATCACCGAGGAGTTTATTGAGTCCTGGCGAGCGACGGTAACCGATGGTCGACACTCTCAACATTTTCCAAGCGATTAACAGTTCCTAGCGTCGCAGCACTCCGAAGGTTTAATCGTGGACAAATTCGATAAAACATCAATAGCCTCTCTCGGAAGACAGATAAATTATTTTCGACGCGTCTGTCTATCTGTCGAACAAGCTGATCCTCGCGGAAGGAAACGAGAACGGGAGTGAAAGGGAGCTACGCCGGGAATGCGATTGCAAATGTATCGTATGTGTACTCACGATATGTGAACGATAGTCGAAGGTTTTCCCTTGATTTCCCTGCCGGTCTGGTGTGTCGGCGCATACACGACAATCCGGGACAGGCAGAACAGGCTCGCCTGTGAGGGAAACTCAGCTGGAAAATGCGCAGATGCGGCCCGACGACGACGACGGGGTGCGCGCGTCGGCGCGTACATCGGCTCCTGACTGCCGGAAGTTGGTTCGAATATCGCCGAGAGACGGATGTCCGCGCGCGGGTTCGCGGGGCCAAGGGTTCAAGGACGAATGAGAAGGTGTCGACCGTGAACTTCTTTCGGCGTTTATGCCGTCGAATTTTAGGCGTATTTTCGCACGATACCACCCACGCGCGGTTGTTACTAACCGAGGGTTGATCGATACGAAAGAAATTGCACATTTACTGTTTGCTGTTATATAAATTATGCTATATTGAATTAATGCATTGCCTGATTAAAGGATTAAAAAGTTGAAAATTCGGAATGTATTCTGGCTTTCTAGCTTATTAAATGTTTATGCCAATAATGGAATTAGCAAATAAATTTTTTTAAAAATTATAGTTGCGCATAAGTTAGTAGTTTTGATAATTTTATTTTGTTAACAATACTATAAAAAATCAATTTTATTCGCGAGACATTCTTCAATAATGCATTTCTTCAATAATAATTATAATGCAAATAAAAAGCGTTATGAATTTTTTATTTAGATTTATTATATATAACTTCTTGCAATTAATGCAATTAAACTTTAACTTTTAGGGCATAAATAAAAAAATTATATTTGGACTACACTTTATTGTGGTATAAAAAAATATATACGTAGTCTATTTAGGCCATAAAAATATGTTCGACATTTATAGGAACAAATTTGTACACAACAATGGAAGACATTGTTTACACCTGCGTGATGAATCGCAGAATTAAGTTTTAAGTATATGTCTTACTCAAATTTAAGAACACAGTGAAATCGAGTGAAGTTTTGGTTTGTCGAAAAATCAAACGTCAATATAGTTTCATTGCATAGTAGGCATTGCCGTCGACGACGCGATATCGGTAGCATCACTGGATCTCCATAGCTGCGTTATTGTCTTCGTTTGTGTATGGAAATTTACTCCCTAAAATAAGAGTGTAAAAAAGCATGCATTATAATGTATTATACATCTGTTATTCAAAAAACTTGCGAGATCTCCTCTACTGATTTATTATTTACCGTCATACTATAAATAATATATGCAATTATTTGTCAAAGAAAAATTCCAATTTTGTAAAAATGATATATCTTTATATCGTTTTAGCTATTTTTATTATTTTTCATTACGTTTCAGTTAACTTTAAGTTTAAATAATTAATTGTAATTAAAATTTTTTAAATTACAAGTATAATTTGTTTTGATAAATACGTTGATTCATGGAAATAAAGGCACACGAAACTACATGTACTCACGTGTTTTCCATAAAAGTTCATATCACCGTGGAAGGAACCTTTGTTACCAGTAAAACTAAACATTGGTAGAGGGACGGGTATGGGGACATTAACACCGACTTGGCCAGCTTCGATTCTGTTTACAAATGCTCTGGCTGTCGCCCCATTTGTCGTGAAAATTGCCGTGCCATTTCCGTAAGGATTTTTATTGATGATGTCGATGGCCTCGTCGGTAGTGTTAGCGAACATGCACGATAAAACGGGCCCGAATATTTCTTCGGTGTAACACTTCATTGTAGACTGTAACGTGCATATTAAACAGTCTGTGATATAAATGAAATATAACTAAATATATTAAATTAAAGTAAAAATATAAAAATATAAATTAATTAAAATACAGACTTTAAATTTTTATGAATCTAAGTAAGAAGAATTCAATAGATAAAATTATCGTACCACAAAAGATAATTTAATTTTCGATTTTTATTTAAGCGAAGAACATATTCTTCTCAGAAAATATCTAGTTCAATTTTGAGTCAATGACTTAGAGTTTAAGTTATATTAATTCCTAAATTAGCATGTTTATTTTACCTTAACGTCAGTTAACACTGTGGGTCCGACAAAATTTCCGTTTTCATAGCCGGACACAATGATATCTCTTCCATCGAGAGCCAATTTCGCACCGTCTTTAACACCGGATTCTACCAGTTCTCTGATCCTCTGCTTCGCCTGCGGCGATATAACAGGTCCTAGATCTGTGCCGGGCATGTGACCGGCGTTTACCTTCAACCTCTTCGCTGCCTCTACTAGGTCTGGTATCCATTCCTTGGATTTGCCCACGAAAATGGCCACCGAGAGCGCCATGCATCGCTGCCCGGCGGCACCGAAAGCCGCCCCGACGATTTGCGACAGCGTTTTATTCTTATTCGCGTCTGGCAGGACGACGCAATGGTTTTTGGCGCCCATGTTGCACTGTACCCTTTTGCCGTGCGCGCTGCTCTGCTTGTAAATATACTTGCCCTGGAAATTTAAGAATTCAATGATTTACTATTATATTATCACGTGGTTTTATTATAGTTTACTTTAACTAGAAACGTTTTTATCGTAAACTTTACGTAAAATGTATATTTTAACAAAAATAAACAGCGTTTAATAAAAATAATATTTTAGAGAATAAAAGCAAAAGAAAGAAAAGCTCGATTTGAGATAAAACACAATTTCGATTCCTGATCTTGTTTTTCATGTTCGCTTACCGCCTGATCGGAACCGACGAACGAGACAGCCTTGATGTCCGGATGTTCGCAGATGAAGTCTACCGCTGCATGTTGGCCGTGTATTACATTTAGAAGGCCAGCTGGTGCACCGGCTTTCGTGAAGAGATCAGCGAGGATCATGGACGCACCTGGTACCCGCTCCGACGGCTTCAGAATAGCGGCGTTCCCGCATGCAACCGATATCGGGAACGACCAAAGCGGTATCATGGCGGGAAAGTTGAAGGGACAAATGGATGCGGTAATACCGAGGGGTACTTTGTACGAAATAATGTCCATGTCCGTAGCGATATTGGCTGTGGATTCACCCATTTGCAGCATCGGGATCGACGTGCACGCATCGACGACCTCTGCCATCGCATAATTAAGAATCAATTGATATTCACGCAGTATCGTTCATTGAATATTAATTACGATTTTTCGAATCGCGATTAAATATTATGATTACATTTTACATAATTTTGATCTATCCATTTCCCTTAAATTAAAATTGAAATAATATTCGGGGTGCACGTCAGGATAATTTCTTTCGTACTTATTTAATGTTTTCTTGTATCCAACAATTTTGATAAAATCATTAAAAAGTGGTGAATTTTGAATAACAAATTAGAGTATGTGATTTATATAATAATTTATATAACATGATATACTTACGAAGACCACGAAGTACATCTCCCTCCGCGTCAGCCATAGTCTTTCCATTTTCTTTCACGAGATTCGCCGCAATATCTTTCTGTAAACAGATCAATAATACAAAAGAATAAGATATAAATGAGTAAAAACTGAAGTCACAATAAACAGTTATAACATAAAATATTTGCCGTGAGGTCCACAATGCTAATTACAATTATTCAGTAGCGAAGGTTTGCACGCCGGCTGGCATCCATTGCCGTTACTATTGCTGGCCGTTACTACTGCCGTTGCGCTACCAAACTTTTTAACTTTTGTACGGTTACCATCGTGTAAAATAAGATCACGCCCTCGAACATAACGAACGTGCCACGCATCTAAGGCCTGATCAGGTAACGGCCGTGTGTGCCAACTATCAACGAAATATTGTATAGCCACTCGCCATCCGAACGCTGAATGTGACGCGTGAAATATACTAGTGAACAGAGCACTCCAATTGTTTTAAATTATTTTAACTCTGGCGGCACTTCTTTAAGTAGAACGGCTGCATTGACCATTCTCCGTGAAGTTAACATTCGATAAGGGATTGACGTGGATGGTATGTACATTAACAACTTTCTCATTAATCATCTCATTAATCATCTTTAATCCAAACTTTAATATCATCTCTCGTTCACCTCAATGTGTCACCTCATGTTTTCAATGTGATATTAATTAATCAATAAATATTTTGGAGCTTAGTTTAGAATTTATAATTGATAAACTGACCGAGTGTTCGCGAATAAGAGCCTGGTATTTCAGCATCAAATTTTGTCTCGTTAGCACGCTGGTGTGCCGCCACTTCTCGTATGCCTTCCGTGCACTCTGCACCGCACTCTCCATCTCATCCCTCGTGCATTTTGGAGTGCGGCACAGCAATTGATTTGTCGCTGGATCGTGGACATCCGTGAAATCTGCAGCTTTTGATTCTGGAAAAAGAGTTTCAATTTATAGATTGATGTGATTTATATGTAAATTATATTATTGGAATAATTTAAAATGCATAATTAATCAATGCGTAATTAATCTTTATATAACCAAATCTCGCAATAATGATATTTTTTAACAATGTATTTATTATTAACCTAACAAAAAAAATTTATTTAATATTTAATATAAAATCATTGATAATTTATATTTCTTATTGAAGATTTATACTTCTTAATATTTATTTTTATAAACATCTATGTAATTTTTAGACGTATATCATCACGAAAATGAATTTTAACATTATATTGTAATAACGCAAAGTGCATTTTGCTTCAAGGTACACGTAAATATCATTTTCAACTGATCCTACATTGTTTCAGAAAGATGAATATTCTTTCGAACATCTGTCATGTTCGCGATGCACTTTGTTATAAATATTTAAACTGCATTTTACTCCAAATATGTCGACATATTATCAATATATAGAAATGTAAGTTTAAATTTCACCGATTAAAATTTGAGAAGAAAAGATCTTATTTTTTATACAAAAGAATATGTAGAAAAGCGTAGAACCAATAAAATTTTACATTATATGAAAATAAGTATTTTTCACGCGGAAAATTTCTTTTGTATTTATAAACTAAATTAAATAAAATACAAATAAAAAGTAATAAATTGATAAAAGTATGTAGAATCAAAGTCTTTATAATAATAATTACCTACGAATTGTCCATCGATGTACATTTTAACCGTCGGGGCAGCATTGCTATAGGATCTGGTAAAGCGCATCTGGAATATTTTTATACTAATTGGTACATAAAAATATTATATCTTATATTTTCATTTAAAGCATTTTTTCATATGCCCTAATGCATACAATAATACAAATTGTAAGAAATTAATTTTATTTATTAGAAATATTAATAACAAATAATATTGTTTCAATGAAACGCAATTTAAGTTAATTGTCGTGCATTGAATCATACGTAATTAACAAAAATTTTATTCAATAACATACAATGTATTATACTTTGAAAGCTAACGCGCGTGTGAAATATGTATATATTTAATTTATTTAATATCAAATATGAATATTAAGCTGTTAAATTAGTATTTATTATTTCATTTTAATAGACTGTCCTTCATTTTATTCAATGTGAGAACTTGTGAAACATTTCTTTCGGTAATTAGTTACAATTTGCATGCACGTACGATCAATATGCATTGATTAATCAGTAAAGCTGCGTCACTCAAGGTATTTGAATATACTTTTAAGTGACAGGCAAATTTACATGATAACGCTGCTTTTAAGTCAATAAATATATGACGGTTCGTTCTTGCCGGCAACTGTTTCATCGTTCATACTTCACGAAGTTAAGCTCTATTGCGATAGAAATTAGTAATGTTGTTTTTCCCCTTACAAACGTCATAGTCTGAGGCTCAATTGGTCAGACGATTGTAACCCCATAAATTTTATTAATGCACTGATGTAGTCCAAACAATTAGAATAATATAAAAAGAATATAACAAACAGAATAATATAAAAAGATTTTGCATCTTAAAACTTATTTTAACAATATGTTTAATTTTAATTAAATAAAATAATTAAAAAGAATAAAATTTTTTACTCAAATTTCACAGATATCAGATATAACATATTAAAATAAATGAGAGGATACTTGTATAATTTTTTTAAAACAAAAGAAGTAATTATAAAAATCTCGAATGAATTGGAACTTCTTTAAATCTCGAATGAATTGGAACTTCTTTAAAGTACTTTCCTTTATGTTAATCTAGGAGGATTACATTGCTTCTACAATAGTATAATTTCAACAAAGTACATATAAATTATACAAATACACAAATATATTTTAACATATATTAATATTGCATATTTAAACATGTTTTTCTGGGTTATCGATTTACAGATGTTCTATTTGTTACGTATAGTCGTAAGTTGTTGATAAGCGCATTCGCACATTCAGATAACAGATAATTTGCGGGAGCTTACTAGAGTAGTCGTACCACACACGAAGATATTTTGTACAGAACAGAGTATTTAATAAAACACGTATATCTAGAAATTAATTAAAAATTATTACACAATATTTATTGTTTTACAAGCGGCTTTAATGTATCTATAATAATTTTCCTTTCATCAAAGATTGACTCCCGAAATTAAAGCACAAGCATGCACCAACAAAGACATTACAACGCTGTTAGTGACATATCATTAATAAATTTGCATCTGGCATATAAATTAATTTGTTTCTTATTCAAAGACCGCAAGCGTAATAGAGGCCAAGATATTTCCTCCAAGGTAATATAAATTCTTAGAAAGTAAATCAACAATCTACTTTATGTGTCTTTGTATTTTATTAATTAATTATTAAAGAGTTTACACAAAGAATAAAAATATTACTTAAATGGTTAAAAAGGATATAATAATTATTAGCACACAAAGCAAAGCAGAGGGTAATAAATAAAGACAAACATCACTTCACAATTTCTCCAAATATTAATGTATCGGCGTTCAATAGTCGCTGGTGCGAATCTAAAAGTAGCCGTTTAGAGATTTTACAAGTGCACTAAAAAAAAAATTGTCGGAGCACGAAACAATTTGCAGATCGATTTTCGCGCTAACGTGGAGCTTTCGCAGTTCGTCAGATATCCACTAGATGGTCCGATATCCTGCACAAATACATTCAAATGCAGCTTGCAGTTGCAATTGTAACGCGAGGAATTTTCGAAGAGCGTGCGAAATGACAGTCACTGTATCGAGCGCGACTGCGACGTATATTTTCGTACCTCACACTTGGCGATTCTCGCGAGAAGCGTCATGCTTTCAGTTAACACGTTCGACAGCGCGGCTTGGAACTGAATGATTCGTATGGAAAAAATGACCTTACATTTAACCGACGTGGCACACGATGTTTTCTGATAAGATAGTACATGTTTGTTTAGAACATCTCGCGCGATCGATGCCTCTGTAGCGCGATGAGTCGAAACTAACGACTCGAATCGCAGAAAGTAGGAGAGGTGGCCAAGAGCTATTGACGTAACAAACATCTCGATTAACCGAATAATTATTTTGCAATATTATCTTATACTGATTGATTTTTATTTCATAAAAAGCGACGTATTCGTGAATTTACATATATTTAATTATAAGTATTAATACTTATAATAATTTTATTACTGAAGATCTAAATTAGATGTTATAAATATAGAATAATCGTCTTGAGAAATTTGCTTCTATTTTAAAATATATTTGAAAATGCGTAGTTTGATGTACAGAATTTGAATATATTTAGAAAATGTTGATAATAGAATGAAAAGAAAAGTGCTGGTACTTAAAAAAAATAAACCATTAAAATCAATATCTCATTAATAAATTTATAGAAATATTTTTCTAAAAAAACTATTATCAAAAATTTATTTACAAAGTTGGTTTTACGTTATTGTAATATCATGATTAATAAATATACAATTTAATTCTCTACACATGATTTTAATTAATTTTATATTTTTTTAAATGTTAGAAATAATTAACACAAGTCTATACATATATGATTTATTTAAATGTTACCTTTATCGGATAAATCCTGAAAATCAACTGTTGGAAACTTGATGGCAATCTGCACGAAGGAGACATTGCTGAGCTTTCAGTATCTTAGATGTCGCTACAATATTGTATTGAACCGCTAATGAATGTCTAAATTTTTAATAATAAATAATTTAATTTTTTGTATGCTGCATGTGATATATATTTAGTCTACTCATAATTTCAAACATGTTAAAAAATGTATACAATTAGGCTAAAACTACAATTAATTCAGTTTTAATTTTCCATATGTACAAAGATAAATATTACGATAAAAGAAGAGTTTGGTATCTTATTTAACTTTTTATATTTTTTTAATTTTAATGTTTTGTTAATTATGAATTATGATACACATCATAGAATTATATTCATTATTCAATGAAATTTCTAAAATACTGAAGCAGTACAAGCAATTAAATTTAGATTATTAATTTGTCTTTAGAATGCAATACTTCCATACTATGGTTATATATTAAATAAAAAGATTATACAATGTACAATATAAATTATACAAGCTATACAATACTTCTTTTTCGTGCGTGATCAACAACACGATTTATTATTAGAATACCTTTAAAAATACCTAAATATATCTAAATATTTAAATATTTAAATAACTATCATAAAAAAAAAGAAATAATTAAGATAATTTACAAATTTCGCAAGATTTAAATGCTCGTGATATTTCCTGCTAGAAGTAATTTTTTGCGAATATTTGCGAAGCTTGTGTGTCAGGATGATTGATTAAATCAAGAGCAAAAATGATGTAAACAGTACTTTTTTGTTCACGTACAAATTCCGCGATCGATAGTGTTTGCGTGGAGTATTGAAGGCAAAAGCCGAGCTAACGATTGCCGGTACACGTCATGTTATTATATGGACTTGATTGGCGGACAATCATCGGAGGCAATGGAGTCCTACCCGTTATGCTAAAGTAGACAGTCCGCTCGACTGTCTACTTGTACACATTTACGCGCGATTTCTAGATCATGCGGTGTGGTGTGCATGGAAAGTGAAATGCCCTGGAAACCCAGCTCGGAAACACAAACAAACCGTGCGCTTCTCGTTAGCAATAATTACAATTTAGTGGTAGAACTCGTTATTAGACATTATATAAATCAAACGACAATATATTAAATCCAGCGATGTCAGCTTTCTAAATTTCCCTTCTAGATCTTTTTTTAATTCCGCAGAAATGTTTGCTTGCATTTCTAAAGTTTCTGTACAATCTTAAAAGTAAATATTACTTTTTAAGTAAATATTACTTTAAATTTGATTTGAATAACGAATTTTAAAATATACACTGTGCACAAATTAACGAATTTATTATTTTACTTATTTAAAAGATGTATTTAATTTATTTAAAATAATGTTTAATTTCTTTTTAATCTCTGAAAACTTTATGTTATAAATTAGAGAGAGAGAGAAAGGAGAGAAGGAAGGAGGGAAGGGGGGTACATATAAAATATGTATGTATTATTACTCTTTCGTTCAGATACAATCTTTAAGAAGAAAAATGAAACATGTGGGAAATGTTAATTCTGTAAAACTACACATTAAACTCTGTTACCACGAAAAGTGTTAATTATCTTCAATGAAATCTACAGTTTTTCTCAAGTGATTGAAAGCCATGTTTCATGCGCGAACAACCATTCGCAATGAATTACACATTGAATTGCCACTAAATGCTTGATCGCCGTAGATCGCAAATACGAGATACGAGATACGAGATCGTGTACGTACAAAGTTAGAATTGCTATGCTTCCTGCTCCGAAACGGCGATTTCGAATGCACGCTCCGTTCGTCGTAGACGCAACTATCGGTGGAATAATAAAAAGTGAAAACTATTGGCGAAATATGTGTTTCTTGTAAACGGGAGTCGGTCTGTCAGGTCGCGTGTGACATAACAGCGGCGATAATCTCTTCGGCGCCAATCGCCTCGAGCGAAACGGCACATACACGGTTGTTTTCCACGCGTCATTATTGCGTTTCGCTTTGCCGAGAATGATGCCGAATCCATTAGAGTCTTCTAATCAAGCTACTTTATCAAATTGGATATTGTCGGAATAACAATTTGTTTAACGTATCACGTTAATCTTTTTAGCAATGTTCCCACAACAATGTTCTGTATGACTGCGAGAGATGTGCATGCATTGTGCAGAACGTTTTGATTTATAAAAAATTAATAAAAATATTTTTATTCTGCCTAAATTTTATTATCTTTGGCAAAAGTAATTTTTATAATAATTCTCTACACGATAAGAAACAATAATTTTTTCAAGATCTTTTAAAAGATTTATTTATCGTTGGTAATAATAATTGGCAACTTGACAACTTGAAATTTATACGTTTCCAATTGCATCGATATCTTCTGTGCGATACTTGAAATTATAATACTTTTATATATTATATATTTATATAAGATAAGTTAAATTAATTTTATCGGCTTTTATCAGATCGCAACGAAAGATATCGCTTAAACTTTATACCGTATAATTCTCGTGTCAGAAATGAAATAGTGAATACGAAGATTGGCAAAGAATTTTTTAACCATAGCAAGTATTTGCAGATAAAACGTATTTTAACGAACGTTCATATTCATGCTGAAAAAATACGACGGTTGCTAACACATTTATTTCTGCCTACTTACCTACGAGAGTTTTCTGAGCAGAGAGTTGTGTAAAGATTATGTTATCAGCCTGGCAAGGGATATCGTAACTCTGTTTTGTAACACGCTGTTCGACACACTGAATATTAAGTCAGTCATACGACACACAAGCCACTTTACAAATTGAACAGCCTTCAAATTGTTACTGTTTTGCGAATTAAAAAAAAATATAGATCTTCAAAAAACAAAATCGCCATTTATCTGCATGAAGGCCAAAGTTAGAATAAGTATTCCTCATGTTTAGGTATATAGTATTTAGTGATCAATAATATTTTTACAGTATAACATATCTACAAGAAAAAAAATTAATTTTGTATAATAATTATTAATATTTAAGTAAAATAATTTTGCTTTATAATAAAATTAAAAATGATTGTAAATGAAAAATGGTCTTGTTATAATAAAATTATTACGTTTTCATAAAAAGATATGCTATTTATTTAAGGATAATAAATAAAATAATGTAATAAGATATTAAATAATTAAAGTAAAATCAAAAAATATGTTTAGACGATAGAGAGATAAATATAATTGTCCACATATTAAGACAAATATAGAAATCATATTTTCATACGTGTTACAGAGTTTCAATTATGTAAAAACGTGCACTACGTTTGCAGGGATTGTATTAATTAGTAACAGAAAACGAGCAAAAATACAAATTGGTGCAATGCAAGGTTGGCGCTGTTGCCATCTAATAGCATTTCCTCCCTGGCTCATGTATAGTCGCTGCTTTACATATGCTTACATGTACTTGTAAAATGGAGTCACGTGTCCGATTTGAGTGAAATCGTGTACCGAGATCGTCGGATGAAATAAAGTCACGAGATTAATGTGCGTGCTTTATAATTCTTGTTCTCGCGAAATTGATAAAAGTTATTTATATGCATTTTCTTGCAGTAAACGTCTCATTACTTTTTCTCTCGAGCAGTACGCGTGTAGTAATTAATGGCGGAATGTAAATTAAATTATTATGCTTGCAAATATATTCACGATAAAATTGTAATACGTAGAATTACAGCAATATAATTGAAAAATATAAATAAAAACACTTGGTAAATATCGCAATTATTTTTAGACTGTTTTATGCGTCAGATTAAAGAGAAAGAAACAAGAAACTCTGAATGTTTTACAAATTTAGAGAAACGTAATTACGTTTTATAAAAAAATATTAAATGTACTCGAATATTTATATGAGGCACAATATGGACAATTTTATCTTTATGTATTTGTATTCACTGACATCATTATTCCGGCTGATTGCTTGATTAGGAAACAAATGAAGCTTACATTCTTGATTCGGTTAAGACATTATCGTCCGCGCAAACATCTCACGAAGGAAATAAAAATTTCGAGCTTAGAAAGGTTCCGATTCTAGGACAATCCTATAAAAAGACAGATGTGAAAGTTCGTCACCTATCCTAGACAAAGTAGAAAGTTTTTTTTTCCCTTTTCCAAGACAGTTAGGGACCTTCATATATACACGCGACTTCATAACTTGTGTGTATGCATTACGGGTTATCCACCTTTATGTGCAAGTATTTATAATTCATATCGACGTATTCCTCGCTGCGCGATTAGAAATCACGTACGTACGCACGTGTGCGATCGAATAACGTGTACGTGGGTCGGCGACAAGCCACGTGCGATCCGATTGTCAACGAGAAAATAACTCGAATAATGCTGACCACATAAAGAAATGTTTCAAAAATCGGCTGCAGGATGTTGTGTTAGATTTGTGCCATGTTTCTTATTTCTGTGATTGTTTATTTCAAGTCCTTTTTTTTCGGTAAGAATAGGTACTTTATTTATTCCTTGTTTTCTCAATTAACTTTGCGTTGTGAAAGAAAATACGAAATGTGCAACAATACGCGGGCACCCATAAATTCGATTTATCAGAAAATAAGATATATTGGAGTTTTGCTCGGAAAATAATATAAAATAAAACAATGCTGTACATTGTTTCACATAAATTGCAAAATATCCAGAATTTATTCAGTTTTGTTTCATTGAAACGACAAAATGAAAAACGTAATGGTATTCTACTCAAGGCTGTCATAATAAAACAATAAGAAAAAAAGCAATCCATTTTACAAAATACAATACTTTATACGTAAATCTTTATGCATTATATTAATATTTATTCCCTTGACAGTTTTTAAATGTTTTTAGAGCATAGCTTTTCCCGCAGTGACGAAAGAATTTAATATGAAGTTTTATGCAGTCTTGCGTACGCATTAATTACACAAATGGCCGTGTGCACGTGCACGTAGGAGGACTCCTGCGTCGCGTGTTCGCAGACAGGACATGAAAACGGTTCGCATCGCTCTAGCACCGGCTTTAATATTCAGCGCGACGAAACGGCCGGATTACGCAACCACGTTGCAAGACACCTGGTAATTCGATAATAATGCACGTGAGTAAGGCGCGCGCGCGACATGCTATAAGACGACACCGGCCCGAGGACGGCGGGTAGTTTCGAAATTTCGGCGAGCGAGAAGCTGCGACACGCCGCACACGATGCGCCGCAGGTGCGTTTCCGATCGAGACACGGCGGTCCCGTGCCATGTCGTACCGATCCGCGACGCCGATCGTTCGTTTCCCTTGATCCGAGAAAGCTGCGAGGTGTCGCAATTCCTCCGTTCGATTTTGCCTCGGCCGTCCGAAAGTGCGAGTTTCCGCGCGGGAGTTTCGGGCAGACTCGCAATCCCGTGGTTCACTTTGCAACGCGTTGCCACAGACGTTCAACAAGTGTAAAACGGTACCCGTTTCGTCTGCGAATGAAAATATACGACGCCGGAATATAAATCGCAAGTGTGTATGCATTCGATTCGAGTTAGTTTTAATATGCAACTCGGCGTGGCGATCTAATGATCTTGTAAAGCTAGTGACGTAGAAAAACAACGAGCCCGCCTATGACGTACGAAACGCGTTCGCGACGTTTACACGGTCTGTAGAAGATTCTCAAGATTCTTGGCGATCATCCAAACGCAATGAGAGTTAAAAGTCGCTCTTTCTCTCGCGAGCGTGCTGCTGGCGGAGAGAAATTTGCAAGTTCAATTCGTCGCCGTCGTTGACCTGAGCCTTCGGTTACCTCAGGTCATTACGGAAACAACTGCCAATTATTAGAATTTGTCGTTTCTAAGAAATGCAAAATGAACGATTCTGTGTAAATGACATTTGTAATTACATAATAAAAGATTATTTTAATGAAAAATATACGAAATCATTTTTATTACATATTATTACATCACTTTTCGTATCATCGACATCTTTTTTAAGTTTTTCCTAAGATAGAAGATTATTGCTATCAAATTCTGATAATTTAGAGATAAATGATAGTGCGTTCTCTCTCTTTCTCTCTCTCTCTCTCTCTCTCTCTCTCTCTTTTTCTCTTTCTCTTTTTATGATTCATCTATTAACGTAATATAATTTACTGGTTTACAATTAAGATTTTAATTGTAGACTAAAGAACATATTAACAATTTAAAAAATATATATTTTTAATATAAATTTTTCTAACTTTTACGTCTTGCGGTTTAATTATCCAGACAAAGACATTAGATGAAATATAAGATTTACAATACAAAATTGTATTTTGCATTTATGTGTATTAAATGGTTAAATTTGGTCAGCGCGTAGAGTTTAATCATTTAAAAATAGTTCGGCTTTTAATTTCAATCCTAATTGTAAGTCGACGAAATTACCTTGCAAATCGTAATTACAGAACCGTAGAAATTGAAATGTAATTATTTCTCCAATTTGTGATCCTGAAAACACGCGGCAGCCGGCTTATCCCGATGAGTTATCCATATTGCTAAATATTTTTAGAATGCGGAACAGGGAAACCGGCCTCAAGGTCATCGCAACGACTGGCGAACCTGGCGCGAAGAACGCAACCTCCGTGACGCGCGACTGGCACCTTTTGGAGAGCGATCAAGGAACGTCCCCGGCGAACGCCGTCACTGACTTTTATTATGTTTCCTACGTTCGCTTACACACAACCGCGGCCTCGCCTTAATCCCCACTCGACGAGGCACCGTCTTCCGGGGTCCGGTTGACCCCGCGTACACAGCCGATTTATAGTAGTCGCTATCAACGAGCTAGCCTAGCGGCTCGCGCTGACATTTTTGCATTTTCGGATGTTTCTTTTTCTCTTAGGCGCGAGATGCGGCCTCGAATGAAAGCTATGCAGACGAATTCGCGATCTTATCTCCGTGTGTATCTTATCTCCCATTTAATTACGCGAAAACACCAAACGTCTATCTGCGGCATCTGCGATCTGTTAAAACGAGTTTCTTTTAATTACAATATTACTGTCGATACAGCCTCGCTACTGAAATATTTTCTCAATTATTTAAAATTCAAGGAAAAAGCATCGGGTAGAATGAATGCAGAAAATGTTATTTGAAATTTTCAGAAAATGTATATAAATTTTAAATTAAATTTAATCAAACTCATATGCGCATAACGTACGTAAGTTAAAGTATATAACTTTCAAATAGCATAGAAAGTATAGTAAAAAAATGAAACTTGTACTTGTGCATAAATTTATTGCGGCGCATTATTGCAGTAGGATGCAATAAATATCGATAGCGGACGCTTGTTAGCTATAAATCACGAGGTAACAATGAACGCATAGATAGTCTTCCGGTACCAAGTGTGCCGCACAAAGCCGATTTACAGTGCCAATTACCGAGCGTTTCAAACTAATTGAAGCGTGCAGATTGATATGTGGTATTTATTGCGCAATTAATACAGTGCAATACTTAAAACGAAAATGTCGCCTATTGATATTGACTGATGACTGATCTCTCTCAGTAACCATATATTTACACACGCGGTTAACAAGCGAATGTGGAACATGTAAACAGATATTTACTGTAATTGCACCTTGAGAATAGGACCATCAATGTGAGTACGCGTGTCAGGAAAATCGAGGTATTTACAATTATAATAGCCGCGGTCCGATCGACCGCTATATTTTGACGCGTTCAAGCGGATCAGAGTCATACTCATTAATTTTATAAAGCGCGGTTAAGCGCGTCAAAAATCAATTCAATAGCCGGCCTTCTGTAAGAGATTAAACCACTTTGTGCACACGCCATATATGGACGCGGAAGAAATTACACTTCAATCGAGAACATACGGGCGAGGCTGAAGTTTCGCGCGTGGATCGATGTTGCTTAGCTCGCAGTCTCATTGTATTTTTAGCTTTCTACGAGTGCGTACGCGGATCTATTTTTCCAACTATCGTACCGCCCACATGTGTTTCTCGCCTGAGAAATGCTCTCGTTCAGCTTCACGCGCGTTGCTGCAGGAACGAAAAATCCATTTTAGAAAAAATTATTTTGCAATAAAACTATTGTAATATAAAATACTGGATAGTTATATTCTAGTATCTGATAGATCTGATAAAATATGGAATTTTTAAACTGTTTTCTGTGTGATATTAATCATGATATTATATTATTATTAAAATTATATTAGTGAAATTGTAATTATTATTTATTAATTTATAAATATGTATTTGAGGAAATTAAAGTAAGTTTGGTGACGAAAAAACTAATCTGCACGAGTGAATTCTCATGTGAAATAATATTTTCAAAATTAAAAATTAATTTATCAGAGTAAATTATTTAATATATTTAAAAATATATAAACTATTTTATATATTTTTCAAATATTTTCTTTTTATTGAAACAAAATATTATTCAATTGATACAATCTTTATAAGTATTCATACATCAATAATTGACGTATCAATATTCCATTTAAACATTTGAGTTACTTATATTAACACAATATATTAACACAATGTGAATGCCTTATGGCCATATGCAACAAGAGATAACGAGTTGCAAGAGCAAAACCTACTAACGAAGTTGCTTCAACTTCTGCAAACTAAGTGACTCATTCCCTGATTCTTCATTTACACGCAATTCGCATTATACGCGGTAGGAAGCGTAATTATAGTCTTCCTGGGAGCCTACAAAGTCGCACATGCTCGTGTACTGTTCCCGAACGTCGTAATGTTCCTATTCCGATCAGGTAAGAAACATCGGCATGCACCAAGCCTCCGCGAGGGCGCCGGGATACTTCATTTTATCTCTAACGTAAATACGCACTGTAAATAAAATTTTATCTTGGCAGATGCCTCACGAGCGATATATTTTATCTATCGTTCAAGGGCGAGTGCCTACCCTCCGAAAAGGTGAACGAAGTGCAGTTTGTACTTTATCGGAGCATGTGCACGTACATTGCAGGCTTCATAACGAAGTACGCTTTCTACAATGTTTAATTGGCACGATTATTAACCTACAGCTTTCGTTTTTAACATCGCGGATTCGGTTCGCGAGGGCCACAGGCGCGATTCGCCACGCGATTGCAGACCACGAAGATTTTTCAACGGTGTTGGAGTGAGTTTGCACCAACAAGGCGGCCGCTACCGCAAAGTGTTAACCGTTTTTGCGAGTTTGCGGCCAAACCTGAGGCTGGCGAACTCGTCTCCTCGGCCTGTCGCGAAATACGATCTTACGTCATGCTTCTGTACCACGGCCCGGTGGATTTCGCGCGCGCCGTGAAATATCCCCCATACGCGCGTACGTGATCCCGCACGCATGCACGCATGCACGCACGGTGCGCTGCCGTTGTTTGCCCACGCATGTTGCGACTTTTTCTCGCCGTCGTGCACAATATAACTCTCGTTCTCTCGGCGCACACGCCGAGGAGGTGAACCTACACTCGGGCGAGCCCGACGAGGTTTTGCCTTCGCGCGGTTTCCTTTTCAGACGCGGCCACGAGGTATACCGCCTCTCGATATTTCAGCCCCGTCATTTTCCACCGAGCATTATTGCCCCTTCTCAGTTCTTGCCGATCTTTTCAGACTTTCACGCTCGTATCGCACGCACATGGTGGCCCCACACACACACACACACTTTGGAACACTCGTCGTGTTTTTTACATCTTAATTCGCGATACTTTTCGACGATGTGTACGTTGCGCAACTATCAGAGAGATTCTTTCACGAAGAAACATTTAATTTGTTGTATACATATAATGAATTATTGAAAGCATAGCAATTATTAAATGTTACAAACGAAAAATATATTATTTAAGAAAACATATCATTTGTTTTCAACTCATAACGATAATGGCGATTATCGAATTTTTCACAATTTTCTCCCGCTTTTAGTTTTCTGAAATTGGCGCAATAAGTTGTCCGCGTCGACGGAGCCGACTGTCCAGAAGAAACAGAGTATACTGTACTACAATAATTGCTTAATTACCTCCTCGTTACTGCGCGCTTCTACTTACTCCGATCATCCAATTAAACTCCACCAGCTCGAACTTTAATCGTCTCGATTCCCGCCATCGTATGCGAGAGCGTGTAAATGCGAGGTCTAAAAAACGTCGGCGCGCCGGCGAGCTCGTAAATGTCAGTGACAATAGCGTTTAGCGTGCAAAACGCTGAATCGAGAGCGGCCCTTGACATCCAATTCTCATTCTCCGTGCAATTAACGCGCACGCCGCTCCATCGAGATGCATCGCTCGCGTTTTTGCACAAAATATCCGCAATAAGCCAAAGTTTTATCCGTTAAAAAAACTTTATATAAAAACATTATAGATGCTGAAAATTACGCTATCAATGTTCTGTCATCGTTAAAATATGCATATCATATAGTAATAAAAGTGGATTGTAATCGAAGCAGAGCAGATAACATTTTAGTAAATAAAGTCATAAATAAAACGCGATTCAAATAGTTTTCTTTTTTCGCGTTTAAAATAAACAACTTTTCATTTTCCTGTCTGAATGACCCCTCTGAAATAACCCAATGAGCAAAGAATGAAGACTCGTCTGACATTAAAATTCAGTGAAACATCTTTTCAAGGACAATATTATCATTTATAATATTACAAGAATTCAGATATTAATAATGTATCAAGAATATCTTAAGCGGAGAATTCGCGCTTAACTTTCCGAAGAAAGAAAGAAGTCGCAAGAGCAAAAAGGATGCGAAAATGGGCGAACGCGTTCTTCCTCGCTGGACGCGCCGCTCCGCGGGGCACGGCGATTTGAAAATAGACTCAGGGAGCCGCGAAACTCGTCAAGGTCGACAGGCCGGAGTGAACGAGGGAGAGAAGAGCCCGGCAGATTTTCGTGGCCAGGGCTACGGAGCATCCGGTTGCCTAATGTTTTTGTCGCGTGAACGTGAACGCGAGAAAGCGCACGGCGAAGACTTTCGCTTTCGAAAGCTGCGCGCCACTTATCGGCAAACTTTCTTCTCTTCTTGTTCCTCGACGAAGAGGCGCCTCGGTCCTGTCGTGCTCGATTTCCGAACGGTGGCCCCCGGCGGAAATCTCACTGCCAGTGATGTAAAGAGAGGCGGGTAAGAGAACGCTTTTTTTTTTATCTGGATATACTGACATTTTCGAGTCTACACATATATTTGTATAAGCAATTTTATGTCTCTCTCTCTACGGGGCGTAGGGTCATACCGGTCTGTCTAAATAAATTCCTTGAGGGTCTATTCAGCTCTCGATTTTTTTTGCAGACTGTTGCGTCTGTAAACCAAGCGAGCGCGCGACTCTTCCGGATGACGAGGAGAGAAAGCCTTTTGCAAGAAGCTGCAATTACGGTCCCCGCGCGTTGCTAATGGAATGCCTTTTTCTTAATATTATCACACGAGACTTGCATACTTTACATAGAATAATACATGTTTGGCAAGTTTTAATATTTATTTCTTTGTTGGACAAAATGAAGACATTCTGTACACATGTTGTAGCTTTAAATTTATAATTAAATGGATGAATTGTAATTGTTACATTTGTAAAATTTAAAGTAAAATATGCCAATACATGTGAACACAATGGAGGAAAAAAATGCATTCTGAATTTTTAGCTGCAAACGAGAAAATTGCGCAATCGATTCACTTTCGTTAACTTTCGCTTTCGAAAACGTACATTTCATTGCTAATCGTTGCTGAACGATTCTCCTTCTAGAAAGAGGCGTCTAGATGCGATGCCATAAATGCCGGGTACGAGTGTCGTGCAAACATCGAGGGGAAAATTCACCGGAAACATCAGATATACATAATGACTGCACGTAACCGAAGATGACGCTCATGTGTTGCGCGTAGTTCCCTCCATTTTATTTTTAAATGACCGAAGTAAATGCTCTGACCAGTCATCAGTAAATTATCATTATTACTTTTAGTAGCCGTTTAACATAATACAGTCATCTTTGTTGAAAATAGACGTGACAACAGCAAATTTTAGTTTTAATGCATTCCATAAATAATCTAACTTTTCTATCAAGTCATGTTAAATTACAATAAAAGAATTAGATACTAAAATAGAGGCACTTTTACAAAATAATTATCTTCAATATAAAAATGTACTTAGAAGCTTTAAATAATTCTTGTTTTTTTTATAAAACTTCTATTACGTATGAATCATTTAATAATAGAAATTATTAGAAATTATTATAAGATTAAAGTAGTTATATAACATTATTCACTTAAATTATTATTTATTTTTTTTTATAATATATTCTTTAATATATTCTTCATTTATATTAATTTTATATAATATATGTATACACAATACGATGCGCGCATCGTAATTTTACAATATAAATATTTTAAATCTTTTTGTTGATACAATTTTTAATTTACTAAAAAAGTAAATAATTTAACAATGTTTCTTACAAATCGTTCACTTTGCAGTTCTCTTTAATAAAGTATGATATAAGAAATACCATTTTCAATTATCGAATTAAAAGTCGAATGATATCGAGGGGAAATTTGAATGCTGATAAAAATGTCTCTTAAAAACCGAACAATATGTCATGATAAAACGTAATCTCTCAAACAGAATAAACTCCTGATAGATGTATTTGTGCTGCGCACCATGATAGGGATATACGACACTGAGAAAGGAAAGCGATTTTCCGGCGGAGCGAGATATCCGTGTGCGTATTCCGTTTTTTTTATCTGGAAGCGGAGCCGCCTCGTTTATTGATACCAATGTTATTGCTAAGCTAACGTTGGGCGCGTCGCATATCGCGAGCTATCCGGTGGAAAAACACTCGCGGCGATCGAAAGTGCATTAGCCGCGCTTCCTTTTCACGCAATCGAAGCGGAGTAATTAGAGTCGACGACGTGATTAAAAGGCTCATCGCGTGTAGTCTGATATAATGTAGGTACCAGACATTTTCATTTACTCCATGCAACCGCACTTTGCACCATCTCTGCTATATTATTGCATGACGAATAGTAATTATCTAACGGGTTTTCGAAGTTAACGTTCATTGGTAAAAGAAGCTCTAATATTACACTAATCTTGTAGAGCGTTCACCAAAAGGCCACAATCAATTTTCTTTTTAGGAGAGACATGAATACAAGACAATAAAAAAATTTACAATTTTAACTAAAAATTGAATTAAGATAAAATAAATTCACTATAATGAATTAAACAAATTGCAGGCGCAGACACAAATTATACGAATGTATTTGCAACCTGTTGGGCATACGATATTTGTTTTGAGATGCAGATGCATATCGTTCTTGGTCTCGCACGGCCTATCTACGCGATGCACGCAAGCTACATAGCTCGATTCTGAAGAATCTTTTACTATCGCTTTTAAGAGTTTCTGACGTATCGTCTATCCACGGCGCGCATTTACCGAGACATCAAAATATTCATAAAAAATTTAAGCTGTCGTAATATCGGGACTGCAATTTTTAACTGCAAAACAACTATAATATATGCGCGTCTCATTTGATGCCCGCTTACCGAGATGGAGCTCCTCCTGACACTGCGATGTGGAAATGCATCCGCACAGTATTTTATACGCGACTATCTTTATTTATTTTTGCCCTTTTACCTGCATTCAATAAAATAATCGAGAGGTCGTAATTTGAATAATACTGTTTTTTTATTTAAGTATGTTGAGTTGGAGGATTCTGCTTTATGTACATTGCTGGAAATAATTGCCTCGTAATTCTGTAATTTTTATAAAATGTAAGCATTCACAGTTGTGTGTAAAATATTACTGATTTTAAGAGGTTTTTTCAATTTCGTATCAACTGAAGAAGTAAATAAATGAAAGTTAACGACTTGAAAATTTTCGACATTTAAAAGTATAATTTAAGTATATTATACATAAAAATCATCCTAACATAATTAAATTTCATAAAAGTATAATTTATTTTAATATTACCCATGAAAACCATCTTGACATTTGCATTAATAAATTAAATACAGTACATATATGTAATATAAAAATAAATAATATTATTTGCAAAAATGATTTAACTTTTATGTAAGTTTGATTTGTTTCCAATTCAATTTTTTTTAAATTTTTCTCTTAAGTATAATTGCACAAACAGTTCCTTTGTTCTTATTTTTTTTTGCTCATAATAAATTACAAATAAAAGTGCAAAAATAGCCAAAACGTATGTCGACATTCGAGTTCCGAAAATAATATACTTCGGGTATAAATCATGGATTTAAAGAAATTAAAACCGTCTTCGTATTTATTCTTGCATGAAAGCAATGAACACGGGATACAAGGTCACTCGCGATAAACGTATTATGCTAATGCTATCCGAAGTCTCATCTGTGACGAAATGTCATGGGTAATAATCATGTGACTGGTTGTAGCAAATACACGCTATTTAATACATGAATTTAAAAGTATAATTAAGGCTATAGCTGTTGCGTGAGCCTATACAACATTTGTTTTACAGCGTCTCGCATTTAATCTGTTATTTGCATCCAATCAAATAGAGACATCAATATACTGGACCTATTCATAGTATGCTAATAAAATATGACAATTCCAAACCATTATCATAGATAATGATAGGCAATATTATTGCAGATGGTTAAACCGAAGTTAATGCAATCTTAGTTATTTCGTTTATTTTCCCGTATTGACATATATGCCTATTTTGCATAATAGGAAATTTTATTATTATGAAGGAGTATATTACACGTTGTGTGTATATATAAACTGTATGATAAGATTCCTCCGATTATGATTTTTATGTTTTTTTTATCATGCTCACATCTTTAGTAAAATTAAGTACGCGAGAATTTATAATCATCGTATTATCATTTTAGTATTTCATAGCAATATTTACAAGAATCGTCTTTAAATAAAGGTTTTCCTTTTTATCGTCTTGTTTTTCGATCTTTGCATCACATTCTTCTCACGTGATTTTTACGAATATCTCATAGATCATTTATGTCAGAATCAATATAACATGTACAATAGTAAAGTCTACCTTCGTAATTTTGCAAGCATTGGCTTGACACGCTGTAAAGATGGTTCTCGAGAAAATTCGTTTTCTCTCTCAAAGGAGATTCTATCGAACATTACGTTTGCCATTTATCTTTCATTTTTATTGCAAAGCTCTTTCCATTTTGGCGGTTACATAAAATTAAGTCATTCATCCATAATCCGGCCTCCGGAGCGATTATGAAACTATGGCGTGAAAGTTTATCGTGATAACATAGCGTGGATAATGGATTACCGGAGCGCGTCCATGAACGCTCGTGCATTATCGATCAGTGGAAAAATTGCGCTGTGACGCGGCGCTATATCAAATATCTGCAAACGCGATAAAAATGAAAAAGTGAATGTTTGCATTACTTGAAACGAAACAAAAATCGGAACGTAATGAATCTTGTTCAACTTGAGTTTCCTCCATTCTTTCAATCGCATACGCGTGAATTCACGCGAATCAAATGTAATATGAGCGAGTTACGTTTCGCACTAAGGCGATAATTATTTGTTAAATATTACGATAGAGTTACTTATTTGGAATAAAGTGAAATAATAAATATGAGGAACGAGAGAAATAAAAGAAACCGATGACTGGTACGAAGTAACGCTCAAAATCTTCAATTTTCACAAGTTTATTACAAAGAGGCTATTATTCGCATGATACGTTCTCCAAGTGCAAACAACGCCGAGCTTAAAACACAATGATCCGGTTTGCGACGCGGCTCACATCGATGTACCGAGGCCTCTCGCCAGTGCCTTGCTCTCTTTTGTTGTATGTAAATTAACAGCGAACAACCGCGAATATGATATCGCGGCACAAAGACGCCTTGCCACTCCCCGAGCGCGTCTTGCACTCTAAGCGCGGAATTTCTCTCGGTATTAACTCTATGCAAATTTATTCTGTAAACACGAGATTGTAAAAATATGCCCCGACGTTGAAAATTTTGCCGACGAAACCGGACACGTCACGGTTTGCGAGCTCGACTAGAAATTGCACTTTGATCGCGCCTGAGCTGCGTATACGCGGGCTCTCTTACAATGCGAGATATTCCACATTCTTCGGCATAAAGAAAAAAAATTTTAATTGTATTCGTTTTTAACGTTAACGTTTCAGAGTTTCCAAACTCGAAATAGGGAACTGGTTTCTATAGTGTTTTGTGGCACGTACGTCACAGGTGCACAGTACGTACCGCGAAGTTAAGTAAAGCTCCTTGGAAGAATTGAATGCAACTTCTCGAGTGAAGCGATGTTTTATTTCTCGGCTATATCCGCTACGCATCACAACACTTTTATGCGTTGTCCCCTCTTCTTATTCGGCCAATTAGGGCTAATTAGTACTGAACACGCTAGCTCGTTTCCTAATCGACACTTAGAGCTTGCGTTCTATGCAGACACAATAAATAAACGTCGGCTTATTTTACATTAATCGCGCAATCGGCTTATACTTATTTTTCGAAATGGATCATAAGACGCATCGTTACAATTTTCCGGAGTCAAATTTGATCATAAATATTGTAACGTCTGTAACAACAAGAGGATTTATCATCGCGCATCTAGCATTAAAGTATCATCATTTTGCATTAATATTCTCGAACTTGATGTCGTAAATACGTGAAATGTTCGAATAACTAAACGATATATGATTTCTGATTAAAGATTTAAAATTATTGCAGATATAAATATCTGTTTTATGGGAATGTTTCTCTTCGCTATAATTATTATCACACTTTATTCTTGCGATTTATTAATTGTATTTTAAAACTTTTTTTCTTTGGATAAGCTCTTAGTGTCTTAGAATTTTTTTCTGGATAAACTCTAAAGTATAGATCTCAAATATTTTTAAGGAGAACTTTGTAAACAAAAAATGTTTAGTCAATAAAACGATCACGCTCTCAATTCTAGATGTATGTATAGTTTTAAAATGACAAGATTCGATAAAACAATTTTTGTCGCAGACACTCCTTCCAATTTGTCACATTTCATCGCCATTAACGATTACACCTGTACATATCATCATACACAGATCCGATTACACCTGCTTCTATAATGAGCAGACCTGAAATATAAAAGAGGTCTGTGAAGTTGACATCCCAAAATTTTTACAAAATTGATATGGCATTTAATTGTTCATATTTGTCCATAAATAATTGTATTTCGTTTTGCAAAAAAAAATTAAGAAATCGCATTTTGGAGTGTCAATTTCACAGATTTATAAAAAAAATATTTAAAGGTGCTACAATATAATATATTCTAGCATATTTTGCCTACATTTTAATCCGTAACTGTACAACGATTAAGCAATGATTTGGAGTTATGTAAAAATTTTTTCGTTACGTGTAACATAATGTATGACTAAGAAAGCTTTACATGGCTTTGCTTGTTGACCTGAAATCGGTCGACATGTATTAATAGTAAAAAAAAAATTATTTATGTAATTGTTATTGCAAGATTAGTTATGTTATTAAGTTATGTAATTAAGATTAGTTATGTATAATTAAAAAATATCACTAAAATGTATTTTTTTACAAGTAATCTTATGCATAGATTAATTATGAAACAAAATTGATAAAAAAGTTCAGAATAAATAAGAATAAAATCATGTATTAAAAATTAATTTTTTTCACAAAATTTTTTTCATAAAATTATTATATTTAGTATAATAACAAATTTTTGTTACCATCACTTATAATATATTTTAATGAACGACGATAATATATCGCAGAATGCAAGATGTTTTTTTAAATATCCACGTAAATATACACTATTTGTTTAATAATCTTGAAAGAATTTTAATAAAATCAACGGAATACAATGCGATTAAGAAACTTTACTTTTCGGTTTGCCAGCGAGATGCGTTTACCGTCGCAACTGTCCCAACGAACTCGTTTAAAAGATTCACTCTTATCAGTTGTCTTATCGCCTGTGTGCCTTATCGCTTGTTGTTTAATATGGTAAGCTTCATTATCTCGTTATTATGCAGCCAACGAAGTGAGCCGATGAAGTCGACACGAGTCTTATTGTCACTTTTATTTTAGTCAACTTAGCGCTATTGTTATTATAATTAAACAGAATGCAAAAGCAACCTAGCATGGCGGTGAGACGAAATGTGCCTTACCATGTATTATTAATTGACAGTGACTCATGGTTAACTTAAAATCGACCGGTTGCCATTATACGCACATAATTATCGAGTAAATTAACGCGTGAGATGGAAAATGTCAATTTTATTTTTGTCAGATACGTATCTTCAAATCGCTTTACGAGAGCGCTCTTCATGCTCGGGGCGTTATCACGTAACTGTGCAAAGCTACTTATCGCATCGAGATTTAGCATATCATGAGTATCAATTTTGTTATCCGTCTTTCGGTTGCGTTATCGATTTATTATTATTTATGCGAGTTCTGCCTGTCACGTTTTACGTAACTAAAGCGCCTGTGCGCCGGTTGTGGGATCAACAACTTTAACGCGGACTGTTTACCGAGTCGATGTATCAGCGCTAGCTGCATTAAAATGCAACGCTGAGGCAAAGGTTAAGGCGCTATTAAGAAATCGGTAGTAGGCTCGCGTACGCCGCGCTCGTACGGCAAACGTATTTATCTACGCCAAAACAAGCTGCTATCGAACACGCCTCTATATCGCTATCGCTCGAAACAGCCAGCGACTTCAGCAACGTATTGCGCCTGCAGTAAAGAGCGAGTCAGCGCAAAAGCATTCCGCAAGTTGGCAAGTCTCATTAACGGAGTCGTTGTAAAATCGGTTCATTATATCCCTAACGCGCATCCTTTGTTTCAGTAAAACATATTTACGGGCCATTTTCTCAGATTGCAATTTTATCTGCCGCGTCTGATAAATGTGGGTCGATTTCTCCTTGACGAAAGTGTCGAAATATGTATGACGAATTAAATGAAATTAAAATAAGTTTCTTTTCTCCGACAGACGTATGAGCCCTGGATTTAATTTATTGTTGGGAGGGGTATATATTGCAACCGGCTAAGTAGCGCACTTGTGCACGTTCCAACACAAACGGCGCAAGAAAACGGACGTATTGTTCTGAAACCGTCCGCTGGAAATAGCGCGCGAATTCGACGAACGTGTCCCTTGTTCTCTCAATAACGCGCTGACGAATCGCAGCAGAAAGGGAGAGACGCAGTGAGTGAGAGAGGGAGGGGGGAGAGAATATTTCACTCGCGTGCGTTTCATTAATAGAGTTTATGAAAACATGAGGCCGTCCTTGTCGAGTGCATCGCTCCCTCGCGCGTTAAATGGCAGCAGCCTTGTTCTCAAGGAGCGTTTGGTCTCCAGAACGAGCTAGCGGTGCTGTTTTAGTCATAGAAAACTTGAAACGGTAATATTTTGACAATAATACTTACAGCTCAATACAGCCCTAAAATACATAAATTAATCAATTAATGATTTTTTTATATTTATATGTATATATATATATATATTTCTATAAAATTTGTCGTAAAAAATCTGCTGTAGTTCTACCATCGAATTTTTCTTTTGTACGACTATGTTAATTTTTGTTATGCTCCTGAAAGGAGATATATGTATACATATATACATATATTATTGCGAATTTTCCCAGTATCTCTCTTGCGACGAGGGAAATATATCGTTGCATCGTGCGCGATTTATGCGCGGCGTTTGCGACACGCCGTTATTTATCATCTCGTTACAATTAATCTTGAAACAGTTGCGAAAATATTTAATGCTTTCGTGGAAAGTACTGTTTATTATAATCAACGAGACCTGAAATTTCAAATAATAAACAAAAATTTGACGCAGGAAACGGTGTAAAGGACATACTTCTTTATTTAAAAATATTTATTTAAAAATATATCGATTTTAAATATTAAGGTTTTTTACGTTTTATGCATATACGTATGGCATATATCGGACATTTAATCGCCGTTTTTACGGCATTACGTATTTTCCCACGTTTTCCATAAAACCATGTTCATGATCATTGGAATCTTAATGGCTTTTCGTTAGATTTATCGGCGAGTTTAAGGAGGATCCGTTATATTAATTGCACTATGGCTCGCAATTATACGAGGCGCGTTATAGCTGTGCATTTACGGCCTGCGGCCGCGAGACATTCTAATTAAATTAACTAGTCGGATAGCTCTGTTCCATTCTATTCTACTACGGATTATAAATTGGATTATACCAACCGACTGTTTACAAAGTCAAATAATTAAGTGCGATTAACGTGTTAATTACGCGTCGTAGTGCATCTATACGTATTTCCTGTGACGATAAATAATGCCTGTAAACTCAACTATTTGTGTTTTTTTGATTGTGCAATTCTAACTTTAGATAAAATGCGATAAGATTCTACTTAATCAATGGCTTGATATTGCCAAAGTATTATTTCCTCCATCATCATTGATATATTGATTACCAAAATAACGAATGCAATGCACGTATCGAAAGAAATCAATGCAATGCACATGTCGGAAGAAAACAATTTAGAGAAAGTAATTATTTTTTAATTATTTGTTACTTTTTTAGATGAAAATATTTTATATAATTTTAATCATCAGTCAAAGTCAAAAGTCACAGCGACTGAAATATTTATACGCTGTAATTTCTATATAATTGTATTTCTTCAATTGAATTTATATGTTGTAATTTCTCCAATTCTCCATTTCACACAATGGCTTATTTTGAAAGATCATGAAAGAAAATTCACAAGTTACATCAAATACGTCGCGCATATGTCAAATGCATGTTCCTCGCGCTATGACAAGTAGTGGCCACGATTGAATGCTACGTATGACGCAAATTGCGCGTGAGCGCTTTAATACAGTTTTATCTCATAGGAAAGAAAAACAAAAGAATACTCGCGACATTGCAATCGCGTTCCTTTCTTCTCTGACGCTCGTTATGGCACCGTTGATAAGCTCGCAGCAAGTGTCGCACGATTCCGATGGCACCCGTGTGCAGCGAGTGGAGAGTCCGTCTTTGCCTTCGTCGACCTTTTCCCTTTCTTCTTCTTCTCCCGCTTTCCGCCTTCTCTTTTCTTCCTCCTCTTTCGCCGCCATCGCTCGCACGCACGTATCTTCTTCTTTCACGTAGGGCGTCCGTCCATCGTCCTCATCGTCTTCCCGTTTTCTTGCGAGCAACGCACACGCTGATGAACGAAGAGCCAAAGCCCCATGTACACGGTGGCTTATATATACAGTGATACTGTTATCTCGGAGCATTTCCATATTTTTCTCTTATCCTTTGCGCAAGTGAAAGTGTTGGCTAAAATAAAGCTAGACTTGTTTCTTTAGGTGCTCTTTAAAATACGCACATTTACGACACGCATGTGAACAAACTTGACTCGCAGGCAAAGATAAAACTTTCGGATCTGTTGATTTTGTAACATTTTAACCTACGATAACAGTGCGCGATATTTGCCTATGATACTCGCGGTCTCATTAATAATCGTACAAAATATTGCGTAAACTCGTTTCAGATTTGATATTAACGCAGTTTGCATAATAAGGCTTTATCAGAACGTTCAACTTAATAAATTAGCTAACGTTTTTTTCAATATTGTGAAAAGAAAAGTTACTTCTCAGAAATTTGTCCAGCAGTTAATAAAAAAGTAAAAAAAATCGGGAACCAAACGAATAAAGTATAGCTTTTACGTATTACACTATTTATATTTAACTTATGTAATGCTGAATGGAATGCTTATAAAAATAATTATGCAAGATAATTATGTAAGAGCAATTTTTACAAATTATCTTTCTGCTACGATCCATTAAAAAAACTTCACGCATAAAATTGCACTGTAATTAAACTCAAAAATTAATTGTTCCGTTTAAATATTTTTGCAGAATACTACTAATTAGTGTCATATCATCAAGTTATAAACTCTGAGATATATTTCGTAATACGTGACGAAAGTAAAAATACTAAATAATTCCCTACGTTCAATTCACAATGAGTAAACGGATCCTCTGACAATCGTGATAATTCCCAACAGCGACGCTGTTTTGAAGGTCTCACCGTATATATGGTTGCGTCTTCAAACAGGAGATAGAGTCCGTCTACCGTAACCTTGCACCGTGGAATCAAGTGTTGCTAACTGCGGTAACTTACCTCGTAACCTAGAACGTCGAAAAATACCGTCGACGAGTGGCATGTACGCGCTAAACAGTGTAATTTACCTTGACGCGTCTTAATCGTGCTAAGATCTATGATTTGGTCCTTGCGAGATGGCGAGATTACTCAGGAATCCGCAGATCCCGGTTGCGCAACGTGCAAATCGGTTCCCGAACAACTGAATATGAAGGCATAATTGATTGGAATAATTGATGATGACAAAATGTTTTTCAACGCTTAACTCAATTATTCATTTCTTACAAAATTCATCGATTTAATTACAACATTGTTAAAAGTCTTTTTACCCATATTGTGATTCATATCTTTAAAAGTTCCTTCAATTTCGCTATATGCGTCGCATATATTTCATTTTTCGTAAAATATAGCCTCATTAGGAAACATCGCGATTTACTTCGGTGTGTTATAATTAACCTCATTGTGCTCTGATAATTATATTCAACAGCGATTGTTGTCAGCGGAGAAAATAGTATGCGGCCCTGCGGCTCGTTATGCGTCTCCTGACAACAATCATTAATCTCTGGAGACAACGTATCATTTCATAATTACCCGGTAATTATTTACGACACATACCTTAGATATAATCCTCTAATCGGAATCGGCGGTAACGACTGATCGATGTCTCCCACGGGAGTTGGATTATATAAATAGCCACTATTTTCTACGGTACAGAAAAGAATACGACACGTGCGTACACACGCGAGGAAAGAATAAAAGCATATAGAGAAACAGTTAGTAGTTACTTATTAACTGTTTATGCGCTTCCTCAATTCACTCTCTATATCGTTACGAGAGGCTTACAGAAGATAGTCTCAGTTCCTCCTATATAAATATTTCTAATATTAAAAGTGAAAGTGTACATGTGTGTTCAGAGGTGAAAGTTTTAACGATTGAAGATGATAAGAAAAGAGATAATCATCGAAATCGTTTTGAATTTTTTAAATACGAATTGATTTAAATGTTACAGCATTAAGTATTCTAATAATTAAGCCCCGAAATGAGTTCTTGGAACGTTTAATTCTTCGAAGTCATTTGTACGACAGAAGAAGCATATTTCAACTTTTTATAATTATCATTGCATATAAGAAATCGGTACATTAACATACGAAAAGGTAGCTACTCAAAGAGCGTATTGATCATAAGAGAAGGAGAGAGGTTTTTTTAGCTTGATGTAAAATTGGCGATCGTCTCTTTGCGCGCAATGCAAATATAATCAATGAGTGATATGAACGTCAAGAAACGCTTTATTATATCACGCGTTCATTCAACCCTCTCAATCTCTTTATCTCGCATGCCCTATTTCTCCCTCTCACTCTCTTAACAGTACTCTTGATAAAATAGATGCTTGATGAATTAGAATTTATCGGTTTTCCCTCAGTTATCATTTTGTTCCCTCGTTATCAGCATCTTTGTATTTTGAGACGGATAATCGAATTGCTTAATATTTTTTCCTTGTCTTTTAATATCTATTTTTTTTTTTAAATCACCGATTCTGATGTAATCGCGTTAACAGTCTAGGATAAGTCAATCAGGTCAAGTCCCATCTGGCGTCTTTTAATAACACTTAAGATGTGATAACAAAAATTATCTAAAACTCACTTCTTCGAGAAGAATAGAATTAGGGGTTACAATAGTTTTCTCTTACACGTTAATACGTGGCTTATATGTGATTATTTAATTAATTTATTTTAATTTACATTCTTATGATTACATTTGCTATTCTTTGATACGAATTTTGAAATTTTGTAGTATATTATAAAACTATAGCAATGTACATCACATAGATAACCATCTCATTTATGTGTTAGACAGTCTAATAGCCTTAGTTACGGTAGTTATTATAAATGAAATACACGGAAGTAATCGACTGCTAATACACTTCAGACATACGTAGACCATAAAAAAGTGAAAAGCTCATTTTCACATCGATAAGTTCAATCTAGCCCGGTTTGCGCAACACCGTCCGGCCCTGACGGAGGAGCTCGGTGAGATGAGTATGTTTGAAAATGTGACCGAGTCGAGGAGCGAGGAGATGGCAGAAAGAGAGGAGATACTGGCGTCAAGAAGTGAAACAGCGAACGGAGAGACGGAAAGAAAGGTAGAGGTTGAAGGAGGAAAAGGAGTGCATGAGGGACGCGCAGACACACGAGCGCGAAAGGGACGATTATAGTGACGGTAAGGAGAGAAAGACAGAGAGGACGGGGAGAAAGAGAAAGAAAGGAGGAGCAGGAATATGGGAGAGAGGGAGAAATAAGGAGAGAAGAGAGCGAGAAAGAGAGAAAGAGAGAGAGGGGCGAAGGCGAGTCAAATGTTAGCGAGTGCACGGCGATGGAACGTCTTTAAGACCAAGGAGGGACTTATATAAGAAAGCAAGATGGCAACCGGTTGTCCCTGAGCCGCGACCGGCGTTTATTCGCACATTTTTATCTATTTTTCGAGCAGGCCAAAAAACTCCGCGCAACCAGTTCGGTCGACGGCGCACATGAGCCCGTCCGTCGCAAACGGCAGAGAGATTTTTCTTTCCCATGCCCGTATATGCGTTCCATATTGTCAACCGTAGTGCGAACGCTTCGAACATTGTGTGAACAGTCGATCAGTTCCGACGATTATAATCGTACATTGATATCGATATCGGGGATATTAATGTTAGTCTTGTCAGTTTTTTATTATGTTGCTGATATCTACAGGGACATCTCTTACTTTCTATTTAAAATTCAGACGTATTGACTTCGCCATCAATTTTTACCTAACTATCTCTAAATTGCAATAAAAATTTTTAAATTTATCTTTTGGCATTAATACATTCGAAGATAACTTCATGAAAACATGAACAGTCAAGGTTCTACTTCATTTTATTAGAATGTTACAAAGTTAGCATTAACGTTACCGTGAAATGTCTCGGTAATGTTCAACATCTTGCTCTAGCGACGACAACGAGCGCTACTGTTTGCCTATCGCAGATGTCCATTCTTATTTGCATGTGCATTTGGGAGTATCGAGTATCTCGTTGTAATTTTCGTACAAATACAAATCACTCGTTCATCCCGTGACGTAATATTGAAATAACCGACTGCCCGCTCTCACATCGCCGTCCGTACCCCAATGAGCACACACGTCCGATCGTTTGCTCTGTCTGTTTGCCCACATGTGACGACGCTCGCGCGCATTTTCGTTGTGTCTGTCAACCTGAGAGAAGAACATATACGATCGTATGTTCTTGATATTTCGATTCGCGCGATCGCCGACTCACTCGCTCGATTCTGCTTCGTTTTCCTCGGAAACGCGACTCGTTTATCGGTGTCTCTAGTCGAGTAATTTTATCGATTTTTTTCCGATAGCCTTCTGCTACAAACCGAGTGGTACGAGAAAAAAGAATTTGTTTTACAAAATAATTTTTTCATTACATACAGTTATCTATCAAAAAAGATCTCTTATCATTCTATAACATAATGATTTATTTTAGACTTATTGCTAGATATCATTTTGTATTTTTTCAAATTTACGCTTATTTAATTTTGCATACAAAGAAATATAAAAAGACATAGTAAAAAAAAATAAATATTATTAGGCTAGATCCAGTCCGGATAAAAAATTTTTTCTACTTGTTAGTTGTGTATTCACATATTGATTCATTCGATATTGCATTTATTATTATTTTTAAAAATAAATCTTTATTAAAAAAAATAACTTGAGATGTTTTTATGTAAATATATTTTTTCTTGAAATTTAAACGGTCGTGAATTAAATACGTAGAAATATGTAGCAAAATAATTTAAATGCGATTATAATTCCATCTGATTTGCTTCCGCATCCAATTGCCTTAATCGTTATACATCAAGATCTGTAATTTTTACATATTGAAAAATCTAAGCAGATAACTTTGTTGAGAAATAATCAAGATTACATCATCATAATTATTTATCGAATAATAACGGAATATTCACGTCTCGCTGTAACTACCATTAAATACAAATGACATTTGCAAGTATTTATGATACGTCGAGCGCCGTGCGATTATTAATCTTCATTTTACAAGAGCTTAAACATGAGATTAAAAAAAATATTAAAAACAACATTGAAGGCTCGCGGCTAACACTTTAATTCACTGAAGCGTGAAATAATACTAGTAATTCCACCCACGTAAACACACATTCGAAATTACTAGTCATTGTTCAAATGTCAATGTTGAAATAGTTATCTTGAATGTTATAAATTACACAACCAATGATATATTTCATCGATAGATATAATTATCTGTTACAACGAGATTTTGCAACCACGTTGATTTACTTATGTTGGCCAATTAGCCGAATGCCGAATAGTTTTCTTTTATTTACCGTGATTATATCACGATACCAAATTTAGCGTCTCGCTGGAAAAAGATAATTGTAAATATAGTACGATAAAAGCTTTTGTAATCTTTTACTGCGTTGCAAAAGAAAAGCTCGCTATCAAGCGGCGATTAAACGGACGCGTAGTAAGATCGTAAAAACATCGGTGCGTTTTAAAAAAAAGATGCAATTTCTGGTACCGATACGGCCGTTATCATTATCTCGGGTAATTCGAATCGTGTCCAGACAATCAAGATACGCGGTTTATGTAATTCTGCCGTTAAGGCGAGGCGCGCACACCCGGACATTAAAGGCCGCGCATAGACAGCGCCGCAAAATCCGCTTCGCGTCGTGTTGTTACACGCGGACGTTTCGTTCGCCGTATAAAATTAGCCTTTCGTGGAAATTACTCGAATTCGAACTCGCCAGTTCTTTTAAATTAACGGTAGTTTATGACACGTAACCGTCACTCGCCGCACATCGCGCGCACCGCACCGCGCCGCCGCGTAATGCAGCGTGTAATTCTCGAGAGTGCAATTGTACGCCGTATATAGGTAATCTTAATTTAACAACGAGGTTTCCTAACAGAACTCGCAAAGTTCGCGTTTTATAAGCGGAGGAACGTCGAGTCGCGACGACAGGAACTGAAAAATTATGGCGCACATATATAACGTGAAATGGCTTTTAATAACAAAATGTTAATTTTGGACTCCCGAATTAAACCTTCTACAGTAATATAGCTGTCCTTCTGATTATACACTTTAACTGTAAGACGCTCGTAATCCTCTTGACGCGTGCTTGAGAATTACGCGTCTGCAAAAATTTGCAATATCGATTAAAAGCCGTCAGTGATGGGTCGGTCCATTTCGGAAACCGGACATACCGAAAACGGGAGTAAATTTATTACCTGTTCCCGACTTTTTACGGACGGTAAAAACAAGGTACTATTACTCCACCGGCAATTCCTACAGTGACGGCAATCGGTTTCTTACGCCGACTTCGCCAGCTCCGGCACGGCGTAATTATAAATTCTTATTAACTTTATGCCGTAAAAACGCGCGTATGTACGTGTGCGTCTTCCATTAACTTTGGGCAATCAGAAATGTGAAAAAGATAAAAAGAATCGAGGAAACCGGCAGATCTTTTAACGAGGTCATTTATAAGAAAAACGCCCTTCGCGTAAGTGCGAAAAAATAAAGATGGTCTCGTAAATCATTGGCATCTCTCACTTCAAAAGTTAACACGCCGTACCTTTTATACTCAATGAGACACAGGTTTGTACGTATAATAGATTTTGCAACAGATATCTACACTTTACGCGACGGTGAGAATTATTATTTAATATTGAACGATACTGGATTGATGAGATATCATATTTATTAAATTATTATTTCTTTTCCTTTTCCACTTCAATTTTCAATACACCCCGAACCGAACCGAAATATCCTAGTACCTCGCGTGAATATACCTTGAGCAGTCTGAGCGGTTTTTTTTTTCCTATTCTTTTTTCTCGGCGATACCGCCACGGTCTGTAACCGAGTAACCAAGTAACCAAGCGACCAAGTGGCCACGCACCACGGACTCGCGGGATGGATGAGGGGGAGAACGAGATAAGAGAGGAAACGATTGAGCATAGAGAGAAACGTGGAAGAAAACAGCGCCGGCCTTAGACGAAGGGCTACGAAGGGTAAGAAGAGAGACGCGAGCCGAAGAAGAGGAAGAAGAAACAGGCGACGGCGGACGGTCGGGCAGAAGCCCGAGAAGAGAAGCACGAGGAAAAAGAGCGATGGAGGAGGTTAATGGCCTTTGGAACACAGCCGTGATAAAGAGCCGGGAGTAACGCAGTAACGGAAACCGCAGAGAATTTGAACCAGCGTAATGTCTACAGCGACCGAGGTGTCGTATTCTTTCGTAGCAGAACAAATCACTTGCATTTATAACGAAGTCCAAAAGACATTCGGCTGCCCGAAAAAAGAATCTAAAGACGTCCGAATTAACATTTCCAACTGCGAATAAGAGAAGAAAAGATCAAATATTTATAACCAGATAAAATCTCGCGAGATTGTGAAAGATGACTGTTGCTAAATTACACTAGAGCGTGCACTGCTCCGCTAATTTTAGATACTGATTTTAGATCTGAATGAGCTCCGAAGATATCTACTCGGAATGAGGAGCAGAGGAAAGACACCAAGTAAAATATCTTTTTTCCTTTCGTCCTTTGCACGCTCGTCTTCACCAATCTTGCTCGCTGTCCACTTTTTGAATGTCGACAATCGGACATCGGAAAGGTCGACAACCTGTGCAGGAGACACGAACGAAGGAACAAGCGATGAGAATAAAGGGATTTTTGAGATAATTAAGCCCTAGAATCGTGAAGAATAATATCTTGGTCTTCACTTAACTTTTATAATTTTTAACAGAGTTTTAATCTAACGATAGTTAAATATAATTAAATCTAATGTAACACTACCTCTTATGTATTAGATATGATTTTCTGGTTCTGTAATTCTTCGTCACAGTATCTATCAAATCATAAAAAAAAATAGCATCGCATATTTTATCCCTATTCAACCCAATTTGCCTCAAGTTTTAGTTTTCTATTTTATTTCGAAAGTACGGTATTTAATTAAAAGTTCTCAGGAGACTGCGTTAATTTCTAGATCGTTAAATCCGGCGAATCAGTTCCGAAGCAAGGCAGCTTCGTAATCGTCGCTACTTAGATGCTAATTAGATTTAGAAATGGATCCGTTAATAGAAATCAACCTAACACATTCAGATTCGTTATACGTTAATGCATATGGCGTGGCCGAGCATTGCGCCCACGTTAAATGTAACCGGATGTGCAAACCGTACCAGCAAGCCTTGGAACGTGACTCTCGCGCGCGACATGTCAGAAGCTTCATGAGTACCGTTTCGAAAGATCCTTCCAGCTGGCATTGACGCCTAAATATAATGACACACGTGTAATCCGTACTCTTGCCCTTCTGATCACACATTGCTAGCTCGATTTTTTGTTTTTAAATTGCAATCGACATAGCTTCTTGAATTTTTATCAGTTTTAAAACTTGTGCAAATCTTTCTTTAAAAACGGAATCTAAATTTGTGTGCGCGCGATGGTGATTGATTCTTAAATTGATACAAAAGTTAAATGAAATTGTTTACAAACAACATAGTGTGCTCTACCAGGAGTCTTTTATACGACATTTCTATGTAGATTTCATCTAGTTTTTCGCGTTTCGTTGCGTTTCATTATAATTACGCACGGAAACGAGTATGTGCACAGCATTGATTAAGACAGTCTTAAATTAGTTAAGTACCAGCGGGTGATAAACTCGCAAATTAGGTCTTTTTCTGCATAATCGTTGGGGGCAGGAGCAACGAGACCGGAACGGTCAGGGCCGGCGAGCAAAGACCTGATATGATCGAGGATAACACGTCGCTGGTCATAATCACGACGTGATAACTCACGGCGTGGTTTATGTTTAGTTCAGTTATGTATGATGCTTAATTCGCTGACGAATGACGCATCGCGTGGCATTATGTTTTTAAGTAAAATCGAATTTACAAACACGCAAAATATCATTAGTACTAATTAGTTATGTTAATCAATATAATTATCGTTAAAGATAATGAAATGGCGAAAAAGAAAATGAAAGGGCGAAAGAAAATTAAGAATGCTTCTAAAGCATAACGTGTAATTATAAAATATAATTATATGTAATATAAAATAATGCGAATATATCACAAATATCTTATACGTTCCACTGCTGTTCATTTAATTATACTTTCAATAAAGTGTCAGCATAATAGATGGACACAAATTTAATTTGATACATCATTAATGTCAAATAATGCTGAAAATCTTTTTAAAGGGGTTAAATTTTTACTTTAATTCTTTCGATAAAGAGCCGTGTCAAGAATTATTCTGCATTTTAGCATAAATTCGAACATGCGACTTTTTTCTTTAAGACACACATTATTTACCAGGCACGCGATATAATAAATGAAAGTAATAAATCGCGCCGTGTATTTGCACGTAATTTTAATTATAAATTTATGTCGCTCACGTTTCTCTCTCGAAGAGAGAAAGGTGCACGTAAGAGGCGGGAAGGGGGGAAGAGATGGAATGCGAATAAACGCTGACTGTAACGAGCGCAGCCTTGTCACTGATCGAATTCAGTTAAATGTTACTACGTTATGCATAAAGATTCGTAAAAGTGTCTTGACGTAAGGCGTGACGTTTCTCGGCTTTACATCAACCACGCTCGCGCTGTCAACGAAAAAACGCGTGTACGCGCGGAATGCCGTCCATTACAAAAGCCTGCGCATGGTTGGTGAACGCGACCGGTCGCGTCGCTTTCCTTCGACTTCCATTTCACTTGCAATCTTATCGCGAAACTCACACGACTCTTTGGTCGACGAAAACGATCCGAATTAATAGCACTATATTGTTATATTAAACTTAAGAATGAAAAGGAAATATGTTATATCTACGTTTTAGAAAATACATGATACATATCTATGATACTTTTTGGAAAACGCACAATACAAAGATACATCAGAGTGAGAAAGAAGACAGTTTCCGTTGGTATAATTTGCAATTAGCTTATTCCTAAGGAGGTTCAATAATCTCATTAAATTAATCCAGCCATTATTATTAAGCAATAAAGACGCTAATGAATGATCGTCGAGATGGTAGGAATATAAAATCGATCCCGCAACGGTTGATTCGCCGGCCACTTTTAACGATGATTTGCGTATCATCGTGCTCACGTGTCCGATCGAATCATTTAGATGCGCATATTGTTGGCATGTAAAATATTGCTAGACATTTCGCAGTCGGTGGACTTACGTCAGACGGCTGTTTAGCGAGTCGCAAACTAGGAAGCTACGCTGATTGACCTTGTGACGTCGTTCTGTTCGAGAATGAGAAAATGAGCTGACGTAGCCTACGGCTCGCCAATGACGTCGAGGTTAGTACGGGATAATAGATAAATCAATCGGAAGCCAATCAATGTCAAAGTGATCAGCAACGCCATGGGGTACTAAAATGACGAATCGTTCTCTCTTCGATATAATAGTCAATAATCGGGTCAATATTCGATTGTTGACACCTATTACTACTGTCACAGGAACTGTACAAAGAACAACCATTATTTTTCGAGTAGATATACTTAGCTGTATTTCTGAATTTAAAACAAAAAAGCAAGTTAAAAATAATTGCCATTTGATATATGGATATCAATATAATTAGAAACTCTTTTGTAATAAATATCAATAATATAATAGTGAAATTTAAACTTGTATTATATTTGGATTTTAAGGTTCAAGAATGCAAATGGGAAATTTTATCAATGATAAAGTGAATTTTTTAAAAAATTGATTGTTAAAAAATTATGATAAAATGGCACTTTATTCATCTCACGCGGAAGAAGTTAGGTTGTAAACAAAATGGAAAAGATGGTATATGTTAGCAAAACTGTTTAACTTACCTCGTGCTCCGACTTGGCTGTAAGCCTGAAGTGTAGCTCAGCAAAAGGTTGTGCGACGAAAAATATCACTCAGCATTTCCATAGATTTATCGACAAGATTAATTAGTAATTTTAAGTTGCTATTTAAAGAGCTGATTATAAAGTACATACTGTAGCTTACACTGCAGTGTAAGCAAAAACAATGAATATTACAAGTAATTCATAGAAAAATTGTAAGATATATCAGTAATTGAAAATTATTTTGTAACTTTTATAAACTAACATAATCAAATAAAATCTTTTACATTTTTTTATCATAAATATCGTACGAAATATCCCGTTCATTTTAAAGAGATATATGTATATATGTATAAAGTAAAATATATTGAAATCTAATTCAAGGAATTAAAATTTAAAATCAAATTGCAAACGAGGATACATAAGTAATACATTATTAATATTAAAATAATATAATTTCCTTATCATGATAAAACACGGAAAATGTTCATATTACTTTGAACATATCTATCATTTTCGTGGAATAGGGAGGTCGAAATAACAACGCTGATCTCATTATTTTGTAATAATAAAATGTATTATAAATAGATAGTGTTGGCAATACTTATCAAACTATATTTTACGTTTCCGTGTGTTACATGAGACTTCAACTCCGTATACTCCGTGTATACCGAGCGTGTTACTTTGCATAACAAAACGAAAAAAAAAAAGATCATCGGGGAGAGGAAACGGTCGGCTGAGGGTCTCGAAGTGGAAAACCCGAAACAGAAAATAAAAATCCAAATCAAAGAATCGACACACGCTACCCTCGCCTTTTTTTCGAAATCCCTCTTCGAGACGAACGGCACTCCGATCCCTCTTCCCGTCACTATTCTTTTTATACGCCCACGAGTCCTCTGACAACGAAATCTAAACGCATTTGACGGTTATCATTGGTTATATGGTCCCATTGTGGATTAGACCGAAGCCGTTCGAGAATACCCGTTTAGAGACGAATCTATCCTATCTTTCGTAAAAAAAAAAAAACTTTCAACGTTCGTCAATCGTTCTTGACTCTGTCAAAAATTTCGTTTGCCCATCTAAAAACAATTTCCCATCACGGAAGAATATTTATAAAGTCAAACGAATTCGCGACTCAAACAAATCAAACCATTTAAATAAAGTTTAAATAAAAGGAATAAAGAAACGGCGATCACGATAAGTTTGGAATATAGAACGCGGGGAAAAAACGGAATTCTCTGCACGAATAGGACTCGAACGACTTCCGCCAGCCTATCAATTGGCTCCCGTTGTTTCATTTCGATTGTCGTACAAATCTATAATATATATTTAGTATGTATCACCGAAGACACTTTTCTTTTCACAGCTGAATATCTTGCGCGCGAAAGAACACCTCGCTCTCTCTCTCTCTCTCTCTCTCTATCGCGCGAGGATAATTGGCCGTGTATCACATTTGAGGCGTTAAGTATACGCGAAAAGCTTTCGCTTTTCTCTCTGTTTTTCGCTCTCGCCGTGCCTCGACCGACGAATATCTTCTTCGGCCGGGAAAACGAATTGCGCTGGCCGACGAAAGGAAATCGGAAAAGGGACTCGGAAGCGTTACAAAGGAAGAAACGGGCCGCGAAAACGTACGCGGGATGTCTGTCGCGCATATGTGTGTATATTGTGTATGCATATGTGTGTGTACATATATTTACAATATATACATACACATACACACACCACGTGTATGTGTATGTGTGTACAGGCGGGATATATCGGTTTCCTCTGAGAGCCAAGAGATCGACCTGTTTCACATTAAATCGTAACGCGCGTTACATATAGCGTGTATCTAATCTGTGAAGAGCGCAGTATAAAATATTGTATAAATATATAAATACTTGATTGAAAAAATAAATATATTAAATTAAAAAAGAGACATACACGTAAAGTAGATTATTTGTTATTTATCCTTAGATATTTATACGCAGAAAAATATTAGATATTTGATATGCAGGTCAAGTCTATAGGAAAATAAACGCGAGGCTGGCTGGAGTATACGTATGGAGTCCATCTGATGCGTTCGAGCTTGAGCATAATTAATCCTTTAGTTGCGATACATGAAACAAGGCATTTTCAAAGTTTGCACGAAACGAAATAAAAATGCACCGGTACGACATACTACGCAAATTTATTATTCTCTAGTAGTTAAAATAATATAATGCTCTCACAAATTCATAATGAGAAAAACGTCAATTGATTATTTATCTCTAAAATGTGTATTCGCTTTTACATTATAGTTTTTTTAATTCTAACTCAACGTACATGTATACATGGCAACCAAAGGATTAATAAATTGATTCACTTTACAAAAATTCACGAAAGATGATACATGTTTAATAATTGACCTAATTAAAAAAAAAAAAAAGAAACTGAATTATATATCGATAAATCAAATGTCGAAATATTTTATAAATCTAAGGTAAATCAAAATTTATGAAATCCACACGAAGCATAACATTTTTTAAAACAAAAATAAGCTGAAAACTTGGTTTTACCCTCCGCGCATTAAGTGACATAATGAATCTTATTTTACAAGCAAAGGATGTACAAAAATAAGAGACCTCAAACTTAGGAAATAATTAAATTCGAAAATAATAATAACACATTTAACTTAGAATAATTTAACTGTAAAAGAAAATATTGAAAATATTAACAAAAAAAAACCTTCGGTAATATCTATCTTAGTGACAAAAACAGAAACGCTTTTGCTTCTTGTGGTTCTGCGAAAAAAAAAATTTGCATGCATTGAATTTTGTAAAAAAGAATCTTGCAGATCCAACTACATCAAAGATAAGATTCAAGATATTGGCAAGTTTTGTTTGACAATCATACGTAGCTCTCGAAACGCGTTTTTGGGACTCCAATTGATGCGTTCAGCCGCTGTGCTTTGATCGGGACGCCGTCGTCGCTTCCATGTACGCTCAGCGACGATATCGATTGCGAAGCATACGTCTTTCGACGTCTCGGCTTCGCGACGGATAACGTCGAGTATTTGTGAGGTTTTCAATAAAAGACTAACCGACAAAAAATCACTTTTTCCCGATTCCTCTGGTCCTCTTATGAAGCCTGAGCGTCTTGCAATTCGTTTTTGTGTAAGGAGAGACTTTCACTCTCTGCGTCTGTCTCAGTCTGTCTTCGTCTCACTCTCTCTTTCTTTCTCTCTCTCTCTATTTCCGTCCCCGATTTCTAATTGCACGACTGACACAACGGTGAGGATTGGAGGTGTTATTTTAGCAGCATTTCAATTGCATTTTCCCTCAAGTAAAGAAACTTGCACACTTCACAATTAAGTACATCGCGCAATTAGGGTTAAATGTAATCATCTAATTGTAAGTTCAGAATTGCTACAAAACTAAATTTTTCTTCTGTTCTGGTTTTATCTTCTATTTTTATCAATCTTTTTCGATTTTATTATTTGAATATTTCCTTTAAGTTTGAGTTTTATGATCGTCTTATCTTGAATCTAACTTAAAAAAAATATTCAAATAATATATCAAAATGGAAACAAAAGATTGATCATTTTTTAATACTATATGTATATTGAGAACATGAATATAGTGAAAGTTCTAAAAATGAATGTTTATCAAAGATATTTCTAAATAAGTTTTTATACTAAATCAAAATATTTTTTAAATTGAATTCCATATATTTCCTTAATTTTTCACATTTTGATATTTCTAAACGAGATAAAATGCAATTGTTACTCATAACATCTCCAATCAAGAAAATCTTTCTGTAAGCAATATAGTAGGGTTTAGTTCTGACTTTCGCAATATCACATTATCCTTCCTTCGCCGCTCGTGTCTTGAGAGATGAGCCGTTTGAACATGTGCAAGTTAAGCACGTAACATTTTCGTGCTGAACTGGCTAAGGTGCGATAGAGGAGTATGATCCTATCAACACTCAAAGGAGTATTTGATAAAGTGGCTCCTTTTTAAATTTTAAAAAATAAACTTAATTTTAACTAAGAATTAATAAAATTGTTTGAAAAGAAAATTTCAATAAAAATTTTGATAGCACTCAGATGCGATTTCAGTATAAGTAGAATCAAAAAGATTCATTACATTCACGATATAATCAGATTTCTGAGGCATACCTTAATCACACGTGCTCAAAACGCGTGCGGGCAATGGGAGATAATAGGTGTCAGCTCGAAAATCAGATCGAAAGCTACAACTAAATTCCATCACTATCAGTTAAGGTGTCAATAATAAATTAAGTTGTTTACATACACACATCGTAAAACGTACTGCTAATAATTTTGAAGTTCTATATATAGCACACACTATATACAATTGATTATAAATAGCACGAGGTTTTTTGGTTTTGCGACGACGGCAATGAGAGGTATGGGAGTCGATAAGGAGGAATGATTGCTGCTAAATAGAATAGATATAACTTAAATAGAACAGATATACCGATGAAAATAATAATGATATATATATATATATATATACATTATTACATTATTATTATATATATATATAATAATAATGTAATAATGTGCACACAATAGCTCTACATCAGAACGCCGTCGATACCGTGCTCGTGTGTCGATGACGATCAGCTGGTGCATTTTGTGGCGGGATAGAAAGCACTCGCGTTTATTTGTATGGAGAAAAGAAAAAAAAAAGAAGAGAAATAAAGAGGCAACGGACAGAATCTACTTTTCATAATTCGTTGCTGGGGGCACTGATTATGAAGTGATATTATTTGTGAATAATAATAATATAATGATAGAGCAATAATTATAATAATTAGTTAATAATTAATAATAATAAAAATAATTATATTAATAATAATAATATAATAATAATAAAGTAAATCTATAATAACAAAGTTGCATCCAAGTATAAATTAAACGAAAACATTTCTTGTGTAAGCATAAGAAAGAGTTTAGCGCTTATATACAGAATGATATCGATTTTCGAAAACCACGTCAGTTTGTAGGCGCTTGTATATTACTTTTATTATTTTAATTCACATCGAAGCGACGCGGGGTCGGCGTTTTCCCGTCGAGATCTACGGACGACGGACTTCCATAATTTTCGCGATTTTAAGTTTGCCTCGACACAAAATGTCACAAACAAATGTCAAAATTGTCTCTTCGAGAAATCACGCGGCCCGCACGAGCGTTTCGACTTCCGCCTCTCACGCTATTTTCTTTCTCTTTCTCTCATTCGTTCATTCGTCTACTTAATCATTCAATCTCGATCATTCTTCTCTCTCACATTTTTATTCTTTGCATTTTCATTATTATAGCATATTCTTTTATAATAGATATTTCTATATGCAATAGTTACCACATTTTTTAACATAGTATTACAGTTATCACATTTTTTTGTTGGGAAAGGGCAATACATACGAAATAAATCGGCATCATCACCATAGCTCTGTCGTTCGCGCCGAAGTGAGTCTCTCTCTCTCTCCTCGTCGCGATCATGGGTGCAACATACATCGTTAAATATATAACATATACATGTGTATATATATATAAAAAAAAAATGAAAGGCAGAAGTCAACGAGCCTCGCGACGAGAAAGAAGTGTTTCCTTCCATCCGAGAAGAAGAGGAACGCTAGTCGGGAACCGACATGAGCATTCCGAACAATTCGATCACACGAAATGTAACTTTTCTTTCTCGGTGTGTATGTGTGTGTGCATGCGTGTGTATTATGTATATATATTTTATAAAATATATACATATAAAATATACCTCTACTTATTTTTTCATACACTTATTTTACTCAAATGCAACACATACTCAATCACACTACTTTCTTCTCATTAGTGATTCTTGTAAAAAAAAAATCTCTCTTTCTCTCTCGCTCTCACTCACTCACTCACTCTCTCTTTCAATATCATCATTTTCTCCCATCTTTCGTACCATGTAACCTATTCATTGTAATATGGAAGACAATTGAAGTTTATAAAAGGCACTCACTTGTGCGATCGAATGATCGCTGTCGCACTGAAAACGGCGTCGCTACGTGAATTTTTTCGAGTGTTTTCGAACGAGAAAAATCTAACTACCTGCTACCAGTCGCTTCTCGCACGAAAATAAAACAAAGAAAAAAATCTTAAAACTATTCTACAGTCTCTGTTTTACAGTCCATTTATGAAAATTGTCAGAAACAAAATCATTTGTTCCAAGAGTGTGGTGTTCATTTTAAAACAAGGTCGCATATGTGTTTAATAATACAATTGTACTGAAGCATTTCACATTATGCGAATCTAAGACAAATGGAACTAAAAACGTATTGTCATATATTAACGCCGCTGATCGATCTTGTTCATCCGCGTTATGTTATTTTTACATTTCGGGATCAACAAGAACGACTGTGACAAAAGCGGCGGTCACGATAAATCATTAATTCAAAAATGTAATTTCATAATCGTTTTTATGGCAAACGACGTCGTTTGCAGTGCGTTAATTGGCTTCACCCATATCTCTTTCTTTCACGCTCTCTCTCTCTCTTTTTCTCATTCAATCACTCATTCGCTCTATCGTGCACTCCCTCTTTCATTCGATCTCTCTCTCACTCGCTCGCTCGTTCTTCCGCTCGCACACTGGAGTGCTTATTCTCGCCTCTCCTTTCACTCTCGAGACAACTTTCCTCGCCCTTCCTTCTCCAGCAAAGAAGAAACTCGTCAAAACGTAATCGTATATGTTATTTGGATATTGCAACATTTTACCTGCCCCGGATTTAGCGATGCCGCTGTATTTGTAGCCCGAAAATCCAACGGAAGAAGATGGTGGACGTGGACAATGGGGACCAGAAGGTGTAACAAGGATCTACCAAGTGAGATCAATGAACAACTTCCTCGGAAGAAAGTCGCGTTTCGGAATAAATTTACGCTTGGTATCTTCTGTCAACCTACTGATCCATTCACACAGATCCCTTTCCCCTTTTTCATACCGTCCTCTAACCATTATCATTTTTGGACATAAACAAGCGGACTGAGACTTCCGGGTTGATCTCACTTTTCTGCTAAAAAAAGTCACTCGCGTCTAACAATAGAATATGAGAAAGAAGAAGAAAAAGAAAGAATATAAGATGATAAATATATATCAATAATAATACGATAATATAAGTAGTAATATATATAGTAATATATTACAATAGTATGATGATATATGTATATGAAGATTATGGTTATAATATATAAAAAAAAGAAGAGAAAAGAATGCTAGTTCAAGAGTAATGAAACCTGACGTGTGCCTAAAATGCTTCTCAAGAAAACGGCCGATGACGGATATGGGAAATCGCATTACGCGAAACGGCGACACCACGTGTGTAAAAAAAAGAAAAAAAGACGTTAATTCCACTGACAGAATCCATTTCGGAGAAGCTATCTCCCAAAACTCGAATCAAATCCACACGAAAACTCCTTTCCGAGCGCGAAACTCGTCGAGAATTCGCGTCTCTCTTCTTTACGGTTCGCGCTCTCTAGATCTTGAGGTTATCGAAACTTTCCAGAGTGCTGCTGATCCTATTGAAGACCGGCAACCTGGACTCTGTGTTAGGTGACAACGGGGAAGGAGTTCTGGGTGCCACTTCGTCGGAGGCGAGTGGACTGCAGACACCATTGTTGCGCGGGCTCGGGCTCTGTCTCGAGCAGGCGAGCAGACTGAAGTCCTGACCAAAACTGAACGGCGTCGTTTGCAGATTTGTGCACGAAACTGCATTCTGGCTGCAGTCGTCGCTGAAGAAGCTCGCCATGGAGTTCGTCGGCGACTGACTGAGGCTAGACGATGGCGAGACCGAATCAGCGGAGCTACCGAGCGAGAACGTCGGGCTAAGATTGAGCGGTTTCGGCTTTGTCGCTCCGATTATCGAGTTCACGGCATTCATCTGATGATGGTGCACTGCGTGATGATGATGATTCGTGCCCAGACTCAGCGACGATGTTCGCAGCAACGGCGGCTGATTGAAGCCGTTTGCGCCAGTAGCAGTAGTACTACCGAGGCTCAGCGAATTCGCTCGCATGAGGTTTGACGTAGTAGCAGCGGCCGCCGCGGCCACGGCCACGTGCGACGACGCGGCGAGTTGCTCGAGTAGGCTAACGTTGACGCTGACGTTATTGGCAGTAGCGTTGTTGTTCGCGGCGGTGCCGTTGTTGGTCGCGGATGCTACCGCAGCGGCGGCTGCAGCGCTCATCAACGGATTTAAGCCCACTATGTTGGGCTGCGTCGAGCCCAACTGGGCGCTCACCTTCTGATTGTGTATACGCGCTTCCTCGAAATTGTGGATGAAGTGACAGCGCGGACCGTACGGGCAGAAGCCGATCGTGTGGAAGGTGCGACACAGCTCGGTCTTGTACTTTGGATGGCGCGCCAAGTTGCGCAACTCACCGTAACCATGCGCGAACTGACATTTATCGCCGTACTTACACGAACCACTCTCCTCATATGGTCGGCAGAGCTCTGTCTTGTAGCGCGATGTCGGCTCGCTGACGCTACGGTCCAGTTTTCGATGTTGTTCGATTAATGTGGTCATCAGGGAGGTGTAGCTGCGTTTCAGAGGCGCGTGTCCGTTGCCGACGTTGTTGCCGCCGGTGGTGCTACCGTTTGTGGTGTTCGTCGTCGTTGGGGATGACGGAAGTTCCTTCGCCTTGCCAGTCGAGCCTGCATTCTGTAATCAAAAAGAAAGTGGTGGCGTTTAGTTAACCATGCCGATTTTGAAATTTAAGTTATTTATGCATGACATTATCGCAGTGATAGACGCGTTATCGGGTGAACGGAGAAGTGCCGTGCGAACTAATTCGATGGTTGAAATGGCGGTGCGGATGATAACCGAGACTTGACAATTTTTCGCGACATCATTGTGGCGGCGAGATAGCGTGTCGAACAGACCGACGCGACGGCGGACTGTCGCCGCTGGCACGATCGTTCGTTTCAATAGGAATTCAAACAATGCGTCGTTTGCTAGAAAACAGAAGGCAGACGTTGCGACAGTAACTTACGCAAGTGGCAGACGAACTTTGGGAAGATTCGAAAGTTCCATAATTATACCTAATTGTACGTATAACACGTTTATTTGATTTTTACTTTATTTTTTCAGATTTTTGTCATATAATGCATATCAATATTTGTGCTATCATGATTATACGATTAAAATAAATTAAACATGACATTTGCTTAATATAACAAAATAATATTGAATATATTATTTATTTCACACTATGTGTAGTGGAATTTGTTATATTTTATGTTTTTCTACACGCAAATATCTTTGTATAACGGTCGATAATATTCATACGGAATATATTATGTAAAGTTTAAACTTTTTTTTTCAAACATAAAGTAACTATGTCGAATTCAAAATTAATATAAATTAATCAAAATCTTTAAAAATCACAATTTGAAATAATCGTTTGCAGTGTTTTATGCAATTCAATGATAGAATTATATTATCACAATTAAAATAACGAAGAAAAATATCTTTATCGGATAAAAATAATAAATAAAAACAGTTCAACGTACTACAATGGACTTGTAGCACAGGCATATAAAAAAATTTGAATAAGATCTCATTTATAAGTCCTTATCTCTCCACGGTGTAGTCAACAGAAAATAGAAAATAAACATTTAGATAAAACTGTAGTGTATCTGGAATGATGCCACTTCAACTGCGATAACAATTCATTCTATAAAGTTTGTTTTTTATTTAACCCAGATCTTTCCTTCAATCATGTAGACAATATTTTTCTTAATTACTTCAAGAGCAAAAATAAAGATAAGTTGATAACTGTAAAGGTTTTAGATTTAAAGAATGATAGATCTCTTTAAAAAATGACAAGTCATGATAAAATCAACGAAAAAGCGAATAGAGAAAAGATGGGTTAAAAGTTATTTATAATTTTTCGTCTCAGTCAAAATAAAAAAATTTTGTTCATTATTTTTATTAGAAACTTGATTATTCTTTTGTAAGAATCTTTATTTAGTCTCTACTCGAATCAATATTCTTATTTCTCTATATATAAAAGCCAAGCTGAGTCAAAGCATTTATAAATTGCTATTTAATACGAATAAATACTATGTCTCAAACTATATTATTTTCCACACAGCTTGGAAAAATAAAAAATATCATAAAAGACCATTTATCATTCAAAAATAAGATTTTTAATTTCAAAGAATAAAGAACTTTAATTCTGATATATTTCATTACTAAGAATAAATCATTGAAATATCGAGAATATCACTCACAGCGAAGAATCACAGCGAAGCAATTCATTCATTATGTGATTGACTAATTCGATACATCTTTCACAAAGATTGATGCGCACGAAAGAGCTCGAAACGCCTCGTGCATCCTATTTCCCGGAATCGCGTGTAGTTTCTCCGGTGACTATGATTACTATTATTGTCGAGCGACTACAAGCTTCTAGAAGTCATGTTTGAATAGATCATTCTGATTCATCGCACGAGACACCTCTAAAAAAGAAAAAGAAAAAAAAAGAGGACGGTACTTATCATAAGTTATGTGGCGTCAACTTTATATGAATTTCTAAGAAGCTTTGAATTAACAAGATGTGACATGTGTATCTTAAGAACACTATAAAGTCTGTCTCAATATACGTTTAGAATTAAAGAATGAAATTTTAAATTAAAATGACATCTTGAATTGAATCAAATGAAAAATAGGCAAATGTTAAAATAATAATCGTCTATCGTATGCGTGGAAAATTTCAGAACATTAGTATGTGACTATCAGCGGCATGAGTATTCATATGTTAATGATCTTTTTCAATATTTACGCAATATTGCGAATTGATGTTACGATAAGTCACGTAAAGTACAATAATCACATGTAGCCTGACTAAAAAATAACTTGAGCGAGGCGTAAAGCATACAAAAACCAAGTAGCGATAAATAATCGATCAAATATAGTCGAGACGAGTTGACGTTAGAATAGACTAAGAATCATACATTTTTTTAAGTTTTTCACAAAAAAAATCTATTAAAAATATATGTCTGTGCAGAAAAGGAAGTTTTGCGTCAATTCATTGCGTCATTAATTAATTATAGAAGCATTAATTATAGATATTATCACACATATCTTCCACACCTCGTTTTTTTACGAGCAATAATTATTTCACCGTGTATAATATGTATAATATTGAACATTTCAAAACACCTAGATATTACCATAGAAGATTTTATCAGATCATCGTCGTATCGATTTTATCAGATATTATCGTCGATCATCTGAGCTTTTAATTTAAAGCTTTGTTTATATCGCATAATCAATAATTATCAAGATTATTACATCAGAGATCAGCGACTTGGACAATCGTAATTGTCCCTTTTGATTGTACTCCCATAAAAATGGGATTTTCATAGTGAAATATCACAGAAAAATTGCAGAAAAATGAACAACAGCATACTTATTAAACTTTATAATGATTTTATATTATTCAATTTATTATATATTATTCAATTTTGTAATAAGTTTATTCCTCCTAAAAGATAGTTCGATTCCTAGCCTTCTTTCCTACAACGAAGCGATTTATCGTCACTAAACGACGAACATTGCGACAAATTATAGGAAACTACTATCACGCAACTTTCTTCCATTCCATCTCGGAGATGACATTACCCAACCAATTATCAGTTACGCGCTTGATGACGTATGCAGAAAGAAATCAGTTTTTCTAAGCGTGAGATCGCACGCGGGCGCGGAACGATTCACGAGAGTCTGGAAATTTCCACCAGCACGTGCGCATACGTGCCAGAGCGAATTTGTTTGTTTCATTTGTCAGTATACGAGCGCCGAGCACATACACGGACACACGCACGCATTATATCCGCATACAACTTCTCCATCTCGTAATTATTCCCACGTAGCCTCCGTACGTTAAAGTATGTGTTTATCGTAAGCGCACGATCGCCGGTAATCGTTCGCACGCACACGCGCGCCTATTTTATCGTTCACGCGTGCACGCGTACTCGTGATTACGAGTATGCATAAATCTTTGCGCCGCACGCATACACACACACTGACAAGAATTTATCGCGTATCTAATCACGCCGATTTACGCATTTCCCAGATGAATATTGTCTATTTTTGATATTTTCATATAATGCTAAGACAAGATTATGTTAGACTCAGAGTCACTCTAAGCAAGAATGATTATGATTATAAAAATTGAAAAACTCATATTAATCTTTCAGTCATCGCGTTATTTTTCATAATACAAATTGATACGTGGAAATATGAGATATTTTGAGATATCCTAAAATAAAAAATCGATTTGTATCTCTTGTGTCGAGAACTCAAATGTAATTAGGTTTTTGAGTTCTCGTAGAATATAAGAAAAGATCTTATTTTGAAAATAATATTTATTAAAGATTCTGCGTAACGGAGGCTTAGTCAATTTGTATTTATTAGTTTTTTATATTTTATACGTATTAAAGGAATATTAAGTTTCCGTGAAAAAAATTACAGTTGCAAAGGATATTATCATCATCATTAAATATAATTATTCTTGACAGTCAATAATTTAAACTGTGTTAAATCGGAGATTATTTTCAATGCGTGCTGTTTTGAATATCGCTATATCATAAATTATAATATTCTAATTAGTTAAAATAGTTCTTATAAATTTCTGAATCTTTGATGAATATTTTGTATGTTCCTAGAATAAAATCGCTTAAAAAATAAGCATATATTATAATATATTATCAAAATTATTGACCTCTTTTTAATAGAGAGTCTATTTTAAATTTCAAATTGCTAACCACTTAAAGAAGCGTAAAATTGTCACAAATTTGATTTCTAATAATTAAGTTTTAAAACTGCTTACGTTAATTCTATGTACAGACACATGGAAATATATATATTGCATATAGATTAATCTTTTTATTACAACAAGAAAAAGAAGGTTGGTTTGAAAGTTTTTCCCGGAAATAGATTCCGCCCGTTAAAGCACTGTATACACTTCTAGCACAGACTTTTGACTGTGTATGTTCCATAGCGCCTATGGTGAGAGGAAGTACCGCCTATATTGGTAAGAGAAAAAATAAACCGGTTGGATTTCCTTCGTAGATGTTGCGATCCTATGAAGCCGTCGACGTATGGTTACGAGCGGCGTTTCCTCCACCGTCGTCGATGAATCACTATAATAGACTAACTCGTCCCGAAAAAGAGCGCGGCATAAACTATTTTCAATTATTCAAAGACGAACGTGTATTTCCGTGAATTTAATTTTTACGTGCGTTGCGACACGCATGCTGAATCCATTCATTCATTTTGCTGTCGAAACGTGAGGCCGCGAGAAAAACAGAGTCTATTATTTAAGTCTATCCTGAGATAAGCAGTACCACTTGAACTTGAACTAAATTATTTTCGTGCATGAAAAAATAACGGTATTATAGGATGAAGATGTACTATTTTGTGCGCTTCCTCTTGTAGAAAAACTATATTGCTTTTGAAAGTTTTATACTTTAATAATTTTTACTTTTCGTGAAAAAACATTGTTGATATTTTACTTTCAAGTGCTTTGCGTTTTATTACATACCTTATTTACCGACTTTTGCAGCTGGATGTTAATATTAGACTTTGAGATACTGCCCGTTCATTCGTAAAGATATAAAGATTTCATCGATTTCCGGATTGATACAGCTTAAAATTTACGATACAAGCAACGATTAAACAAGAAAGTATATTTTATAGAAAAGTCAAATAAATATTTTCGCTTTTTTTGTAAATAAAGATCTTTTTCAGTTTTCTCTTTTCAGTATTTTGTGATACTTTTCCATATCTTCTAAAAATATGCGGCATAATTTAAGATAAAATGTATACATTTTTTATTAAACTGCAGCTTAATCTTAATTCTATTCAGTTTTATTTATTCTTCAAACATTGTTAGTTTGAATGCATAGAACGACACCGGCAGTATGTTCAATTATAGCTGCGCATGTTACTAGTTCCGCTTTATTTGCCCTCTTACTCACTTGGCGAACTTAATATTCGCATCGCGCCTCGCGTTCCGCGTATCGAGTGTTGAACAATGACGATTATTTAACAGTCTCTGTTTGTAGATATCGATCTTAACAGCAGGGGCAAGTTTTGCAAAAGTGGCGTGATGCGCGCGATCTCGACACGACATATGTATGATTCATGAGCATTTATAATGCCAGGGTCGACAGAAAGATTATTTTTAATATCTTTGCGACAGTGGTTTTCAATGGAAGAACGATAATTTTCATGCTCAATATGTTTTATAGTAAATAAAATAATGGAAAGTGATAGCGTGTGTTAACACGTCGCGTGCATTCTTACGCCAACAATATTTATGTGAATTATAACGAACAATAAAATATAATTACTATAAAAAAATTTTGCAATAACACGTTATATTATGATTCTTTTATTTTAAAAATCACGTAAAAGTTAAATTTCGAAATCTTGTTACACTTATATGGCGTACGTTTGTCATTCCCAATCGTCAGTAAACAGATTTGGTAATTTAAAGTGCATCAATTAATCAAGATAAAAAGCGTTTGCCAAAGTTCAAATAAATTCATGTATGCTCAATAATATTGAATTTAAATTGAGTTAAATACTTCATTTATTAAATGTATATACATAAATTGCAATATTTAATACTTTTACTTTGCGGAATTTTATGTCTGCATTACGGATGAAGTAACTGTAAAACATATTTTTTAGTTAAAAATTTTTATAACTTTATAATAAGACAATTTATCTTCAGCATCTGTAAGTGACTACATACTTTTGTAATTGAATAAATATAATATTATTATAGTCTTTGTCAGATCTTGGTGCCGCTCCTATAGATGTAATAACTATAGAAATGTCATAACTGTCTATAAGTATGTCGAAATCACACAAGAGACATTAATGACAATACGTGTTGAAGTAGTTCCTTTGTACGAGAATGACACGTGCCATTTCAAGAGATCAAAAGTGTAGTATATGATAGGTCAAAGGTAAACCTATCAATATGGAGAAACTTGCCCGTTAAAAATCTTATATAAATTGAAAAGTATACGAGCGTCACTTTATTTATTCCTGAAATTTATATAAAATATCACATGTGGACAATGTCCAGGAAAAAAAAAACGAAGCTGCTTATGCATTGCGCTTTCACTTTACTCTAACGAAGATAAAAATGCATGTTGCTTGAAGAGTTAGATATTCAAGGTCGATCGACAGTGAAAGTACGTTCGTGGATTGAAGTGTTAACAGACGATTTGTTTAAAGTACAATATACCGCCACGTTTTTGGCTCTATTTCGAAGAAATTTAAAATACAAATAAAATTTTCTTTGTTAAAAAATACGTTTTAATAGCAAATAATTTAAGAATTTCATAAAGATAACACGCGTACATTACATTACACAAATATTATCGATTATTAATAAAAATCGTCCATTCTTTTTTATGAAATAAATCGCGAATGGAGAATTAACAGTTCAGAATTAAATGATTATTAAAAGATTTACGTGTATGTTCCACTTAATTACGATTATTGTATTTAATTATAACTTTCAACTGGGAACGAAGACGTGACCGCGCTCAATCACTTCACGGCGCGTATTCGCGCTAGAAGAACCGCGCACGTACTCGCGGGTTAAGAACGTGGATCTCTGAAGGTCAAAGGTGAAAGTAACGTGGAGAACGAGGCAGAAGAATCGAGATAGAGGGAGAAAGAAAAAGAGAGAGAGAGAGAAAAAGACTGACTGACGAACGAGCATGGCGCCGGCCGGTCGACCGACTGAATGGAACAGCGGCGCTTCGCGCACTGATTCTTACGTAAGTACGGCGCGGCGCATCGTCGGGACTTCTAATTATCCTAATTATTCGCTTGTCCGGCACAGAACCGCCCCGACGTCCGTTTTGAATTCCCGTGTTTGATCGCCAGCTGCCTGTCCTTTGGCCTAAAGGACCTTGCGTTTTTACAATCGGCCAAAAAAAAAAAAAAAATCGTTCCCTTCGCGCACCTCATTATCTCGAGTGCATTAGTAGAGCTTCACATAGATTTACAGTCATTATCTGCATATTTTCTCCTTTCAAACGCATGCACTCGTCATGGTTGTTCATAATGCTTATTGATATAGCTGTGATAATTTATCAATGGTGATTTAATATCATATATGCATAATTTGTGTTATATCGTTGAGATAAATTTTAGTTTTTAAGAATTTTTATATTATGATTATAACATAAATAAAATCTTAAATAATTGGTCAATAATGTTTCGCTCCATTAAGTTTATAGTTACATTAAAAAATTATTTAATTATGCACGAAAGAATAGATCAGAACCAGATCAATTATGACGTAGCATGCACACTTTTCGACACCCGATTAACGTCGTGCTCGATTGCGATTGACCTTTCGATTGGACTTTCAACGGGTAGCCTGCAATGTGTTTGCACGCGCGAATTGTGCACAGCAAAGGATTGACAATGACTATCGATCGAAATCAATTAGACCGATATTGATCATGAACAGGAGCAATGTTTGAAAGTGGATTTCATTCTGTCTTTGTCACTTGTTTTACAAAATAATTTCTATTTTTTCTTATTAAATTGTTGAGCGATATATTTTAAATTCAAGAGAATGACGTTTTTTTTGTACTTTTTAGAAATAATTCTTACGTGTTATACTTATTCTAACATAAGACCTCGAAATAATAAATAAATTACTTTTTTCCTTCTTGGTCTTTCCCTTCGTTGACATTTCTACCCTCCCTGACATCGTTGACGTACCTTTTCTTTCTTCCTCGTCTTTCACTCATCGACGAGCGGACAAAAGAAACACGAGAGAACCGACGAGCATTTCGTTTTCCGGCCCAGAAGAGCGTGTCGCCCCTTGAAACTCTCCCGCACCGTTCTTTTTTTTTGCGAGTTTCTCGCGCATAAAGCGTGCGAAGCGAAAACAGCCGCGTTACAAGTCTGAGAGACTGCATACAAATTTCAAACTAGTAGTACTTCTGATATATCTCGGAAGGCTATCTCGGAAGTCTTACAGTTTCTCTGAATCACAATTCGTAGAAGAAAGACGAGAGACGAACAAGGTGTTCAAGTTATTTATAGTTCTTCGGTAAAATATTAATGGCTCGATGAGTCATATAACAAATAAAATGTTGTTCTTAAATTTTAAATGTAGATATATTTGAGTAGAACTTGGAAATATTTAATACCAAAAATCTGTTAAAATTACAAAATGATGTTTATTTAAATTCACTAATATTTTCTAAAAATCAAAGAGAAAATCAGATTGTTTAGAAATTATCTTTACCAATAATTAAATGCAAACAAATCTTGTCATTAAGTCGATATTCTAGACACGCGTATTAATTAAATTACTCAGAAGTTTTCACTCACTCTACTCGTTTCATCATTCAAGCGCTGATTTTACTACGCACAGTGGCGACTTTCGGAAAAAAAGATTACCGAGATTAGCATTCGCCAATACGAGAAGTACGGCTTTCCACTCTACTTCCTCCGTGAACCTTGCACGGTGCACGCGCATGAGACTTGACTGATCAGAGTGCGCGCGGTGTATAAATGAGAAATATGAATCACGAACTCGGTAGCACGCGAGTCGTATAAAGAAAACCGCACGCGGAAACCGGAGTGCGTTGTGTTGCGCGCGCCTCCATACCGCAACAATGCAACTTTGCGCACTTGGCGCAATTATCCTGCGCGCGAGCGTGTCGTATTCACAACAGCGAAAAGTGAAAGTACGCTTAGTGTGAACTTTAATTTCTTTTTTCCCCTCCCCCTCCGTCGCGGGCGGGAAAAACACACCCAGGATCGAAGGCGAGGCGAAAGACGAGAAAACGATTAGGAAACTTCGGATAACGATTGAATCGCATAATTTATGCCCTGGTAATCAGAATGTAATAGCACGTTACGGCGTCCGTACGCGTAAGAGTATTGCGCTGTATCGCGTAAAAAAGAAGCTGTGCCGAGAGAATGTGCCGGTGAATCACTGTACTAACAATAAGAATCAGGACTGCAATTATATCCGCGCGAGTATCACAATGACAAAACGGCCAAAGTATGTAACGCATCGGATTTTTTCGTTGAAAGCGAGCGTGAATCATCGCGAGCTGGATTAATCACTTGACGATAACGCTTCTCTGAATAGCGAATACGGACGTGTATTTTTAGCGACCATCTCCAATATTTCTTCATCGAGTTTTTATTCGACGGCGTTGCGTTCACTTCTGAGTATTCGAAATATTAAACGCGCGATAGTAAAAGAGAAGCTAAAGCTCGCAGAGATGTAGCAATTATTTCCTGGTTTATATTTATACGAACATTCTAGATCGGATAGTTGATGGCTGATACCATTGCCGCCTTTCCTCTTCGATAGAAACGCGCGAGTGCGCTCGCCAGCGAGAGATAATCGCGATTCAGTGGCTTTCCGCGAACTTTCCACGTGGCGGCCTTCGCAACACGTTGCGGCGCCGCGCGTTTCGCGGAAGTGTTTTCATTGTATCAGCCTGAACTGCAGAGAACCGCGGACTTTTCACGTAGTGGTTTTCACGTTTCGGTCACGGTTCACTCGGCTCATCGGCTCGCCGCTTTTTCCTTCGCATGCCGGTAACAGCGAAACGCCACCGACTGTAAAGAGAGCGGGCGAACGACCGAAACTGGATGGCCGCGCGCAAATTATCACGGCGACTCGTTGGTGACTCGACTGCCCACGTCTCGTAAAGAAATCGCGTAGAAACTCCGACGGGTCAGAGAACCTGTTTATTACACCATTATTGTGTAATAAAAAAAATATCGAAATTGAAAATTGGAAAAAGGATCGTAAATTTTAAATGCATGTCTCTAAAGAAAAGCAGATATATCGCCGCAGCATGAAACAAGATTTGCAAGAGAACAATATGTTAAAATGAAGATTGATAATGGGTAATTGTGTTAGTAAAGTTACGGTATGAGATGTGTCAGATTTTATCGGTGATTTAATGCTCTTTACTCGACATCCTCTGGTTTATTCACGGTGGATCTAATCTCAAGGAATGTTGATGTTGTTACGTGTTACATTGTACCAGAATGTATTAGCTAATAAAATGGATAATAAGAAAACGTTCCAACAGCCCTTGCTCTTAGCAGAATCTGCACTACATGTTTCTCTGATATACTTAGGTATTAAATCAATTTTTTATATTTTTTATTTCTTAAAGATTATTAAAATATCACATCCTCTTACAAATATAATCGTTTCTCGTAATAAACTTAATATTTGGTAAAATTACTTTTATTTTTAGAGAGATACTTATACATAGAATAAAAAATGAAAATAACACGTAAGAACGAAAAATTAGAAAGTGATTTAGACTTTCACCTTTTCTTTGTTCAAACGAAGTAATAGCTTTATTCTTACAGAATTATGAGAGAATCATGAACCGTAACAATTGTTACAAAAGAAGAACAATAATTTAGAAGAACATGTATTACTTACAGCCCTTTATAATTAGCAATGAGAGTTAAATCTTCAGGTTATTAAACTATTTTTGGAGTAGATAATAATTATGAATCGCAGAGAATAATAATGAGCGAATGGGTTATTGCAGGCTGCAGCGGTTGTTGACACTATCATCGTGCCGTCAAGGGATCAGTCACGGTTCAGTCGGTCACGATTGCCTGCACGTGTAGTACGTGTGTGTTACGTGTGTAGGACGTTCAATTGGTGAAGTTGAAGCTTCATGAAATACGTTAGTGGTGAATAATATACAATCACCAAAGGATCATAATTCACAAGAAAACAATACGGCGGGTTGTGCGCAACTCTATTAAACTGCCTTGCCATAAATAACGCTCTTAAAACTGTACGTGGAATTTGTGTCTCGATATAAATATATTTTTAACGATGCTGATGCGTTATTTATATACAGTCGTTAGAATATCCTATAATATTTTGTGGATTTATCATTTTCGTCATTCAACTTATGAATTATGGTTGGATATACGTCAATAATATAGTTAGCTAAAAAAAAAAAAAGAAATTTACTTATCTAATCAAAATATAACAAATATCAATTAACACGCTACCTCATAGTCAAGTTGAAGAATGGCAATATAGAAAAACACGCAATAAAAAGCATCAATTTTCAAATGTCATAATTCTGACACTCGTAACAGCTGATTTTGCATATTCCATCGTCTCAAGGTTCAAGGGTTCGTCATAAATCCACGTTAGCAAATTTGTAATCATAGTACTACGTGTGTTTCGCGAGAATTACCGTCGACAATGTGCACGCTAGTCAGCGGCCAGCTACGGTTGAATAATCGCGGAACCGGCGACATTTTTTTCCTGCGCCGCGTTCCTGCGCGCGCCCGTGAACGCGGATAAGGTTTAATTGCTCGCGAAATACGTCGCCGCGTGATTCAGACTCATCGGTGTATCGCGCTAATGACTTCAAGGTGCATTAAATCGACGCTTGTACAGCGGGAGACACTATAATTTAAAGTACTCTCGACTAAAACTCAAGTAAGGGTCGCGCCCTGTACAATCCATCGGCACTCGTTTCTTCTTCTCGCAAATGGTGAAAAAAACGGACACGGTACGTTCGTTACGCGTTCCATCGTTTTCCTCATGACTCGTCATTAAGTGGATGAAATAATAGAAATAGCGTCGCGCGGGAAACAATGCCTGTCTGGTGTATCATTAAACGAGATTTTTCAAGATTCAATTTAATTGTAAATCAGACATGAATGTCAGATACTTAAGTTTATTTCATTGGTACAAAATTGAATTTTAAATAAAGCCCTAATTAAAAAACCGACGATATTAAATAAATTATATTTTCCACCGTTCAATTTAATTTTTTTAAGAATTCCTGTTGAAATTAAATATTTTATTTAATCATTATGCTATAAAATTAATCGTTAGAATGATCAATAATTATGTAAAATTGAATATAATGAATAAATTAAAGAAGCATTTTTCATTGCTATTTTGATTTAATTGGATAATGTGCTTTTACGAATTTAATTGTATGCACACTATCAAATAAAGCGTTGATCAAAAGCAACCATAAATTGACAATAATTGGCAATAATTCAATACAAGATAAATTAAAAAGATCTTTGACTTTCAATTTAGTCTCATTAGCTACTTATATACTGGAGATTATCCAGATCGCAAAACAATATCGATTGTGTTATAACTATAAAAGCAAACAATGCGTCTAATTATAAGATCTCAGCGAATAAAATAAATAAATCGGTATATACATAATACATAAGCCGCGGCTATCCCTATTGTGGATTCTCAACGAATTCAATTAGTCTCTGGAAGATCGTATCACATGTAAATTAATCGGAAATTAAGCACCGACATTCCCATGTGAGTTCGCGAGATGTTCGAGATGCATCGAGTGCATCGGCGTGGCGATTCGCGTGCGACGCGCATCGCGCGCCTGATGCGCGCGGCGCATAATACGCATGCACTCGACGTGCGAGGAAAGTAGCATCTTTTTCCTTTTCTGATCTCGCGAGGAAACTCCATTCGTGCGCCGATTCACGATAAAGGACAATGAATGAAACAATAGAGCGAGGTTAGTTGATAGTCGTGCCAATGTTGCAATATAAATTTATCCCTGTCCACCACACCGGGCTGATAGCTACCGAATACATGCGACAAGCCATCGTTATTGCAATCAGTTTTGATGAACGAACAAGCAATGAAAGCAGATGACGCGACTTAGGTCTGTATTCATACATCCATTCGAGTCGTCGAGAAGCAAAGTGGTATGACTCACGATCTTAACAATTGCGGCAACTATAAATCGTACAGAAATCGTTCGCACTAGATAGATTATAAAAAAATATTTTAAATATATAGAACTTTATATATAGAATTATGTTAATCAAAAATATGTCAATTAAAGACACGCAATAAATGTAATTTCAAGTCAATGTAATGTCTGTTCAGCATCAAAACCGGAACTGATTAAAATTAGACTGATCAAAACAAAACAATGAATTTCGGAGACCATCAATTAACGAGCAAGAGCACGTATCGCATAGTCACGAATGGGAAAATGGCACTGCGCAATCCAGTGCATTCGTATTCACGTACGGTTCATCTATTCTTTCCGTTCTTTCACAATAATGAAGTAATTTCAGCTACGCTATTAATTGCGCAAGCGGAAGGATACGTTTGTCGAATACGGCAAAGAAATTTAACTATCGAATGCCGGAGCGTCAGACGACATTGACGCTCCCGCTTGCGCGGTGAAACACACGCGGATGATATATGGATATACTAAAATACGCGCGTGTGCGAGGCCCCGACCGCTCGTAAAATAAGACGCGTGATTCAGGCGTCGGTCGGCCGCGTGACCGCCAAGACTTTCCTGCGCGTAAAAGACGCGCGCGGCGGGCACACGTGCGTTTACGAGCAGCCGTTGCATACACAACGCGCGGGTGCATGCGCCATCCGTAATGCGCCGATGCGTCACTGTACTCTGTGTATGTATGTATGTATGTATGTATGTATGTACGTGCGTGCGTGCACGTTTACGTTCGCGGAGAGGGCTGCGCCTGTTTTCATGCCGTCGGCTCTCCCTGGGCTCCTTTGTCTCTCGCGTCTCTCGCTCTGCTCCTTTTTTTCCTCTCTTTCTTCCCCCCGCCGTGACCCCACGCTCCCACCTCCGCGCTCGTACTCTCTCTCCCGCTTTGCTCTTTTTCGCAGAAAGCCGAGGAAGAAAGAACGTGGGAGACTTTCAGGCCCACAGCTCCGCGGTTTTTCATTCTCGACAAGCGACGCGGAGACGCCACGTCATTATGCGACAAACAGCAGGCCGATAGTCGGACGATTTGCGACCTTTATGCGATCGAGTCAAAATACGGAGAAATACGCAATCGCGAGATAGAATCATTCCGCGAACTATTTGTGGTCATCGAATGACTCCGTATCGATCGGAGGAAATGTTTCTCATTCTTTTTGCATATCTTCATAAAAAAAAGATTAAATATTTTATGATCGTTCTTACATTATTGCAATCTTACGAGATCATTTGCATAATTTAAAAAATATGATAAAATCCATTGATGATTTATAAAAGATTTATGATTGAAATACAACAATGCACGATCGATGATTCGAAACATTTTGTTAGCAATTTGGAAAAAGTGCACAAATCTATGTAAAAATTTATAAATATCATGTGCAAGACTACACTGAAAAAAAAATTATAAACAGAACTCAATACTTTATAAAGTATTAAGTTATGTTATAATAACCAGAATTTCTGTTATAATAACCAAAATATTTGATCAATTCTATAAAATTTTCTGATTCATCCGTTTTTGACCAGAATTTTTTTTCAGCGTATATTTAAAAACTCGAGAGGAATGCAACTAGCATCTTTAAGAAAAAAAACTTGTCGGGAGATAAGAAATCTTAATGCTGACACATGCAATAGCCAACCAAGCATATATATGTACAAAACAGCATATAAGGCAGCCTCAATTATTTCGTCCGCGACAGAAAAATAACCGAATTAGCATATCGCCGGTATCACGGAACGAATTAACGGTAATATAGCGTTTCCGGCATTGGAACGAACCGTGGAAAATACGTGATTGCAGTCACGTGCGATCTGGTATTGTAAGTTTCGACGTACGACCATCTCGAAAGCAAACGGTAAATGTAGACAATTATTTCGCCAGAAGCGATACATGGATGCATTTCCGTTTCATATTAAAGCGTGTGTATTATTGCACTCTTTATTACTCACGGAATTAATGGCGCTTTGACCGCAATAATCGAGACTTAATCTTTACCTTGCGCTCGTAAAAGGAAATGCATCTTTTTATTTGTACGTAAATCAAGTCGCGCAGACTTGCATTTAAGGATATAGAGTATACCATGCCATTATATGGACGTATGATTGCAGGTTTAATCGATTCGTCTTGTTTTGCCAAACACGTCTCGTGCATGCAGTATATCTTATCAGTTTTTTTTTTATTAACAAAATTGCGATTTCACTGGCCCGTCTAATTTCCAATGCTTTAATTCCACGTTCAAATGCTACTGCTGCATACGTAAACATGCACCGTGAGATATTCGTAATGCTTAGTAAATGAATACGTTTTTAGATCACCGTCTCAACTCTTGTTTCGCAAGTCGCAGTTAAAAACAATTGTGGAAATATTGCGTAAAATGCTTTTTTTCTTAGAACCGCCGTAAGTATTCTTCCTGGTATAATCCGATCGAGCTAATTAGAAAAGATATCAAGTTTAGCTCATACTTTTTCTTGTTCAGACAGAATGTACATTAACACAATTATTAATTATTAATCACTTTAATCATGCTTTACTTTCGCTATAAAATAATTTTGAAATAATCGGTCGGACTTGTTATAAATTTGAAATAATGCTCGCTTTATACTTTGAAACATAAGAAAACACATTTTGTAAATTAAAATTGGAGACAGGAAATACCTATATCATAGCAGGAAATATGAACACTATGCTCAGCGGTTTTTCTGGTTGAAGAACAGACCAGCTTGAATGAGCAATTCAGGTGAACGGTGTAACTGCGTCGCAGTCTAATATTGCAAAAAGTCGCAAATATTCACACAGACAGTCTCGTATGATTTATCGTTGATATCTTAATGTTACCGGTGGCCAGAAAATAAATCGCACCGATGAAACGCGATGTTCTGGGAAAAATAAAAGCACACGGAACGGCCATATACGCGGAGATTAGCAATTAGCAATTTTTTAATCAAGAAGAAAGTATGACGGCTGTAAATCAGGGAAATCTCTTTCTTCTAGCCTTAATTGAAACGCGCGTTGTTAGCTTTCGCACGTGGTTAGCTTAATTCATGGCAGCGTCGAGATCGAAGAAACAAATTTCATACAGCAGTAATGGATTTTAATTAAATACTTTCGAGCTGACGTGACTTAAAATAATGACGTACAATGGCCTAAATGTACTTTAGACCATTCATGTTCTTACAACTTCTCGAATCTGAATTGTTCAAGAAAAAGAATTAATTTTTTAATATGTATGGAAAACAATGTCTATTATTATAAATAATGAGATAATGATAGTTTCATAATGATTAATCGTTCGGTTTTCTTTTTTTCTATTTGCATTCTTATATTAATCGTACAAATAAATTGATGTACAGTTTCTTTCTTCTCATATGTAAGCAGAAACAAAAATTGATTCGTGATTTTTCTTAAAGCGTAATGATCTCTCGGATTGCCGAAACAACTCAGATTGGAAACTTCGAGAATCATCGCGTAAATCAAGCGTGAAAGTGAAATCGAGAGCCGTCGAGAGACGCTCCTCGGTACTCTCGCTTTCTCTCGTATGAGGTAAAATTTAACCCTTTAAGACTCAATAACCGATATTTATCGTATGTACATCGTATCGATATTTTATAAACAAAAAAATATTGTTTAAATAATTTTTTTAACATGAAATGCTACATAACAAAGAGTTACGTAAATTTTTTTCTTATTTTAAAGAAATGCGATTTTTTTTTAAAATGACAAAATTATTTTATGCAAAATGTTACTACTTCGTGAACAGAAAAACCTGAAATTATTTTATATCCTGACAACAAAATAATTGATATTACTGGCTTTATTCCGCAAAAGTCTCCCGATATTTTTTGATTATATAATGTAGCACTGCACATGACGCAAAAGTCCATTAACGTTACGCAACAATGACAATATTGACGTAAACATAAGACATTCAACATGATGTAATTTCTCCAAATTATCTCAGATCGCAAAAGGTTAAGCTAGCGTTCGAGGAGCATCAACGAAGGCGAACCAACGCGGAAAGTGCAAGGTGCGCGGAAATGGCTCGTGTCCTTCCCTCTACGTCTTTTGTGTTTGCCAGTCCCTTTTCATGAATACGGGAAAAGGGCCGGCTTTTATCGTGCAGAGAACCCGTTGCCATTTGCGCAGTTATTCACAAATTTATGTTGAAAAATAACGATAAATCACTTTGTAATACACTGTTTTTGTTTTCTTCAAAAATTATCATAACGAACTTAAACGCATAAAGAAATAATTTATATCCTAATATTTATTTGAATTGATATATAAATTCACATTAATTTTAAAATATTTTCAGTAATATATATTTGATTAGGAAATTGAATATACATATACGCTTGAAATAACAAAGAAAATTTATAGAAAGAACATATAACAAAGATTCAATATTTTTGTAGATTATTGCTCCAAAATATAAATAATTTTAATATATTTCAATATATTTCAATAGTGATAGATTCCTTGAACATCGTATTATAAAGTGCATATTTCAAAACATTGCGCGTAAAGTATTACAATTTTTTTATTTTACTTTCTTCTAATTAAGTGTTCCATTTGTTGTAGCAATCACAATTATATAATAGTTTTGTTATAGCTGTGAAATTTCTTACACTATATCTGAGCTCCAGCATCTTGCACATTCTCGCTCATTTTTGCATCGTGAGAAGTGTTCGTGACAGACGAAAACAGGCCATAACTGCCTAAAAGATCGGGATCGCACAAAAATCCCCGCGTAAAAACCGGCCGAACCTGCCTCACAATGCCTCGCGAAAAAGCAGTTCCAGAAACCGATGCAACGAGTTGCAGAAGAACGCCAGGTCTTCACGTTATCCTTTTGTGATCTTTGCAGCAAATCTTTTCAAAAATATGGGAAAATTTGTCGTGCCGAAGGGAAGCCCGGAGAATACAAAAGAGTGGGAGGAGGGGGCCCCAAGAACGTGCTACGCCAATGCTGACCAGAGTCGGATACAGGAGAAGCAGGGGCAGATCGGTGCACAAAGAGGGGTCCCCCGTGTGTCCCTCCTTCCTTCTCTGCTCCCTTTCATTCTCTCGATCACTCCTTCAGCACCGGCAAACCAGCAACAGGTTCCTACGCCCCTTCTTCATGGCTCGCGTTCACCGAGCGGCTTTTTGTTGCCGCTGCCAATGTACGGGCACGTTGTACGCTTGGGGCGAGGTTTTCGCTTTTAGAAAAATCCAAAGGATTCTGTTGCCGCGGCCGCGCGTACGTATCTCTGCTCCGGAGAGCTTGTTTCGTGAGGTGTCGAAAGACATGAAATATATTTATAGATTTTACACGTTATAAAAATCGAATGCTCATATTTGTGTTAAACATAGAGTGTATTAAACATAGAAACGCACGTTTTTATGATCTCAGATTTTCATCTTTCGAATTATATGTAGTTACATTATGTATTATTTTAATTCTGTTATCTATGAATATTCTTTTGTTTGATTAGCACTTAAAATCTCATCTGTTTTATACTGATGATAATTCCAGTAAATACTTTTTTGTTGCTCTTGTCGATTGTACGGCATTATTTAATACTTGCAGCGCAGTTTCAGCGAGCTGTTTATTTAAATTATAAATTGTATGCATTATTTTATTTTCCACTTCTGACTTGGCTCCACGGTAGTCTATTGTTTCGTATGTATAATAATCAATTGAAAGTGATTCATCACGATGTCTGGTGTATTTTATTAAAGCCAAATTAACATTCAAATTAATCAACATAGATACGTAACGTGGAAATTTATTAAATGAAAAGAAATTTTTCAGTGAACGAAGCTCATCACAAATGGATTTTTCTTACCGAAATTTTCACATCTCGCAAGGATCGGCACTGATTTTGACTTCCCGTAGTCGTCGAAATATTGAAAGTCGAAAGTCCCGATCGAACGAGTTTCGAAATCAAGCCGAGGAGAAATTGCTGAGGAAAGTTACGCGCGGTTATCGTCCAAAAGGGAAAAAAGGAAAGACACATCCGCAGCAAAATACAAGGTTGAAAGGAAAAAGAAAATATCCAAAAAGTAATCGCGAAACTTATCTTCTAAAAACATGTGTGTTTCGTCATTAATGACAAATCGTACGATCGAATTAAAAATTGGGTATCACGAGATTCAAGACAGAAAAATATTTCCCAGGGATACATAAATATCAAGTAATCGCATCGGCAACATGTATCAGCAATTGCGAAAGCATTACGATATTGGTGAAATAATTATCGGCGTCGTGCGTGTGAAAAAATATGCCTCTTACGCTAAATGACGTATTTTCGCTATCGCAAATAAACATGGAGATTATTTTCGCGTATTTGTAGTATCGCGATTTGATTTCGCGTAGATTGTGCACAGGCTATCACCGTTGACGCAAAGGTCGACGATGATATCGCGGCGGCGACCCCTCTCTCTCTCTCTCTTTCTTTCCTTTTCAGAATTTTGCATATGCTTAACCGCATACGAATGATAATAAGACGGGAAATGACAAGTGAGCCAACAACTCCGGGCTCACACCGGAAATCGTATGATACCACGCACGCTCGCGCGCCACGCATAATTATGCGACGAAGAGACGCATAACGACATATGGGCATGCTTTCAGAAAATAATGCTCGCGGTGGCGCGACGACAGGATTGTCGTAAACTCGATTATCTTCTTTCTTTCTGCTTCCCGCGCTTGATGCAACATGTTCGAGGATGCCCTCTCGACCGCAAATAAAACTAAAAGAAACGGTGGTCGCGATTCTTTCAAAAGATTGAGTGTTTCGTGCCAAATATAGGAGCGAACAATCGATTTCTCATATGTGCGTTACACGTACCGTACGTTGAATAAGACAAGAGGTAACAAAGCGTCGACCTGTCGTTGTTTCGTTCGCTTAGCCTCTCGATCAGTATCAGTTACAACGACGATAACGCATTAGCGATATCGCGTCGTATACACGCCGGGAAAATGGCGGTTTCGCAATATTTCTGCATGAAGCAATCGCGTATCCTTGTATTATTCTCTCCGTAATGGACGAGCGAAGGATAAACAACAGATGAAAATGATGTTTACAGAGAGATTGCAATCATTCTTCTTTCGCAATATATGTCATACTGCCTGACAATTGAATATTAATTAAATGATATGTGTAATATGTAAGAATTTAAAAATTCTTATTATTTATTCCTACTTTATCGTCTTCATCTATTCGATTTTATGCATTACATTAAATTACATCATATCTTTATTACAAATAAATAAATCAATATATTATTTATTTTATATGTATAAACCGAAATAATATTTTTAATTTGACGATATCATAACATAAAAACTCATATCTAAAAATTTTTAACTTTGGATATATCAAAACTAGATGTTAATGCAATGTAAAAATGTGTCTTGATAATTAGAATGAATGTATCCTATTCGATATCGATATAGAATTGATTTACTGTACAAATTTCGTATAATCGAGCGAACGAGGTAGCGAATAATTCTGTCGAGGTCACATCGAGAAGTCTACGTAAATACGCAAAACCACACTACAAACACACGAAAACAAATCGCGTCATCCGTTCGACACGTGAAACTCCGGAATACAATTCGGAGCAGAATTTCGATATGGGCTATCCATAATGCAGACAAAGAAAAGTCATTTACGATATAAAAAGCAACAATTCTTCGACCTTGTTCTTGTGCTTTGGTGCAAACAATACATGCTTTCTTTTCAATAAATTCTATGTATTGCATAAACCAAATGATTATTAGAGCCTATGTGATCATGGAATAAAAAATATTTAGCAAATCCTACATGTTTACGAAAGAATTATCGATATATTTGAATTTGTCATACTGTCGTCTCATCCTACGTTATCTCTTTTCTTTTCAATAGTAAAATTACGGTTAATAATGTAATTTTATGATTCGCATTCTGTTCATTAACGACACATATTTGCTTTATTCCGTCAGAGATCTAAGTCTCGTTTAATGTCTCGTCGCTGTTAACGTACACTCGAGTTTTTCCGAGTAAATATTCATATGTATTTACCAGAGCGCTCGAGAGGAATACTATGCCGAGACGCATAATAAATACGCCTTTCTGTCTCCGTCGTATTGCACGACCGTGCAATCGAGAGTGTGCGGTAAGAACAGAATCGCGAGAACGCGAGAGAGAGAAAGAGAGAGAGAATGCATTTGTTAATTCAACACGCACCAATACACTTGCGCGCGTAAGCGGTACCACCGAGTACCAGCGCGATTCCGCGCGTGGAGAATAGCGCGCGAATTCTCGCGGTGCGACACGTGCGATGCCGATCGCATCTCCTCGCAAGAGGAATCGAGAGACGCAACAAAAGAAAAATATATCTCTCTGGAAACGGAGAATTGGCTGTTGTGAATTTTTTTCCACAGAAATTGCGATAGAAGCAAAAGATTGTCGAGTTATAATAAATATTAATTTCTTTGTTTGCAATAGTTGCACATCTGTGTACTCTCTGTCGTAATTTATTATTATTTACTTCATCTTGTTTTTTATATTTTGCTCCTTTTTTTTACATTCAGGCATTCAGACTCTTTTTAGGTGAGCGAAACTAATAATTAATCCCCGCGTAAATTTTGGAAAATGTAAAGCTTTACATAAATAAATAATCACATAATAGATCAATTTTGAACCAAGTCACAATGCATTATTATTAATGAATATAACGGAGCCATAAGATGTGTCAAGCGAGGGGGTTGGTCACTGAGATAATTTTTGTACAAGGACTAGGTAATTCAGTGGTAATTGAAATCTTTGGTGATCCAAAGTAATTTGAGGTAATTCTAAATAATCTTTGCACGAAAAATATACGAATCTGTATCAAAGGTAATTTTTGTACACCAAAACCGCCCGTAACCAACCCCTCGGTGTCAAGTTGTACTATAATTTAATAAGCATTTTTAATCAGAGAATAGAAACTTGACACAATGACTTCCATTCCACGAAGTTTAACAAAAGGAATGTATTACAAAAATGACAGGTCTTTAGATAACGATTCAATGCTCTTTCTCTGTTAGATTTAGAAGACACATTTTACATAAATGCATTTAGCAAGCAGGATGAAAAAAACCTTAGGTGATTCATTATTTATGGTTAATTTGCGGATATCGAGAATTTTATTTTACAGATAAATTAACAAAATAATGTTGACAAGATTAAATATTGAAATGTTTAAAACGCAGCAATTGTCGTTGAATCGTCTCTCGGAATTTTTGCGTAGACAAGATTTGTATGGTGTCAACATATATCAAAGCAATTGAAAATTGAAAATCAACTCTTACTCCACATTTCCTCTGAAATCTACAAGCGGCGTTGTAAGACTCGACGAGAGGCTCGACTCGCGTCACACAGAGAAACTCACTCGTCGGAGGAGAAACCAAAGAGAGTGTTGTGTCTAGTTCTCTCTAAGGTGAGAGTCTCCGGCTCGACTCGCGACGGCCTTTTATTTACGTCTTGCGAGAACGCGCGACCGCCTGTCCGAATGATGAAGGCCTTTCGACCTATCGACGCGAAACGAAGACGAGTACGGCGCGTGACTGGCAGCGATTACTATTAATACATTTGACTGACAATTTGGTTTCGATCTCGCTGGACTGTAGTTATTAACGTAGGTCAATTTTTGTGAACTCGGCAAGTAGAATCTAAATCAAATCACACACACGCGTACCGCATTCGGAATTGAAGTTCAAAAGTCGAGGATAAATTATCTATGCCAAAAATGTTAAAAATTTCCTCTCTGAGAGATTAAGAATAATCTCGTGGATAAGTTCGATTTAATCATCCCAAAAAATGGAACGAAAACACTTCAATCGACAAGGCAAAGAAAAGCTTTGAAAATACCACTGTATCGTATCATTAAAAGCTTTGAGTCGAGATTGTGAAATTTGCAGATTATGCATATCTGACAAGATAATAATAATAAACAGATAAGCGGGAATTTTAATTCGATAAATTTGAAGAATGTACCGTAAATAAAATGTTTCATCTCTATTTAATTTATCAGACAATGGCGATAACAAAATTTCCATCGTCAACCAGAAATGATTTGTTTTATTTGCGATAAAGAGAGACTGCGGTCTCTCCGATTTAGAAATTTGTAAATTATCTTTTCCACAAGGTCCAACAGTGTTTATCAAAGTTTCGTTATATTTCCTTTCAAGCGATAATATGCTACAATTGTATCGCGTCGGTGACGTGTCGCAAGATATCGGACGATATCGCGAGAATAAATAACGCGACGTTATATACGTTATAAACATCGAGAAACGTCCGCGATCAATAAACGTCGCGTTTCGAATCTCGATACACCTGCCGATCGCCCGGAGAAAATTTCTTTCGCTTTCTAAATGTCGATATTTTCTTGCTGTTATAAGAGCGTGAGCGCCATTAGAATCGCACACACGAACGTGGGGGACGGGAGCGTGAGTGTGTGTGTGCTCTAGGGTTCTCCATTCTCGATCCAGTCACCCGTTGCCCGATATTTTTCCCGCTCGTCGGCCCACGCTATCTCGAGTTACAGGCGCTTGGTTCCCGTTCTCGATTCACGAGCGTGTGTCGCCGCACCGCGCTCGTGCTCGATCGCCACGGCACGGCACACAGCACGGGAAACGCGAGTGACGGTGCAACGTGGAAACGAGATTCTCGATCACCCAGCGCGGAAGACCGTACCGAGGACGATACGATCGAGGATTTTAATATCCACCCGGCGGCGCGACGGTTATCTTCGGCCCCCATCGCGTAAAATAATCTCTCGGAAAAATAAAGCGCTAAAAGAAACACGATAGATCGACGCGATTCGTAATTATACGCGTGCGGAAAGACGAACGGATTGATCGGCCCGCCCCTCCGATCTCGCACACAAAGAGAACTCGATCCGTACACACATGTTAGAAATGTGTGTTTTGGTGAATTCAAAAATGTGTTCGGGTTCCGAACATGAGAGAGAAAGAGACGAAAGAAAGATTCGCAAGCGCCTTGTCGGGACGTCACGGAATTGAATACGGCCGCTTTAAAATTCTACTTTATAATTTCTAAATCGCGGGCAAATATCATTATCTTTTTTTTCTTTCTTTCGTCAACGTACGCGTGAATAAAGCGAATGTGCGAAATACGGTCCGACGAAAAGTCTTTTTGTACGCCGCACGAGCCAATCGGATCGAACACGGATCGTTTTACTGAAATTCGCATTCGTCGCTCCTCCCTAGGAGTATACCTGTCGGAGTAGGAAAAAAATCTACCTGCTCGGATATCCGGCTGTAAAGCTCGAATGGAAAGGCCAACCGGGACAAAGCGAAGAACGTTAATGGCAAAAAGAATTTTGGAAAAACGTTCGGTGGGGAGTCTCCGGTGGGGAGTTCTATCCAGTATCGCAAAATTGTCTACCTAACGCCCTTCGAAGGTTAACATTCGTTTACCTTAACAATACGAGACTCGAGCGTGACGGAACGTGTCTTTATCCCGTCCTTTGTTGCATTTCGCGTATTATTTGCACGAGCACACGGTTCTTTTCTAAATAATCCAAAATTTAATGTGTTTGCGATTTTTCATCGGCGAAACTTCTGACGATCCAGGCTCCCGAAGGATACCAAGGTTACGTTCCAAACTTCCTCTCCGAGGAAAATTTTTATCAAAACGCTATAGCTTACGGATAATACAGGCTTTTTCCTCGGAGAGGAAGCTCTGGAACGTAACGTCAAGATAACGTCGCGCCTGCTCGCGTGACAACATTTATAAAACAAAGTACGCAACGAGACGGCAGATTGAAAATCGACGAGACTTACCTTAAAGAGATGCTCGCTGCAGTCGAACATGGAGGTGTTACTCATGACGGCAGTCGACATGTCGGGGGTCGCACAAAAACACACTTTGGGGTTTGCTGTCCGTTCCTCTCTCCTCCTCTCGTCCCTTCGCAGCGGGCGCGCGAAAAGTGAAGCGGCGCGGCGTCGTGTAGTCGGCGTCGGCGTTGACCAGGGGAGGGTATGGGGGGAGGTGGGGAAAAAAAAAAACTTCTCGGAACACAATAAAACTGCCACTACGACCGTATGCGACCGTATGCGTCGTCGTTATGCGGTGTCGCCGTAGCTCGCATCTGAAGCACCCACGCGTAAAATCAACAGTGTACGTGTCCCGATCGACACGTGTCACGGAATAACGTTAATACGGAAGACAGCAACGAGCGGCCGGGCAGACGGGCGAGCGCGCGACGACGGGGAACGTATGCTTCCTTGGATCCACGGATCGACCGGCTCTTTCTGTCCGTGTCTCTTATCTCCGGCGCGATTTTGCGACAACTCGTCTCTTCGTGGATTTTCGAGCTTACGGCCTCTCGTTGGCGCGCCCGTAGATCGGCAGACTTTTTTCTCTCTGGCTCTTTCTTTCTCTCTCTCTCTCTCTCTCTCGCTCTCTCTCTCTCTTTCTCTCGTTATCGTGTTTAACGAACTTAAACTTGGCACTTTCGTTCGTCAACGTTGCCCGAAATGCTCGTCTTACGGAGAGGGGAAAAAAATCTTACCGGGATTTGCGTGTGTCCGGTATATACCGCCGTATTTAACGTTTAAGACAGAGCCTCCGAAAGCTGACTGAGAGCGCCGTCGACTGAAAGTCGTAGCCTGTGCTCCGCGGGAGGACATGAAGAGCCGAGGGTTACTCGGCGGCAGCGACGCGCCGGCCAATCGCGCGCCAGCTCGGGCGTCACGTGGTGGGGGGAGAGACCGCTCCGACGTGGCAATCGCGCTCGCGCGCTCGCGCGCGCGCGCGTCTCACGTGAAGTTGCCTCTCCGTCGGCATGTCGGCGCTCGATTGTCCGCCGCCGCACCGCCTCTCCCTGATCCCAGGCTCCCCCCGATTGGACGGGGATTTGGGGTCGCATCCCTCCGGCGAGAGGCTCGGCTCGGCTTTTAATCCGGTCCGGGGGCTAGATCGCGAGATGCGGCCCCCGCCCGAAAATACACGATGGACGATGCCCCGATGCACCGTCTTTCTCGTCGAGCGATCTTCCTCAGCAAGTTAGTATTCCCAATCGCTTGAACGTTGCCGATATTGGTTCTTCTTTTATATTTTTACATGTCGATTAGTGGGTAAAACGGGCGAGAGCAAGTTATTGCGCCAACCTTTCTGTGGAAACGTAGTAATAGGCTCGTAACAGCATAATAGGACGTTACAAAGAGGCTAACAGCTTTTTATTGAGATTCCGACGATCTCGCTGTAAAAACGCTACGCTTCGCGGAAAGGCTAGATTCCTTTACGAAAGGGCTGGATCTGCGAGAATCCTGCGATGCACGTATGTAATGAATTGCGAAGGGACGCCCGTAACCAGCACTTTGTATATTAATGTTCATTTTTACCAACGCTGATTAACTTTAATCTCATTGTCAAGTAAATTACTTTTCATCTTTTTCTAATTTTTAAAAAAAAGATCAAATATGTAAGTTAAACCGAGATTAAAGTTAATCCAAATTGGTAGAAATGGATATAAAAGAAAGATAATAAAACGTTAACGTGAAATAGGAAAACGTCCCGCCCCGAAAGAAATGCTTATTAAAAGAAAGATCGATCGCGAATGGAGACGCCAACGTTCGTCGTTATTCAGTTGTCGCGAAGACGTAGCGAGAGAATAGATCCGTGCTGAAGGCGGCTGGGGGACACGGGGGGGGGGGGACTGTTTCTTTCTCTCTATTGCTGAATGTAAAACTATATACTCTAGATACAGCTCTCTCTCCCTCAACCAGCCGACAACTCGAGCGCATTCCAGCGGTCAAACGGCATGAATGAAATTCAGCTTTTATTCACCTGCGGCGTAGACCGCAGATTCTAAGCAGTAACTGTCTACGTTCGTTACGATTTTTTGTCGCCAATCGCCATTACGATTTTACGACCACCAATGTAAATTACGCCGCCAGCAGCAATTGTCCGTAATTTTATAACGATCGATTCATTATCGAGCGAAATACAGTTATCACACATAAATTAGTTTCAGTTAATGAAGTATCGCGGTGCGCGTGAGTTCGTTTTAATCTCTTCCCGGCGTAAATGGATCGCAGACCGTACTGTGTATTATGTTAATTATATGTATACTTAATAATATAATTAATAGAATTAGCATCGACTGTTATCAATATAGAAGATCTAAAAATGTTTTCAAAAATTATTAATGTCACCTGCCGGTCTCCGCGTTAAGTCGATGGGTGGGTTCTGTTATCAGGGTGATTTATATAATTTACAACGTTTTTTTTTTATTATACAAAACGCGTGTAACGTAACACGTGAAAAAATGTGCTTGTCGATTTAGGAAGAATGTCACGTATCTGGTCGAGTTAGCTATAATCCACCTTTTCTTTCTTCAGCTACCCGTGTAAAACAGGAACAAACGTTTTTACGGAATTTCGCACGTACCAGCAACGCCGTTAATCGAAGAAGGAAGTGACATTTCGCGAAGGGAAAGCCGGAAGTTCGGTTGCCGCGAGGTCGCGTGAGTAGGAAGTGAGACTCCCACTGATTTTACAGCTGCACAATGTCAAATATACCGATTAAAATTATTCCGAATAACGGAAATCTTTTCGGTAATGAAATAAAAGTACGATAAAATACATCGGTTTCTTCAAATAAAAAAAATAATTTATTGGGAAAAGCTATCTTGATTTTTAATTATTTTATTTTAAAGACTAACAAAATCTCATTCAAAGAAGAAAAAAAATTTGCAGCATAATATCGTTTTAATCAACATGTTGAGCATCGTGACTTTTTTTTCCTTTCCAAAAATTTGGAAGCTTAATGTGATAACCAGTTAATGATATCGATATATCAATCACCCGGGAAGATTTGGCCACTTTATTGTCGTAGATATAATCGACCGATACGCGGCAAAGGAGTCTGACTCGTGTCCAATTAGGGAGTGTCATGGTACATACTGTAACATACGGGCCTATGAGGGTGAGCTGTCGAATCTCATGGGGAGGTGTTTTCAACCCCGAACAGATTCTCATGACACTAAATATAACGGCTAATGGGAGTCAGTTTCCGTCATGGTGGCCAGACTATATTCAGAGATATCAGACCGGGATATGCGGGTTCTTTGTGAGAAATGTGCGCGTGAGAACGAGAGAGAGAGAGAGAGAGAGAGAGAAAGAGAGCTCTGGCACTCCCGTTTTGATAGATTTATAAGCCGTATATGATTGAGCATGAAATTTTCAGATCGATCGATAAGACGTATAATGATTTCTCATAATTCTTTATCTGTTGTTAATTTTTTTATAAGATATATCATTTTTCATACTTAAATGAAAGCAATGATATGTATATATATTATATTCCAATATAAAAAATAAAGAATTATATTTTATGTAAACATTAGTTAAAAATTATAGGTAATTTGATTCTATTCTTGCATATAGAAATACTAGAAAAGTTAACATTTCACATATATTAATTTTTAACAAAATTTTAAACGCGATTATATAAATGCTTGGATTTCCTTAGAAAATTTTAATGATCGGACATTACAATGAATTAATATTCGTATGCATTCACATAGTACATGCGATTTTATTATACATTAATGATGTAAGCAAAAAGATACGTATCTTATTGTTAGATACAAAGCAAAGACGACCGTCGAAGGTAAAATGCATCAGGTAAACCAGAGACTACAACTACCTGATTATAGGATTGTAAAAGGGCAGGTATTTTCTCTGTATGCAACCCAGTCTTTTGTAATACAAAATACAAAATCTAAAATACAGAAATATATTTACAAAGATGTTAAACGTCGAGGATAGACCCAACTTTGGCATGTTTCGAAAATCATTGTGGAGAGAAAATGTTTTTCCGTTTCCATTGGTCTTTCCGTTAGTTTTCCCATTCGCAGATGTACAATACAAGACATATAAAGAATAGAGAAAAATAAAGGGACTGGATAGTCGCAAGTATCCGTCACGTGCGTGGCGTATGTATTATTGCGGGAGAGCATGGATGAAAAGCGCACGGATGTAACATGTGTTGCGCAGAGCCAGGGACCTTTCTTGCAACTTCGCATCTCTTGTACGTCCGTAATGCCTCAGACAGCGAAAGAAGTGGACGAAGAGAAAGACAGGCAACGAGAAACAGTCGTATTCAATTTCGTTCGATGTTGTGCGATCTGACGAGCAATCTGGCTAAAAGAAGCTCATTGGACTCCTTTTTCAATTCGATTCGATTAAAATTTGATAGCATTTCTTACAAACAATAATAACAATAATAATAATACACAAGGTATTTAATGGAAAAACACTGTTACTGTATCGCATGCTTTGATGAGCAATAATCGAAGTAGTTACGCTGGAAAGGCCACATGTTGGCTCTCGTGACGTCATACAGTTTTTCTGCGTTGGATCTTTCTTCAAGATCCGCATCGAAACGTTGCACTCTTTCTCCTCGCTTGCTCTCTCATTGTTGACGTCACTTGCATCTTTACGTGAATGCAACGATGACGCATTTAGAACCATAACGTCATTCAAACTTTCATTGTAAATTTCTGATAACGTCATTTTGTACGTCAAATGTACGTCATAGTTTTGAGAATGATTATTGAAATGCGTAATTATGCGTAATGTATTTAATTAACACACACTATATAAATGTTTAAATAGCAATGTCTAATATTAGACTCTTACGCTACAGCTTTTTTGTTCATGCGGTTTCTTCTGTTTTTTATAATTCTTGAAAACGGTATAAAGATTTCTTTGATTTTTCTTTTAATAGAAAAAAACCTGAAGATAAAATTTAAACTTCCTCAAATTTTTAAATATATATTTGAATAATGCATTTCCATACAGTACAAACTAATATGGTTCAATTATTCTATCTCAATTATTTGGATGAGAAAAAACATAACATACATAAACATTAGTAAGATTGTGTAAAGTGTTATAATACGGAGAAAAACGATACTGTTGAAAATGTCACATGCTGGACAAGATAGTATAATGACTCACAATATGTTTCTCTCTATTCTCTGTCGAAGAAGTGCAAGTTACGTGGGACAGGAAAGCTGTGGCCGCGATAAAAATTTGTACGCTCAAGTTATGTAATTAGAGAATCGCGAAGTAAAATGTCACGATGAAAATGTCACAGGGCGAGCGAAATGCAGAAGAAGCTGCGTTCTAACCGCGGCATTAATCAATGCTGATTCCGCATCATATTGCAGTCTATTATACATTATAGTATATACGCGTGGGTGTGAGACATCAAAAGATTTATTAACTAACGTCTGAGTCATTCATGTGATTGAAGCTATGATATTTATAATAATCAAAAATGTTAAGACGGCGTCGTCGTCTCCTGTCAAAGATGATCTTTATTATGCGTCACAAATGGCACATGATTCACGTGCTGTAATAAATTAACGCAGGCTCTATAAGTAAACAACTTAAAAATCACTTATTAAATTTCCTAAATATGGTTTTTTTTTTTCAGGTAAGAACCTTTGGCTAAAATACCCTCTTAAGCAGACCCTCCGGCTGATACCTTTGGCGTCTCTACGTCGTGCAGATACCTGCGTAGATTTCAGATCGATAGATCGGCGCAGAAATCGTTCCGAGAATCGCAAAGGCCAAGGCAACGGCAGGCAGAAAAGCAGGTATGTAACGACACGGGTAAATGCACGCAGCTAAACCGGACCGAGCGGAAAGACAGCTCATGTAGTACCGGCTTAAGGTAGCTCTCCCAGAGTCCGTTTTGCGAAAAAGTTGTCGTTATTGGCGCGTTATTGGTTGCTGCTCCTACGCTGTGGACGGCGTATCTCGTATAACTCCACTCGCACGAAGAAACATACGACAATTCTTCTCGGGTTGGAAGTAACATCGAAGTAGCCAAGCTAATATCTTTATTTATTTTTAATTTGCATATCTTTCTGTTTTTTTTAATCAACTTATGCTCGTTTTAGAAGATTTTTAATCTTTTCAAAAGAAAAGATTTGACACTGCACAACTTAAAGACTTAATTACAACATTGTGCATTCAAAAATGTCAGAATAATAACAATATTATAACAATATTATAATAACAATATTACAGAAAAATGTGAAATGCAAAAGTGAGAATTTAAAAAATATTCTATAGTTAAGACGCTTATATATATTAACAAATAATATAAGTTTGACAAAGATAAAAGAAAAATTTACAAAAAGTTACAATTATATAATTTTTTTAAAGAATTTAATAATGATTAATAAAATTGTTTCAAAGATAAAAGAAATCTATAGCAATAGTTGTACAGCAAGTACGTACCAACAGTAATGCCACGATAACATTGGAAAAACAGAAAAAAATTGAGAATTATGTAAAATGACAGACAAACCAATAACATTTATCTACATCGTAAGCACATAAATTTAATGGTGCTGCTTGACACACTTTTTCGAAACATTTGTCATTACCTGTCTTTGCAGCGTATTCTTTACATAGTAATTTTACGTCTTTACATAATTTGCTTAGTTAACGCAGTACGTAGCACACGTTCGCGCACCATCCATGGTCAGTAATGGTGCGTATTGTACGTATAAGTGCTTACATATACTGCGGTTTACGCTCTTACTTTCTTATCCTCCGGTATTTCCGTAGCCAGGCGCCACTCCGATCGAAACTTTCACATTTCACATTAATCTTAAATTAACGACAACCGTGAGCGTTGCATAAATCGCTATAATTTCTCCTGGAATTGCACCTGGGAATCTCAGTTTACAATCATTTGACAATTTTCGAGATATCTTCCAGGTATGACACAATAGTTGATATAGGAAACTTTCGCATTTTCATTGATGTTAAAAAAAACGATGAAGAACTATTTAAATTTATGAAAGCAATTTATTTCTAAAAATTAATATATTTTTACGATATGTTCTATTTAATTTATGCAATGATTAGGAACGACCATTATGAATTAAAACAATTTGCAACAATCAAAACAGTTTCATCCGTTATAATGCGTTTCGATGGCACGGACCGACTCGCGAGCGCGGATTATTCCGCTCATTGATGCCAATGGGTTAATGACCGCGTGCAACAGTAAAGTAATGTTGGCCAGGACTAAATGCCATTATTCTATTCCACCGATCCACAACGTAGCTAGTTTTCCACTACAATTGTTCGCGATTTTCACAAAGTACAAAGTCAATAGTACTCTTTTTTTCCATCAGTCTCAACATTAATAATCGAGTTAGAATTAGATTAATATTATAGTAATCAAACTTTTAAAGAAATAAATTTTGTCTCTTGGTAATTTCGCGGAACCTTTAAATCTCACGTAAAATTATTATTATTTCAACATAACGCGAGGAAATTTTATTATTTTCCAATGGGCTAAAGTGCAACCATTGGCAACGAAGTGTTGGATGGTGTTATATCGCATTGCAACGCGAATGATCGGCGTGAGGCGTCGTGTGAGGCTCTAAAAGTCATTGCACTTTGAGCTCTGGCAACTAACGAACGGCACTTATATCAGCGGCGTGTACGTACACGCGTGACTCTCTCGTTTTCCTACCGGCGACAATGGTTTCGCACTTGAGAGGCCGCCTATCGTAGCGACACGCAAACGCAGCGCGAACCAAGTCATACGCAGTCGCAAGTTTTCCTCCTATCCAGTACACGAATCGTCACGCCTATTGACCCTTTGTTGTGTATTGACTTTTATGCGTGCATTTTACAGAGAGTAGACTATTTTAACGAAATATTTATCATTATGACGCAATGTGTTACAATAGATATCCTTGAGAAAGTTTTAAAACAAACGAGATTCATAAAAATAAAAAATGGTAATAAAAAAATTAGAAATACAAATTAATATTAAAGTCAAGTAATAATTTAATGAATAACTAAATTAATATTAAGTAATTAAATTAAATTAAATATTGGATTAAAAAATGAAAACTACAAATACGATTATTTTGAACGCTATTTATTATATTTGCAAAAAATTGCTAAAAATCTGAATCAAGATGCAATTAAATTTAAATAAAGAATTTCAGAATTTTTTTATGTATTCATATCAATAATTTAGATAACTAACAGGCCAAGATATTCGAAAATTTAAAACTGAAAATTCATAAATTATAATTTTATCTGCGTTACTTTAGTAAACTCAAATGAAGTTTTAAAGCTCTGCAATTCGAATATCCTTGTATTTATAGCATTTTTTGCAATATTAATTTATCTCGATTTAATTTCAACTTCATACACAACAAAGACAAACATGTACATAATTACTACTGCTGTTTTTTTTCGTTCTTTACACTTTGTACTTTGCATTTTTATTACAATATATTACAATAAATTGCACATATCAATGTAATTACTAATGTGGTTTATATTACAATAAATTGCACGTGTCAATGTAATTACTAATGTGGTTTTGAATATTTAATGACATGATACATATTTTGTAGTTTAACTAATGAAATTTAACGTAACAAAGCATAAGTAGAATGGAAAAATGGATATAATAGTCGGTACATAGTCCACGTGTGTTTGAGTATTAACATAAAACCCTCCACAACCAAGTGGTTTTGGGTATAAATTAACATAAGACCCTCCCACATCCTTCTTTTCTGACTTATCGATTCTTTCCACTTCATGCTTTTTTCCTTCACAAACTTCAAGCTCGTTTCCACTCCCTCTGAAAAAAAAAACCCATGCATGATGCAGCACTCCGCATCATTCATTAGCACTTGCAACGTTCGCGAGACAACTCATGTTTAACCATCTCGAATTGTCGGTTTTTTCATTGTGCTCTCAGTTTCGAGACCTGACCCGTATGTTGCTATATGAGAAAGAGGAAAAGAGAAAGGCGGGTACAGAAAGTTGGATGAAGAGAGACGATCTGGCGTGCACTTGATCAAACAACGAAGCCTCTATTGGACTCTCGCGTTTATTGGCGCTTCTAATTCGGGGGCGGAAATGGTCGAAAGGCTAGGGCGAAAACAGACTTCACGTATTAAAATAGTCCATAAGGTCGACTAGTTTAAGCGCTTTGCATTAATAATTAACGCGATCTATTATTAGCACCTTTGACCATCTCTATCTGCAACCTATCTTTCTAATCTTACCAATTCTTTTTTGATAGAATATTTTTGAAAAAATGTAATTTACATTCGCACTTAAATGCACTTAAAATGCAATTAGAATTTTATATAATTTCCAAATTTTTATTCTACATTAATGATAAAAAAAGTAATTTTATTGTAATTCGTAAATTACAATATTCTTCTTATATATCATTGCGTTGTGATTATTTATTACAGCACTTTTGCAGCTTAGAATAATCGTTCAATGTAAATTTGCTGATGCAATATAATATTGGAACAACGTCGTTGTTTTCATTTATATCATACAAGTCTGTATTGAGATTATAGAAAATTATTTTATATGAAAAATACAAGTATGTTATGAGAATTTGAAATTTTATTATTTGAATGATTTATCTTTATAATATATATTTTAATGCATCTCACAAGAGGTGAACAGATTACGTGGCTGGACACAACTATTAATTAAAATTCATATTATTAACTCTAGCATTAATGAATACACATTAAACCGGTTTTTAATACATTATAATACCTGGCTAGTGTGCTATTTATCGATATGCGTTTCCATCAGCGACATACTCGATGTATTTACGAGATAAGAAATCTTTTAATACATACCTTCTCTATTCTTTTTTATTCTACTTTTAATTAGTTTAAGAAAGCTACGAGCAATTATTTTTATTAAATAGGTTTTTCTTCTAACAGTTTTGAAAAAAAATTATAAGAGAAAAAGTACTTATAAAGAAAACAGATTTTTTAATAAATTTCATATAATCTCAGTCAGAAATAATTAATCAAATTGAAATCGATGTGTCGATGAATGATTGTCAAATACTGATTAATATTTTTTTGTCATCTTTTTTCTCATCATAATTGTTTTTATGTTAATTATGAATTGTGTTTCTATTAGATTTCTATTACCTTTTAGTCAATTTGTCAATTTGTATTGAGTCAAATCGATATTGATTTGACTAATAATTTCTGGCTGGGATGAACTTATCGTAATCTATCAATTTCTATAATTTTTCAATAAATTTATCGTTTCATTTCTATTCAAAACACAACACAGTCTTTCCTGATAAATCATGAGATTGGATGATATTGTATCTTTAATCATATCTTGTATAGCATATTACTCACGTAGAAAACTCATATTACGAGACTATCTAGAGTTCTTCAAAAAGTTAATAGAGTTTAGATAAAAATACATAAAATATTGCACTACGCAAGAAATTATTCACTCTTAGAAAAATAAAAAGGGGATTATCGATAATAATAGAGTTAAACAATGTTACAATATTATTGTGACTGGGTTTTATCTAATGTTATCTTATTTGTTTAGTGACAAATGTCTTATCTCAATGAATGATGCAATCTAAGGAACCTTATGTATATTAATAATCATAAAATTAACAAGAAATTTCAGATGAATTAGATTTGAAATGAAAACATAAAAGAGAAACAAGTTGTTTTTACTTTGAATTTTCACGCTTTAAAAAATTTTTTAAATATTTTAAATATTATATAATTTTACGATAGTTGAACATATACAAAAGCTATTATCGCAATGATAGATCTCTCGAAGAGCAATTACTGAAAATAGATGAATGAAGGATCGATCGCAGACACGTGTTTATTGAACGTTAGAAGAAAACGTGTTTCTGACATTTGATGCACATACACGCACACACGTACACGTGTTTGAGATTTTCCAGTACCAATTGTCGAACTCTATACTCGCGGATCACTCGCGGGCTCGTGAGTATAAACAGTTTAGCGATCAGAGATGGCTGCGCTCCGGAAGTGGGCCAGCAGATTCTTCCGATGCCAGAAAGAGCCAGCCAGTCAGTCGCGCGTCCAATTACCTCCGCTCGCGCCGTAGAGAGAAAGGGAAAGTCAATCAGGTGAAAGTCACTCGCCAAGATAGTTTTGCCTCTGTTTATATCCGGTGGGGGCTTACATAGCGAGAATGCGGTCTTAGAGGCTTGTTATACTTCTTTTTCGTTGTTTCTTCATCACGTATTTGGCGTATTTTATTGGCCAAATATAATACCGTCAGAATTTATTAATTTTTCGTATATAGATATCTGAATAGAATTTCTTCCTTTTGAGAGACCATTTTTTAAAATGATCTGCTCTAGTAACATTTCTAAATGTGATGAGAAAATTATTGGAAACTATCGTATTTAAATTTCTAAAAAATGTATATATTACCCGATTTCAATCAATTTTTTAAATCATTGTTCATCTTCATGATCTTGTACAGTCCGTTGAAAAAGCGATTGCACTTATAGATTTCGGATATTTCGAAATAATACGGAACGGAGTGGTAATATTATTTCCGTTATCGGTTTGCAAGAAATAAGATGAATTGCACGCGTGAATCAATGAGTATCGTTAATTTAAACAAAGCTATAATAAAACGGAGCGTTTTGTGAAGAAAAACATTCGCACTCACCGCTGTAACATTGACCTAAACTTGCGACGTTAATCGCGCCGTTCTACCTAATGACGCATGGTGAAAAGGAGGCCTTCATTAACATAAATTGTTTCTCAGACCTTTACGATTTTTTTATCACATGCTGCCTGCAACGACGGAACGAGCGTGAGCGTGAGCGCGAACGTGAACGTGAACGTGAGCACGCTCGCGATCAGAAGGTATATTTACCCGCGTTCATGCCTACATTACCTCGTCATCTTCCACTGCCACTATTACAATATTATAATAGCGCAGTGTGTGGTGTGTTAGATTCCGCTACGCTTTGCAGCCGATTAAAGATTTTACGGACGGGCGTACACGGCGAGATTTATCCCGGTCACATTGTATACAATATTTTAAGCTTTCAGTTCTTTGCCGTTCATTCGTCCCGCAGGCGTTTTGATTATATTTCCATCCCGATGTTCATGGCTGTAATAGCGTTAAATCTCGCGATTTCTTGCTAAAAACTATGCGTTCCGTAACATGACGTGGCCTGGTCGCGCATGAGGAGTTTAGCATTAAGTAATATCTATTACTTAATGCGATTTAACGTTGCTGCAATGTTTACCGTTAACTTTTACCAAAATGCCATCGTTAACACTTTAATTTTATCAACAACAATATAACTAATTGTGTTCAACATCGTGTTCGCTCTCGATTAATTTTTATATATCTAAATTTGATTTGTTTGCGACCGTCAGGCAGTTAATACTTAATTTTCAGCAAGAAATGCATATTCTTCTATGTCGGCATTCGACAGGATTCGCGGACACAGCGGCGTGCCGCGTGATTTCTGACGATAGGCAGAATACGCGCTTCGGGCGGCATGCATTTTATGCACGAAGCACGAAGAGGGTAGGCTCCGTTATGGTGGCGGCTGGAAAATGTTATGGTCCGCGGTGCATGGCCGAGAATACACCCCCGTGACCTTGCTGATACCTACTCGCGCGTTTCTACGTACACGCGACGAAGAAAGGCCCGTGTAGAACCAGACGAGCCTTGTGCTTGCGCGACATGCAAGTCGAGAGAGTCAGTTGCTATCGCGCCGATCGCGCGTTCACCTCTCTTGACCTCTTTTTTTTTTTCCTTCTCCGCGTCTCCCACCGTCCTTCACTTCCTCTCTTTTCCCCGGAAATCATGTATCGTTCCGGCAATTCTTGTCTTTGCGAAGCCCCGAGTTCGAACCTCCTTTTATCATTGTTTGCGCACCTAACGGTACACATTCAGATTATTTGTTAAATCCAGGGAAATTGCAATTGTGGCTAAAAGAAAGGGTACAGTTAATTTATTTTGTATTACATTTATTGCATATATGCAATAATGTAATATACTTTATTTCATAAATAATCCGAGATGCTCACGATATTTTTGAGTGGCATTTTTAGTTTTGTTTCATGTACATGTGTTGCAATATTGCATTACAATACGTGCTTCCCTTCATTGACTTTAATGACAAATTGGAATTCCGCTGTTCGACGAGCCGCCGTATCGGTTTCTGAAGCAAACAACGATCGAATTATTCCTCGTATCGATCGCTGCGGACGCATTGCCGCAGAACAGCATCTTTTTTTAACGAATCACGAGAAGAGGCGGAGAATCGTCAATGCATACTTTCGCCGTTTAAAAAGTCAAATACACACATCGAATTCGGAGTGGAAAAAATCAGCAGTTTTATACAAAACTATGCGCTGGGTTATATGGGTTAACTCGACGTTACATATGTATGACGGAATACGGAATATCACTTAAACCACATACTAACATAACACATATACCATACTTGCGATAAACCTATCGACATTACACATAGGTATGCAAGCATGGAGAGGAAAAAAAATAGCTTTTTAATTATAGAGACGGCTAATCACGTTTGCTTGGTAACAAATATCATAAATGAAAACATTTTGTTAACAGCATAAATATAATATAACATAAATATAAAAGAGTCTTGTTTGTACTAAAAGTCTTATTAATTTTATATTATTGAGTTATTATATTTATGTCGTTAGAACAGCTCGATTACTATAAAGTTACACTATTAATGAGAATAAATTATTTAGTTATAATTAACAGAAGGTTTCTCGAGTTATTTACTCATAAAATTATGATTCGACAATTTTTTGCTACGAGTTTAATTTTTGTAACATACTATTGATTTTACCAGTATATGACGTGACATGAAAACAGAATGTTTTTTTAATTTTTATGTTGAGGAACTACGTGCAATTAAAAGCAATCTATGCTTTGACAAATGAGTGCAATTAAGGCTTGCTTCCTCCTACAATTCTTCCATCTTTACGTAAGTGCTTCTCGCAGATCAAAGCCCGGTGCACGATGTCTAATTCACTATTCTCGCCAAATCGATTCCGTCAGGCAATATCCTCCCATAAACGGTCGGTCGCATCCGCGATTCGTCGCGCGCGGCCCGATCGCAATAATAAGCGGCCTCTTATGACGAGCTCGCCTCCGCTCGCCGCAGCAAGAAATCCCGCCATCTAATCCTCACGTGCGCGTTGCAAGTGCACTTCCGTAAAGAGAAATCGTCACGGTGCTCGGGAAAAACCGTATGATTGCCGGAAATCACTCGCCTAATTAATGTCCGCTGCTCGTAGATTACGCCGTTATGTAAGATGTATTCACATCGGTTACTGTTGCTTGGCGCATGATGTGCGAGTATGGACTGATTTTCGTGCACTATGCATCTGGTGTATGACGATATTAGAAGTTACGAGTAAAAAGTTACAAAAACTTTGCGAAGAATAGAGAGAATGAGAACCTGATAGTTTCCGATGAATTATAATATTATGCTGATTATCTATTAGTTAAAATTTTACATTATGACAATATTACAGTTATATTAAGAAAAAGATTGATAAGATGTGAGTAAAACGCGCATATGAAGCGTATTTAGTGCAGTGCGTATATAATATCCTTAACCCGTCGCGGAGAGAAGTTTAACCCTTACGTCGATTATCTCTCTGTGCCCTTCGTTCATCTCGTTCGCCGTCTCCTCGCAATTTCGCACTCCTGTAATGAGATCTTTATCGCGAGATTATCGTGGACACGCCGTGGCGTCTCGATCGCGCGAGTTTGAAACGGGATAACAATCTCTCTCCGCCGCGCCGTTGCCTAGTAGCAATTTTCGGACTAAATAAATCGCTAGTTAGTTTTGCGGACGTCAAGAGTGTAATGATCGAGGAAGAATTGCCGGGAAATTAATATCATTATTAGAGGAGGACGAAGCGATAATTCGCCAGTGTGAGATAACTACCTCCGCATTCGCGGTAATTTAATTTCGTCGAGAATGCTTTTTACCGCACGATGCTTCGATGAGCATTACGGAAAATATAATGATCGGAGTGATTGTTTACACTTTGATCATTATACGTTACAGTTAGGCACAATATATTTAATAAATTAAAAATGCCAAAGTACAATGTACAAATGATAGATAATTATTGTATACACACACATACACACACTCTTTCTTTATTTCGTTGTAAATGCTTAATAAGTCATACCAAGTAGATCCGTGACCTCATAACGGCCTTCGTCGTTAGACGTAAAACGCCTAAGGGTACTTTTTTGCGTGAACCACATGTGAAAACAGACCTGCGCACCCCCATAGGCACTGTGAGCCACCATCCAACGATCGTTGAATGAACGTTGTAGTCGTGGGAAAGACTTTTATGACACGGAATTCTTTAGACCGGACGGTTTCGTGGTGTAAGAGATGCGTAATTGCGCGTCATTTCGCCAGAAAAGTGAGTTGTAGGAAAAAAATACGTATTAAGCGATTACTTTTTATTCTGATCAAAAGTGTGTAATTGCGATGAGAATTACAGGTGGATGAATGTGATGCAAAGTGAAATTAGCCGGTCAATAATTGTCCGATCGGAATGTGTACATGTGCATCGCATCCCTAAGATGCTTACGACGTTCGCAAGGGCGTAGACACGCTTTGCGACAAAGTCCGCGACCAAAATAAATCTTTGCACGAAAATAAACTTGCCTCGGAGAGCATGCTGAATTATGATTTTAGATATTTATATACAATCTAGACACAGGTACTTCGGCCAATTTAAAAATCAAGCAATTAAAGTAAATTTTGTATTTTTTAAAACACATAATAAGTAAAATATTAAAAAATTATAAAATTTAATATACATGTATATAGTGTGTTAATACTCTATATACTAATACTATATATTAATACTATTAAATAAATAATTATAAATTGTAAAATAAATTAACGTATTTATTATCATTTCTTTATTACAATCTTGTAACAAGTAAATTAATTATGCATTAATATTATTAAATTATTAATTATTATAGCATTAATCAAAGTAATTTTATGATTTTACATTTCGAAAGATATTCCAATATTATGCTATGATTAAAATGTTATCTTAACCGTCACTTCGCTACTTGAGATTAAAGTGATCATATGGAAAAAGGAATTGAGGGAGTTCTTTTTTTATTTTGCTTCTATTTGATTTTATATGCGCGGACTGTCATCAATTGCGTCGCCATAGAAATGCTGTAGTCCTTTAGTAATGGCCACGCCATTGGTTGGATACGAGGGGTTAGCTAAGACCGCAGCACCTGCGGCTTTCATCCCTGCATGTAGGTGGCTGGAGTAAAGTATCACGATAAAAACGAGTGATTTTGATCGAAGAAATCTTCAAACGTCTAATGCGCTCTACGGTCGATCGAATTTCTTGATCTAATCAATTGATGGCTTTGTAACATAATCGTGAAATAAAGATCTATTGAGTAAAATAGTATGTACATGATAGTGCAATTTAATATTTGACCATACACGTTAACTTATTTATTTCTTAAATAATTTTACATATACTATAAAAATATATACGTAAATTATTTTTAATTTTCATTTCTTAATAATTTAAATATACAAATTGAGATTAACATTAACAAAAATTATAATAATCTTTATTGTCAAAATTAATTTCCTTATATTTATTGTTTTCTTACTTACGTTATTATACGTATTTAATATCTTATTTGAAATGTTAATCCCGTGAAATATTCTCTAGGGGATGTTAATCGTAGAAATATAAAATTTCTTTATTCCCTACGTCATAAATATTTTTCGATGTTAAACGTGTCGAGAACTTATTTCTTTGCTGAAACATATGCGGGGGTGTGCAATCGAATAAGATGGTAGGGGAAATGAGAAAAGGGATGCAACGGAATATGCTGTGTAGGGAGCCTTAGGGTTTTCAGGCCTTCTTAAAAGGAAGGGAGAAGGATCGTGCTGCGAGCCCTAGTCCCTCACCAGACCCATTTGGAGATGCTTGCATGTCATTGGTGACGCGCATAACATTCTCCCGTTCCTTTTTCTGTTTTCTATGAGACACCTGTGTGCCCGACCGTCTCGTCTATATATTTATTTAGCCGGTAGAATCGACCTGCATTATGAAACTTGTGAATGCCTCGACTGAAGACATGCGTCCCCCCACCGAATAAGCATGGAGACCCCGAAGGGACGAGGGCACTTTCTTAGTGCTGCTCACGTACACGTCGTGCGTGTCGTAATACAAACTACAGACACAGACTGCCAAATTTGATTTTATATCTATCGCTAAGAGAAGATAATTACTTTAATCGAAAATAATATTACATTAATAAATAAATGATACATAAATTATCTTATATATATGCATATACAATCGATATTGAAATAAGTAAAATTTTGTTTTTGAATCGGAAGAAACTTTTAAATTATCTCTTAAATGTCAAGAGAAGCCTTTAAAAATCTTCATCTATTATCTATTATCGCAGATAATTATTGATTATTAACTAGAAAAAATCTTTACATTTTTGAATATTACATTTCTGGAATGAATATTGAATACGATAAGTTGTTGACTTTCCTAAGATATTTACTTTCGTAATCATTTTATACAAGGACATGTTTCTGCACGAAAATAATCTTATTACAAGTGATCTAGAGTTGAAAATGGAAATATTTCTGCTTTAAATATATTTTCGATATTTTAGATATCTTTGTACATATATACTTGATTTTGTAATTCCTATTGTCGACTTTACATGAAAAAAAAATCCTCAACTCTCCTTATGAAAAAATTATGCCCATTGCATGTTCTTTTGTAAGATAAATTCTCGAGATTTTCAGTTTGCTCGATTGGACGTAATAGCAGCTAAAATTAACGGGTAATTTTCCTAGTTGGACCGAAACGCGAGGTTTACCGTTCTTATTATTTTATCTCGTCTCTTACGTAACAATCGATTACAACTTGCGTGACTTTCGTCGGCAAACTCGCGCTCGTCTCGTTAACGCGATTATTTACGCGACCATTAACGGCCAACGGTAGATTAGCAGCGCAAGTCGTTATCGATCGAGATGTGAAACGTTAAAAAGAAATATTGCAATGTTTGCGCGATAAAAAAGTAAAAATAAAAGCGCTGATAAATTGCCGCGTATTTTGCGCGATTCTAACGGCTAATCGAAGTTACATTCTCGAGGAGGACTGTTAGTTGCGTTTGTCACATCTCGCTTCAGATATAACGTATGTGTAGCTTTGTAAACAACGACGAATTAATCTCTATATACATCCGCGAGAAACAGATATGACGAAGTTTATCGCTGATTTCAATTCTTAAACGTAAATATTTTGCATATTTGCTTCTATATTTTGAATAACTGTCATTTCTACGTAACTGTTAATAAAGCACTTCGAAATCAAATCAACAAAGATTTAACAGAAACATTAATATTTCAACAATTTGAAAATATCTTTTAAAAATCTTTTCGACGCTTTTATATTTCTTGCATATAAAATTTTTATTTCTGACTTTTTGAAAAATAATATTTTTTGTTTATTTCAAAATATAAAATTTAATTCGTTAAACTTCTTTAAATTTTATTGTTTGTAATTTAGAAATATATACTTTGTGTTATATTATTCATTGAAAGAGCTTGTTACTGATATAACTTCAATATGTTTTATGCTAGAAGGGTTGCTAGAAGTAATTTCGATGCTTTTTGTAAAATCTGTAGAAAGTTACCGTCTTACAAAAAGGATACTCAAGAAAGGGTTCGATCGAGGAATGCTACCGCAACGTTGTAAAGCAATATATTTTTTTTTGTTCAGCGACCCTCTTTTTTCCGCCGGCGCGACTGCGCGTCGCGTAGGATAACAGCTTGAACTTGGGAACTTCGGGATTTATTTTACAATTTCCAAATTGTGCGTCCCTCTCACGGTAGATTACAGGAACGAAGATCAGACAAGGAACCGGTCCGCTTCTCGGGCGTCGATGTCACCGTGTCGCTGCTCCGTGTTCTAATCTTACACAGGGAGTTATGCATCTCTTGTCTCTTCCCACATTTATTTATTTAATTTTAAAATTCGAGAATGAGATAATATCGATATCTTACATTGTGATAAATATTAATTTTCATTTTTTGTGACTTGCGCGTATCTTTTTTTATGTGCACTTTCAGAGATAATAGTCGGACGTGTAATAAATTTTTATCTCTTTCACTTTTACAGTCCAAAAAACGGATTGATATTTCTCTTTCTCTTCGACATGCTACTTCCTCTCCAAAACTTCGTCGCCTCTCGAAAGAGTCCCAAGAAGAGTACTTTCTCTCTATCTAAAAAAAAATATATATATACGTATATACTTCTGCTCGCGATCATGCGAATGAAAGTCGGAAGCGAATCATAGGAGTTTCTAATTTCGATTTGACCTTCGAGAAGTGGGTTAAATCATAACAAGGCGCAATCTCCTCGGATAGTCTTGCTTCCGACTGTCGGATCCCACGATGACGTATGTAGATGGAAAGAAGCCTCGGGACTGTGATTTATTAGTCTGATGACTTTCGATGTTTGACGTCATAGAAAAATAATCATTTTTATAACTCATTATTATACTCATCATTGTCATTTTTTTTATTAAAGATTGCGTACTATATCATCATAAATTATTTATTTCTCTTTTTGCTATTAGCTTGAGATTGTATTACCTGTCATTGTTAAGCACTCTGTGAATCTTATTGAATATAAATGGTATTATTATACTTTAAATAAGAGATTATAACTTTTGTAGGAAATTGATAGCGCAAAATGTGTAATTTGTACTTAAAATAGCATCATACGGATTGTTTTTATAAATTATAATCACTTCATGTAACATGATTACATCTCGAGTGTTAATACCTTACCTGGAAAAGGATATATTTATATTAATATTTAAAAAAAATATTGGAAAAAAGTTAAATTTATTCTAGATTTATTTCTAGATTTATGATATTTATAAAAGAAATCAATGCGGGAATATGAGAACATTAGATGTTATATCTTTCTAAATTACACTGTTAGCAATTTTTTACTATGTATTCTGGCAAATGGTTATCTTGATTCGATTTTCGCTAGTTAATGAAGTCGTAAGTTCTTCCTCTGACGTGCGGTAGGATCAATAAGTAACAATAAGTTTCTATTATTACACAAGAATCTCGACTTTATGGTGCACACTTGTTGCGTTCGTGACAGCGAGACGATTCGCTCGCTCGCGATTCCGCTTAATTAGCGTCGCTCTCGACGCAGCAGACGTATTCTCCTCGACGACGAGAAACGTCTACGAGAAGAACCGGCCGAGCATTTTGAAGCTGGTATCACCAAGTTGATACCGGGCGGCCAAGGTGTTTACGGTCCTCTTAAGCCGTCCGACACTCCTAACTTCTCTCAGTCTCTCTCTTTCTCTTTCTCTCTCCCCCTCCTCTCCTATTCCCCAGAGTTGTGGTCCAACGGCAGCCATATTGAAGGTCTGACCTTGAAGGGATAAAAAATCTCCCCTGAGATGTTTCAAGGCTCGAGGCACTTTTCTCTCCTCGTCTCGACCGTTCGGTCCTTCTTTCGCTCGAACCAGACTTTCCTCCACTCCTTCAATCAGTCACTTCCTCCTCTCCCTTCTTATCGTCTTCGTCTTCTCTTTCTCTTTCTTTCTTTCTCTCTCCATCTTCGGGGTCTCCCTTGTTCCCTCCGTCTCTCTCCATCGTCTCGCAGGATCTTCAGTCTTCGTTCAAGTGTACGTTTTCATTTCTCTCGCTCCTCGCTCTGATCTTGCCAGCATTGCGTCTCCCTTGATCTTACGGATCATTCGTGTCCCTCGTAATCTCATCTTATGGGCGCTCTGCATCTCACTCCGATTCTCATCTCGCGTCCTCCTCACGCGGGTCTATCTTTCCAGCTCGGATCTTGTGGAAGGTTTCTGTCCTGTTCGTTCTGGCATTATGGGCAGTTAGTCTCTGTCTCCACCACTCTCTTCCTGCTCTTGCTCGCTTCCTCTCTCTCCCTCTCGCGCTCGCGATATCAGGCCAGACGCAGGCGGGACTTGGTTACACGTACGCGAAGGGCCCGGTGTGGGTAGGGTTATATCAATTTCTCTGCAATAACAGAACGATAGCAGCGGTACAGCTGCTTCCAAAATTACGCTTCACGACTAAGAAGATGTAAGCCTTCCTGGGGTTTGTTACCTGATATGTAAATCTATAAAAAAATAGATTAATTAAAAATTTATTAGAAGGAAATTTTACGTTTGTAAGAATTAATTATAGCTAAAATTACGTTAACATAGATTGTAACTTAATTATTAATTAAATTAATTGTCTTTGTTTATCCCAACATTAAGTTTCGTCTAATTAAGATATAATAATAAGAAGTCATTACCGCTTCTTAAAATAATTCTATAAATCTATATAGATGTTGTCAATAAGATTTAATTGAAGAAGAGATGTACCACCATTGTATTGCGCCATGCCTGCGTCGCTCGAGATTCCATTGTAGATACCATGTCTACTATCACGTAAATCACATAAACTGGCTAGTCACCTACGCGCCTTCCCCTTTTGTTAACCCAGGTTAGTAATCTAGAAACTTGTTGCAGTACCTACATAGCCACGAAATGTCCTACTACTCTACTATGACGTGATTCCGAGCGGGAGGTCGATGCGCGCATGTATACCTCTCACTCTCTTTGTGCTCCACAATAATAACGCTCAGCGTCTCACGCGTGACAATTAGCCCGAGGACGTCGAAGGCTTAAAGACCTTAGTGAGGAAACGGCAGTATAATTAAAGTCTTTCGCAGGGAATTAGAAGCAAATGTATCTAAGCAGCGTTACAAAATTACACTTTTGCTTTAAATCCGCCTTCATACAAAAGAAATTATGTTAATTTTCACAAAGATAATCTGACATAACAAGATTTTAAAGGCTTGTTGATGCAAATCTTAATAAGCTTTGAAATTTTTCTATAGATATTAAAACTAAATTCCACAAATTATCTTGTCAGACAATAATTGATATTTTTAACAGAATTTCTCAATTTTATTAAACATTTCTTGCAAAGTTTGTGCATTACTAAAATTAAATTATAAGCCTATCTTACTTGAATATTATAAAATTCAGTGTCAGCTTTATACATTATTAGGACCTACGTTTAAAAATTATTATAAAATGAAAACTCAAAAGTCACTGCAATATTTCGATTTTAAACAGCCAAAAATCAGGATTTAGGATTAGATAGATTAGGGTGATGTCAAGAATGTCGATTCCCTAGCGAAGTCTTTCGTGACATACATACCGCGATGTGATGTAAAGACATGATTGCAACGAGGCAATTTCGCAAAGATGCGAGCGAGTTTTTGAATTCCATCTTCCATTCACATCGCATGTCATCGATTGAGTCGCATGGCAAAACTTCTGCGAGTTCATCGATCGCACTCGATCACGTAACTGCGTGACATTTGTATAGATTTTATCCGCAATTTTACTTTTTACGCGGAGAATTATACCGAAAGATCGATGGTTCCATTTATTATAATGCGAATTCCATTTGTCATACGGATTAAACGTTAATGATAACGGAAATAAATAAAAAAGAGGATATTTATGGTATTTATGAACTGCGAACAAAATTTATTGCAGCGATCACGAAAGTAGATGAGAGTATATTAAACAAGTATAATTTTGCAATTACAAACAAAGCATATTTCGCATGAATAAAGTATCTTGTGAATTCAATTGTATATTTTTCACGTGAACAAGAAATTTTAACGATTTAGTAACTGGGTCATTATTTACTTATCTCTTGGGCATTATATGCCGACGTCTTTGAAATGCGAACGAACCGATGTCCAGCTTCTTCGGGATGTCATGTTCGATGGCACTTATAATACGCAAGAGGCGGCTCGCCGCGGTGCTCCAACCAGGGAAATCCATTATCATACGCGATACTCTGCAGGTATACACTCAGAGTGCCGTTGTAGAACACGGCGAAAGACAGAGAGAAGGATATGAATATGAATCCCTTCTCTCATGTCGGATTTTTTTGTGTTACAATAATAGCGCTACCTGCAAGTTATTCATCATTCAAGTTAATACAGTAAAATCGATTTGTATTCGCACAATGTAGAAAGGATTGCATAAACATTTGACGCTGGGAAGCAAAAGTAAATAATTAAATGTTAGTAATTTAAATAATAGGTTGTAAAATTCTGCAGTTTTTTTTTACAAAGAGCTTCCAGAGCTTCAATATATGTATACTTAAATGATTTAACTTTGTGAGTTCTTCGATAATAAAATCTGGTTTATGAAAACACATTTAATGGCAAGCAATTAATTATTGAAAAAAACTAATAAATTTTTTTTATTGAACTTATAGACTGCTATTAGACGTGTGTTGTATGGTATAATCTTTTTTTTGATTTAAAAAATTTCGACTCATTCCAGGCAAACGCAATAGCTTTAGATATTCACAGATTAAATTTCAGACTCATCACGGAATAACAATGAAGCAAGACTTTATTTGTATACTCGATCTAAATGTCACGTTTTAATGATAATTGATGCTATCTTTAGACACGCATCGCATCGTCGTATTATTGCGAAAAGTACAACTTTGACATGAAAGGCAAACCTGTCTACACTTTATCGTGTGAACATGCAGAGAATTGGCTCTGATAGAATATAATTAGATAATTTCCCATAGTTTCGTGACTATATACAATTAATGAAATTCAAAATTATGATCGGGACACAACATAATTACGAAACAGAGAGATGAGGAAAGAAATACAATTCCAGAAATTATTTCTAAAAAGTTTCAATATTCATTAAATTTTCTAGACGCAAAAAACAAGAAGTTAATTTAGAGTTTTGACAATCTTTCGGTCAGTTTCGACGAAGAAACTTCCACTTAAGTTTATCTAATCTTGAAACCCAAGTTATTGGGAACCTAACAAAAGTGCCTCGGAAGATTTCCGTAAACTATGAGATAGAAATCGCGCCTGGATATTCGTACACTAGGACGAAGAATTTGACCATGCGGAATTTTAACGCAGATTTGCAACATCTTTTGGTCCGCACTGATAGGGTCTAACGGTCCCTAGAGAGCTAGAATCCGGCTAGAGTCCTGTGGCAGATTCATTTCTTAAGGAATCTTAACCTGCTCGTCCTTCTCTTTGCGATTCTTCGTCCTATCCATATCCATCATCTCCAATAATTTTGCCCTATCTTGTGAGTTTCTTTCTTTTCCTTATTTGGAATAAAATAAGATTTTTTTTTCTTTTACCTGTCACTTTTTGTATTGGAAAATGCTGTGACTAACATGCCGAAGAATATAACTCATTTATTTTATTCTATTTTTGGAAAATGTTTTATATTACTGTAAAAATAAAAACGATACTTTTGCGATGAATTGTACAATCCAACATTTCTGTAACTTTTAGCAGAAACTGTACCAGCTCAGTTGTTTACATTTTAACCGATGGCAATGTTGCCAAGTCTACGGACCTGTTGCCGGTTCCATGCTGAAGATCTTCCATTAATTAACTCCTTAATGACGCATGCACCCAAATTACTCCGTATCTTGCGATGTACGAGTAATCGACGATCACTTGTAAAATTTGAACATCAGATTTGTAAAGCTTATCATATGTAGGCGTATCACATGTGAATTTACCGAGTGATCTATCTGGTATCGATATATATTTTCAATACTTGATCATCTTTTGTTTATCGTGTATCCTATAGATGATTTAGTGATAATTACCCGAAATGTCTACATTTATTTATTAAATTAATAAAAGTACTGCTATTATATTTTCGAATTTAGCAATGTTTTTTGTTTATCAGAAAAAGATTTATTCCGAAGTAACGATAAGTGTTAGAGTTTTAATCTTTCTTTCAAAATAAAAATATTAAAATATTTAATTATATTTTCTCCTAATTACTGTCTTTTTATTTTGAAATTTTTGAGAAATAAGCAAATACAATGGTGATAATTATTCAAGGAATATTAATGTTGTTCACGAAAAATCAATGTTTAAAACATATTTAATAAAATTATATTTAACATATTTAATATAATTTAATGTACTTATAACTTTATTGACAGATAGTAATTTTGCTTAATTATAGTCCTCTACAGTTATAATCTTTTCTATCATTATTTATCAGATTCTGTGATATGTGATGATAAGAATGTGATATGATAATAACTGAAATTGAGGTAAAGTAAAGCTTATTAATCGAGACCTGACTGAAATATCTGACAAATCTCTTTTTACGAAATTTTTCTATCTTTTATGATAAACACTTAGACGATAAAAGTACTTTTCTGATAATACTTTCCACCTTCTAAAATTCCATTTTGTTGCAACAGATAGCGTTTCTTACATCATTTTATACTTAAGCTAGAAAAGAAAATGTTCGGCTTCAAATTCATAGATTCTGTCTGATGAAATTTATCAATAACGTCGTTTATCTAACATAATCCGTAAATTATCCGTCTTAATAAACGATAACGTTAATTTATAACATATTTTTAACGCAAAATTGCAACATTCTAATATCGTAAAAAGTATTTTCCATAAACACATACACGATACACAATTACTTAAAAAATAAAAATAGTCAGTAAATACATGCCTCTGTCAACGTTTATAAACTTACAACATAATATATATTTTTGTTACCAGTTACTGGTTGCTTGGCAGTGCTGCGCTATTAATACAAACTAACTAAGGCAATAAGGTAAATTTTAATTCCGTTCCGTTCGAAATTAAATGATTCGTAACGTTATAAAATTAACGACATGCATAACTTCACATGCGACTGCACGTGCAGAGTATATGAAAATACTCAAACGTGGAAATGTAAGCAATGGACTATCAAATTTTATTTTTCGTCCAAGAGATCATTTCGTTCTACGTAAGATGCAGGAAATATACATATTTTAATTAATTTAAGTTTCATCAAGGTTACGGATTGACGTTCATTCAATTCATCATTTTGGATGGTGAACTTCACGTTGAAATAAATAATACTACAAACGCATAAGCACACGACAGTCATTGATTATTCACAGAATGCGAGACGTGACGCAAACGAAAAGAAAACGTTTGGTTATTGCGACAGGAGGATTTGCATCTTCGCGAATCTCTCTCGTTGCCCATCGCCCCCTCTTTTACGACGCGACTTCGTCGACCTCTTCGCACCGTAGAAACGTTTTCATATCCGAAAATATCTTCGGCCCGCAAACACTTTCCGACGTGCAAAGATATTTCAATACGTGAAGCAACAAAGCGGAGCGCGCGAGAAACATTTCCTCGAGAAGCATTTCGTCAAAATTCAGAATTTGACGAACCTTCCATAGAACGCAAAATATATTTCTAATCACGCGATTCTACTATCGTGTTTTATGTTATAAAAGTTTATTCATCTTCGCTTGCCCTACAAATTAAAAAATACATATCTAGCGTATATCGTTCTATAGTTTAAAAAACTCGCGCATGTCATCAAATTACGCGAGAATAAGGAAAATTAAATGAAAATTAATCTTTAATGTAAATTACATTCAACTATACAAGTTAACGTTAAAATATTTGATTGCGAAAAGTAGAATATTTCTTCAGCATTAACTAAAGAACAAGATTTAATAATACATAAACCATTGAAATTTTGAGATATTTGTTCATTTATAAATTATTGTTAATGCAAATTGTTATTTACTTTTAATATATCTATTACAAAATTTCTTTTTGTAATAGATATTTATTAAATCAATTTTCGTTGAGCTAGCTTTTTGCTCACAACCTCATATCTTTATTAAATTTCTCGCAATCGTTTCTCTTTTTAAAGCCTTCATCGTATCCTAAACTCTATAAAGCGCTACATTGTTTCATATCGCTCTCGCTACAATTGGAGCACTTTGAAGGTCTTTTGATGTAGAACTCGTGAATAGCGTCGAAGTCCAAAGAACTCGTATCGTACTAAGTTTCCCAAGTATATCCGCGGCCAGCGAGATATATCGGGTGTGCGAGCGATAAAGAAAGTCTGTGTACGCCGAGACTTCACATGTGTGGACCCGCCGTCCGTGCCCCCGAACGATAACTCCTTATCGTATCCGGCTCCCCTTACGCACACGTTGTCAGTTACTGGAACTTAATACGGTACGCTTCGTATGAATTGGTTTGAACGACTTCAACGTATCGTCATGTTTTTCGTAGAGTTTGCTACCGTTTACGTGACACTGAGATCAAAGGCGTTTGCAAGTCGGAAGAGCTTGAGAATCGCTGATGTAGCCATATACGGTACTCCGAATCGCTTTGAAGCAAATAGTACCTGCAAATTGGTTTGTACTGTTTGCGGATTCTATCATTCATTTCACATTTTTTTTCTTTTACTTGTATTTTTTGTGAAAGGAAGAACAAAAACAAGTAAAAAAATCACGCTTAAAAGAGAAAAATAATAAATTTTTCAATCCCTTTACAGGTTTTCTATGATTTAGTAAAAAATAATTTGCATAGAATCTTTTATTTTTTTATAGAACTTCTTTAAAATGTAGAATTAATAGCATTCAATGTTTTTAAATCTAAATTAAAAAAATTTTTTTTATAGATTCTTTGTTGTAATGGAAGATATTTTTTTTGTGTAACGTCTGTACGCCACACGAAAAAGACAAAATTTGTCGTACAAAATTTTCTTTTCTCTATATCTCTTTATTTTTTTTTAATTATAATAAATTATTTTACTTGTTAAAAATGAATTTTTTTTCTACTTAATATAAAAAATTAATGTATTATTTGCTCAATAAACTATAAAATATTTTTAGTGATTAATAGCGAATTTAATAACGTCCAATCAAATTTTATTCCAAATCTTCAAAACTTTAAAAAAAAAAAGAAGACTGGCAAAGAGGTAAAAATGAAACATAAAAAATACAGAAGAGCGTACAAATTTTGAACAACAAAAATTTTAAGTTATCGCTATCAGTTGCGTGTGGAACGACTAAATGGACAGACAATGGTGCACGAGATGCATCTCGAACAATAGCGTCCGCAATCAAGCGATAAATTATTGCAAATCAGTCGGCTTTTTAACGCACCGCTGTATGTCAGAGATCGCCAGTAACGCGATTAGGGGGATGAGATATGGACCGGCGTATCGGGGAGCGAGAATGCAAGGCAGGAGCAACGTCTTCGCCAGCCACGCCTTCGATCGGCACAACAGAGCGCCAACAATAAAGCTGAGGACTAGAAATAAAAATCGCGGCGACCTATGCGTCGCCTCGTAACGCCTCGTTCCCATTCCCGCTCCTGCTGCTGCCTCGTCGCGCCGCGCCGCGAAACTCATTAAAACCCGTCGAGATACCCCGGCCACGTTTATGCAGACACGTAACGACGAACGAGAACAACGTCGGCGCATGCATTTACGAGCGGCATCGTCTTTATGCACCGGCGTGGCGCGATGCATTGAGCCGGCGACACCGAGCGCAGCACCACACTGCGAAAAGTCGTGACCGCAATCGTGTGAATATCGTCTTAGGATCTCCTATCGTCAGAATATCGTACTTCTTTAACGCATGCAGATAAACAACGGCCGTTTTCTCATCTTTGAAGAATCTTTGAAATGTAACAAATCGGATTATCGGTGAATTGACATATCTTCAGGTATTATGGAATGAGACGGCACGTTAAAATATTAACCATAATTACTTTCTTTTGAAACGTCACTGGTCAGAGCATTTTCTCTCGACGTTGAAAAGAGCATAAGCTTTTGTTTAATAAAATTTACCAAAATATAGGGACAGTAGAAAGCAAGAAGAAAGAAAGAAGTGAGATCTAAATTTTTATTGGTAATTATAACTTTGACACAATGAAACTTCTTTTCATTCATACGTAAAATGGCAAAAATAGTGCCATCCCTCACTAGCTCGCGTAAGCAATCGAGGCACGTAATGAGAAGTGGTATGAAGTATCTCTTACGCGATCTATCCTTCCAACTATTTTTTTCCCACATAACAACAAGGCGCTACAGCTCGTGTCCTGTTCACCCATTTTCGAAGGACCTTAACCAACCATGACCGAAGCGGCTCGCGTGGGGCTCACTTTAATGCCATAGTCTTCCACACATGGTCTGCGTATGTGTGTGTTATACACGCCGTTTTCCTTATATACACGGTGTACCTTGATTACCATGCCGCCATACATGGCACCACAATTTCGATGCGTGGATTGCTGAGAAATTGCGCGCTCCGAAGGAAGCCGATTTATTAGAAGCGCCTAATATGGCGCCGCGGCAAAATTTATCAACAATTCGTTTATTTTACGCAATTTTTCTTCTCTGTCATCGTTATCCAATTTTGCACGTGGTAACAGATGCGACGTGCAGCTCTCGGTTTTATAATTTATTGTAAAAAAATTTATGTCGAAAATATGGATTAAAATATCTTACGTCAAACATATGCTATTAACGCGAATACTTTACTTTGGAAAAAAAATTTCTTCAATTTGATCGATACGGCGAGAAATTTTGGAAAATCGTAGTTTCGTTCAGAGATACGGTCGCACGTGTAAAGGACAATTTATTAAATGCAAATAAAATAGTGCCGGTTTATCTCGAATCCAAACGGTTATCGCATATTCAAGAACAAGATCATATCATGTTGATTTCCATCGATAGTTCTCGGAATCATATCGTTTATAAGAAAAACAAATTTTGTTCCAACAGATGTTCTCGGAATGCTGCGTTGCATAAATCGTAAAGCTTATATGAGACTACGAATTGAGATTGAGAGCGAATTGGAATTTAGACAATTAAAACAAGGCTAATATAAAGTAATTTTATGAATATTATTCTGATCGGTCAAATTTCAATCTAATCTCGATCTCAATCCGTAGTCCTGATACAGGCTTAACGCAATTTAATGGTTTGATGTCGAAGTTCTGTATCGCACCACAATCGATTAAGCGCTCCACAGCTAGTATCGCAGCTAAATGTACGGATTTACGGATGTTGAGCACCGAACGCCGGAAATCCTTGAGTGACGTTGACGCGCACATCTAGATGGCTGCACCAAATAAATGCGTAACTGCATCGTTACGTGATGAAAACGGTGTTCCCTACAGATTAATAGTCGGCAGGACGATATGACTGACAAGCCGGTGAATTAAATCACGTAAACTACGATGATGGCCGATTGTGAAGCGCCTAGTGCCCTCGTACCGAGCGTAGAATTTTGCGATGGACTGTGGTGTGGTTGGCATAAGGCTCGCTCGCGACCTTGGAAACTGATGCATTATTCGAGATGAGAAATTGCGAAGGCGGGCACCGCTGAAGTTATGATGAATGAGAAATGTCGAGTTCCCCGCGTCGAATAATTCCCTTGATAAAAATAACGGCTGTATTATTTCGTCCCGCGAGATCAATTTCATCCCTATTCATTCAACTTAAAAATAATTATATTGTTTAAAGGTATAAATTGATTTTATCCTTTAATGTTCAATAAATTGCAAGAACGGGTGGGATATATAACAATAAAACCTATGTGAAGCAACTTTTACTATATAATAAGTATTGCGTTAATTTGTCAAATCTTGCTCTAAAAGTATCATTTTTCTAGATTCTTATATCTGTCTGTGTATGCTTATCATCACTTTATCCAAGCAAATATTACATTTCTTATCCGATAATTTTCCCCCTAAAACTTGTTTGTGAAGCATAGTTAATAGTTAGTTATACACTCACTTTGCTTAATTTTTAGCGAGAACTTTTATTTTTCTTTGCTTTACAAATATTTTACGTTTTGAGATATTGCTATTTCTTTTGTCTGTAAACAAGTCTGTGAGACTGATAAGATACCACTTCTAGACTTTCTATCACGATTAAAGACACATCAACAGGCCGTAATCTGTAACCGTATAGCAATATGTTAAGTCATGATGATACACAAATAGGTATGAAATTTTCCATGGTTTTCCAAATAAGTCATATATATACATATATATATGTTATAATTATGTATCGGTATACCGCTTAGTCAACAAACTTGCATAGCGAGTCAGTAATCAACCTGAATACCATGATAATGGTTACATACTAAAACGGAATAAGTTATATGTATATAGTGTATATATTTGACCCAAATAAATAAATAGTATTATAATTTATGTTAATAAATTAGAAAACGTTAACTTCATTTTTCATGACTCTTATTGAATGAATAATGAATTGGCAAAATAATTGAACGTATACACACACATAAAATTGTGAAATTAGAAAAACTAGAAAGCTAGAAACTTTAAAAATAATATTTATATTTCGTATAATTATTTTTTTTAATTAATTTTTTTAAATGCCTGGTATTATTTTTTAAATGTAACAAGCATAATAATCGTCGGAACTTGAGAATACACAAATAAAAATAACGCGAGTCTTCCAAATCAAGCTTTGGTATAGCAAGCTAAAATATTTTTTCAATCGAAGGCTAAGAAAAGATTATTATTAAAGAAAAACGTTACATCTTCACCTTTTTTCACTTTTTTGCAAAGCAAATTTATTCAAATGTACGACTTTTTCTCTTCAGGTATTTTTCGAATTTGCGTTAGAACTTTTCGGTCATTCAGTCTCCCTGAAAGCCAACTTAGCGTCTCATCGGTATTCGCTCGTAAAAAATAGTAGTTAGAATTTTTTAACAATCGGCCGTGAATGGCTCGGCATACTTATAAATTCGAATGTGTATAAATTTTTGATATCGATTTTTCAATTCATTCTTAAAAAAATCGTTAGAATTTTGAAAGACAATCGTATATTAGTTGTTTTAATGTGTCAATTGAAATTTGAGAAGATTGAGTAAGAATAATTCTATATAAATTTTTTGCTAAGCAATAATAAAAACTTAATAGTACTTAGTATGATGAAACTATGTGTTATAAAAATATAAAATACGTTTATATCTGTTACATGTAGTAGCAAGACTTGTTGCATCCCATAGTATGCTGCATTTTCGTATCTGATACAGATTTTATTTTTCTCACATATCTTACAACATATAAAAGAACAATATATTGAAGAAAATTCCAACAAAGGGAAAAATGAACACTATTAAATTATCACGTTTCTTGCATTTATCAACAAATATATGTGAATGCAGATGCGAATGATAAGAAATTGACTTTATCATTCACGTTTGTCCGTGAAAACGTCGAGACGTGACTTTGCGTGCTCTCCAGTCGCGACACTTACCTTTCAGCAGGTGCAAATAGAAACGCGTTTATGGCCACAGCTGTTCGTAAAGTAGAAGAGAACTGAGAATGAGATGCACAACATTCCTAGGAGAGAAACTAACAATGATCGGTCTTCGTTCGCGCGTCGATTCAATTTGTGAGATCGAAAGTGAAAGACAATTTCTCGTTTCCTTTTGTTTTGAAATTGCAAGAGTAATATATTGAAATTCCTTTACGTTAATTTGCGAAAATATCGCGATTAATAAGTTATTGTCCATTAAAACTATACCTAATTATTATCATAATTTAATAATAATAACAAATAATAATAATAACAAAATGTAATACAATATCTGTATATCAATAATATCATCGTGTGTTGCTAATATTATTATATATAATTGAAATTAACATAAAAACTATACTTGAAGTAAGATCAATTTTCGAGCAAGAGAATTAAAAGAGAAAAAAAATGCAAGAGAACAAGAAAATCTTCAATGAAAAGGAAAATTTAATAGTTTTGAGATTAAAATTTATGATACACATTATCGAATCCACTTGTATCGAGATCGAATATGGTCTTGCATGGATTTTAAAATGAAAGGTGCGCCACAGGTGGTGGTACTGGAATTATAGAAACCCTAAAATTTCAACTGATCAAACTCCAACCAAGCCTTTCTTAAGAGCAGAGGCTCACTAAATTTTTTGTGATTTTCTAACTTATCTTTTTTGTGGATTACTCTTATAGTTTGTTATTAGAAAAAATTTATGATCTTGTAATGTTCTTTGAAAGTTAAAAGTTCTTTGAAACTTTTAACCTTCATAGTTAGAAAAAAATTGTTATTGCGATAGGACAATATCATTGTGAGGGTAACATCACAGAAAAGGTATAAAATTACAAAATGTTTATTTAAGATTTTTATTTAAGAAGGAAGAACATTTAAAATTTGTAGAAATCTAAGGCTACTACGGTCACAGACAAGTAATAGATAATTATTGTTCTGACCATTGTACTTTAAATTTTTTTACGTACAAGTTGTGAAATCTTTTTTTAATAGTATTATTTATTTTCTGCTCCCATTTTTATTTTATTTAAATCACTATTCGCAATAACATTAATTGGAAGAATAATTGTTCATTTTAGACAAGAATTAAACAAACCAGACAAGAATTTAATGTGTCATTTATACATTAATTAAAATGATTATCATTATCATATTGCTTCTTCCTTCAGCGTTAGTCTCTTCATATTGCAGCAATTTGTGGTCGAGGAGCAAAAACACATTTACATTCAGTGAATAAGTGATTAATAACCAAGTTGGACATTTGCATTATGCAAATTGTTATTTTTATAATTGTTATAATTTATATGCTGTTCTTTTCCACCTTATATCATTAATTCGAAAGTAACTCATACGCATACAAAATAAATATATTAATTGATAAATAATAATTATTGTAACGATATATAGAATTATTATTATTATTAGAATATTATTATTGTTTAATCAATTGTGCAAATTACATTTTTTCAATACATAAATGTAATTTAAGTAGGAGGAAAATTGATAATAATTACGACATTTAAATTTATACATATTCATTAAAAAAAAATATGTTAATTGTGTAGAGGCACAATATTTCCGGAAAGTCCATTTGCGAATCGTCCGTGGAAAATGTTTAGCGGTCATTATGTTTATTTTCCTAGTCGATCGCTGCTTCCATCGAGATTCGAAATTATACGTTCTCTCTTGAGACTCAAGGTTGCATCGTCAGAAACCGCGCGTTAAAGTTTCGCGAGAAAAGTGCCGTGTCAGCTAATGATAGGTTTCCTCGATAATCACCAAAGAAATCTCCATATTTCCCTTGGGCCCGGGCAAACATATCGCCCACCCTCGCCGATTGTTGGAGCAAATGTTTTGTCTTTCGTTCGATCCCTGTGCCCCGTCGTGCGTACGTTTGCGCTGTAAAGTGATAACCACACCAGTTTAACAGAATCTCATATTACAAGTCGTAATCAGGATCGAATGGTGCTCGAGGTTCAACGACGATTTGCTTTTTCCATGAAATGTGATATTTAGGTAGTTGATTTATAGGGACAATTCGTTTTTTGAGATTACGCATATATTTAAAATAAAGAATAAAAATAAGAATAAAAATATCTATCTGAGTTTAAGCGAGATAATTGTTATCAAAGAACGGGTACTGTTTTTCAATCGTCTTTGAGGAAAAAATAAAAAGATATATTTTTTTGTAACAGATAATTTAAACAAGCTTTCGAGCGCTGTATTTTTCTCTAACTTTTGTGGGAGCTATCAAATATGTAATTGAGAATAATTGAGAACGCTTTTAAATTATCGTTAAAAGTAAATTACGGGTTTGTGTCGCTGAAAACTAACTGTTATTCTGCGAGAAACGAATCTTTGTGCATTATAGTCGTAACTTGTCTTCCGGCAAATTTGTGGTTACATAAAGCAATGCAAATGTTAAACAAGTAAAGTAAATATGTTTCTAGAATTGAAATGTGAAGAATCAGCAATAAGATATTATTGAATAATTCAACTTTTCCGCTTAATAAAAATTGTAGTTTTCCACTTTCAAATGCTATTACGTTTGAAATTATTAAAAAAAGCACAGCAAATAAAACAGAATCTTGATGCGAAGTTTTCGACACCAAAATATCATTTTATTTCCGCACTTCTCATATTTTTTAGTTTTAAAATATATCTTTAATCCAGAGAACCACGCGATCGTGCTCGAGGCACGCCTCGAAGAAAGAAAGAAAGAAAAAATTGCTCTTCACGAGAGAGAAGAACGGTCCTCTCTTTTTCTTCTTTCTCTCTTTTTTTCTGGCTACTCACTGCGTGCCCTGCACTTGCCGCTCGGCATGGGGTCGTTAAAAATGAAAGAATCACTACGTTCTCTCTCGTATCCTCTCTGATTTTGTTTGAGTGCTACGACTTACCCTGACATAGATTTATATTATTGTATTACTTTCAAATAATGTAATAAAAGTATTATTGTATATATACAATCTATACACTAAATGTTTATAATCATATGCTAAATATATTTAAAAATGTATATTAAGCAAATGTATAATATTTAAATAATATATAAAACAGTATAAACAATATGTTATATTTTTCGAAATTATATACACATTAAATACACGGTATCTTTTAGACAATGAGAAAAGTTATTACAAAATTTAAAAAAAATCTATTATTTTAATAATAGTGTCTATTATGTTTAATAAAATAAGTTATTAAAAAAAAATTTTGCCATCTAACATTTAGGAGTTTATTCTTAAAACTACAATATAAAAATTTTATAACAGTTTTGATAAATTGGATATGACACATATCGAAAAATATTTTGCAAAATATATATAATTGAGTAATATAATTATAATTAATCAATTGTGACATCGGGATAAAAAATAACATGTTATTGCGTCTATAATGTGCAAGAATTCGTTTTGATTCAATTGACGAGTAGTATTTCGTATGCGATAATACGTGACGTGAATATAGAACGTACAGGCAAACGTTTCGATTTTGCTTACGATCTGGTCGGCCTCATGTAGTATTAATGCAGCATTAATTTTGTCGATACGAACAATAAAAATTTATGTAATCTTTTGTTCGAGAAATGCATAAAACATCCGCGTGCACGATGCATCTACTACTTATTACAAGCGGATGCAAGCGAGTGTTTTCTCAAAATACACGTTTCGTGTGCTGTACGCGTTTTGCGTGCAGTATCGTGTGTAAAACGCTAGTTATAAGATGCAACTTCGCCGCTGGCGAACTTGAATATTTTTATTTTCATGTGATTCACAACATCCGTAAAATTGCGATAAGGTACGGTGCAAACGAGATAAAGTACAAATGAATTTCATATTAACCAATCGCGTTGCATAATTTAGTCGTTACTTTGAAAGAATTTATTTGTAAAAATAAAAATATATTTTTTTCTGAAAAGAAATAAAATTAAAACAAGAATCGTTTAAACAAAAATATATAATTATTCATATTAAAGTCGCTGATGTGTAACGCAACGATGTATAAAATTTCACTTTGTACTTCGAGCAATGATTTAAATTCACATGATCGATACGTATCTCTTCAGACCCACATCGAGTAATTATACATTCATGCAACCGCGGCGTGTATCATGCGTCCGATTAATCAATAAAAATATTTATACATGATTATATACGTAAGGTACATGATCAAATTCGGCAGATTGGCTTACGATGTTAAATTTGTTTGCAACCATTGGTCTGTTTATGGACTATCAAAACAAGATTGGAAATTTAGACGGCGATGTTAATATGAGCATTACGATTAAATTACGATGATGCTATGAAAGCCGCATTAAGAATTTCAAAAGTCTGATCGACGAGTTGCCATATTACGCATTCACTTTCTATTTAAAAATAATACGACATTTACAGTCACTTTTAATAATAATTTTACGAGCTATTCTCGAAGAGTGACAGATATAAAATCACTTTAATAAAAAATATATTATAAAAATTGTCTGCGTTTGCATATTTAATTAATATTATAGCAATATATTATACCTTTCTTTCTACAAAGATTTTTAATTTCATAGAAAATATATTTGAAGGTTCATGGGTTGATTCCAACAGCTCATTATAAAATTATATGGCTAAAATAGTATACTTTCTACAAATGTTAGAAAACTTATGGAAAGCATATAAGCAATTTAAAATTTGTCCAATATTTCTCTTAGTTCTTTTAGACTCAAGATATAGAAATAAATGTTTACGTGTAATTTTGGAATGCATTTTTCATAGAAATATTGTGTTACAAGCAAGGCTACTATTACGATATTGTGGGAGCGTTCCAAAAATGAAGGAGTTGTTGAGGGAGGGGGCTGAGGGAAGTATCGGATTCGGTTGTATTTCGCAAGCAATATTTTGAAAATTGCCAGCTAAGTGTGGGTCCGTACTCTAGCGGACGGATAAAAAGGGAGTTCTCTGAGGGTAAACTCGAGACTCGGTCTCGCATATCCGTTCGAGGAACGGTCTAACTGGGGACTAAGACAACACAGTGGGGTATCCAGTCGTTTTAGATGTAGTTCGTCCTCGGGTCGGGTCGGCTAGGATAAAAAACCGGTCTGAGATAGGTCCGGGGTTTGTTTTAGCAGGTCAGAAACCATCTCGACCTGTCAGACCGACCACTCCGAAGTTCCGCGCAAGCTAGAAATAACGATCGAGTTTTCCTCGCATTTCGCCTCCCCGGAGATTTTCCTGCTTTCTCCCTCTCCATATTTGTCCCTAAGGTTCCCTTCAAAACGGAAAAAACCATGATATAAACCAGACGCTAAGAATACAACATCCTTTCTTACTCATTGAAGAAAGAACTCGAGAGTGGGAGAAGTCGTTTATTGAGTCGCTATCAAGTGGTACTGAATTCTTGTCTCGGAGCTTAGCTTGGGTTTTCTCAATCTTCTAACGTGCAATATGTGTTATTTTTTTGCTAGATAAATAAATTTCATACTGAAATTAATATTTTTATAAAAGTAAGTTTATTACTTTATTATGTTACATCTCCATTATTCGCGGATATTTTTTTAGATTTTTCTTATTTCTTGTATGACTCAACATTTGAGTTTATTATATTATATACAAATATTATTATACAAATAATATTTTATCAAATAGAATTATGTCGTTAATTATTCTGATAAATTATATAGCATAGATTGCATATTAACGAGACTTTTTAAACCTTATCTTCTCGTTACGTGCTAAGACACAAATCTGCGCTTTAAGCAATTTTTTTTTTTAGCTGAAGGTTAAGCATACATTTTTCTGTTTCTAGAAAATTTCTATCTCATAATTACTATACAAACTTACGGTCGAATCTTTAACAAAGAACCAAACGTGCTCTGCGGCTTCTGTAGTCGTTCCATTTTTTTCCTTCTCCTACCCAAACAAAACTCTTTTACCTCATTTCGCCTTCCTTTTGCGTTCGTGATCCAGCAAAGTTCTCAACGTGATCCGCTATTCGTGGTTCTCCTTCGATCTGATTTTTTATTTCGCATGAAAGAAATAATACGAAATAAAACTTTCGGTGACATTATTCATTAATTATATCATAATTCCGATTTGGTATTGATAATTAACGATATGTCAAATTAATAATATAATTTGTTCGAGAGGCTTTTACTTAATAGTTTTCCGCTAAACAGTAATATATTTACATGGTTACTGCCTCTCGCGATGGAAAGGTGTTTTCAAGATGGTAGAGAGAGTCTTACGCACGAGATGTTCATGATGCAATAGACCGGTTTTTTTAAAATCAAGGCAGTTATAATGAAAGATAACTGCACAGTAGTCGAAGTATGTGCTACACTGGAGCGATGCTAATTATAAGTTAGCCACTATTATAGATATTAGCGTTTATTCGCTAGATGTGAATTCTTCTTGCCAAATACTTTTTAGAGTCACTTTCACTAACGTTGAATTACGATTGAGCTAATTATTGCAAGCACATCAGAGAGAAAGAGAGAGGGAGAATAAATTATAAAAATTTTTACTCAACTTTGTTGCTTCAATTATTATAAATCAAATAATTCAAATTAATACTATTACTCCGAAAAGCACATGTTGCACAATTTTAATTAAATAATATACATAAGATATAATTTTAAACTATTATATATTTTTTATTTTATCAAATATTGAAAAGTACTTAAAATATAGAGAACAGACTATTGCCGAAAGAAACGTGGAAATTTAAATAGGTCCAATTACAGGTGATGTAAATTTTTGCATGAAAGAGATAGAAAGACCTAAGACACGTTGGAAAACGTAAAAAGATTGAGATTTATAAATAGTTATATTCATTTCCGTCCACGCGCGAGAAAAAAAATGTTATCTTTCGGTGCCTATTTTAGCGCGCGGATTTTGGCGTTCATTCAAGTTTCCTAAATGCTCGCGAGGTACCGATGTCGAATGTGTTTTCCCCCAGTCGAGTCATCGGAAATACAGTATGCCTGCAGATGAAAACATACTCGTTGAGTCACTCATGCATAGTTATTCAGAAACTCATTCTGAATTTTTCGATAAAACCTTGATAAGTTTTCTGTTCAAAAATTATCTTTTCATTTTATCAGACTTGGTCAGGAAAGTTTCTTTCCACTTGAACAGATAAGCATGAAGAATGACATTTAGTATCGATGGTCTTGCGTAATGTAAAAGGAAGGAAATATCTTTAAGCACTTTAAAAAGAGCTGTAGATCACTAAAAATTTATTTCATTGCACTTTCAATATGCGCGATGAAACCTACATATCTTTAAGACCGCACGTAAGAGACGTTTTATTTGTGCAATGCAATTTGCCGTATCTTGTTTCGCAATATATTCGAAAACGGAGAAGAGGAGGCGCGTTTAGTCACGAGAATGAATCTGCGAAACAATGAGCGTAGTACGCGTCACCTTGAGCTCCGCGAACGTATTGAAACGGTGCCGCTGTACCACGGCTGGAGAGATCGGAAGATTACGAGCATTGCAAAACGATCTTCATTATAATCGGCTGTGTATCCGCGAGAGGAGAAGCATGCGAAGTAAACGGCATTACCTATGCATGAGACGCAATTACAATAATTGTACTATTATGTGTGTGTGCGCGCGCGCTGCGGATAGATGTTGCAAAACACGCGCGGATGTGCAGGATGCACTCGCGCGCATATACACACATACACACACATATACACGCACACGTACGTAGACGCATTCCCTGAAATAGTTTATCGATTCGTGGGATTCCCGATCAGTAAACAGTCTCATCCTAGCACGAAAAACAAATCACGTTACGATCTCATCGCTGTCTCATCGTCGTGGTCGTTCTTGCACGCTCTTTTTGCGCGCATGCAAGTTCAACAAAATCACCCTTCCTAGAATAACTATTCAAAGTTAAACACATTGTGGTATTACGTGCACAGCTTGTACAACCAAAATAAGTGTTAACTGATTTACGTAAAAATCTTTTACGCTTAAGGATAAATTTTTATTGATATTAATTTGGGCAAAAATTGTACGAGACTTAATAACTTGATTTCACATTCAGAATATAATAATTGTAAAATTGTAAAAAAATGCGAATATTTGCGATTCACTTAAAATGCGGAAAGATTTCAGTTAAAAACAAGCACCAAAAGATGTATGCCGAAAGAGAGAAAGTTAGAGTGGCCGCTGTCAGTATGTCCGATTTGTTTCGCGTTATTACGTAGTGATTGCAACTTTTTCGTAAGAGAAGAGATTTTCATCTCAATGAAAATAAATCCTAAATTGCTCTTTAATAAACCCGGATGCGATTTCCTGGCTTTTCATCCATCATAATACGTAATAGACTGGACGCCATTCTGCAAAAATGTCATTTGTCAAAGAAATCAAAGAAGTTTCGATGATAAAGCTATTGTAGCTATATAGATATTAACGTTTGCAACAAAATTAGTTTTTTATTTAAATTTTTTTAACTTTAATAGACGTTCATCTAATTTACATACATATGTTTGTGTATTAATTATTTTAAAATAATTTTTTATCGAGTCAAGGTCAAGGAATATTTTTAACATTCGTTAATTCATTTATAAAAAAATGCAATATTTTTAACATTCGTTAACATTCGTTTAACATTCGTTTAACATAAAACATTCGTTTAACATAAAACATTCGTTTAACATTCGTTTAACATTCGTTAACATAAAAAATTATTTTAAAATAATTAATACGCAAACATATGTATGCGCATTTTAACGAATGTTAAAAATATTGCATTTTTTTATAAATGAATTACAAATGTTACTATTTTTGAAAGTACAAAAACCTAAAGCAATACAAATTACATATATTACTATAATTTTATGTTCTTATATTAATATACCACTTCTTATTTCTTCGATATGTGTTAGTATCTTAGTGTTAGTATCTTAAGATGATCTTTTTGATATCTCTCATCAAATTTTTTTACATTATATGTATATGCAACTTTTTTTTAGCGTAGTCATTGATGTCGTTCGTAATATTTAAGAGGCTAGCGTTTGTGCGAAGTATCTAGTTGGCTCGTTAATTTCATTATTCTGTTTTGACCGATTCGCGCGAGCAACGCGAATCGAGAGAAATGGAAAGTGAACGCTTTCAACATACGCGATCGGTTTTCGCATTATCCGGCAAGCGCCGCTCCTTTTTTTGCGGCACGCTTCGCCGGCAAAAAATCGTTGGGAAATGTATGCGTGATGTAGCAAACCCGTTCGCTTTATCGAGGAACCAGTTTGCAAAATCCTACATACGGCTATATGCGACGCCGGCAAGCATGCTACACGCATCACGGAGCGCGGGCAAGCTTTTAATGCGTCAAGTCGATCACGCAACCTCACCATGCAAATTGACTATTAATTTCGCTATTAGTTAGCCGTCTAAGCAGAGAATATCGCGATGCGAAAGAGCATCATATTTTACGATGTTCTTGATACTAACGACAAAATAAATAAAGAAACAATGAAGAGATTAATATTATTATGTTAATGTGAACATGAGAGTTAGCAGAACGTGTTTCTAATGAAAAAAGTCAAAATCGCCGTTATTTTGCTTTAATTAATTTAACCCAAAGAATGAAGATAACGTATGCGAAATGTGGAATATATTAATTGCAAAATATTTTACTTAGTGTAAGCAGACAAGGATTATTTTTATTATCAAGCAGATAAAAGTTATATTTGAAACTAAGAAAGATATTACGATTGTGATACTTGAAAGAATAGTTCAATCATGATTCTAATGAGTTGTTTAGGACAGCTAGAATGACTGTGATGATATTTAACCTACGATAGGATATGGAAAAAGAGACGATCTGTCAACATAAAAAGAACTTTGAGTGTTTTTCTTTGCCTGATATTTTTCTGAGAATTTTAGTGTTTGATTATATAACGCTCTATGGATAGAGTTTACGATAAAGGATCAACAATGTTAATAATAAACACTTTATGAACAACAATGTTTTTTACGCTGCATAATAGTGACGTGTCAGCTTCGAGGAAGCCACAGAATTGTTTTTTAATTGGCACTATTTGATATAAATAATCGATCGTCAATCATGTTCGTAATAATGGCGATTGTAAAAACGGCTTGAATCAAATCTGAGAAGTTGAGTTACCTATTTTATTTTATATCTTTGCAAATGCTCATAAACTTTTACAATTTAATTATAATATTTAAATGCGTTTTCTTAATCAAATAAATACATGTATATACGTATTATATGTACATATATGTATATTTAATATTAATATACAGAAACATTTTATTTTAAAACAAGATATACTTAAGCCATTTTTATAACGATTGACACAATTGCTTCCACTGCAATATAATAACGTTTTCTAATTTTTCTTCTCTTATTAGTGTCAACAACTTTAGAAATCATAATCTATTGAAAATCTTCTGATAAATAGCATAATGTACAGTCATCGAAAATAACAACATTTTATTATATTATTTAGGTAAATCGATAAATTGGCAATATACAATTGCATTTAATTTAAAACTATTTGATAAAGAATTAATGTGAATTAATAATTTTCCATATTTTATTTTTATTATATATAATAAACACAATATATAGAGTATTATACATACATATGTATAGTATTATTCATAAATATCTAATTCTTTGATCGTAATCGATAACTCTCGTCGAAGCTTTAACTCAAGGTAAATTGCAATTTTCCCAATCGACTACGGAAACGACTGCGGAAAAAAATGATCGTTCGTTAGAGGAACGGGTTTTTCCGCGTTTCTGAAACCTGGTCCTGCCGGACACCAACTGTGTCTGCGCTGTTTCTTCATCGGTCGACTCGTTTGTTACAACGTTATGGCTAACTATCAGCAAACTGAGAATCATGTTTTTCACGTTGTTCGCGGTTCTCGTTATAACTTTAGCTGCGGCGAAACTCACCGCGGCGCAATGTGGCTTAACGTTCTGCATTGATGCACCCGTCAATTGTCGATCATGATACAAACGAGACAAGCTCATGTGTTTGATCGTCATCTCCAGCATTTTTGTGTTAATCCTTGAGTGCGTAATTTCTGATAAATACATTCTTAATACGTCGAATAATTATAATATTTCACATATATTGTTTATTTTATTTATGCTTTTTAAAATTGATTTAATAAGAAATTAAATTTTACGATTTATGTGCTACATTAAAAAATGTCAGAATCGAATAATTAAATCAAGATTTAAAAACAAAAGATTATGTCTCAACATGATAAAATAATACAGATCTAATTTATATGATCAATAAATATGACTAATAAATGTATCGATCAAAATTTCTCATTTTTAAAAATATCTTTTAAAGTCAGTCAGCACATTAGATTAAAAAATCGTCCTTTTACGTTTCTTGTTAAAACTTTTTTTGAAAGTTGAAAGAGACGGTGCGTACATAAAACCGATTCATCGACTGAGCTTGATTTTCACAACTAGAAATTGACTTGTATGGTTACACTCTGACGCAGTGTAATTTTAGTAGTAACGATTTATTGGGTCGCGAACAAAAACGTTACCGAGAAACGCAGAAACATGCTTCGGGGAGAGAAAAATGGCGGGGAGGGAGAACGAAGCTGTCCGATGACGAAGAAAAGGAAGCAAATGAGAGGCTCCTTGACGTTTTTCTGGTCCCTAGCTAAGGAGGGAAAAGAGTAGACACAATTATGCGCCAGATATGTGACATCATCGCGAGAGAAAAAACCGACCGTTTCAGCTGTTGCAGCATACGGCTCGTTGATCATGCATACCTCTTGAATAAGTTATTAATCGAGCAGTCAGAGTGCACAGAGTTGGATTAAAATAATGACTAGTCGAGTAATTGCGACTTATCTTAGAATCTTTAAGTTTGTTTTTGATTAGCCGGTTAGTGAAATATACAATATTTTGCTGTCACGTATCGCAAAAAAAAAAATTACAATTTCATAATTTTTTACTATTTCTACAACTATTTCTATAGTTGTAAAAATTATCATTATACATAAAAATTAGATAAAAATACGATAATGAAAAATCTCTGTACATTCTTTATCGGAGCAATTCTTACTGTTAATTCTTTTTACTTTTTCTCTTTGTTCCGAGAGGAATTACATCCAAAAAATATATAAAAAAAACTCTAAAAATATATTGTACAATATATTTAAAAAAAGTAATATTTTGATAATATTTAAATGCTATTTTGAATTAAGTTTAATACTTTCTTCTGTATTGGACATAAAAGTTCCCATTTTACAGACAGAAATAAAACTTTTTTTATTCTTTAAAGAAGTCACGTACAAATAGACACACAAAATTTTATGACAAACGCAGGATGCTGCGACATTTCCACTCTCGTATCTTATTAAAGAATTCACTTCGGACAGGGTCGAGGCCGAAGTTCACGACGTTCGGTATAAGGATAGAGCAGCTTCCGGCGAGGGTAGGAGTCATACCATTACTGAAGCTTATCGAGCTCTCTTTGTTCGTCAATGACGCCAATGTCGGGCCACGTGTGGCCGCCGTAGGAGGTCGTGTGTATAAGTCGTAAAGCACTGGTCTCTCTCATACGCATATGTTGCGTATCTGTTACGTGCACGCAGGTATATCGCACGCGTTGCCCAGCGAAACAGATTCTGCCCTTTGTTCGCCGATGAGCGAGCGACCACGTGAAACCGGGGTCAGACCCGCGTGTGGTCTACTTCACGTTAATTGCTGTACTCGGGTCGATGATCGTTAGACCCGAATCGTTTCTGCTTTCTGGAAACGATCAGTGGCGAAAGTAAGTTAACATCTGAGACGGATGTGGATTTCGGGACTTTGTGTTAAAAATCATGTCATTCAGGCAAATTTCTTTGTCATCGATTAACAGTAACATAGGAGCATATAATGCATAATTTTACATGCTGGATAACTTTAACCGTAATTTCAGATATTACGGATTAAATCCATTTGTCATATTTAAATAGATCTTACAAGCATAAAAATTTTGTAGTCTATTTTTATTATGAATATTTCTTGATTATTTTTTATTTTTTCTAAATTAGGAATGAAAAAAAGAAAAGAAAAGTAAGCTAAAACTAAACAAATTGTAAGATTAAAATTTACACGAATTGATATAAAAAATCTGATAGAATAAACCATAATTATTAGAGTTAATTATCATTAGAATAATTAAAAATTTAGTAACATACTAATGCATAATTGAAAGAGTACAATTTTAATAAAGCGTCTTTTGTGCCGCTTAAAAAATTTTAAATTGAATATTCTATTGGTTAATTAACGTCAATTACAAGTCAAGTCTACAATTTTAATTAAAACCCATAATCAACCTCCGGTCTTTGTTATATTCATTTTTTCATTATAATAAAAGAATCTCTAAGGATTCTAGAATATCTCTAAAAAAATCTAGTGCTATAAATGTCTTCATAACATTTCGACGCAATAAATTCACCTCGTGATTTCGCCTTTCATCTAAAGATTTCAATCGCAAGTCACGTGTCAAGATATCATTGAATACATATCGTAAACTACTCATCTCTCTAATCTATCCATAGCAGCGAAATGTTTACGTAAAACTGAATGTAAGAAAAATACTTGCGTAAATCATCAATCTGTTTGCGGAAGTAAAACATATGTTCAGCGAGTCAATAGAATAATCGTTAACACCGGGACATCTGTAATTTACTATTCGTTTTCCATATGCACATGTAAAAGTGAAATGCATACTTAACATATACCTATATAAATCTTCAATAGATATTGTATCAATGTATATATATATATATATATATATATATATATATATATATATATACATTAATCAAATATCTATTGAATATATATGTATATATGTAAGTTATAAAAGTCAAAGAATCTTTATGCATTGATATATTCTTATATTATCTTACCCACATATCGGATGTAATTTAAAAATCTTTTTAAAAATTGTAGCTATTTTATGATATGATCTTAAGTATGCTTCACGATTCCGTATAATACATATATCTCATATTATAAAAATAACTTGTTTACGCACAATCAGTCGCTTACGATGGAAAGACGTTAGAATTACGCAAGATCTCTGTTAATACAACGTAAATAAAGTTGAATAATCGCGATCAGAAAAACTTCTCGGAGTATCATAATCACTATTAATTCTAAATCTCACGCTGGAAAAAGGAAAATGATTAATAACGTTTTATTGTTTTTCTAAAACTTGTACATTTTTTATCTTTCTGAATCACTTCGCTTTAGATTTATTAATTGTCAACTGATTTAGATTGTTTTGGTTGGCTGGGACATTGTTTCGGAGATTATCAAGTGAACAACAACTATTTTAACTTTAATAATAAGACCGAAGTTTTTCGGCACGTTACTAAAACTGGCAGTTTTGTGATTAACTGCTGACACACTGTTGTTATGTCTTTACAATGACGCATAATTAAACAAGATAAGAGAGCTACGGAGCGAGCGATCTACATTTTTTTAATCGTTCTTATAGCTTGCCAGTGCGATGACGCACATTAAAGTACACAATCTATATATTCGCATAAAAAAATTTAATCACATCGAACTTATTTCAGGAATTAAAGTAAAATAGTATGTTATTTGTATATTGAATCGATCCGATCATTGTAAATGGGATGCATGAATTGTCGTAACATTCATTATATCCTGTTTAGCGCTTGTTTTTAATCGGAGGTCCGCTTCTCTCGCCTTGGACAAATGTCATGCGTTTATGAAAAATGCATATAGCGATGCATTATGATCCTTCCAGTAGGGGACATATCGAATGGGCTTATCAGGATGCAAATAGGCCCTGTTTGGAAAATGACGAGCCCTTCGAGTAGTCGTCCGGTTTATGCACGTCAAACGAACGGCACAAGCCACTCCTTGTCTCTTCCTCTTCGACAGTCCCTTCACGGTTGCGCGGGATCGTCGACACGAGAAAAAAAATCTTTCATGAATATGCCTCTTTCATGGTAACGCGGACACGGAAATAAAGCAAAAAGGAGATACCGTGCGCGAACGGGGATAGGAAGAGTCGAAGGTGTTGGTCGGTTGGAAAACAGGACCGACTTGTTCGTAAGTATCCTTCCTCTCTCTGTTTCGATCTTTCACGACGCATCAAAATAAAGTATTAATGCATGAGATTTTTTTACAAAGCAGAGACGTACGCGAGAAGTATCGGAGACCGAGAGATTCGATTGGAGTACGTAATTTACGTGATTTCTGCGTAATCCGCGCAATCAATGCCGCTCATATCGTTACACGCGGAATAAATGCGAGAATTATTTTGATGTCCGAGAGGAACTTGTTGTATAATCGACATTTATACTAAAATTATACTTGCACTTGTCATCACGCTCATGAATATTCCACGCTTTGCACTTATATAAACGTCACATAAGTAAGTATATTTTTGTATTTACATAAATGCCGTTTACATATTGATTATCTGAGGTCATCGGTACATTTGAAATTGAAAATTAAAATCCTTGCGACAGGAGACTACGAGCGAGAGAGAAGAAAGTTTTATTATAACATATATCATATATCATAGGTACGACGTGTAAATTGCTTAAATAACTCCTAACAAAAGAGCGGCAATCGCAGCATTTTATGTACCATCCCGTTAATAATGCGGCATTAATTAATAGGTGAACATGTGTCACGCGTTATCGGATATTCTCCGAGACAACAGTCTCTGTGCCACGGTGCCGTCGAGCGGCGAGCGCCGCGGACGCGAAAGCCGTGTCCTAATATGGAAAACTCCGAATCGGAACCGCGCCGGTCATGCGAGACAATAGGAAATCCGCAATGGGCGCTCGTTTCCTTTTTCACGCGGCCGACCTCCGCGACTCGCTTTGGTCATTCGCCCGCGACCGCCGGCGATGTCAAGGAACTTTCATGAATATGCCCGACTGGTAATGTGCACATTTCCACTACCAGCCACCACCGGCACCCCTGCCGCCCCTCCGCCGTCAGGAACCCCCTTCACTTTTTCCGATGACTGTACGCTTCTTGGAATTACGGATCTCGCATGAGAGCGCGTGTCCTGTAGTGAGCGCTGGTGCACGTGTGCGTGTGGGTCTGGTCCATTGGTCGTGAGCGGCAGTGTTTCTCAGACACCAGACGCCGAGGACCACGAGAGCGCCGCGCGCCAAGTAGGAAGTCGACACTCTTGACGATTTCGAACAATCTAACGGCAATTAATGGTTGCGCAACGCGATTGTAAACGTTTGATTTTGCATGCAATGTAATCAGCGTTATGCATAAGTTTGGTTTACCATAGCGCATAATTTCCGCGAGGAAAGAGAAAACGAATGTGGAAAAAAGAGAGAGAGAGAGAAGGAAAAACACGAACGAGGAATCACGCACGTCCGAGTTGAAAGTCGCTTCGCGCTATCGCCACCCGTGTTCATGTATTTCCTTTGTTCTGCTATCAGAGGAAAGGGGTGAACGGCGCTCCTCGCTCGCCGCGGACTCGGTCTTTCAACATGGCGCCCCATCCTGCCGAGTTGTTGTTTTAGTTATGAACTCCGCTGATAACAGCTCTTCGCCGCAGGAGAGATTGGCACGTACATATTTAAACGTCTTCTCTTTACACAATGTCCAAAATAAAAGAGAATTCTCCGCCGCGTTTTTAAAAAGTTATAGGAATTATAAAAAAATATGAATATTATGAATTATTAATGTTAAAAATTGAAGAAACAAACATATATTATTTAAATTATGATTTTATCAAATTTTCCAAACATATATATAATAAAAATTAATTTCTGGGCAATATTTATAACATTGGATAAATGTAAAATATCAATCGATATTTTATTTATCGAAATTAACTTGGTGCGCGAAAGTAGAACAAATTGCAGACAAAAGTGAGCACAGCACGATTGAATCTCGCGCATGATCATGCTGCATATGTCGTTTGACTTCTCGCTTAAAATACATGTCTCGAAAGTTCATATAAATATAAGCTTTCGACTTCCTGATATTCGATACAGCGTTATAGCGTTACTTTTTACGTTTATTTACGAGTCGCGCACTTCGAGTTTGTTTCACGTTAGACCTGGTTGGGATACGTTTCCTGGTGGAATATGTGTCGCTTGTGAACTTGGGTCTCTCCACATCTCGCGCGGAGCCATAAGCCTCGATACTTCCGACTTCACACAATACATAGATAGACACTCGAAGCCGGCCAGACCAGTTCGCAGCCAGTCATTCATCTCGTTCTCACTTCGGAGTGGCTCGCTTGTTCTATAACCATCGATCCTCGACCGCTGCCAGTTAGATCTTTTCAATTTATTCCTCCTCTATGCACGGGGAGGATCGCTCGCTGTCAGAATCAACGAGCTTTCGTGGTTCGCGAGGCCTCTCGAGACTCTAAAGGGATGTAACCGAAAAATATTCCAACACTTTCAATCAGTCTTGTCAAGCGCAAATGTTGCTATAGAAATTAAAAATTTTATCTCTTGAATAAATTTATAATTCATACAAAATTATTTTTTTTATTTTAAAATTGTACGATCGCGAATGAATTTCTCTATAAGTAACACATAATTCAAAAATCATTGATCCTTTAACTTTTTCCATGAAGATTTTTGTCTTAGATTTAAAGAAGAAATTTATCTTTATATAATACGTATTTCATAAGTTAGAGGAGAAACAGATCACTTTGCATAATGTCATATTATATCATTTATATTATAGAAACTTATATTTTAAAATGCAAGCTCACGAAATTATTTGTTATAATATTTCTGAAATCTCTCTTCATAATGCCGATAAGAAATATGAATCAAAATATAAATGAGAAGGAACAATATATCCATAAAGGAATCCGTTAGGATCAAATTCAGACAAAAGGAGATCAAATTAAGTCAATTATATGCAGTCTCGTTCAAAATGTTAAACGTATTCAGCATAAGGTTCTCTCAACAATGCTTTTTATAAGACTGTAAAAAGTTCAATGACCTCCTTTGACGGTGTGATTTAATTGGCATCGAGATAGAGGGAGATAACTTGAATTTCAAATAAGTTGCCCTAAAACCAGGAGGGAGAACAATTTGGAATGTTTACCGTTAATGCCATTTTTATCCCTAGATCTTATTTTTTTCCTTATAATACAATTAACATACTGATCAAACAAAGAAACTTGTATTATCGCGTATACAGAGTACGTTCGATCAATTACAACTTTTTAAATTATGCAAAAAAACATTTTTATACACATCTATCTTACTTTTATTTTTATTTCGCGCTCCTTACAGAGAGCTCAAATCATAATGACTAACGCAATTATCTTCTGGATCTATTTTTTACTATTGTTTATGAGTAAAGTATCAGAGAAACGAATCACGCGTTCTAGGGTTAACGCGAGGCCGAACGGCAGGCTTTGGAGCAGGCTTTCATATATAAATACAAATTGCGAGGCGCGATGAGCCCGCGAGAGACTTCTTCCGAGATGAAACGCCCGGATCAAAGGTTCCCGCCTTTCTCGTGCAATCTTGACGCGCGCGTTGCCGGAGAGAAGCTTCTCCGCTGCGAGCCATTGATAAACTCCCAGCTATCACGTTTTCATCCCATCTCATCCCGTGGGTTGCGTAAGTCCCTACGGCGCACGGGCGATTCGCCATATGACATTGCACCGTGGTTCGGCACGCCGTGATTTGCGATGGCTGCCGGCCGGACCGTGCAAGTGTTGTTCACGGTTCTCCGTGTTAGATTATGACGGCAGGTTAATTAATTTTCACGCCCCCGGAAAGAGTCGACCGCGTGAACTCATTTTCCGCGAGCGCGCCTCGAACAACCCTCTTTCCACGATTATTCTCAACACGTTGGAAATCGCGGATCGAGAAACTTGTCGAACGACTATAATCGCTTCGTTTCAGCCTTAGGAAATTGTATGTAACCTTCAGCAATTTCTTTCCTTTTTTTCCTTACACAGAACATAATAATATAAAAGTTACTTGTTTATACCACTTTTTTTCTCTCTTTCTTACAGAAATAAATTTTATCTCTTTCTTACAGAGATAAATTTTTATTTCTTTGTATATTGGTTTTCTGATATAAGTAATTATAATTGTATATTCTTTTGTCTCTATACAATTGATACAATTTAAATGCAATATATTACATAAAAAAGTAAAAATTACAAAATTTAAAATTTAAAATGATTCAGAATTTTTAAGCGTGATTAGCACTTCAATAAAAAATATGTTTCGATCCTTACATAAAATCTTGTGAAATAAAATATGTAAAAGGAATAGTTTATAAAACGATGAAGCAAATTATCAAGTTTATCAAGCTCATGAATCGAAAAATATATTGTGCGATATCTACAATTTCCATGTAAGATGTACAGAAAGATTGAAAGGCAGACATAGCCTTCCTTGATTTTCCATAACGTGCGTTATCTTGTCTGCAAGGGGTTATCTCCGGTTATCACAAAATTAATTTGAATAACACCGACCGACATAATCGACTGATGCCGCGTTAAAGCCGATCGATGCCGTTTCTACGCGAGTTGTAATTATACGTGCACGATAAATCGCGTGTCGTCATCGCTCGGCGATTAACTAACCACGAGCGTTCCAGGCAAACAAAGCTTCCTGCAATGGATGCAACGTGTAATCAATCCGACGCTGAAGTTGTTCCGAGAGGAATAAAAATAAATAATGGCCGGCAGCACGCAGCCGAGTTGAAGGCAAGTCAGATGTATTAAAATTTCCTTCGAGAAAATCATCGGTTTTTTTTCCCCAGAAATGCAGTCTCGATTATATACATGAAAAAAGTATATTTGAAAGATTAATTTTTGACGATAAATTAAATATAAAAAATGAAAAATAAGAGGCTCAATGAAAGAAAATAAGTTAAACCATAAATATAGACAAAATGGTAATTGAATCCCTACAGTTTTTTTTTTTAGTTTTTTAACTTCTCAATGCGACTTAAAATTATATGATGATGAGAATTTAAATATTATAGACTTTTGAAAAAATATATTAAAAAATATGGAGAAGTAGCGCACACAATGTAAATACACGATGTACAGCGTACGTTCGACGGCGGTGTATTCTCGCGCTAGCCTTTCATGGCATTTTACAGTCAGGCAGGCAAAGTAAGATGACAGCACGTAGGATAGAGAAAGATCTTGCACGCATAGAAGAAGAAGAAGAGCACCGATTGTATAAGCGAAGTCGAACTCCAGTTTGACCCCTCCGGAGGCTGCCCGATAACTTCTCAACTGACTCCGCAAAAAAATCTACGGTCATGTTATCGCGCAGCCCGCCTACGTCAATCTGTTATCTTCGCTGCGGATGTATGGCAGTCAGGAATCGCCACGGCGTGAATCGTCTGCAACAAAAATCAAATTCTTCTGCACCCCCACGTTAGCGATACCACTATCGTTTCCTCATCGAGGAAACGATACGGCGCGTATTTCTTGTAAACTGATCTTTGTTCTATTGTGGAACGATAAATTTTACGATAGATTAATTATAGACTTATAGTAAATTAATAGGACATATTTCTTTTTCAATGAACATAAATAAATTTAAATTAAATATAATTAAATTATTGGCAGATAAAATTTTTGATTAATTTAAGACATTTTGTGCACTTAAAATAATTTAAATTTTAATTAAAATTATAGTTAATTATGGAATGCATATTACATCGAATTTTATAATTCCCTCTGAATTTTTCTGATAGTCACTATAATTTAAAATATACATCACTTGTATTGCAAATCTGTCAATTTAATATTTTCATTATACATATATTTAAAAAGATTTATATATGTTGTAAAAAGAATATACATTTAACTTTTTGAATGCTATTTTTAAATGGTATCAACAATTGCAATACTTACGTCTTTTATTTCGATGATATAAAAGCTATGATGGTTATATTGTTCTTAATACCTTATGATTCATCATAATCGAAGAGATGATTTATACGTAAAATACAGAACAGAATACAATTTAATAAACGAGTTATGCGCACAAAGACTAAGTCACAACAGCTTCGCAACAAGTAAGATCTGCGCCTTATGAGTCGGACTGTACGTAAATTTGTATCAATTGCCGGTACAGCTGCTTCAATTTATTGTGGGATTAGAAACAATGAGTGGGGTCAAATGGTCCCTTCTTGTCATAATGTACCAACCCTCGTTGGCGTCGACCATGACGTCACTTCGCCTCCCAAATTATCAGTCGTCCATTTAATATTCTTATGCTTTCGACAATACAATTTAGAAATTTAGGATTATTTACTTATCAAATTAGGCAATATTCATAGATCTTCTTTCAAAATACGTGTATTCTTTGAAGAAACATTTTCAATAGTTTTAAACCAAGATTTTATTCAGACGAATATGTAAGAAAAAGGGAACATTTGAAAACTCTCTAATCATCAAATAAAGGTAAATGAAAAATGAGAGACTGCAATCGTAACTAAAGAAAAAATAGTAGGTATATTAGTATGACAGAAAAATTTATTACTGCCAAAAATTCTTTTTACGATAGATTTATACATGTATACATTTAATTTTTTTGCATACGAAATTTAAACATTTATCATAGAGGATATTTCATATTCCCATGTTGAAGAGTGTCACTCAGCTCTTCACCAATTTATTTATTACTTTAAGGATATTATAATTGATCTTTTTAAAAAACTTTCAAAAAGTTTAGAAACAAAACTCTCGGCATTGAATGGTCAAAATTTCCATTTAAAATTTTTTTAAAGACTCGCCAAGTAGCAATATATGGACACGTATTGTGAAGTAAGATAATTCCAGAGATCAAAAGGCCGCGTCCTCTGTATGAATTCTCGTTCAGTCTATAAATATCACAGCACAGTTGAAAGAACGGGTTTCAATCGCATCTTTCTTGAGATTAACAATTGTTCAATGATAATTTTAAGAAATAATTAACATGGCAATGTAACGTTCAGAGAGAAGGAATAAAATTAATGTGTTTTATTATGTTATTATATTATACTGCTGTATAATAGCATAGAAAATCACGAGACTATCAAGAAAGCAGCAAAAAGAGACACTGCATTGAGAACACGGATCGATTACATCATACTAGTTAAAAATACGCGTTTCGAACGTAATTGTTTTCCGTGTAAAAGACAGGATAGGCGCGCCTGGCGAAGGCAAAAAATTCCTTAAGGATGCATTACATATGCGAGAGACGGAACGGTCGAACGTCTCGTCGCCTCTTCGTCGCCTCTCCGTTTCTTTCCACTGCGCACCTCTCCCCCGTTTCTTTCTCTCCTTTTTATTATCATTTCTCGTTTCTTCGTCCTGGGTTGACATCGCCGTCACGTAGCAGACTTCCTATGAATCGCGCGCTTTCCTGAATACCTAACTCTCGCTCCCGCCGCGCCGCGGCGATCCCTCTCACGGAATCCGGAATATATCTTGAGTTTTCTATAAAACAGGATTATACGTATGTGTAACGTGCTTTTCTACATAATACTTTCACGACGAGTCGTTACAAAGGGCCGGCCCTGTTAGCGAAACGTCGGGCATCACGTACAATTTGAACTCTTTCTTGCTCTGACGAACGTGTCGCGCGACGTGCCTGTTTTCACTGACAAAAGAATAGACGGCGAGACATTCGAGGAAAGCGTTCTGATAAAATCCGACGAGGCACGACGTATAATGAAGTGACCCAAGAGACGCGAGCCCGAACACGTGAACGTGCCGATGGAACTTGGGAACGATCTGTTTACAGCGTCTACTAATTCCTCCACAAATTTACATCCGCGTCTGCCAGTGTCAGGCTGTAAATCCGCTTGGTGCGCGCATCACCTCGTAAAAGAACGTACTCGCATTTTCGCGGACGACAGGCGATACATTCGTGTACGTTATTATCCCCGCGATCGAACAGGACTAGCGCGACTTTCATTACCTTCGAGAGTAATTACATTTTGTACCGTCTGCGCCTCAATAAGCCTCAGCCAATATTTCACGATCATATATTACTTTCATCGGGAAACAAGAGGCGCTCTTTGTGGTGCCTCTTGTTTTTTAAACTGATTAGTTTATCTATAAATTTTTATGAAAATGGAAAGTGTTCAACATTAATTTGCATGCTTCGGAAATCGAGACTTCCAAATTACATTCTACACACTGAAAAAAAATTCTGATTAAAAACAGACAAATCTTGTAGGATTAATCAAATATTCTGGTTATTGTAATAGGAATTTTGATTATTACAAGTTATATAGTATTGAGTTCTATTAAAATAACCGGAATTTCTATTACAATAACCAGAATATTTTGATCAATCCTGCAAGATTTTCTGATTCGTTCGTTTTTAATCGGAATTTTTTTTTCAGTGCAGCTCTGAAAATCTGCTGCAGACAGACTTAAATTTCTTTCATGCAAAAATCGTTTAATTGAAGCCTTCAGACTTAAAAGTGTTTTATTCACGTCCTGACAATAGACCACTTTAGATCAGGTAAAGATCGTAACGTTCAAAATCCCTTGGTCATCGTCCGGTGGCGGATCTGGCAGTGATCTAGTCGCACTTTCAATCGCCGTCTACCACAATAACGACGTGCTCTAACGGTTTCGCGTCTGCAAAAATGCGGCTCGTTCGTTTCGCGTCCAACGGCCGCGGTGCACGCATTTGTCGCACACGTTACACCGCAGTGCCGGCCAGTGCGGCACGCACAAGACTCTCTTTCGATACTCACGAGTCTTTTCAAGGTGAGTCTTCGGCCCATTCACACGCGCGCCGCGCCATCGCCCTTTCTCCGTGTGCGTGCGCGTGCGTGCACACGTCACAAAAACCACAAATTAAGTCTCACACGCGAGCTCCTCACCGACACAATCATGCACGGACACGGGCTTTCAAAGCGACTCGGGCAAGGTACAGTCTCGCTGACAAGTGCGCCTTCCATTATGAGAAAAATGCGCGAGGGAAGAAACGCATACGTTGACCGGCACTTGGTCCCTTTCACCGTTATGCATATGGGCATTTAACGTAAGGGCAATTGTCTGATATTCCAACCCAAAATAATAAGTAATGCACTTTTCAATCGCGAAGCGAACAAAACGTGGAATCAGATGAAGAGTCTCTTGCGAGATACTAATGTGAACTAATAATAGTTTGAGAAGCTTCTTAAAGCAATAGCAGCTTCTTAAAGTGGCGTTAAGAAGTCAACCGAATCGTAATTGCGTACGTATGTGTGAATCGCAGTCATAATTGCTGAAAATTCATTTACAAAATTCTGGATGTAAAATCCAGAGATTCACGGCAAATATTCCATAAATTATCAAATTTCTCTACATGTATTGCCAGCAAATAACATTTTGACATGAAAAAACTTGAAATTTTTTAAGAGATGTTATTTCTTGCTTTGCCATTTAAATAAGCTTAAAGCCATCGAGTACTTTTTGCATTAAAAAAAAGCTGCAGTCATTAATAAAACGAGGAAATAATCCGAATTTGTTAATAAAATTAACAAATAATCCGAATCGAGTGTTGTCTGGAAATCGAATATAATAAGATGGGGATACAGGTTTGTTACTCATTATACTACACGTGTCTCGTAAAAACGTGTCTTCGTTTTCTCGACGAAGGATACGCGCTTGCACAAGCCCGCATTTATATTCTTAAACGGGACATCCTGCGTGTAAAGCCCAGCGGCGGATACGCGCGGTTGTTGTCGACAAGGCGGAGAGCGACAAGACAAGACTGGGGCCAGCAGCTTATTGAATCCGCGGGGCCGCATCGGGACTAGCCGCGGCGACTGCAAATGACAAGATTCGCGGCTGCAAAAATAGTCCCTTTCCGCACGAACTCGCGCTCGCGAAAAAACGGATTATAATATGGGGTGGTCGAGAAAGGTACAGTCGGATTACGAAAATATATGTCATTTCATGTCTGAGAATGCCAAAACATTTACGAAAATAAATTTCCTAATTTTTAAGATTTAAGGAAACACCTTCTTATCTCATTAATCTATTTTTTCGATGAAATAAAGAAGACATGATGAACGTTAATGAACATCAATGAAACGAAAAAATTTATCTTCAATAATTTGTAATAAAGATACTAAAACTAATTTAATTTTTCTGGATGTAATTTTTCTTTACCGTGAATCAATATGATTTTTAAAGAAAGTGCTTTTATTTTGAACACTGTATAATACTTCTTCTCGCTATGTATGTACATCATTGAGATAAGTCGCTTATATAGGAATCCGGAGTATTCACAATGTCGAATGCGAACTTTGTAATGGCGACACTGCCCTCGAGGAAATTAGACGCCACGCTCATTTTCTTGATTTAACGCGACGGGCAGATGGAAGCGGGTAATAAGGTAGTTCACGTCTTGTTCTCTTTCTTTGCGCTGGAATTTATGTAAATCCAACCACGGCCCGGTGCAAAGTACTCGCGACTCGAGAGAAATGATTTTGCTATCTAGATATCACCATTAAAAGCGGATAAAACACGTTGATTCCTTGTTGCAGGAACAGAGAGCTGCGTGTCAAACGTCTGCTATTACTAAAGTTGGATTAAGATCTTGCGGAGCCTCGAGCACTAAACAGAATATGATGCCTCTTATTCTTGTTTAATATATTCTCATATTAAATGATGCCGTAGATAATGCAAAAAGAAATAAAAAATACATATTCATAAATCATGAAATCTTGTCTTTTATAATGAATAGAATGTCAATCTGTGACATCTAGGTACTTGAAGATTTTTAACAAATTGTCTTGAAAGCCTTCATAAATCTCTTCATTAACAAGCCATCAAAATATATTTTTTACGTATAGAAGTGTCGTGCAATAGGCATTTCACGGAGCATTAACAAGTATTATGCATTTATGCAAAACGTATGCGTTTTAGTATGATAAATATACTCTTTACATTACTCAGAATTTTATATTGCACAATTGATCCGCTCGATCGATGTAAATAAACGAGGCGGGCGTATATGGGCTAAATCTGAAATTATCTTTCGAACGAATATGTGTCATAAGCGTGCAACAATACCGTCGCTATTTTTAGTTTCGCCGCAAGTGCAGCGAGTATTCATTTGGAAAACTGTGGCCCGACGCATGTATGGCGTCATGATGATTCTCCACTTTTAATCAGTTGTTGATACATATTTATAAATAACTGGCACGTTGTGGCATGAGATGAGCGTATTGCTAAACTGGCTGGTGATACGCTGTTTGTTTATCAAAGGAGAAACGCGAGTGCATATGTGAGTAGCGCAGCAGAAAATTTTCCGCGAGATTGTGATACGCCCATTTTTTTCTCCCCGATAAAACGATTCTGCATAGATTTCGCAATACATCGACGTATGTAAAATGTCAAAATGACAGCTAATAAATAGGGCAGATATTTCAGTTTTTTTTTTTTTCAGGCATCGTGATATTCCGAGATTCTTTTGCGAAACCTACTCATGAAATGCATTGCAAATCAATGTTTTCTTTAGAAGGAAATTGTATCAGCGATACTCTCAAAGATTGTTAACAAATTGATACACACGCGATTAGGAGCATGCTCCAACAGATGTCTATATTTACTGCAACTCTATCTCTGAAAAATTTACTTCTATCGCTTAATTAAATTGTAATATCTTTTTATCTGTTTAGATTCTAGATATTTAGATTCTTCTTTAGTTCATGACATTTTTCGAAACGCTTTTTAACACTTGTTTCCCCGTTCCCGGAAGAAGATTAGATAATATTTCGCAAATCCTCCTGATGAAAAATATTTGCTTTATTTGCAAAAGGCGAAAGGCTCGTATTTGCGACCGCGCGAGAGAATATACGCGCCGCTCTTGGATTTCTTCTTATCGACCGCGGTCGCGATTTTCCTTGTGCAGTGCACACGTGTGGACCGTATGCATGCATGCATGCATGCGTATGCATGTATGCGCGGCTGCATTCGTCCGTATCGCATTGATATACACGAGCGAGCGGCGGACTGTAGACACGATGCGATAAAGAGAATTACGATACTCCGCGGGGCTACGATGCTGAACGCCCCAGGAACGACGTTGCACTATTCATAACGCGATCTATATCGAGCGTTGGCGACTGAAAACTTAAATGCGAATCGAAATGAATGAAATTGCGTGCCGGAATGTAGAAGGCACTCGACAGGTGGAGTTTCTACCCTGCTCGCGCGAGAACTTTGCTACGACTTCATTCTATTTATAAGCTGTCCACATTACAACAAATGAGATGAAAAAGCCTGATGCTGAGAAAATTATTTAATAGATGCAGGAATTTTTCTGTAGTCATTCATATGATTGATTAGGAGTACGAACATTTAAAAGAAATTTTCTCTAAAATTAAAATGACACTTTGTCTCTCGCTATTTGGACGATGAAATTCTTGGCGATTTTTCAAACTCTACAAATAAATGTCGTGATAATTTTTTTGCCTCGAGAAGATGTCAATGTCCGTTTAATATTAGTGGAAACAACATTTGTCATTTCGTACAATAATTTGTCTTATAATTGCTGAAGCTACTTTTGTTATTAGAACATTTTGACAGTTGACTGAAAATATTGTCATTAATGCTCATCTCGAAGGCTTTATAATTAAAAAATCTTTTATTATATAATGACCTTTTTTTAAAAAAAATTACAGCCATTTATTCCGTATCTTATTTTATAAAATAAATAATAAATATAACAAGAAACGTAAAATATCCACGAGCGTATTTTATCGTTTATCTAATATAAGCGCGCGTAAATCTGATTTACAGTGCGTTTCATTACAGAACACTTTGCAGCTTGTTATTATTACACGCAACATATAATTTACGGCAAATGTAAATGTAGTGACGAGACGTTAGATGTACAAAATCATTCACGCGCAGCAAACCCAGGAAGCAGCTATCCTTGCATCCTCGAGCGGCTACCGATCTAATACCCGACGGCGACAGGCCGCGTAGATGAGGATGTCGAATAGCGTTCGCCCGCATATAACCGGGAACTAATCGCCGAGCATAATATCTCACGATCGGGGATTTCAAACAATAAAACGGCCGCCACCCACATTCCGCAAAAAAAAGGAGGGGGAAAAAGAATATTATTTGAACTTATCCCGAAGGGTATTAGTAATTAATTGTAGGACGGGGGAAAAAAAGGCTTTTACCGTTTATTAAGAATGCCACACGTGCATAAACCGCGGCATAAACCGAGACGAGCGGCGTACGCGCGCCGCATTAGAGAATTAGCCGCGCGCAACTCGCGCGTTAGACCTCCGGCCAGGACGACGATCGTATTTACGGGCCGCGATTGGCCGATTCGCTTTAAGCGTGATGGCCTCAAGTGGTTAAGAGTGACGCTGACGTTTAATGACAAGCGCCTGCTGTTGAAAATTGCCGGCTAACAACTGACTACTTACAAAGTCCGCTGCGGGTGACCGTTACATCAAGCGAGTCGTAAAAGCAATCGGCGAAAAACCCCGCGCCGCGCTGCCGTGGCGTGGCGTGGCGTGCGACCCGTTAGATTTGCAATCGCCTCGGTGAACCGCGGTTCACTTTATACCGTTCATACGGGTAAAAGTGATGCTAATGCGGAAGATAGAAGCAGCATCGGTCAACTTCAAACCACGGGTTTAATCGGTTTCTCGTCCGCGCGTCTGCAACCGACAAGATTAATCCCGTCGGGGATAGGGACGGGAATGTTTCTCGAACCGCCGCGCCGCGGAAAGATCGTCGAGATATCGCCGACTTCAAATTTCTTCTGCACTTCCTTTTTACGGCCTTGCAACTGCGTGCGTGAATTTACGGGGGAGAGGCGACGAGACGATAGCGCAAAACATTATCTTTCCACATGCGAAAATACGCGCGCCTGCAAAATATCGACGGTATCGAATAACAGCAACAAGGAAATAATAAAAATCGCTGCGTTCGTAATAGGTACACTTGCGATATGCAGCCGATACAATTGAAATGCTATGCCGTATGCTCTTCGCCATCGTGCATTACAAACAGCTCTTCCATGGAAAAGGAACACAGTCGCTACGATGAATTTTCTACCATAACTCGAGAGAGAGAGAGAGAGAGAGAGAGAGAGAGAGAGAGAGAGAGAGAGAGAGAGAGAGAGAGAGTCAAGGAACTCTAGATGATATCAAATATCCCACAGGAACAATTCCCAATTTAGATTTTCACAAGTACGCAGCTTTGATATAGCGTATAATTAGCGTATAATTAGTAATCAACGCAATTGCTGAAGCTTGTGCTAAGTAAAACGAAAATAAAAATTCATGAAAAACTTATCGTCCAAGATGACATTTTATTAAATTCAAGGTTGCCCACAGAGTTACTGCCATCATACATTTTTTATTTATTTTTAAAGCAGAATATTATTAAGAAATTATTTTGTGTAAAAGCGTGTAATTAATATCGTAAATTAATAGAAAATCAATTTGTCGCTAAAGTTTACCGATACTTCGTTCATAAGACAAAATACGGAAATTTACAACAGTGAAAGAGAAACGACTTCAACTTTTGCTTAATAGTTCTAACTCACGGCGAATAACAAGCTGCCGCAGCCGCGTTGACGCCGGTGCCGACGCAACGTTTCTACAACTTCCTCTCGCAACCGGATTAAATAGAAAACGAAGTAAATATCCGCGGACACGCGCGATTCGCCGGGTCCGCGGAAGTTAAGAAATTCCGTGGCGGATCCAAGGCGAACTGGAATGGCGGGCTGTGCTGAAAACTCGCCCGGCTGTTTACTCAATCATACTTACGAGGGGATACGCGAACGCGTATCCGATCCTGCTCCGTGTAATGATATGCGGCCGGCGGATGTATGCTGATAAATAACGACACGTCGGATTAAACGAACCAGTCGCGCGATGCTTCGGCGGGCGACTTGTAAAACGCGGATGACCGGCCAATAAACGCCAAGGAATTAGCTTTCAATCGTCGCGATCAACGTCGATGCGCCGCTGATCGATAACAGCGCTTGTCTAAGCGCGAACGATCTAAGCATCGTATTGCATTCTATGTCGACTAGTAATTGTTCGGTTTTGTCTTCAAGTTGGAGACTATCCAATCTTGGTATCCAATCTTTGGACTAATACAATGTTATAGCAATAATCGATAACAATATGTAAAAGAACAAAAGTCAAATTTATTTTAAAAATATCAAATTTGATTCTTTGCAACGTTAAGGATTAAAAATTTTTGACAAAAATATTAAAAGTAATACATTCCATCCATGGAGATGTACAATTCTTTTTCTCCTGAATGTAATAACAATGAAATGTAATTACGAGTATAAAAGCTCGAATTGATGGATATAAATATACTCGAAATGGAGAAGTGATTTTTAGAAACTTTTTTTTACAGAGAAATTTATTACAAATTTATATACAAATTTAATATCTAAATGATAAATCAAAGCTTTAATACAAGAGAATATTATATTAGCAGATTTTTTGTACAATGAGATACGCATTATAAATTCATTCTTCATTAATTAATTATACACTGACCAAGGTCGAAACGAGCATTATCGAATTAAAATCTTCTACTCGGATTGAACAACAAAGTTATTAGCATTAACTCAATCTTCGTTTCAATATAAAAATGAAAAGTTGTTTTGTATATTAATTACCACAAATTAAATTATCGGAAATTTATAGTAGAGTTAAATGTAATTGAAAATACTTAAAGTGTAAAAAGTCATATCATAGAAAATTCTAAATGCATGCTCTTTTGAAGAAATAGAAAATTATTTTATTTAACAAAAACTCAGTTTTTTTTGCAAAATATACATTTTTACAAAACTAAAAAATTTATTATTTTAATATTTTTAAAATATTAGCAGTTAATTTGTATTTCTAATAAATCATGAAAAGATCATACATTCATATATGTATGTATGATATTAATAAATAATGCTTTTTAAAATTTGAAGTAGATTCTTGATGGTTGCTCTTTTTATTGCTCGCCACAATGTATAATACACACCGCATTGAAGCACACGCGACCACCATCATGCGAGTCCCGTGAGAATCTGGGAAGGCAATTCGATCGGGATTCACATCATCGGCCGCGCAAAAACGTCGATCCGTTCGTTTTCTCCGATTCTCCATTATTACTACAGCCCGCATGACGGCGCCACCCCATTCAAAACGTGATTCAGAAATTGCCTGTTCCATTCGCGCCCTGTCGCCGAGGACAGCCACCCTTAAGTTACATTAATGCCGCGGTACCAGACGACCAGGTCGCGTGTTGCTGACATACGGGCTCCTCTCAATTGGTATAAATTGCCGCGGACTGTCGGCGGCCGATAAGAGTGTTTTGCCGCGTAGTCCCGTATTGTCGCGATGCTATGTATTACATGCATATGTATACTCGGTGCGTCAGTGGAGGAGATTAAAATGTCTCTCAAAACGCTGGACATGTTTAATGTGTTTATTAATACTCGTTAAGCATTATGATTCTCACTATGTTTTATTGGAGGATTATTTTTTAAGTTTCTTTATCTCGAATAACAGAAAAAGAACAGACGTGACAAAGAGTTTTGCCTTTATCTATTTATACATTATATTCTATTGACAAAAGCATTGTTCATTTTAAAAGAGCTGCGCAAATTTATGTGAATAATATACTCTATTAATATATTATAATATTTTATCATTAATTATACGTATTTTTTGGCGTTTAGAAAAATTTTTATAATATTTGTTCGTAATATTTTTTTTATGAATTGTATATGATACAGAAAGAAATTAGATCTAAAATTAAACAATTTATGTACGACAATATGATACTAGTAAGTAACGACAAAACCAGCCATGTTATGATTCGAATGATCCCAAAGGAATCAGAGAATATCGGAAATATGTTAATTCAACATAAAAAGTAAAGTTACATATGCATTTTTGCAGTATAAAAAAAACAAACAAGAACAGACAAACAAGCCAGGGATATTATTTAGTCTCAGCGACTTCATTACGTTTCTTCGTCGGTTATGTGATCCTCGCGTCGCTTTCTCGTTATACGAGCGTCAATTTTCGACGTTTCATTTGTACGATTTACGGATGCGATAAGCATACACATCCCGTCGAATGTATCAAGCCGTACAAAGTAATTGCGTGAGGATTTCGCGAATTCATCGCGGTTCGAATCCTCGAAAACGCGCCGCAACGAAAGCCGATGCTGCGGGAGTAAAGAAGAGGAGTAAAGAAAGAAGAGAGAGAGAAAAAAAAAGAGAAGTAGAGACGCTCGGGGTCCGGCGATGCCGAGGGCCGCGCGAGAGAAGAAGTAAGAGTCGTAAAACGGGTTCTCCTGGCCCGCAGGGGTCGTTTCTTGTTAGCCTTTTTAGATGGAGGCCCCTCCGCGATCTTTCGTGTTAAACACCGCGATGCTTCAACGAGCGCTCGCTCGCTCGCTCGCGCTGCAAATGTAGAAAAGTCCGTCGTCCATGCGATTTCCGGTTTCGCGTGCGCGTTCAGCGACTACAGCTACATTTCGCGCGAACATATCGGATTTTCGCGCGTGTCTCCCGCGGCGAGGAATCTGAGCGCGATTCGCGAACGTGATCGTCGGCGATCGACTTTCCGCGCGAGCGACCGCCGCGGCGACTCCGCCTTTAATTAGATCGAGATGTTTCTACGATATGTGTGCGCCCATCTTGACGCTTTATTTACCCGCTTATCTGCTGCGATATCAGGGCTAATTGTAAGACCTTCTTCTTCTTACATAATTGTTAATTTACGAACTAGCACTTAGCCAACAGGTAACGAAGGAGTAATCGTATCTTACTAGCACTTTATATAAATGACCCTATCATTTTTAGAAAAATGATAATATAATAGTAATAAAACAGATAAAAACTTATACGATGGTAAAGCAATAAAATCATTTATTAGAAACAATGGAATGAATCTTCTCAAATTATAAAATGCATCAACACATATAAAGCATATTATTATAAAAATATGCGAAAGAATTTGCGACAACATATTTTTATTTCTCTAAATTATTGTTTATCTATTTATTAATATTTTTATTATATTTATAACAAATTATATTAAATCATGAAATAATTTTAATTACAACATAGTACTTGAGAAAATAATAATGTCAATTTTGTGCCATTTCTTATATGATTGTTTCTACGTCAACTATCCCAACTATTCTAGCTGATCAACGATTGCTAATTGCTACATGTGTGAAATTTTTTAGGTAAAGTTTTTTTTTTGCTTCTTTTTCGTAAAAGACTCGTAATGACTTTGTTAAGTACAGTTTTATAAATTATATGAACGTATTACTGGTGTTCTTGAAAGGTGTGAAATGTCGGACTGGATGACAAACGACAACAATCGTAAAGACACATATGAAACGTAAATACAGACTGCGTGTTGAATTGGTATAAATTGCTCCAAAGTAGATAAAGGCGTTTCACCCGGGTCTACTCCGAAGCGCTACGCGCACATTATGCAGTTACGCACATCGGGAGAGACACGGTCGGCATCGCGAAGTACGTGGCTCGGCGACGTACCCGACAATTTGCGTTTATGCTAGATTACATGTAGCAATTTCTCGTTGCACCAGCCTGAAAACTGGGTGAAAGTCCATTAAACGCAACAGGTGCAGCCGCGTCAAGGTTCCCTGTAGCGCACAGACAATTGATTTTTATGACAGAAGCATTATATTTTTATCTTCAAAAACGCCATGTCGATTATTTAATCGCACGTGCTTCATTATGCACGTTGAGAAAAACAGATGTATACATACATCTATTTTACGTAATAAACGTGATAAATGAGCTTACGTTTGTTTTGTTAAAATTTTAGAAAATATAAGAAAATGCGTTTATTTTCATAAGCTAAGTATAACCATTAATTGTGATAAATTGCGAAAAATGTCTAACGGGAATGAAATTATTTTCAGGTTTATCTAATCCATCATAATTCACACTCTATAAATTGCGTTAGAGATTTAAGATAGATTATAATTTATAATTTTATATACCGCGAATTTGATATACATATGTATATTTTATATACGTGTATGTTTTCTTCTTTTATATTGCACTTTTGTACTAAAATTATAAACATAAATTCTGACTTTGCCAACACAAATTATGAATTGTCGGAAATGGATTTAATTTATGGGAAAGCGAGATATATTTATACATTGAATAAGTTTCGCAAAAGTACCAATCATTTAGCGAAAAATTGCTTCATACTAAAGTCTAACAATTGCAGCAGAATGTAATTATGATTATGATCAGACAGATGTTCATTTATTATTGATATACATCATAGAAATGGCCACTATCTGTTAGCACAACTCGAATCAATTAGCCTTACAAAAAAGAATAAAAAAAAAAGGATATATTTAATTTAGTCAACTATTTACGAAAGACAGATTAATTAATTCAGCCCATGAAAGCAACACACGTATCGCGAGCGATCACTTTCGTCTTCCTCGTGATTTCAAGGTTGCATTATGCTCGAGACCTTGTACCTCTCATGAGATGTTGCTCGTTTTCGATGCTGTCACGCGTTCTTCCTTTCAAAAGCAACAATAAATGTTTGCATGCGCACCGTTACGCCATCGTATCGCCGTGCGGGCGATCGGTATGTATCAGCGAGGTACATTACAATGCGACGAACACTGAATACGTTATTGCAAACGTTGGTAAATAACATGTCGTGTCAGCATTTTCTCTTTCCGCCTTTTCTTGCTTAAAAAAAAACTTCATTTCGCTATTTTGTCGCGACAGGCGTGGACTTTTCGAATTATATTCCCGGCCGGAAGGAGGCACTGCCACCGGCCGGAAGCCGCTTCCGCGTTGTCGATAATAAACGGCTACACGACAGGACCGATTGTTAAAGGTTGTGCGCGATAAACCGCGTCATACCCCATATCATATCTAGAGCTTGACCAAGATTCATCATAAAGAGAATTAAAATTCTGAGTAAGGAAGTTTCACTGGAATCCATATCATATGAGTAAGATTTTATTATTTTATCGCATTATTTTACCGTAAAATGACGTAAAAGTTTCAGATTCCAAAAAGCCTTAGTCACTTGCAGCTTTAAAACTATCTGTACTTTGACATTGCAAGGAGAAAAGAATAATTTTAATTAAAAGGATATATCAATAAAATTAAACTCATCGATCTTGGTATATATTTGCGCGAATAGAATAAGATCGGGAGAGGAGGAAGACTGTCGACGATTCGCTTCGCCTTTTGCACTGCAGTCTCGCATTTGAATCGAGGATACCTCTTTAGTTATTCCTCTCGCACGTCTTCGACCGTCGTGCGATTTCCTTCGGACGAGGGTTTTCAAAGTAGATTCGCGATCCTGATCGCAAGTGGAAAGATCTTAGAGAACACGTCGCGCGTCGAAGTAAAAGACGCGCGCGCGTGAGTCTCATTTGCCACAAAAAGTCTCTCTCGCTTTCTCTCTCTTTCTCTCTCTTTCTCTCGAAGATGTGGCTTCGAAAATTTAAATTACCGAGTCATAAGAGAGGGATAAAAAGTTTGCGCGAGGGGCGGTCCTTTGCGGAGCAAAAAGCGCTCACGGGAGAGGCGTTCCTCTCTTCCTTCTCCTTGAGGATCCTCGCGCGACCCTTGACGGAGTTCGATCACCTGAGCGCGCGCGTTGCGATTCGCAAAAGAAATAAGGCGAGCTTCGCCACAAGACTCTCACGATCGGGGAAATTGTCCTTTTAAGTGGGCGTGCAACGAATATTCAGCCGAAACAGGACAACGTGACAGGAGGTGTTATTAAAGAAAATTAGGTTTCCTGAGAGACCGTTTATGTTTCAAAGAATATTATACTCTATTGTAAAACATATAATTGCATCCGCAGATTGTGAGTGTACAATGTATGTCATGTTAATAATAATGGTCTCGGAAATGTTGTATTTCGCAAACACATGATTCGTGCTCTCCTTTTTATCGGCAAGATTCAAAAACGTTATATTGATTGATAATTTTGTTCAGTCTCTCTACTCGTTTTATATATATCGCTTTAATTCTACAGCAAGGTATCTGTAATTACGAATGCAGTAAGCGCGACGTGATTTTATTCCAACAGCTATTCGAAAAGCAAGAGATCCCGTATATTGTCCCTGTCAATCGAATCTCGCTACGTCGCATCAGCCGAATGAATCCTGGCGAATCGTTCAACGAAAGACTGGATTCTCCAATCCTTCTTTTCTCCTCCCACCCTCCTAGAATAACAACGCGAGGGTCTTGATTCTGGTCCATCCTAGCCGTGACTTTTGGGCATCTCTTGCCTCGGACACCTGCGAGAATCCGGCCGAGAGATGAAAAGAGGGGTCGATGGGGCCATTGGAGTCAGAGGGGAGAAAAAGAAGGGGGGCGAGTGGGAAGGGAGAAAAAGGAAGGATACGCTTGGGGGAAGAAGAAGGCTGAAAAAAAAATACGACGCATCCCGCGGACGGGGGTAGACCGGTTCGTCTGGTCCTTGATTTGAAGCCAAGAGAGTATCCTCCTTGGTTTTTTTTTTCTTTATCTTTACGCTTCCCCCCTCTGCCTCGACCCGCATCCCGCCCGCCGTGACGTCCTTTTCCGAGAGAACCTCTCTCTCGCTGCACTGTCGCCATCACCATCGTTTTCGCTCCGCTTTTAAGGGCGTTGCCTGCTACCGTCCCGGTGGTTGCAATGTGCATCCCGTAAGATTTATATTTACCCTCGCGACACACGAAGCTTTTCTCTAATTGGCTTGATGTTCCCTTCCCCCTCGTTTCACGCTGTTAAAAATGTCGCCCCCGCTGAGCAGCAGAAATGAAGGGGTTAATTGTAAAGTTTAAAAATGACATAAAGCAATTCTTCATGTAGATTTTTAAAAAATTGACTTTGAATAAACAAAAACTTCATTTTATCCATGTAATTTATTGTAGAGAAAACTGAAAATTTATATTTAAAAAATGTCCATGAATGTTATCTGCTAAAATATTCATCATCCAAACAATTTGTTTAAATTACTTTAAACTCGTTTAATTTTCAACGTTATTTAAATACTTTCAATTTTTAATAGCTTGTGTACAAGTTATTAATTTCTTGTCATTGTAAAAGTGCTATTTCCTGTAGCTTTTTAATACTTATCATTGAGACATTCTAGGCACAACGTATATTTATTGTCTTTTTGAGAAAGCAATATTGCCGTAATATTTTTCGTAAAACATCTATTTCGCCATATAATGGACGCATTCAATTCTTCGTGTAATTAGAGAACGCGCTAATTGCATCGGTTGCAAGAACAACAGCTCGTCCCCACGGGATCTCCGGACGAAAACTGACGCGATTGCATAAGCCGCGTTGAAGAAAGTGTCAAGATGGAGATGTAGCAGGAGTCGCTCGCAGATTCGACATTTCGCACGTGAAACTCAACGTTTCGCTCGTCGTACTCCATAATTATCGCGGGCTTTTCGTGTACAGTTAATTCCTCCGCATCGCGGAGAAAGATGCTGCTTAATTACTGCGTCGATTTCATCCTGCATTTCGCGTAAATATGCATACCGCGATGCAAAATAACCGCGTCGCCGCACGCGCATGCGATGATATGCAGTAACTGTATGACGAGGGAAAAAAAGAGGAGCATATTAAAGCTTTATTAGTGTTTTATGCATTCGAAACGCGTCGCGAGATCTGTGCCGTTAAACGCTAATGATATACATTAAGGACTGAATATTTATAAATACAAACGGGACATTAACATCTTTAATGGTCATCCGTTTACGAGCGATTGCGTTATACCGGGTAAAACTCACCGTGTAACGTTGACCCATCTGATTTTCTGTAGCTCATTTAATTAAAAAGTAATTGGAAAGTGGCGTTGTAATTAGTGCTGAATCAATAGATTATTTTGCCCATCAATATTTATTGATCATTATGTATGCACTTATTCAGATTTACGTGGTAGGAGAAGTGGTGAAAAATTCGCAATTAAATATATGTGTGTGTATATATATATATATATATATATATATATATATATATATATATATATATATATATATATATATGAGAGAGACATTTTACGCCAGTTAACGAAGTCACACATTTAAGAATGTAAAAAGCATACACAAATAATGGTGCAAAATTATATTGATTTTAAAACACACGTGACTGATTTAATTTCTTTCCGCATTATAGTTTTTTTATTTTTTTGGTTTAGTTTTCTCCTTTTAAAGACAAGAAGAGAAAGCAGATAGGAGTTTCGGACAAAAGACGTTGCGTATCTTAAAATAGTATCTAATAAATAATATAAATCTGTTGCCTCTGGAAATTGCAACGACATATTTGATGTTTAAAGTACATGAAATATGTCTAACTGAGAGCTAACGAATAGTTTCGTGCGTCAGTGCTCGACCAATTAACTAGGATTTCTCCGTTTGCGCTTTCCCGCCTCCGAAAATCTTTTTCGTCCTATTCTACGTATAGATCTTCCTGGAATAAAAGGCGAAAAGGTAACGGTCGTACTCCTGGAAAAGCGGCAACCGTATCTCCGCGACATTTCGCAAGTTTTGCAGTTTAAAATTAAGCTCGAGCGCGGAACGAAGAGGCCCGCGTAGCAAATACGTATGCACATTCAGTACACTTGGTGAACTTATTTGTGCATTAATTTAGAAAATATTTTGCACTGCGGAACAAATGCTAAATTACATGACTCGTGTGACCCGCGATTAGAGCAACGATAATCGGTGAATGCGTGTTGTTCCGATACAAAGAATGCATGAAGAAACGAGAAGATCGCGGGAAAGATCTCGAGACATTTCTTTGAAACGCGTAGCGCACGCGGTCTTAACTAAAGGTATTAAATACCGTATTTATGGATATCTTAAAAATTGAATGTTCAATAATTTCAAATTATTTAAAAGTTGTAATATATTTAACTATATAATAATTCAAAAAATTAACAGTAGATTATATTTTTTAGATCTGATGATACCAATATTGAAATTATATAATATATAGCCGTTTAATATTTAAAGTGATTTCCAATATTTAATTTAAACAAAGAATATGTAAATTTAGAAAATATAATTTCATGTTGTTTGAATTTAAGATATAAATATAATATAGAAAGCAATATAGATTATAACATAATTATAAATAGTAAAAATTATAAAAAGAAATAAAAGAATCAAGGTTTTCTTTAAAGCAAAAGCAATTAGAAGTCATAATTGAAAAAACGATACAGTCCAGAATATGATATATGAGAGAATATAATTACATTCTATGTAATTGTGTGTGCAATAGTCAGGCATTTAAAGCCAGCGTCTATTGATGAACACTAGCTTTAGTAATTGGTTCATTAGTATTCTACATTGTCTCGTTCATTATATTATTTTCCGAGTTTGTCGAGGTAAAGGTACGCGATTCTTCTTCGCCATCGTCGATCGGTTTCGATAAGCACGGAGTCGTGCGATTCATTCATGAAATCTTGCGACACGCTCGCGCCACGTTACACGCTCGATTACATAAAGGAGTCCCGAACGAGTGCTTCGCATAGGTGCGTTCGCTCGTGACGTTGCAACTACCAGTCTCGTGGTGTGCGGTAGTGCTACCCACATTAGCAATGGTAGCGCACTATAGTGCGACGATAGTGAGTGCGGTGTTGTGTCTGTCTATACAACGGTGGTGGGCACACAAGTAGGACAGCACTTTCCCTGAGTAGATTGCTCGACTCGTTCCTTAAGCGAAATCCGCTCCGACAAATTCGAGAATGGCACAGATGCAATGAATGAGTCTCTGATAATAGGAAAAAAATTGCTTTAAAAATGAAGAGAAAGGGCAAATTAGAATCAAACTGTTGAAGGCATTGAAATAATGTTAGCAATGTTTAAATTAATTTCAGAAAACGTAATTGTATATCTTATGTATATTTATGTTTTTAAATTGATCCTAAAGCGTTAGGTTTCTCTATTACCTAATTTTTTGCCTTTCTACAATTGATAATATTTAAATTTTAGATAATAAGATTTTTGTAAAAATAAATTCGCATTTATATTTATTTTTGTATACATTCATATTGTTATATTTTTATATTCTACAAAAATAAAATACTAATTTGGAAAATAGTTAATGAAGAAAAGATTTTTACTGTGAATATACCCTTAAGTTTCATCATGAATGTGCACGTACATGCGTCAGCATGCGTGATAGTGAATAAACACACGTGCACGGGGCGAGAATGAGAGTTGCTTTAAAGCTCGAGCGCATTCGATGTAATCGACCCTTCGTCGTGGGAAACGGTTACTTTTCCCTCCGACTGGCTGAACACAACTTCGCACGAGAAACCATTTTTATCGCTCAACCTGTGCACCATTAACTGCTTCGTTCTAGATCTCGGTAAATGAATTAAGGAAAGGCGTCTTGTACTATCGTGCTAATATGAATTTAGATATATATATGTTTCCTTTCTCAGACTTGTAATTTGTCACAAACCACTGACTTACAGTTTTAATTAAAACCTACACACTCAATGGTTATTTTAATGAACACTATTGGCTCACGCAAAAAATTAGAATTCTGCAATGCCAAAATATACTTTTAAAAAATTTAACTTTAATCTATGCATGTATTTTATGTACCAAAAATTTTCATTTTTTAGATTTAACTTTTAGAATTAAACTTTTAAACTCAAATTTTTTAAATTAAAAAATTTTTTAAGTTTAATTTAAGATTTATTTAATAAATGTTAACATTTAATATTCTTAACATTTGTCAATAAACTTACATTACATTATTAATTCATTCGATATACGAACTGTCAAAACATCATGGCAGCTATTCGCAATACGAAATGATATATGATATGCATCGAGATGACAGATTAACATCATGAAAAAGAAACAATAGTTAAGTACGAGTTTTATAATCCTGTTTTAAGAATAGAGAAAAGTAAAATTCTATGTATTATCATGATTTGGCGTATTAGAGTTACCTAATGTGAAATTGTGGAAATATTACTTAATGGTTTTACAAGAACAGAGTAGTATCTTAATTATACTGGATTTAAATGTTTTCCGGTTTTTCGAGCTATCTGTGCCACACGAACACCGAGCGCGAATTGACGAAACGATAGAATTGTGTTCGTGGCGTACATACATACACTTTCGTTTGGTGGCGCAAGATTTTCACTACTGTTTCCGCTCTAATTCTGTGCGATCCTTCATATCATTCGGCATGTGTCGTTACAGTTTTAAAACTACTAAACCAAGATTTGAAAATGGTGTAATTTGAATTATTCTTATGAATATCACATCAACCATGTAATCTGCTTATAAAAGAAACGATGCAGAAATAATTATCGTAATAATTAAAATAATCGAAAAATTGAGCAGTTTTCTTGTGAAAACTTTGCGGGGTAATTGCATTTTATGAAATATTAAATGAAAACTTTTATAAATATTCAAACGAAATAATCATTCTTCGCAATAATCGGTCTTCTTTTTTGTAATGATCTAAAAATAGCATTATCAAGATTTTCAATTTGTCAGAACTCGCAGAGTCGATTTTTCTTCTTCGGAGACAAGGAGGGAAAAGACACAATGCGTCCGCTTATATAATCGCACGCATTCTACCGAGACACTCACGCGATGCAAAGCAAAAGAATCGCCACGCGATAATGAGCTCTCAACACGAATTATTGCGAGTCCGAAACTTGCATAAATCGGGGCACAATCATGACATCATCTTCAGTGAGGTTTTTTCCTTGCACTTCTTTCGCAATGCATCGATTAATTTCACTTCTCTAAATTGGTACAGCCGCCATCGATAAATGACTGTTGAATATTTTTTTAAATATCCCCCCTCTCTGTTTTTCTTTTTTCTGCTACGTTATTTGGATCTCGATCGATAGACGTGCATAATGTATTAGCGCATGACAGGGTGATATCGGCGATGCGGACGATGGATGCAATTAAGCATGATCGATGACTCGGACGATCGAATGGCCAAGCGGATCCAGAAGTGCTTAACTGCTCGGCGAGACGGCACTGTGTTGTTTCAAAACTGTTCGACAGACCGCCTCGATCGGCTCGAATTAAATCTGAGAAGTATAGCGACGTCGTCATTTTTTAGAATGAAATCTCGTTTGCCTCGATCAGAAAATAAATTATCTTTATTGGTATAACGAATTCGAATTTTATCTTGTTGCTCATTCATTCCCAGACCCATTCGATATAATTGTTACGTCAGACTGAATAACTAATTCCAGTGCTTCGAAAATAACATTACGCAATAAATATGATGTGGAAGCGGTTCTCAAAATATGCTGAATGCATAATAAGTAGTTTTATATTATTATATTTACTGAATATTTTGGCAATTAATAATTTATAGATCTTTTTACATTTTTGCTTTATTTATTTTCTGCTTATAAATGCTAATTATTAATTATAAATTAAAGTTGAATACATGGCATGCATATAAAAATATGTATAATATAATTTTGAATATTAAAAAGAAACTGTTTTTTACAACTTACGTTTAAGAAAACTGTTTCGTTTCTTGATCGGTTATAAATTTTTGCACGTGCACCTTTTACACGTCTCACGTGTACAGGGGATTAATTAATGCGTAATTTATCGGACACCCGACGACGAAAAGTGAACGGCAATGACAATATATGTACGGCGCTGCGGCGAACGAAGGGAACTGCTCGCGAGTTTACGTTCATTCATGGCTGTCGGCAACGCACACGTCATCGAACAAAGTGGGATTTATTTATAAAATGAACAAATTCGATCCTGTGTCGTTTCTCGTAAACGAAGTTATTTTCGAAAGTGACTTCGGGGACCCCGTCAAGGAACGCGCTGAAGTAAATCCCTCCTCCTGAAATCCTTCGTGGCGTTTTCAAACTCTCTCGTGTCACTGTTAGAAATTTATTTTCGTAATCACGTGAAAAGAAATGTCGACTGACGCCTCCTGCGAGCGGTCCCGAGCACCGATCGTTACGCCGACAATATTGTAAGTTTCTCTTTCGCGCGAACGTAAATTTTACGATCGTGTCTTGGTCTTGCTGTCTCGAGGTTATCTCGTTTTCCTGGCACGTACTTTTAACAGCGATTGTAAATAAAGACGTTTGATATTTTTATCATGCATATGTTTATATTTAGACGCAATACACATTCACAATATTTATGAAATCATTTTTTTTGTAAGGCAAATGGCACAGATAACAAGCTAAAAAAGTTTTAACTTTGCCAACTTGCTATTTATTCAAACGGGAGATATCATCAATTGCGTTTATCTCAGAAGTTTGTTTTCCCGACTTGCAGACACATTACGTTTAATTCAATAAATTGCTGTTCAGTAAATTTTTGTTCATATTAATCGTATAACGTTGCTCTTTCACGAGATGCGACTGACCTAATCATTTTTTATATTTGCAAAAATTATTAATAGTACTGTAACTCTAATAGTATTGTCAACCTTCGACTGTAGGCCGAAGAAAGCGAGCGAAGCGAAAGTGATTATCGATACTGTATCCGACTCAAAAATTCAACATTGTTCGCGGAAGGAAGTCACGTCTTCAGGAAATAAGCCCAGCCGGAAAGAGGTGCTCGACGCGAAAAGAGCTCGACTGAGACGACTTTTCGAGTGCGACATGATCGATTTGGAAAATTCTCTTCGTGAACTGGGATACGCTTTCATTCCCACGCAACCTTGACCTTTTTCGTCGCGTTTCTTTCGCTTGCGACCTTGAAGTTTAACGGATCGGTGTTAAACGCCTGCACTTTCACCGCTTTCGATTTAAACCGCATTTGGGTGCTGTATTTCCCAACGTGTGGCTATGAAATCGTCGTTGAAACATTTACAAAGAATTTGAAATTTTTTGAAGATTATTTCTTGTCAAAGATACCAATTTAAGACTCAATTGCTCACGCACGAAACCGAAATAGGAATAATTTTTACTATTCCAAACTCAATGTTGATAACAATAATATAAAAATTAAAAAATTTCTAATTGCATTTTAAATATTTTATCATGCCCTCGATAAAAAATTGCTTTCAATACAACGATATTTTTATTTCAAAGATTATCATTATCATTTTCGGGCTATCTATGTCACGAATGCCAAGCGAGAATATGGAGGAGACGATAGCATTGTCTTCGCGGCGTACACTTTCATTTGGTGGCCAAATATTTTTACTGTCGTTTCCGCTCTGATTCCGTGCGATCTTTTGTATTATTCAGCATGCGGCATTGAATTGTCTGTACCAGTAAAATTTGAAAGCGGTATAAATTTCAATGACTTTTATGCCTCATGTAATCTTCTAGCAACCAAAATGATGAAGAAATAATTATTAAAAAAAAACAGAAGAAAACTTGAACAGTTTTCTTGTGAGAACTTTGCGAGGCACTGTAATAAAATGATGAAATTTTTTATTTAAATATATGTAATGTTAATGTAAAAAAATAATATAGCTAAATGTGCTATTGAAATGATTATATAACAGCAGATCTGCTTGACTTTTGCTATCAATCTGTTGTCAGTCGTCTGTCGATGAAAATATAAGCTTGGTATTGACGCAGATACCAATCTACTGCAATTTATTTTTCGAATTTACTGCTAAATGAATAATATTACAAACATTTTGTTAGTTAAATATGATACCTCTTTAATTAATTCTCTTAACTAATATTTTACTAGTTCTTATTATATTATGTTAATAATATAGCTATATTATACAACAAATTCATATTATTGCATTGACGTTATTTTGAAGATGATTTATTATCTATTGAAAGTACATACACATGATGTATACGCATACACGTTACCGTGACATAAATAAAATATATAGATATATCTTACACGTTGACGATGAGTGAAAATAAATTGATTATCCTTGTTCTGTTAGACTTTGGTAAAATAATTCATGCCAAAAGGGAGATAAAGGAGAGAAGGCATATATGTATATGAAACGCGCCGAAGAGACGCTATGACGCGAGCTCTTTCATATATACACGATAGGCGTACACCCGAAAATTATTTCTTTCATCGTCCGTTCCTCCTCTTATTTTCCTTTTTTTCTCCGTCATGAAAATCCGTCGTCGAAAGCACACTCGTCGAATCGCGAATTATGCTACGTACTTTTCTATTGGACGGCATATTACGGCACTGTGAGTCGTTCGTTTATTTGTTGCGCGGTCCTTATATTAAGTCCTTCGTGAGCTTTTTCTTCCAACTTTGTTCACTTTTGTGCTTCTGGCCGCGAAAAGCCTTGATTCTTCGTACATGACGAGTTTTCGTATATTCTCTCTTCGCAGAAACATGAGCTTCTCCGAAACTCGAGATTCGTCCTTAGGTCTTTTGCGACATTGCACTATCGCATTCAAAATATATTTAGGACAATTAGCATGATTTCGAGAATAATTCGCATATATCTATGCGTACGCGCGTGCAAACATATCGTTACAAATCAATAAATTCCGTCAAATTCAAATATGTAATTTAGTCTCAATATAGCACAATATATATAAAATATATTTTGTTTAATATAAAATGAAATTAAATAGAAATTTTTTGTGTCTTGAAACAATATTATCAAATATTTGATTTTACTTAAACAAAATCGATCGCCTCATGTAATGCATAAAAATTTATAATATAATACATTTATATTTATATATGTAATACATATACATACATATCACATATAATTATATTACAAATTATATAATAATATAATATGTAATATGTTATAATATCAGAAAGGTCAGATTATTTTGTCCTATGCATTTGTTTGATTGTAAGTTTCTATTTCAAAATCTATATTCATTAATTAATGCATGGTATATCATGTAAGCATGCATTATTTTCACAAAAATAAAAAAAGTACATCCATTTATGTTTTATTCGGGAATATATAAAGATCACTCGTGGAGCTCTCGGTATATTCATACGAAATAAAAAAATAAGATTAAATTCATTTATGTCAATCAATTGGCGATTTTCACGATTACCATCAAACTCTATTTAGAAAAAGAGAAACCTGCAAAAATATCGGAATACATTTGCAAAGTATAAACAAAAAGTATTACAGTAAAAAGCCATATAAAATATTCATTTCTTTGATTATATTAATAGTAATATAAATTGTTGTAGTTAACAAAAACTACACTGCCAAAAGTCGCTTTTATGCCGATCGCTTTTCCATTAGTATTGTGCACATTGGACACAATGATAAGAAAATATTACATCAGTGCTATCACATATACTGATACGAGAAGGAAATACGTCCGCACACATGGTGCATTGAGTTGTTTTACGTATGAGAATATATATTCAAGTCTATGAATATCTGGCGCCCGATGATAAACATATTAAGAAATCAAGGCGTCAATTTATCCTCCACTCTTGAACAAGTGGAATTTTCTTAAGAACATTCATAATGTTCAACATGATAAAATACATCAGGGACGAACGATATCTTGATGTTGGGAAATTGAAGTGTTAGAATGGTTCTGTTATTTTTTAAGAATCAGGAACCACGATGCTTGGTCGCGATTAAATAATTCGTGCGATATTTTTAGCTCTAAGCGACGTTAATATTTTTTTATCTTCTTAATTTGATCTCGAAGTGCACTTTTAAAAATCACTCGCTCGAAAATGGCTCATTTAATTTACTATCCACTGGAGAACACTGGTGTCAGCGCCACCGGTCGATACTAATCGGGAATCATCTTGTAAAAACGAGACGTTTGTTACGTGACTCGAATGCCCGCCATAGGAATGGTATAGTGACTGAAATAAAAAATTATACAAGTTTTTAATATGCCACGCGCGCTCATTGATAGTTTTGATAATAATGAGAGTTTAAAGGTTCAGTATAATATAAAATAATTTAAAATAGTTCGAATATTACCTTTGGTTGACATGCGGGATGAGAGAACAATTTAACTTTTCCAAAATCATCTCCCGTAGCTAAAAGCTTGCCATCGCCACTTCGTGTGCAATTATTTACATCAGTTCCATCGGCGCCCTCGGGCCAAATACCTATTGTTTCGAACGATATCACGCAGGTATGAGTTGCCCAATCAACATTTCTCAACATCGAAGACTGTGGAATTTGACGGCACACACCAGGATTCCCTGAGAATAAGAAAAAATCATACGTCAGATGTACAGTAAATTCTCTAAATGCTCTAAATGCTCTAAATTCTCATTTTAGAGCAATATTATTATTATTTCATTATAATTGGTGGCACATAGTTGCTTCACGGTTAATTTAGTTTTTTCTTATCTTCCTAGATATAAATAAAAAATTATTCATAATTATCGACATATTTTACAATTATAATATAAATTTATATATTGTACTATTATAATTATATATATTTTATATTAAATTATATATTTTACTATATTATACATTATACTACATATATTATTTGCTGTATTTTATTTACTTTAGAAATTTTATAGACTTTAGAATTTTTTTTCTTTCAATCCGAAGTTTTGCCATTTTAAAGCAGAAGGAAGATATGTGAACAAAAATTTACGTTGAAATCGATATTGTAATTGTAATCTTCAAAAGAGGAATTTATTTTTTTAAAGGTAAAGTAACCATATGAGAAACCATGTAAAGGAAACTTCTTAAAATTTATGAGATAAATGGAATAGAAGAAAATACAGAGAGAATTACAAATCTTGAATTTCAAATGCATTCTTTACAAGGACAATTTAAGCTTCCCAGGTAGCAAGAATTCATTGAATAGAGAACAAATATAAAGAGAACTCTGAGCATCAATCCTCTAGGACAGGGTAATATAAAATAAATTAACGTGTAAGGAATAAATCTTTCTAATGAAAAAAACTTTGTTAGTTTTACACTTAAAATATAAAAATTTTAAAAGGAATTTCGACAAAATAAACAAATAAAGAAAATACTATCCCTTTACATTTAAGAAACTTAATCTAGTCATAAATCATGTAGCCTTGATTCAAACAGTTTTGGAAAACAAAATATTTTAGTTTTAACGACGGTGTTAAAGAGCCTTTGAAAACATTGTTAAATTTCAATTAATTTTCAACTCTAATACTAGAAAATTAAAAAAACACAATTTCAAGGTTACACTCGATCTTCTACAGTCTTTTAAAATTGATATTTTTGTTTGCTTCAGTAGTTATAGTCATGCTAGTCAGAATGACAGTACTTGCACATGTCATAACAATGTGACGGATATCTTTTCTTGATTCTTTTTATCATCTATCTATCTCCTTCTTTCTTGTTTTACTTGACTTGTTGCAAATTATACTCAGTTCAGTTAAATTGTTGACTGAATGTTGAAAGAATGACTTACAATAAAGCAATTCGTAGTCTCCGCTGTTACTGCGTAAGTACTGTCCATCCACGGACCAATCCAAATGAGTTATAAAACTGGAATGTCCCTGAAATAAAGAAAAATCCGTATGTTTACACAATACATGTATTATCATAATAAGCTGTTGCAGATATTGCGTTCTCATCGCTAGCTATAGAATATTAAATAATCAGCGTGTCATATGGCACATTAACAACACAATTCTATCATCTATCATATTGTAATTACAATACTTTATGCAAGCAATGCTTAACGTGCGTGCGGGTGCTAAGAAGTTAAGTGGGAGTTTTTAGCTACGTAATTAACAATATTCTACGATCATGAGAATAAAACAAGGTACGTCGCGTCGCATTTTTACGAAGAATTAAGTAAAATAATTAAAATAATTTTGTATGCAACGCGACGTCCTTCTACGTTTCCGAGTGGCCGAAACACAAGTCTTACTCCGTGCCTTCGAATCCGCTTTGGCTAAAAATGGAAAAGAATTATATTGAATATTATTATGTTTATATAAAAATATTTATGAGCAATTGTTGATAAAACATATTTGGCCATATTTGCACCATTTGTTTGATAAAACTATTTAAATTACATATTTACAAATAATTTTTCTAATTATGTACAGTTTTCGAACGGATGTTTAAATAATTATTTTTTAATAATTGTTACAGTAGTTGTTATAGTAATTGGTATAGTAGTGCATATAATATAATGCAAGAAAATGGCTTAAATCTTTTTAAAAGGCAATGAAAACAAGCTTAATAGATAGCAGTGTGTCATATTTTTCTTGCTGGTGAAGTAATTTTTTTTTATTACAAGATTCAAACCATTGCGTTCTTAATAAATGCTATTTGTAACTAATTATTCATTATAGGAAAGTAAATATATACACACATTTACATTTATATTATTTACAATCAGTAATCAATTCTATTATTTACACCCAGTACTATCAAATATGTTACAATAAGATAAATTAAAAATTTGTTAATAAAATTATCCCATTTTTATACAGATAACAGAATTTTAAACGAATATAATAATTTATAATGACGAAGCTTTTGTAACATAAAAAATATATTTGGAATTTAAGATATGTAACATCAAGTTTATGAAAAATTTAATTCTGTTTTTTTTTATATTAAAACGTTCACCTATATTATAAAAAAGTATTTTATTCGTAGAAACTATTAGAATTTTACTGTGTGACACTGGAATAAGATAATATAAAATTATTATTAATTTGTAATAACTCACCATACATCGTCCAACTCGACTATATTTGGTCGCGTCTTCGTTTACTTGATAAATGTAAATGTAATTATCTCTGGAGCCGAGAGCAAGCAAAGTACCATCGGGGGAGAATTGAACGACCTAAAAACCATAAGCACAATGTAATAACGTACGAATTGAAACAAATTTTCGTTGTAAATTTCTATCATACTATGCATTACAAGGATTTCATTGTTTTGCCAAATATGATTGAATCAGACATACGATCAAACTATTTCATTGACTTCGATGTATTTTAAAATATAATTCTAATTCAGCATTACATAAACGTACCTGAATAGGCTCGGAACCATCGCTATGGTGTGTGTACAATTCTCGCGTCTCACTATCAATTGCCAGCCATTTCCCGGACACACAGCCGACAACTAAGATATTACCATCCGGCGAAAAAGCGATACTTTGTGCTTGTTCCTAAACAATACGTAAAAACCAATGCATTTTATATTAATTTTTACAATTAATATTTTACAATTAATTTTATAAATAAGGAAGAAATATAATATTCCATATTTTTAGATATCCTTTTTAATATTGACAAATTCATGAATAAAATGATAATAAAAATAAAAATTAATAAAAGAAAACAAATATTGTTTCCGTATATTATTTTAAAAGATGATAAGAATTGAAAACGTTACTTATTTTATCTCATTAGTTTGCACGATTTAATTAATTAAAATTTGTATAATAAATTTTTTTTATTTCTTAAAATATATTTTTGCTTTTTTTATAGAATAACGGGAACAGAGTATGCTACATAAATAAACGCTACATACCCCGATGTCTTTGCTCCACACCACGGTATGACTTAAGCTATCCCACATCTGCAACAATCTATCGTGTCCCGCGGTGGCAAACTGAGGCAAAGTCGGATGAGCCGCAAGTCCCCAAACTTCCTCGGCATGACCCAACATTGCGGGATTGAAGCCCATGTCAATTTCGCCAACGAGTATGCAGTTCCTTGTTGTGCCAATTAATAATTGAGTTCCTCTTCCTTCCGAGAGCGTTCGAATTCCGCCAAAATGATCTTCAATCTATGAAACAAATTTTATTATCGTTTCGATATAAAAAAATATAATGATAAAATAAAATATTGAAAACAAACATAAATTTTAATTTCTTAAATTTAAGTTTCTGCGACTTGCCTGAGCTTCTTCTCCCGTCAGATTCAAAGACGCGTCAAAATACAAAATCTTGCCATCCTTTCCTCCTCCCGTGATAATGTTGCCATTTTTTAGAACACATATGGAGAAAATCGATCCTTCATGGAGATTCCTCACTAGCCTTGAAATTGTATTAGTACCTAAAAATAAAAAAAAGTATAATTAGATAGATGTAATGCTTTTTTATCGCGAGAGTAAATTAATTTAATCATAAGCAGTTTCTTTTTATTAATAACGTTCCTAAGACAAAGATCATTTTTTCCGATTTTTTAAAAATTTACAACGAAGATTATTACGAGATATCATAATTGCTAAGGAGACTACCTCGAGCCCAAACAATGATGTTGCCGTTGCTGTCGCCGGTGAGGACGTCGCCGTTTTGATTGAAGGCGACACAGGTAACGTACCTAGGCTTATCTCTGCTCTCGAAGATGCCCATACGTTTATACAGCATGCCGCCGTTGTCCAGGGACCAAAAAGACACATGTCCTTTTCCGCAAGAGACGATCTGGTTACGTTCCAGCGGATGCCACTCGGCGCAAACCACCGTGTCGACAGAGCACTGCAATCAGCAGTCATCGTCCGTTAAATGGCCTGCTTCCGGCCCAGATATACGCAAATCATTTGCAGCATTATAAATATACGCCACAATTATTAATCGTGTCATTATTCACGTGTTGGATTATCACCGCGTACCTACCTTCGTTTCAGTTACTTTGGTGCCGCGATCACTCTTCTGCCAGTCCCAGATCGATATATTGTGATCGGAGGTCTCGTCGATGGCGCACAAATAATTTCCGCCGTCGGCCTTGGAGAATGACAAGCAGCAAATCGATCCGTCGAATTCGCCGTTGCCGATTACGCTGAGAGTCGTCAGGCTCACGGAGTTCCATATTCTTATGTGTGGCTAAAATTCATATCGACCTATCTATAGTATCTCGCAATTTATCCGCAACTTTTCATTATATAGTTAGAACGTTTTATTTTCTTTCTTCTATTTTTTTAAATATTTTTTCATAAATTTACCATAGCATCCCGACGATCTGTCCCGCACACCTGTCCCGTCGCGACAACTAATTTGTTGGGATGAATCGCTATGCTGTATAACAAAAATTATCATATTAATATTACTTAATATAGTGTTTTATAATCTCTCTCTATATATAACTGATTTTAAAGAATACTTTATATATTATAATTTTCCTTTATTTTATAAACTTAAATTTATTTCTTTCTCTTTTTTTTAAACGAACTAGAAAGTTTTATTAAAATTTAATATTAAATAGAATTATTAATAACGACTAAATATTTTTATTACTCATCAGACACTTAATTGTTATAGCATTCTTTGCAAGAATTGGACGTCATACTCTTCCCAACTTCTCACTCACCATTTGACATCATCCGTATGACCTAGGTAATGTCTCTGGCTATGTTCCTCCATGTTGTACAGAACAACAACCGCCGCAACGAAATATACGATCTCGCCGGTCGGCAGCAGGTGCAAATTGCTACGGCAGTCGCGGCCGCGGTAACCGTAAACCCAGTCGAGCTTCAATTTGCTCTGTGGCGGTGTGCTAACTTTGTGAAGGTCGTAAGATTCCATCATGGACGTAGGGACGTAAAGAACGACCGGTCGGCCGCGCAAGTACATGCGGACGGTGCCTTCCTCTTCGTTGTACTGCATGTCTCTAGTACTATAAAAAGATTACACTCAATTACATTTATTTAATTGTTTTTATCATAAGATTTGTAAACATCTCGCGCGTATCCATTTCAAGCATACGTATTGTATCTCAATATTAAGCTAAGAATTGGTTTCATTACGCGATTAATTTTTCACGAAGAAAAATGTACTTGATATTTATCCAATCAATAATTTTGTTCTGTTAGCAACATTTTTTTCCACTTCCTACATCTAAATTTCATAAGAAAAAACGTTTTTCTTCGCCTTCCTTAAAATATCTTCTAATTAACACTCCCAATTGAAAGGACATGGTCTAAGATACAGAAGTAATGATCGATTAATGTTGCTTTAAATAAAGTTTTTCTCACGTGTCGCAAATCGATAAGGACGATGGGTTTTCACTCTGCGAACTCCCAAAAGCTTCGCTCAATCCTGCTCGAATTCACGATTCGACCAGCGCGGCGTACTCTCTGATCGCACTGTTCACGCTATACTGACGTCGAATTCGCCAGGCTTTCTGTGTCGATGAGGTCTGGTAACCGCGACGAGTGACTCAGCGCGTAATGAGCCGACTTTATTACTCCGCGAAACATGCTATGCGGTTAAGTCAATTTTTATTTTTTCTATTTTTAAGCTTTCTGATATCATTATCAGATATGCACGCGATCATTATCAGACTTGCACATTTCGGCTTCGATCAAGATTCTGGGACTTATTTTAATCTGATTTACACGATTGAGTACGAGAAAGCCTGCTTCACAAAATAACGCATACCTCTTTTTATCGCGAAACTTGAAACTTTTTATCTCAATCTTTCAACTCGTGAGACGTATTTCAATGAAATTACAAATTTTACGATTTACATTTTAAAGATAATGATTCTGATTCTTTAATATAACTTTGTAGTGTGAAGCTCGTATTTAAGGAAAAGTGCAGCGAGTTAATACCGAGCAATGTGAGTCAATGTGAAACAAGGTAGCGAAGAATTGTAACCTTGACCAAATTCTTCATGAAATGCAAATTCAGAGCCTTCGCTACTTTTTTTTGCCTTCACATTTACTGTAACGCAAATTTTATTTAATATTCGAGATATACGAAAAATTGTATACGAGAAAAACTTAAACTATTCATTAATTGAAGCAATTCTCATTATATTGAATTATTCTACTTTTAAAGGGGTAAGTATATTTTTACATAAAATTGAGCGCACCCTAAAATGATTACAGACTGTCACGCTATCAAGCACTCCAGCTTGTTTACATGCCCTCACGGCATTATTGACTCCGTCTGATCAATAAATTCAAATGAAGTTCGCTCGCTCGGAACAATGCAACGAGCGGGCAAGGGTAAAGCACTTCCGAGTGCATTTTTGACGTTGAACGATGCGGGAAGGCAACAGGTATGAAAGGAAGACCACGTGGTTAACGGCTCATTTAACATCGTAGTGCGAAGCGCGCCATTGCGTTACCGAAGAAAGTGAATCGCAATTCCTCCTGCTGTTGCACAACCATGCATCCTGCGTTTCCTGGTGTGCACGACGTCACGGCGTCACGAGCACGCCGGAAACGTCAGCAAAAAAAAGGACACCGTCTGAAAGTGTCCTCGAGTAGATGATTTTTCAGTTTTATATTATTACGAAGAATAGGCGATTGTGATCGCAATAAGTCAATTATAAATATCTACTTTGTTGTTGCAAATTAAAATTTACTTACGGAGCTAAAATTAATAAAAATGAAGGCTACGCGAATAAAGTTACTTATCTTCTGACTTTGCTATTATAGAATATGCTATCTTCAACATGCACATATGTACGAAAGATCATATTATAATAGAACTACTATTGTATACATATGTTTACTGTTAAATCGCTCTCACAACAGTTCCCCTAAGATATAAATTAAAGCTGTTCTTTATCCATTTTGTTCGCGCGAAAATAAGTTGTAAGCATTATAAAACATTTTCTGCTATGTATATTAATTTCAAAACGAATAATCATGTAGTTTCTATGGGAATACGATTAAAACGCACGATTAACTTCGATCACGATCCAAGCATGGTGCAAAACAATCTCAGGCGTGACATTTAAATTTAAAATGTAGCTTTTATCTCGTACATACGTATCGCATCAGGTATACGCCCTTTTGAACTGCACTTTTGCCAAGCTGGAAGTTCCACAGCCTCAAGAAAATCAGTGCATAAAATTTACATGCGAGATCGAAGGTCGAAAGTAACGTGTATCGACAATTAACGGCGTGCCAATGCGGTGATAATATGTACGTGCTGTGCTACGTGCAAACGTATGTGGCACGGTAATTTCCCGTTTAACGGGCGTAATTAAAAGTTAATATATATTAGCATGCAAACTCTTCTTTGTTATGTCATAAAAATTTTAGATGCAATGAGATTAATTCATCTTTATACATTTCTAGAAGATTTTTCAATTTACAAATCATAATCAAATAATACATACGGCAATAAAGTTTTGAGAAAATCTTAACGAATTATTCAAATAAAATCTAATTACAATAGGTACTTTTTGCAATTTCTATCGAAGAATCAAAGTATTAAAATTAAAATCAAAAGTTATCAAAAGTTTTATCAAATAATTATATTTAAATTCACGAATCTCTCTTTCAATATTGAAATTCTCCGCGGATTTCCAGCTATTCATTTGCAAAGAAGCCGTAATTCGATCTGCGTGATCTACGAAGCGAGATCGGGATCAACCGCCTCCGCGATCGCATATCCCGCAGATCGTGTTTCGTGCAGATATATATCATGGCGATAACCCGCAGGAAATTCTACACGTGCGTTTAACGCCCGTGTTTTAAGCGAGGCTTTAGCATGCGCGCTCACCTGCGGAGGGACGAAATTGCATCTTAAAGACCGTTCGGCGCGCACGTGCATCGGCGAAGCGCGTGCACGTGCGACCTCGCGACCACTACACGGCGGGTCGCCTAAACGCGGCTGCGAGAAGCCAGATACAGCAATAAGTTGTGTAAAATATTCTAGTATATTATTTACCCGTGCTTGACGTTGTTCATCGCCGGTGGCTTGAACAGGTTGAACAGGGACTTGGTGGACGCAGACAATCTATAATGAATGAAAATGCAAACGAAATCCGTGCGGTGCAAAACGGAACAAAATAGAACGAAAGAAGAGAAAAACGGAGGGCTGTCTCTAATGCGACCGGCGTGTTTCCCGCTTGAAGCTTTATCGATGAATTTATTACATGGATTGGAGAGAAATTTTCCATCTGATTCGGCGCGCTTGAAATATAGTTTCAGAAAAGAAAATTAGAATAATGAATTTTCTCTATCTGAATAAATTAGATTCGTTTAATTTTAAAAGCTATTTTAGATACGACTTTATAATTAAAATATGCTTTACAAATTACTTATTTTGTTCTTACGTAAAGTCATCAATTTATTGAACCTCTTTCATTTCTTGTGAGCTATCTGTAAACAGCCTTTTTAAAGGTACTTTTTTCAAGTTGCATTAGTATATTTAATGGTCAGTAGTAGGAAGGAAAAATAATATTCAATTAAGTTCAATGTACTGTGCAGATATACCGCAAGAAAAAGGCATAACAGCATATAAAAGAAGAAGCAACAGTAATTTTCTGACCAATGAAATATAAGAGACCGGCAGCTTCGACGGGAAAATGCGCTCGATCGCCCGAGAGATGAAGCAAGAAAACTGGCGGTGATAACAAAAAGTTAAACTCGTGTGATCAGTGAAATGTGAACAAAATCACAAATAGCAGGCAAACGGTGCGTTTTACTGTTACGTTATTAGTTGCGAGCTAACCTGGTACCGACGAGCTGGGAATTACTTCCCTGGTTTTGCGGGGAATGTGTAAAATCGCCGGTGGACGACCATCTCTTCGCTCTTCTTAGGCTACTTTGTGGCGGCCCGTTTGATCTTGCCGTAGGCGATCTAAGACATCGAATACAATTCTCGTACAACAGCTTCATGCATATATACACGCATCGCATTACGTCGATAATAACGCTCTAAGAATATTAAAATATATATCGCTACTAATTAAACAGCGAGCGTTCGTTAACGTCATGATAACACTGAAGAAAGAACATATACATGCGCATATTTATTACGATCATACACGCAACACATAGTTAACAATGCAACGAAAATTGTCTAGGTTTTTGCAATCGGCTGGAGAATCACTTTGAAATGGATTTTATTTACAATCTCCATTGTTTTGGTACAATCTCTATTTGCAACATAAAATGCAAGAATTTAATTTACAGTTTATTTTACATCAAGTTATAGTTAAGATTTCCTACCTGGCTACAGGCAGTGGCGTAGCTCTAGGGCTTGGCGATGGCACCGGAGAAACACTACTACTACTCGGACTATCAGAATGCAAAGAGCCCGTTGACTGATAGTGGACGGATCTCCTAAAACAAAAAGTAATTAACTAAAACAGAGACGAAGCGCAAATTATCTAACAGCTATATGAAAAAAAGTTAATATTAATCAAAGAAAAAGAAAAAGCATATGGACACGACTGGAAAAACATCCGAGATTTTTAGATATCCTATGAGATCTTTAGTTAAACGTCAAGTAACTGTCTTTCAGGATGCGTTTGCCAACCTAAGAAACTTCAGTTTTAAATCTCTCAAACCCTTGGTCAATATTAAACACAATTTACAGTTTTCATGACTCTCACCTTTGAGGAAGTTGGGTGGGATGTACGTAGCTGGCAGGTCGTCTCGGACTGGACGTCGCGTCGCGGACATCCTGCGACGATCCCGAAGAGGAGGAATTTCTGAGGCCACCCGTCTGGCGCAGCCTCAAGTCTTTTTGTGGCACCGAATTTTGACTACCTGAAAGTAACATTGTCTCTCATTTGGAGTACTTTAAGCGAATGAAAAAAATATTCATATCTGCAGATATTAAATGCTGATCTCTTAAACTGTAAAATTTTAATTTCAGAAGACTCTGCATTAAACTTCGAACATTGTATGAATAATATGCGACATAGCTGCGAAACGTATAGTTCGCGTGATTGAGTTTCAATAGAAGTGTAACGGTGCACGATATTCATAACGTCTTCCGCATGTATTACAGCCTTCCTGCGTTCATCAATCGCTAAGAGCTAAGATAAGGATGCTGTCGGCATAGTAATTTATGCACGTCAACGATTCTCGTTTTCGTTTCCTGCAGTTCTGACAGGAGGAGCCAAAGGAATATTCGCATGCTTTCAATCGCGGGAACCCAGAGAGAACAATTAGAAAACTATTCGCGTTCGCGAGCTGGCACCTCGATCGCATGTGAGAATTAATGAACGTGGAACAAGGGTTCTTCCGTTTTCATTTCAATTTACTTTCTCTGTGAAACTTGACTAGTAAAATTCCATTTAAAAAATGAAGATTAAAATATGCATGTGATAAATGCATAAAAAAGTAGTCGAATGTTTATGGAATTTCTATGTTTCATGGAACTATCTCATTTTAATAACAAATAAGATTAACCAAGGATTTTTATTTTTACTTTTAATATGCAAATTACATTTAAATGTGCGACAGTCTTTGATACATGTTACACTTTCCTTTTCTTTTTGTCAACAAATCCCAGAAAACTATTCGCGCTTTGATCATTCCCGAATTCTTATGCAGAATGAAGGATTCGCTCCCAAGGTCTGCCGAAGACCGGCGAATAACTATGTGAATCCATTCACATTCGTGAGCGAGTTTCTCGATTGCGACAGGCGAAACCGAACACATGACCTTAAAGCCGTCGCGTGCCAACAGGTACAACACCCGGCTCGAGCTTCATTTCTAGACGCTCGAACACTCGCGATCTCGCGAGGCTTCCTCGCATCCGCAATTTCTGTCGTAACATACGAAATTCTAGAGGTAGCCGCGCGCGCACGAATTCGCCGGAAATGCACGCCTGACTTAGGTTGCATGTCGTGCTCGATCGCCGCTCGCACTTCGGTCGACGTATTAATTTGCGCCGCGCAATAACACTGCGATGAATCCGTGCCGCGATCTCACGATGTGATATTACGACGTGTCAGGATAAAATAGTACATATCCTTGCTGCGAAGGTACAATCAATGCTTCGAGTGGGAAAAAAAAACAGCAGTATTGTGTCATTTGCATTCTAATGGTAAAAAGAGGAAGGCTAAAATTTAAAGAATTAAAGAAATAAAAATTCAATATGATATATTATGATATAATATAAGAATTTCCAGTCAATTAACAAAATTGAAAATAGCTTCTTACATTAATAATTATATATTGTATAATAATTATAAATTGTTTTTATGTATATTTAATTCTTTTGTAATAGTATCATTTTAATAATTTTGATGTTTTTGCAACTGACAATTTTAATGATAACAAAAATGAAGGATAATAATTATTATGTCAAACTATGTCGGTATTAATATATACTTGATTTTTATTATTGCATTGATTACAGTATAATGCAATGATGAAATAGCTGAACAATTGAAATATTCAATTGGTGATTATCACGGGAAATAGGGTGTGCAGTTGCGGCCTGGTTACAAGCAAAGGTGCGGCAAATCTGATGATCGTTTACAGGTCATACATCGATCAATCGAATCAGCTTTCCTCTCGTTATCACAAACGAGAGATATGATTTTAGTCGTGCCTGTCAGTTATCGATTCAGATGAAATATCATGAAATTCGAATTGTACGTGATTATCGAGAAATTATCAATTAATTTTTTATAAATGTTCAATTTCCATTGCATTTCCATTGCATTGTATGTTCATAACAATTTCTCTTTTCGACAAAATTATAACAGAATAAAGAATGTAAAAAAATAAATATAATCAAATAATAATTATTCACTCCAATAAATAAATACTTTAATATCTAACTACACAATAAAAATCACTAGTATCGTACTTGTTTAAAAAATATATATTTAATCTCTTAATTAATTAACTATTAACTCTAATTATACTATTTATTAATTAATATTTGTAATTTATTATTGCTTTGGCTTAGCAAGCTTTATATACGAAAAATATTCTTTGCATTTGTCGAATCAAATTACAAAGCATTTAAGTATTACATGGACTGTTAGTGGGCTTCTATAATCAATATGCAATTTTGCCAACTTACTTCTGAGAGGTACATGGCCATTCCTTAACGGCGAGGACACCATCCTCTCGTTTCTCCTTTCGTTCCTGTCATCCTCCCGCTTTTCTCTTGCCTCGAGCTGAGCGATTCGCCTTAGCGCGTCCGCCAGAGTGGCGCGAAGACAAACTATCTCGTCCCTCTGTGCCAAGGATTGCCTTTCGAGGTCCGCCACTCTGCCTAAAAGGGATCCGGTCTCACACTCCAGCATCTCATCTGGGGACGTAAAAGGAAATTCCGTTTAGCTGCAGTTACTTGACTCTACTTGAATTTCGTCTTTTGATCCTCAACCGACCTTTTTTATAATTCTTTTATTATTAAAATTTTTTAGAACTTATTTTTATTGATAAAAAAATACACGAAGTGTCTTCAGAAGAAAGACTTAACAAAAATAAGCTTTCTGTTAAAGGCATTTAAATAGTATAAATTATTAAATGTCAGATTAAAATAAATAATTTTATGCAGCAAAAACAGGAAAATATTACGAATGAGATTTAATAATCTTGAAAATAAAACTTACATATAATATTTTAACAAAAATAAAGATAATGTTGCAATAATATACAATAATTTTTATTTTATATTTTATGTATATATTGATCTTTTGTAATATTAATAAAAGATAAAAAGATTAAAAATGAAAATGTGATGTCATAAATATCTTTCTTTATACATGGTACTATTTCCGCAAGTAATGAAATCGCTAAATACGCTTTAATATCATTCTTATCAATTGCACGATAGATACACTAACCAAACCTTGCGGCTAACGCGATAACATCCTTATTTTACAATACTCTGTACATGTACATAGATAAATCTAAGTATTATGATGTTGATACAATTCAGCTGGCAACGGGGAGGCACACGATGTATTTGATTATCTAGCGTGTCAAAAAGATTCCGCCGAATTTCTTCATACGAAAATAGCACGAACTGGGTCACGGTTTTCTACGTGCTGTCAAGATAAAAATTAAACTTTTTCTTCGGTGTCGATACCGGGCGAACCACGTGGTACCGACTCATGAATTGTGCATGCGTGTGCCGAGCGTTTAATTCTGCATGCCTATCGGCTGAATCTTTCGTACTTCATATCCGCGAATAGTATGAATAACAAGGAGAAACGTTGTCGCACGATTTACCGCCACACCATGTCGCCTGGTGCACACGATTTACAATTCATGGAATATATTAAACGAAAGAATCAACATTCGAATTCCGATAAATCATCCCTTCGCATTGTTATATTGTCTAACAAAGTAATCATCGCTATAATAAATGCAAATCAATCTGTCGAAACGTTCTACGTACAATTAAAAATTACTGCCACAAAGAAAAAATTCTGCTAGAAAATTTAAAGCAGCGTTGTAACTAAATTTTATTAAAATAATTTTTAAATATTTCTTTAAAAATTATATATTTATGTTATATTATGCTATAAATAATATCCTAAACACAATTTATTTTTATAGCATTTTTCAAGCACTTTGAAAACTGAGAGAGAAGCTACTTTGCACTACTTCGTTAAGCTTTGTTAAGTTTATTAATACACATATGATTAGACTGAATTTCTGTCAAAAATATTCGCCCTAGAATGTGTCACGAGGTCGAATATTTTTTCGCGACTCGAAGAAGTGTCTAAAAAAAAAATCCGGCGAACTATTTTTGTACTCACGCCACGCTTGTTCCGCTTCGTCGATGGTATCCATCGTGTCCGGCGTGGACATTGCGATTAACTCTCGTGATGACCCCGTGGTATTAATACGTTATTCAATTGAACTGATTACCGAGCGCAAACAGAGCCAACGCACTATCCACCAGCATATCTTACGCCGCAGTTGTAACAATTCTTCCTCAGAACAACACTAATGTCCAGAACTCGCATAGAGCTTTTTCCTAATTTCTTTCTCATTTGTCAAATCAGCTTGTTCGTCCGCGACTAAAGTAACTAATTGTACTCGCGTATCTGCCAGTAAACAGAAGTCGAAACATTTGTGAAAAAGTTGGATTTGTACACAATTTGAGTGTTGTAAGGAAACGACGCGATGGGAAAAGTGTCTTTCGCAGCTAAACGCATGAGGCACACGTTAATTGTGGTGAAGTTCGGTCACGGAAATTCTACGACGTTAATAATTACACTCAAACAAAGGTGAAACGTCCTTCGTAGAATTTATTATTGGATAATTTTATCTCTTTGTTTCTCTGCATTATCTATAATTTTAATAGAATATAAACACTATAAATTATATTTAAACATATAATTTTCTGTATTTTAATTAGGAAGCATGCAAACAAGAAAAACTCTCCAAGATTAAAAGTTGTAAGTTTATTTTTCTAAATTAGTAGTTTATTTAAAGAAAATTGGCGCAGTTCAAAGAAAATTACGTATGGTAGGACTTTTACACTAATATACAATTTCACTGCACACTAACAATCGTCACAAAGTAATTTGAGTGCCAATTAGTGTTCCGCAATTAGTACATAGAAGAGTCATCGAATTAGCACGATTCTTTCGTCAAGTTTGTGATAATACAAAGGAAGACATTATAAGAAATTCAAGGCGAAACGAATATCGAGCAGAACGTTTCCTACCGCCGATATTGTCGAAACTGAAACGCGATCGCCAATAGCGAGAATTCGAACATGCCAGCTGTGTCACGTGGACTTGGCATGTAGACAGTGACATTCTTCAAGTTAGCATTATCCATCAGTGGTTCATATGTTAAACAGTCGTATTTTAAAAGTATAATAAAAATTGGCATTCACGTGTATGATCTTATGTAAATGTATACCGCGTTTCTCTGACGTCTATAAATATGCATTTAGCACGTGAACGTACACGTTGTCGCAGAACTATCGCGTTTTCTTCCGGCTGCAAGTTCCTTGATCGATCTCGAATTCGAAGCTAATACATTTTTATCTTTTATCTAAATGAATTAAAAGTACAAGGTGCAATAAACGCGAGATTGTAATTCATAATTTATTGTAATAACGTGAAAGACGTGTTGCATGTGACTTTTACTCTGCGTAATGATAACACCGATGAAGAAATGTTTGAAAGTGAATCGTGCGTAATGAATTCCAAAGCACGTTTCGCCGAACGCGTGATATTTGCGAGAATATCGCTGAAGTTACGTAAGCGCGCGTATATCGTAACTTCCACGCGCGTTTCGTAGAGAGCCCGAGGAAAGGAAACACGGAATTTCTGCTCCTCCCTTCCTCCGCGTCAGTGCTTTCCCCACTAGAAGATGCGATAACCACTCGACGAGATGAACGATAATCGACCGTATAGGCTCTTTACCCTCGCACCTACACGACCGCCTCTTTGTGTCTCGTACCTTCAACGCTTTTCAGAAAAAGCGCCTGTGATCGATAGAGTACTAACGCGGAAGCGACTCTTTTTTCTTGTTGCAAGGGATATAGCATCGATGGAAATTTCTATTAGGGTAAATATTCTCGGTACAAAGCATGAAAATTGAATTATTCGCAGCACGGAGTTTTTCCTTCATTTTACTTTAATAAAAGGTAAAATTTTATTGAGAAAAATTATTACACACGATTTTTATGTTTTACAAGCATTTTACTGCACTCGTGTATGTACTGCGATGCTTTTTCTTAATTTATTCCAAATGTAAATATATATATATATCATAAAATACATCGCCATTCTGTGAGTGATGACAGCTGCAAATACTGATAAAATTATTCATGTCTCTGCTATAATACCACTCCGGTTAATTTCTCATACATCGATCACAGGATTTACATAAAAATACGACATTCGAAAATATGTTGCAACTTGTATAACGCGACATCACGTGTGGCAACGTGGGCACGAAGAGTAGACTTCACCCCCAGTCGAGCAGAACAAACTCAACAGAACTGTGATATCCAACGATATCCAATCTCTAGAAACAAAACGTGTCATCGACACCAAAGCCATTTCCGCAGCGAGCGACAACAGAATCAACCCTGGTCGTCACGAAAACCTTTCACTTTACACACAGAAAAGAGCGTAAAAGGGACAAAACGAGTATGGCTGGTCTAGTCGAGCAAGATTTCTATTTCCGCACATGTACAAGTAAAAGCGATTGATCAGGCCGAGCGGGATTCACCGAACCTTTCGACGGCGGGAATTTCCGCGACGCGTCTCGCGACCGACAGAAGTGCTACGTCGGGACGCTTCCGTTTCGGATGAAACGAAATACGGAAGTGTCATCCGTGAGATCCGCACGACCGGTCTTGCTAGACGATTTCAACGATCTCGTCCACCCCTCGTGAGGGACGACGCCAAATACGACTCCATCGTGCCGCTGCTCGTATAACACGTGTGTTTTCCGTGCGGCTGCCCCAACGTTACTGTCAGACCGACTCCAGCTGCTTAGGCCGCGATCAATACGGTCTAGATAGTCGAGATGATTCAGATGACGGCGGGCCACGCCGTGCCATTGACTGTGGAGAGAGCATACGTAGCAGCGAGATGTGCACCGGTGACAGACGGTAAGTTGATTAGCTTGGATTGAAATTAATTATCGCTTAATTGCAAAATGATGTTAATTGATGATACTGTACTGGCCAGATTTTTAGCAGATTTACGAATACCCCGAATTCTTATCTTCTCTGTGTACCTATCTCCTAATATCTTCATTTATTAAGAGAACCGTCTAAATATTTATTTGCTAACAAGAATCTTTAATAAATTTTTAGACTATATAATTTACAATTTAGCTACTTTTATTAAAAGAGTGAGTTTAAAAAGAACTTTAAGTTATTTCGTTTCCATATGATAATTGTATTCGATTTCAGAGATTTCTATTCGTTAATTACTTCATTTACATTTTATTTAAATTATATTTTATCCATATTAATTATTGGTCATGTTTCTTATTTCAAATTTCTCTTTCATGATTAATTTACTGGGGATTATTATTGATATTATTTTCAATATTCGGAGCATTAGATAATTTTATGAATACATTATCTTTTAGTTTCTGATACGTATTATTCTCCCTTCGAGATCGTCCTAAATAAACGACGATCGTATCCTTCCTAACGGCGCACCCTCACAATTCTTCGAAATGGTTCTATCCTATATTGCTTATATCGAACTAACCCATTAAAAACGTTACATCATCCCTAGGCTCGCCGACAAATCGACGCGATATATCGTCGTCGGGTGGGGTCCTGGCTTTTATTGCAAAATTGCACTACATTCAAAAAGAATTGATAGACGAGAAACGGAAACAAGGGGAACGAATCGACTTCCATATTGCGTGACTTTGTATCTGCAATCGATTAAAAAAATAGGAGTGCGGCTTCCGAGGCCAATACTTTTTAATATGATGAAGGAAATCGTGCTGCATATATCATTTAGCTACTAAGAATTCATATTAGAAACATTGTAATTAGTATTATATAATTCTTCGGATGCCAATGGAGAGATCGAAACGCTATAATGCGAAGCGACGACGCAAATCCATTCGCTTCTTGGATTACTCTGAAACTTTCGGAATAATAAATTACTTTGAAGACAATGCGATCTTAATTACATCGTGCTGCATACAAGCATTCTAATTGTATCTCTCGCTCTTTCCCTCTTTCTCTCTTAGTGCACTATCGGCTTTCACAAACTTTCAGATTGTATAACGATTGCACATTATCCTAAAAGTAACAATAGATAGCAAAATGATATGTCAAAAATGTAATATATTTTTTTAATAAGAACTTTTTATCTTGTGGGCCTAAAATTATGAATTATAAATTTGAATTTATATAACAAAAATTAATATATATATATTTTTTTTCAAATACAACATTTTCTATATTACATTTTAGAAATTATATGTTTCTAATACATTTTGAGTATAAAATTTGATAAATTAGTTATATGTCTAATAAACATATTTTTAATTTTATAATATTTTGATAATTTATTTATCCGCTGGGGTCAACTACCAAAAATCAATACATACAAATCCGCCCTGTATATTGTATTTCTGTAAAGATAGCATTTGCAGGTCTCCATCGTATTTTGTACAAAACAGAGCTGTTGAAGTAATCGACTGAAGGTTCGTTATCGACGATATTTTTAGACAGAATCCGCAAGTCGATACGTGGGCGTAACCGCTTCACTGTCGCTCAATTAAGCGAATAACGTTAACAACGGAACGAACTCAATTGATGATTGTATAAATTGTCTATTTCATACTTCCGCGCTACATCAATAAGTTATTGATGCTAAACGAGTTTTTCTGGGACCTGATTCAGCCTGATATCGTAACGTGTACTTACTATTTGATCTCTCCGCCTCTATTGAGTTCCTGAATCTTTTTATCATTTCTTTTTTGCATCCAAGCAATTTACTTTATAAAAATGTACATTAATCTTAATTTCTGAATTTTTAATGCCGATATTTACAATTTTATTCTTGCTGTTGTTTTTTCCATAGACTTTGATTTGTATTTTTCTTTTCAAATCAGTCGAACGTAAAAAATTCGTTTTATCTATCTTATCTCATTCAATCATGCGTGTGTATATCCGCCATCAGTATCAAATTTCAAAATCAATTTTTCACGACAATGATGAAAATGGTTTTTGAAGGAAATCGCGCGTTGGCCGGGACGATTTCCCTTCGGAAAACCGATCAGCGCTTTTCCCCGAGAGATGCAGTGTAGCGTAATTCTGCGGTAAGCGAATCGAGAAGGTATTCGCTATGCAGAGGAAGCTCAGGCAAAGGAGACGGCGAGGAATTTCGTGAAATTCCAGAAGGCACCGTTAGCTACGCTTCGGAGCCGGTAGATTGTTATTAATGAAAGAACAGGATGAGCTCTGTGGGCGCACCTTCGAGTAACGTCATCGTACTACCTTGAATGGCTTATGTAACGAATGCCACCGTGCCGTAGACAATACCGTGGAGTTACGTGACGTGTGTGCGAGCGTGCACATCGTCTCGATTTGTCGTCATTTTTTCTCTAACCGGAACGCGTCCTTGTACGCGAGAGGATTCCGTCGAATCCTATATAGGCTCTACGATTACAACCAGAGGCAATTTATCATTCCGCTAGAAATCAATGACACATAAGTCACGTGAACGGCGAACTTTGTTCAATTTAATTCACTTCTATTTCAACAGGCGCGCATTCTTTCAACAAACACTGAAAGAATGCACATCTGTTAAAATAGAAGTGAATTAAATTGAACAAAGTGCTTGTTGAAAGACTTTGTTTCAATTTCTTTAATTTCTGGCTTTTTAAATCCCCTTTTTTATTATTGTTTTTTTTTCTTCTCCTAAACATTTTACGAGTGTCAGTCACTACGATTGAGACGTTTAATTGGAAATACGCTCTAATTATCACGCCAGAGAGTACGCTGTAACTTTGTCGCGCTTTTCAATAAGTAATTCGTCACGATAGCGGCATTATTGTGCGAAAGCGCGGTCTTACCCATTTCTTGCCTCGCACTCTGTTCCGAATGCCCGTTTACGCGCATCGTTGACTCCGAACTTTCCTTTTCATACTTGTGCAGCGCCTTGGTTGAGGATTCCGCGTCTGCAATAAGAAAAGAGCAATATTATTGTATTGCGCTTGCATTGCGTGCGCGTCGTGTCGCGGTGCTACGGAATATCGCACGCGCCACTTCCGATCGCGTCTTCCTATTAATTGTTTCTATAATTACCGGAACAGGGGACCGCCATTGTGCGAAATCATTGTTCGAAGACAATGGTCTTAGCTGGGGGTACCGTACGGAGAGATTACCGATGGTTGAAATTATCCAGCGTGAAAATGATTATTTTAAACTTTGCTAGGTGTCCTAGTAAGCTGAAGGCTAACGATAGTTAGATAACGATTACATAGAATAATATTCTATATTCTATATTTTCCTCGATGCTTTAATACTTGTTAAACCATACAATATAATTGTAATGTATAAAATTCAAAAGTATAATAAGAAAATTTTTAAAAATGTCCCAAAGTTGTTACTTTCTTAATTTCTATGTATTATTAATATAATAAATGCATTTACAGTTTTACAAATAAAAGGTAGACGTCAATAAAATTCCTATATTTTTCTTATAATAAATTTAATGTTCGAAAATATGGAGCAGGCATCTCTTCCGTATATCAATGCCGCAATTCGATTCTCGGCACACACTTCCCCGGCAAGAGACTAACCGGCGTGTTTGGCCTTTACGTAAGCAGCCGTGAGTAACAAAATCTCATAACTTTTAAACGCGCGCGTTTTTCCGCACCGCGTTTTTGCCCGCGAGCGTGAATCGCCGCGGCGATTTCGCTCGAAAGGAGGAACATCGACGTATAACGACCTTGACCAATGAAAACGAATGGCGATACGTGATAGTGTGCGTGCATAAAGAATCGCCGGGAGAATGTAGGACGCGTTGCACCTTTCGTGTTTACAGTGGTCGTAAGAAGAAAGTGCAGGCACAGCGAATTTTTATCAATAGGATGCCGCGAGTACGAGAGATTCACAAGAGATTCATGCCTCGTGGATGAATTCTGTTACGAGCACGATTACAAGTGCGATAGCCTTCAATTACTTTGTATGTGTTGCGAACCGACGCAACAGCACATTTTTTTGCCGAGGTACATTCGCGCGAGTCGAAGCGTTGCTCCTTTCGCGAGCGACGTTAAAAGACCATTACGATCAAATGTAGTATCAATCAAAGTGAATTATAATGCAATTCGAGAGTAACGCTCCCGATTATAAATTCGCGCTCTTGATTATCAATTCCATGTAGGGAAGTATACGTCCTTGAATGTACGAAAATCTCCGCTGACGCTCGGCCGAATGGCAGAACGCTGAATACGCAGCAGATATAAATTTTTCGGCATCCTTTTGCACATCCTTTGCCGCGTTCCGCTTTCGCGCGATTTCTCAATCGCTCGAGACATCGTCCCATCTCTTGTCGCCGTCATCATTGTAACCGGCTCCATTTTTGCGTCTCACGATATTCTGCTTTTGCGAGTTTGTCCACGGAGACTATCGATATCCACTTCGGCTCGAGCAGGCTCGAACAAATGTGTGTCGGAAACGCAAAGAGATCTGAAGTGCATTATCGCGAACTGGGACACGGTGAGTATATTACTCGGCGAATATGGTCAGGATACGTGCCAGACTCGGTGGTTTATAATCTCACTCCATGCAACCTGACAGTCGTCTCTTGAATCAAAGAAGCTACTACGATCTTGACTTACAGACTGCCTGTGTAATAGTAATCCATAATATGTACACATCTTTTTGAGAACAAAAAAGATAAGATTCCTCAGCGTAATTTATTTATATACAAAGAATTAAAAGAACAAAGAAAAGACTATAGGTTCCTTGCTCTAAAATAATTTAGTACGAAAAGGTATCGATGATTTGTAATTAATTAAATTTAAATTTCAGTTTAAAATTTAAAAAATACAATAAAACATATATTTTACATAACAATAATATTATCCTTGCTATTTATCTGTTATATTTCTAAAGATTTCTGAATTTCATTTCTGAAAATTCAGAATTTCTGAATTTCTAGATAATTTAAATATAAACTGATTAAATATACTATTATATATATTCTTTGGCATTTATCTATATAGTTATTCTTATAGTTTAATAGATTTTGACAAATTAAATAATCGAAATTATTATAATAAAAAGAAGATGTAAACTCTCTAACATTAATACTAAGCGTCTGCATATGGATATTTCTGTATTTTCTCAAGTAAAATAAGTAATTTGTTATTAGCAATGACGGCTATACTGAAAAAGGCGAGGAAACAGGAGACTGAACGAAGGAACTCGAAGGAGCGAGTCGAAACACAAAACCAGTAAGCATTGACCCGGCCAGAATGCTGCCTTATTGGTGCATAAGGCCGGACCCCACGGTGCTTATTTTACGAGATCTCGTTGTGCACACTGGATGCGTGTTCGCCGTACACCGTGACGCCATATGCGCGGCCTTATACGTATTACACACGACATGGGTAATTGGTTCACCGTCCTGTGTCCGTAGGCAGCCCCGCGTTGTTGAACCAACGTTAAGACTCTCGAGCCGGTCAAGTGACATTAGGTTTACATAAATAGCCGCGCCTATGATCTCCGCGTATCGCCTTTGCGATATTTATCTCGCCATCAGATTGATATGATCTTCGTCAAGTCTTAAATGGTTTCACGATAATCACGTATAGACTGGTGAAACCTCTGCGTTACACTGATCCGTTTAATAAAGCGTAGACATCGGTATAAAGCAAAAATCATGTATTGTGTACAAGTTGCGATTGAGAACTACGAATATACCTACTTAATGGCATGACTGGGAAATAAAGCGGCCTTCAACATTTATAGCCTTCCAATATACATGTATATATCTACATACATATATCTAACATTATCTTTTTACTTATTTCTGATAAGTAGTGATAGTAAAAATAGTCTTTTAAAAATTTCTATCTATAGTTGAATAATATTGCGAAAAATATAAGTCACAATCACAATAAACGCATAATTTATGTTTTACATTATTTATATATCTTATATGTATATAATTAATTAAATTGCATATTAAATAATTTAAATAATATCAGTTATATCAATGTACACAATCCATTAGATAAATTGCATACGTATTTCAAAATTTACAACACAAGTTGCGTACATGTGCAAAGAGCAAAGCTAAACTTTCTATTGTGGGAAAATTCATGCAGCTGCATTTGTTAAATCGAATATGTATTACGCTCGTAGCGGAACGACTAATAAGGATACGCGAGTCGAAATAGCGACAAGCGAAGAATGCGTTTCGTAGGTGAGGGCGATTGCGCGTTTCGCGCGCTATGACAATGCGAAACGAATTTGCATACACGCGAATTGATGCCGCGAGACGGCGAACGGCGACGTCGGGGCGGTGATGGAGCTTAGTTGGCTCGAATGAGACTCGTTAAACACAGCTGGTAGTTAACAGACAATCTGCCGACGAAAGTGGACCAACGTTGAATTTATGGCGGCGGGAATGCTTGAAGTTCTATGGCGTTTAGCTATTTTACGTTCAAAGTAAAAGGCATAAATCTAGTCGAGACGCTATTTGTTGTAATATGGCACTATTATCGAGTTAACTGTCACGTTTCGTAATCTGTGCGATAATCTTGACAAAGGCGTGCAAAAGGCGAATCGCATACTTTTTTCCTACTCTTAAAATATTTTAATTTGCATTATTATTCATTGTCAATTATAATCACCGAATAGCTCGAGTATCATATAGTTTCTCATACATTGTAATTTCACGGTGCAACAGCATATCGATGCATTACAGTTAATGAAGCGACTCCTTAATTAATCTGGGACATCTTATGTAAGCATGCGATATGACTCCATCAAGTTGAACATTCTCAATTAGCCTCCTCGAGAATGGCAGCGTGTAATTTCCAACAGAGAAAACATGGTTAAGAAAAGTGTAAGCATATCAAATATCTCCAGCAAGAATCTCATCAATCTTTGTTTAGTCTCAGCAAACTTGTAAACCTTCTACTCATATACATATCTCACTTTTTCAAGTGTTATTTAAAAAGTATGAAATTATATATTATAGTGTAATGATATACCAAATTACAATCGAATTATAAATTAAAGGAAATGATATCAAATTTGCGAATAAATTTATGTAAAATTTCGCAAAAAATTCGCGAGATGAAATGTATACGTTAAAATAAAAAAAATATATATTAATGTTACGTGAGTAAAAAGATGTAAAATTATGGTTAATCTAATTGAAAATTTTAACTTAAATAAATTTTACACGTGCAACTTTTCAGGGTTGCAAAGATATTTAACTACAAGACAGACTTTCTCATGCCGGCGTAAAAAACTAGAATTTCCCACCTTACGATAGCATAATTAATTCATACGTGCAATATACTTTCCCGCCAAACATTCCTTTCTCGCAATTTACGAACAACCCGTCAGCAAGTTTCACATATTATGATTTTTATGAAATACATAAAATAACAAAAACCGTTAAGAAGAAATATAAATCCAGTTAATAACAGAAACAAATTATATATAATATAAAGGAAATAATATAAAGGAAATTTTAAAGAACACAAGCTTTCGATTCTAGTTTCAAATATATAGCGATGATGAAGTTGCTAATGCTTTGGTTGAAGTTTGATTATTATTAAGCTACAAGAAATTAATGTATTCAGGATATACGCTTCATATATTATTTGCAATGACTTTGTATTGTTGCAGATAATAATCAGCGCTCTGTTAAAAAAGTTAAAACTCGGTTAAATATTGGTATATGTAGAAACAAGGATGCAAATTACGTTCAGAGCACGACTAATCGATCCATCTCAACCTCGACTTTGGCTGACCTCGTAATAACAATTTTTCCATCTGCGAGCCATGCAAAATTCAATTTCCGCTGTAATATGATTTATCGCGCTTTAATCTTTTATTCTTTGTTTTTCTTTTACACGCAAAACAAAAGTAGGCGAAGAAGAGAACTTGGAGTTGTTTTTAAGAGATATTGTTAGCTCAAAATATATCGGTTTATAATTTTTAAGCTTTAAAGATTAATTAGATGAAACCTATGAGATATACATAAAAAAGTTGCGCTTTTAATAATATATGATAAAATTCAATGAACTAAATACACGATATAATTACCTTATGTACGTATAGGCTTTTCTCATTTCGGATATAAATGAATTTTCGCAAGATAATGGATGAACTGTCGATGTTAACGAAAAATAATGAAGCACTTCGCCCAAATTGATATCGTGACCACAAAAATTTTATGAGATTATTCTTCGTCGTTTATCGCGCGCAATATTACATAATTCTACCGCCGAGTGCCGACAGGATAATCTCTTCGGTATACTCATTGAATCTCCTTTCAGGCAGCAATATGTAGGTGGATGTTATGTAAATTTCGGCGGCTCATCCAAAGCGCTAATGGCCGCGCATGTAGTCAGCGCTAAATAAAACAGGTATGCGCATAGAATGGGCGTTTCTTGTTTCTAGTTTCTAATCACGCATTTCCCTTTTACGCGGGCTGCATCCACGAAGAGAATCGCTAGAGTATAATGGCGATCTTGACCCTAAACTTGACAATGCATTGTATTAAATATGTATTTTCTCCTTCACAATTAAAAGCTATCATACTTGGATAAATTATATTTATGTAAGGCTTTTAATTAGCTGTTGTAATAATTTTTAATTTTATAAGTAAAATTAAAAACCATCATACTATTTTTGATATTTACATCTCAAAGATTGTATTAAGAAAAAATAAAATACTTTTTTATATATGAGAGAATGATATATATATTTTTTATGTTTCTCATTGTATTCATATTAGTCTTAATTATTTATTAACATTTTTAATATTGTAGTTGACATTTTAATTAAAATTTTAAAGTACAGTTTTTAACTGCACTTTAAAGTTTCTTAACTCGAAACGTAATTTTAATTGTACAATTACTAAAGAAGTTTGAAATTGAGTACTTGGAAAACATTGTAGAAAGCGAAATAATCGAATGTAACTGAACGATAATTAGCAATTTAATTTGATCGGCAAACATTACGCCACTGCGGCAATCACAAGGAAATGACGTTAAACCATTCGTGTCTCGTGTTTAGAGCTGTTTCCAGTTAACAAGGCGTAGGTGGATGTTATGCAAATTTTGGCGCAGCATCCTTCGCGTTAATGGCACGATCGTGAGGGTATGCGATTGGCGTTAAGATAAATAATAGGAACAAGACACGAACTGTGGATGAATGTGAGATCAAATATATTCCGTCACGTATCCGAGTATGACTATTGTCACCGTGAGAAAACAAACAGCAAAATAAGCGAAGTAGATAAAAGTAATTAATAATAAAAGAGAGTCTGTACATTTATTTCACACATTATTTAATGTCTATAATTATGATTTAATTGCATTTTTAATCCATTTTCTAATTACATATTTCTCAACTGTAGTTAACTTTGCTTTCAATTTATCAAACTTCTTATATGCTAAATTATGAAATTTTCTTTAAAGTAATTTTATGGTTGGTTAGAACAAAGAGAGAACGTAAGACCTGTTTTGATTTATAAGGACGTCGATCGATAATGTTATCGGCCACGAGATCCCGTTGGAGAAAGACTCTTCGTTTCTGCTAGCACTCAAATCTCCGGATAACAAGTTGCAACAGGATGTTATGCAGAAAATATGGCGCTGTATCCTTTATGCAAATTCGCATTCACGGGGCAGGTTCGGCCTTCTCTTATCTTGCGAACAGCGCGGCAAACGTTATTAATCGGCAAAGATAAGCATTTCCTTGGATAATAATCGCAGATTGAATTCATATTAAACATGGTAATTCTTAAAATGCAAGTTCACAATGTTAATGGAAGCGAAATCGCGTTATGTCTCGCATGTTTGTTTTCTGACATGATAAGATAGCGACGTATCCGATATACTATATTCATCGCATCGATAAATCCGATGTATAAAACCGCAACAATTTCTTTGATGAATTCCTCACGTATAACATTTTAATGCCAAGGCTGTACAACTTTAGTTTCCAACTTCTTATATAGTATAAATAGTATGCAGGTGAATGGACGGGGGAAAGTAAATCAAATTTAAAATTAGAAGAACACTCACGCACTTATTTCCATTCACTTTATCTTATAGGTCACATCAATAAACATTACTTTCATTTAAATGATTTATAATTCTTTGGCCCTTTTTTTAAACCAAATACGTAGATAATCAATTAAAGACAGGTAATCTAATTAATGCTTCGAATGAAATAGAAAACTTGCCTAACCGTATCTAATTGTAACTATGTTTATGGAAACGATCGTATATCATCGTTCGTAGCCGGCGAAGCATGTAGTTATTATATGCTTGGTCATTATATTTTTCTTGAGGCTGATACTGAATTTTAATACACTTTACCTTTCAGATCTAACTGCGCGCTCTGTTGTATACATATTAATACATCGCTTCAAGTAATACGTATCAATTAGTTATAATTTCAGTTATTCTCCACTCGAAATTATAATTGTTTAATGGTTGTGTACAAAATGTGAATATTTAATCCTCTACATTATTAATTTATACATGCGTTGCAAAACACTTAATAGTTTTAAAATACCTTTTATATTACAAATTTGTGGAGTAATTCAAGATAATATTTTAAATATAAACTCTATTGAATTTTTATTTTTATTTTTATTTTCGACGTTTGTAAGATTGCTCTATTATTTATCATATTAAATAATATTAACACGGTCTAAAAATTATTGACAGACATTCAAGCTGAGGAAATAATATTTTAATGAGATACATATATGCGCCTTTGACGTGTGACACACCAAACAGTTATTTATTCAGTTTATCGATGGATCGAGCGGTTTAATAACGAGAAAGTCGCGGGTGTTTGCGTAGGAAAGGTTTACGTGTCAATCCCGCGCATGCAAACGCATACCTTACATCGCGTTGCAGTTGATTGACCTCAATGTCCACTATGCGCGTAGCAATGGCGGTAAGATAGGTGGCACCTATCGAACTCGTGCCAGCAATTCGCGCGTGAAATCTAATACTCTGTATTCCATTTATTTGATTTTTATATTATATTATCAGCTTAAATTCGAATGTGCGATTATAACGAAAAATCATAATAAATGATTGAATTTTTCAGCCTTTGAGTTATCTTATCGGTATCATAATAATACATAACAACAATGTATATATGACATCACAAGGCCAATAAAATTAATGAAATTATCTTTGTATTTACTAAATTAAGAATTTCTTCTCTTAATTTTATTCTATTATTTATCATATTTTTTTTACAAATTAAATTATTTTATATTTTATTTTATATCTTATGTTTCATACAATATATATATAATAAATATATATTTCAACTATGATACAAAAGCGAACATTGAAATGGTGATTCGTGCGTGGAATTTCTGTGAATATTCTGTTTCTGTCAGAGACCGTAGTCGGCTTAAAGATGAGCGGTGTTGTGTATCGGGCAAGAATTTCGTAGGAGAAGAAAATAAAAGCGCAAAGGTTCTCGTTAGTAGTCAGGGTCGAACGTTAAAGTATAATCGCATTAGGTTATATTTAGAAACACGACTAAAATGGTCGGGAAAATTCTGTCAAAAGTCCGCACTTTTTCTTAGTAATACATACATCATATTAATCTTTTCATTATTTTAAAGATTAAAATGAAAAAAATATTCTACATTTTTTCAAATTCTTTTTTAGCATTTTGACTGTTTTCAAGGTCGCCATTCCTAAAAATAGCGATAATTAAGTGCCACGGACTTTTGACAAAATCCATCGTGGGCGGCCTTGACAGTTATCGCAAACAGATAATGAGCCTCGACACGAGAATACACCCCTACTCGTTTCAAATTCCCTCTGTGAACGATAAGGAAGCACGATACGAAACCACGATTCCCTCATAACCACCGAGCTAATCGCGATCCCGTGGGAACCTCTGCACCCTACACTCCCGCAAAATAAATTTTGTAGGCTGCACTTAGAACTCGCTGCACATACAACCACTAACAGAGAAATTAAATTCTTACCTCGTATGTCGCGTTGCGCCTGCGGCATACCTGCGCGTTTACAGATTTATTATATTTAATATTTTTGTTTTATTATCTCTTAACGCACCGTATCTTTTCCCTCCGTACATTATACAATTAAATTTAACAGAATGATGTCTATGTGAAGGCAGAATGAGCATGGCAAATTGATAAATTTTTAAAAATCTTCACGATTGTTTGTTAATATGTTTCACATTGCGCAAATTTCAATTAATTTTGCAAGACTAATTATAAAAATTTAAAGATTATGTATTTAATAAGTAACGGTGAATAAATGTAGTTTTTATACAGAAATTTATTTATACCTCCTTTTTTTAAATCCACTTTCTCTTTCTCGTCTGACTTTTAAATGCTATCAATTGTATTTTATACGTCTGTACCAGCGTCGGTCAACATGTTTATTGTTTTCAAAATAATTATCTATGTATAATTCTCTTATAAAAAAACATACGGTTTGTTTAAAGTGCAAATTAATTTCCCACCTTCGAGAGCTATTGTGTAAGGCTAGAAAGTCGAGAGATATGTTACACGATATCCCTCGATGCAGTTTTAAAACGCAAAAACAAACTTACTGAAGCCACCATCGACCTCAAGTCGCATTGTATGAACTATCTCGCGCATAATCGAGATATACGGATGAAACTCAAATGAGTATATGCAGTGCATTCGTTTCGAGTATCCGAGATATACCAACGCAGGTAGCGAAGCCTATTAGGTGGATACCACATCTTTATAGACCGCTATTGTATATTCAGCTTTAAAGTAACGGCGGTGAATTCAACACCTGGTGGTTAGTCCCCGCTTTCTTGAATCGGACCGGATTCGCAGATAGAAAGAGAGGGATGCAGATAAATACCGTTTATTATACTTGATTTACTGCAACGTTAACAATGCCTTCTTAGCCAATCCAAATTTTCCTGTTTTATCCAACAATAGAATCAGTCTCAAAGTTCGTATCCTGATGCAGATGCTGATCTGATATGCCGTCCTGGGTACCGCGCGTTTACAAGACAGTTGAAATAGAGAACCACTGATGAGGCAGTGGAAATTTCTTTTCTTATACTAAGAAGGTCTAATGGTTCTGCATGTGTTCGCTAATGCATGTGGGTTCAGATTGTGCACAGGGTACCGTCGAAGTCTGGGTTACCTCGAGCAGACAATAAACAGAACTAAAGCGACCTGAACAGGGCGCAGGAAAAAAGAGGAAAAATTGAAAATTCTTTTAACTGTGACATAATAAAAGAAAAAATAAATTTTAGAAGCTTCTAAACATTCTAAAACATTTCTTAGACGAAACATCTTCAAAGTGGACTAAATTTCCGTATTAACGGGTTGCTAATGACATTTCTTCAAAACGTGTTGTGGGTGCCAATCATTTCAAAATTGTTTCAAAAACAAAAAGAATAAATCTTCCTTAATGTGTTCAGAATTATCAATAGTACATAGTTGGCATATTTCGCGACTTTGTTGTTTTGACCTCTTATAAACGTCATAAATACGTGTCACAGCGCGCGTTCGAGCTTCTCAGTCGCGCGAACGATACGATACGAGGATGTGTTTCCTAGTCATTCGTACGGTCGCCAGCTATAATTAGTCGTTTTGCTCGCCGCGTTTTATCTCGCGCGGGAGCGCGGATAATCGGCCGCGATTGTATCGCGTCGCGTCGCCGCGCGCAATGACGAGATACTTATTTCTGTCGCGTGTCGTCGATAACGAAAATCGGGGTCTTCGTCGGGGACATGGGGGGCGCGCGCGAAATTCTTTCTTTTTTTTTTTTCTTTTGGTACCGGCACCGTTATGCTCCGCTTTTTCATCGCCGCGCGCACTTATGGGAGTCACACTCTCTATACGCGGCTCACGGCTTAGACAATGGCGAGAGAAATTACGCTGGTGAATGTCGTGAGAAACCCGGTTGTGCGCGCCGTTGTGCGCTCACATTGTCGGAACAGGTCGTGTAATTGGCGGCGATGCTCGAGATCTTCGGCCGTCTCATCCGGAGCCAAATACGCGAGCGTACGTTACGTACGGAGCGGAAAGGCGCTCGCCGCAAAAACATCTCCCTCGTGACTCTTACAAATTGAAGAGGTGCCAAAGAATAATATGTCGTCGCTCAACACATTCCTGATGTGAACTGCGAGTTGTGTGCTAAAGTACGTACACGTTCTTCCTTTGTGCGTGATTAGATAACAAGAAAAAGAACTTTTGCTTATTTTAAAACTAACATGAATTCTCTCTGTGAGGATGAGAATTTTATTGCACTGACAACACTCATACTATTTACGTGGATTGTTTACATTTTGTTTTAACACTTTCATGTTAACAAATGAGATAATTTTGTCACAGCTGTATCGAAAGTGAACAAGGTTCTTCGATTATGTGATTTTTCAGTTTTTTTTTATAAAAATCTTTTTAAGCAGAAATGCTCATCACTTTATAAATAATTTATGGAAAAATCTCTGTATGTTTATCTTACGCAAAAAGGGTTCATTTTTATACTGTCCATCGGTACATTAGCGGAATAATTATTAAAGGCAGGTTATTGTTTCCCGTAAAGCGTTTCGAAACGCTTGCGTGAGCAGTTAAGTTTTCCCCTCGATCTTATCGAATTATCGCATCAACAGTTTGTAACAACTTTAAAATTCCATTTCGTATTGAGGTATGTTAAACGATTTCACGTGAAAAAAGAATGCGGCATGCGTGAAATAACTCTACTACGTGAAATTAGTGATGTGTAAAAATAATATTTTATGTGGTTTTGTAAAGTTTTTTACAAAATAATTTATACACATAAGTATGTGTGAAGTAATTGTTTATTATAAGAAAAAATTTCAACAATATTTTTTAATATTAATATTAATATATATAATATTTATAATATATATATTAATATTAAATATATTTAATATTAATATATATAATTGAATAAATAGGACAATAAATTCAACAATTCAGATTTTTTAAGAAATTTTGAATGTCTCTCTTGTTAGATTGAGTCAAGAAATATATTTATAGAAGATATTATATCATTAAATCAAATACAAATTCTAACATATACTGGCAATGTAATTCCATCTAGTCTTTGATAACGAATTAATGGAAAAGTAATTTTGTAAAAAATTAAAATGGTTTTTTATCAAATGACACGATCCACTTTTTTACAGTTAAAAGCATTCCACCGACACATTATCTGTAATTATCTATGTACGCAATATTGCTATAATCTTGAGATTGAGATTCCTCGTCAATCACAGAAGAAATATACATTCTCTTTAAATAAATATGACTAAATGTACTTGGATTTTCTGATGCCTCCAGCATAAATTATGTCATTACCGAGATTAATTTTTAATTGCATACCATACGTGTCGGAAGTCGTATTTAATAGACTTTCAATTACACATTAACTCTGTTAATTTAAAAGTAATGTTTGGCCTTGTTTATTTTTTAATAAAAATTTAATTTGCGATTGATCAATAAAATACAATAAAAATGAAATTATTGCAATTGTCAATTATATTTTCACTCAAAGAAATTCAATTTAAAATTTTTCAAGAAATTTGTCTTTAAATCTAGAATATTAACTGAAAAAATATAATATAATAAAAAAATACATATTTAATGACATGTTTCAATCAAATGATATATCTATTTCTACTAATGCAGATTAACTTTAATTTCGGATTAATTTCTAGTTTCAACTCAATTAGTAAAAGACAAAAAGTAAGTTAAACTAAAGTCAATCTGCAGTGCATAGAAATGGACATAAGAGAAAATGAACATTTATAACACATTATTGGCTCAATACAAACAATGATGTGATATAAATATTATCTACTTGTACATTACACCACTTAATAAATTATTTTCAAAATTATTTTTACTCCAAGTATATCACAAAATAGAATCGACTCCAAGATATCAGTTCGAATCGAATTTTGCCTTCACAAGCGCGCCAAAGGCAAATTCCTCCAGCAGTTCTATCAAACGCTCCGATCGATGGATCGCTACATGAGCGATAGAGTTTCGCGTGATTATTGGATCTCGTCTATCGCGAAAAAATATCGCAGATTGCGTGATCGCGAATTTCACATGCATACCTGGGTGCGATCGCGAAAAATCTGCCTGAAGAGGAGGGCTTCCCCTCGCCTTTCCGAGAGGGGGTGATCGCGCTCTCCTGGCCGGCAGCAACCCGCGCGAGGATGTTTCCGCAAGGTATTTGCATACAATCCGGAGACGGGGGCCGATGGCGGTTCAGGAATCCGCGGAAAGCGGCCGACCGGTTAGCTTCTCCGCCTGCCTTCCCTCCTCTTCGTCCGTCCGATGCGACGCGTCGCGTACCTCCAGGTCGAAGGCGAAGGCCCCGCTCCGAGGGGTCTCTTCCTTCCGGTTCCACCTTCCGGCACCGGATGTGGACTTCTCTAATCGGCGAGGACCAATCGGAGAAGCGGCAAATTCAGACGCACGCGCGCGCGCGCGCGCACACGCACGAGAGAGAGAGAAAAAGAGCTTGCCGGACGACGAAGAATACGTGGAGAACGGAAAGTCCGTCGCTTCGTCAGCAACGTCGGGCGAAAGGTGCCGCGCGGTCGAGAACCCAGCAAGTACTGCTGAGGCCAACAGGTGAGCCGTGCCAGCGGTTTACGGCCAGTGGCGTATCACACTGGTATCCTGCCGAGGGCAACAGGTGTGACGACGCAGCGAGATACCAGGAGCGTAACCTGCTGTTTCATCTGTCATTTCTTGCTTATCTGTCGCTCACTGTTTCCAATCGGTTCGATAAGAGCGCGAGAAGACGACATTCAAATGAAATTCATTTCTATACTTGAGAAGCAGAGCTGTGCAAGTTTGAAGATTTATTATAATATTTAAGAAAAAAATTATGAACAATTGCAAATGCGGTTATGTAGGATGTAAATTAAACAAATAAATACAATTATATAAATCTTTTATGCAATTGAATATATACATATAAACTTTGTTACTGTGTCGTCTTTAAGTTAATTGTACTTTGGAACTTTAATTGAACTCTACTATCTATATTAGAAAACATAGACAGTTTTATAATCATTAATGATAAATATTTTTTTTTAAATAGTCTGTAGATTCTTTGGATTGCAACTATTTCCAAATGCAACAATCTTTAATAATATTCATCGAAACTTTCGTCACGAAGACATTGTATAATTAAAATTAGAAGAAATAACTCACATCTGTTATGCCGTCTGATTAGGTTCAATTCATAAGATTAGCTCTTAGGGCGAGAAAATGACATTTTAAAACGTCTGAACTTTTACTGCAAAGTCCATAAGATGTTATCGAACGATGCTATCTCGCTTTCTCTATGAGTAATGATCTTTTCTTCTTCTTATTTTTTATGCTGCTCTTTAAAAATAATATAAAATATACATGAGACATGATAATTGAACTTATAAATAATTAACAGCTAACATTTATGATTTTTTTCTACAAATGATATTATTTATAGAGAAAAATTAATTGCGTTATTTAATCACGCTTAAACTTAATATAACATAGAAGATAGCAATTGCGTGCCAAATTGAACAATGACAAATGATATATAAGGATAAGAATAGCATCCAGAGGGAAATCTAGTAATTGTGCGTAATGAAACGTTTAATTGGAATCCCTACTGGATTGGCCTTGAATTAAGTTGTAGAGCTTTATGGAAGAAAACCGGTTCTCTTCGAATCCGGAAGAAACATATGTTGAGCAAATGTTCCCGGATAATTCACTGACGCTCCGCCGGTTCTCATAAATATCGACGATCGCGGTTTCCGACACGAACCTTCTGCATCCGCATTTCTACATGACATATGCAGTTTGTGCGCGACACGCATTTTGTTACATTCTTCGTGAAAACAGATTGTAAAAAGGACGAAGTAAAATTGAAGAAAGTTGTTAAAAATTGAGTCAAGATGTTTTCTCTATTTTTTCTCTTATTAGTGTCAATTTCAATTTCTTGATTTTTTTAAATTTGAATTTAAACACACTTCATCGATCTTCGCTGATCTTCATCGATTTTTTATCACTCGTAATCATGATTTGTCATGCTGCCATACTACATGTAAAAAGAAATTACAGTATAAATTTTTATTTTTTGATTAACAATAATGATTGGTTAGTGTACTTATCCGAAAATTACGATTTCATGTTCATGAAGGAACATTGTCTGACTGCATTAAAGATGATGAGAAATGTGAGCAATTTTGTTTCGTATTAATATGCATATTCTATAGTTCATCTAACGCATTGACTACTGCCTCATTATGTACATTATAGGCACATCGTGCTCTATCATTAATGTACCGAGAAAGGTGCGGATGGAATTTTTCTCATGAAGGAAGATTAATGCGCGCATGCTTTAAACGCGTAAATCCTATTTAATTCGATTAAATTAATTTCAAAATAAAGACATAATGCTACCAGTTTTTAATTATCGTGAAAAATTACGATAGAAATTATGATAGAAAACGGCAAGTTCTTTACTTACTTCAATCCATTAACGTTCCCTATAGTTTTCACATTATTCTTCCACATCTAAATATTATTTGACACATAAAGCTTCATCAGTAGCATATTCAATAAATAATTTAACATAATCAAATTGATCATTTCTGGCGCGATATTATATTATTTCAAGCGAATGCACTCTGAAACTGCACATACATTATCTAATATTAAAATGTGTATGTACAAGAAAATACGTGTTAAATTAAGAGATGCAAAAATCTTGACGTAGGCGAAAATAGATCTGGTATATCACAATGAGCGAGATCACCCAGTCGTATCGAAGGTGGGTTACACATTCGCTCACCTAACATCGCCACTTCCTTTAGAGGCTTTTCTTCTCGTGCGAAGTAAAAGTACTGGCGCGCGAGGCGTCGCGTGTGGCCGGCTTTGCACAACATTCTCATTCAAATCACCCAGCCGATTTCGCATTCCCGAGAGCCATTGCTTTATTATAATATTATGTCCCGAGGGGATCGTCTCCGATTAATTCGCCTACACCTTCCGTCACTTCTGCTTCCTGCAGCGATTATACTGTGTCGCGTGACATAAATGAAGTGCGAAGACCGTCATTCTTTTTTATTTTTTTTTTTTTAGGTCTGAGAATAGGTCTTCTTCTGTGTTTGGGCATGGCGCCGCGTGTGTTTTTTAACATGACGTACTCAAACGTTTACATTAATCCGATTCTTTGCACGTCAAGATGTATCTGCGAAGGCGCGAAGAATATCTTCCTTGATTTCGCTCGATTACGTCAATAACGCAAACTCGTGTTATCGATATTAAACAAAAGAAACGTTTAAATGTACAATGAATTTCGATGTTTATCTCTTGATATAATTTTTAAATTCGTATCATGTTGATGCCTCCGTATCAAAGGATGTATATTTGATTTTTTCTTACGTCATAATCTCGCTGACGCAATTTATGTCATTGTGAATCATGTCAGTATCGTAAAACTAATCTATTACAGAGAAAATAGTTATCTCATTACCGTAGAAGTACTTGACAAGAAAACAAACATTACCGTCTTAGTATCCGAATATATTTGCAATAAATTACCAGAAAAAAAAAGATAAAATCGTTATCATTATTCATCTGAATTTGATGCATATTATATTTCGAGAAAAGGACCCTTAGCATTAATAAAAAAAATAAGGCAATACTGAGCTCATTTATGCAGCATATCGAACAACAACAGTAAGTTATGAAATAAATTCTTAAAATGAACAATTTTACATTGTAATATTAATCGTCTGATGAATAAGTTTTTTTTACAACCATGAGCGTGATATGTCTAAAGCGTAATAAAGAGCATTTGATATGATACAATAGACACAATGGAGGCTCGCAGAGAATGAATAGCAGGACGGGACGTTGCGATAAATCGCGTTTTCCATTAATCATTAATCGCATTACGTTGTCTCGCGCGAATGACACGGAATTCGCTTGATCGCGCCGATCCTCAAAACGCTCTCTGCCATCATCATTGTTCGCCAACTTGCGCCATTGAGAGATCCCGCATGTCTGTCATATAAACGGTTCATGGACTGCAAATTAGTCACAAAGCACTCATATTACGTTGAATTGCCATTCCAAAACTTTCTCTGTAATATATGACAAAATAAATACTTAGTCTGAAATTTGAGAAAATTAAAAAAAAGTAAACGTGAAATTAAAATAACTTTAGCTTAAAATTTAAGATCTTATCATTTTGAATTATACGTTATTAAAAATAAAAAGAAAAGCATAATAGAGCTCACAAATGTAAGATAGAAATATATCATACATATGACAAATATATATATAGAAATAATTTCTTATATTCTTTATACTTCTGTAGTTAATAAATTTTACAAATATGCAAACAAGAATTAACTATAAATAGAAAATTGTAATTTTATATAAAGATTGTAATTAAATGTAATGAAAATTATTTTTATTTAAAATATAATCTTTAAATCGTATATTAATAATTCTTTCTAAATTAAATATTAACCTCTTGCAGTTTATGATAATAAAACAAATGTTTTCGTAATATCGAATAGATTTTAGAAGTAAATTTATTTAAAAAAGTATTAAATCAATAGTTATATACATGTTGTTTTTAATATTTTACCGATGGAGTTTTTGACGAGAAGAAATGTTATCATTTATTAATGTCTGGCCAACAGATGACGCCAACTTGGAAGATTTTCAGTAGTATTATTGCATTTTTGGAATTATTAAGACAGAATACTTAATTCATCTATAAAAAGTAAAGAAATATAAAATAAAATTGTCGCTCATAATTAATACTAATTTTTTAATTTCTAATTTTAAATAAAATAGTATTCTTTGTTATTATATAATATTATTTACATTTGTAATTTTATAACAAGAGTTTTATTATAAAAATAACAATTTTATCTATTTATTCAAATTTTATATCCATATATACTTATCTTTCGTTAAAATTAATTTATTAAAATAAGTTATTATGAGATTTGCTTTATGTTATTATTAAATGAATACATTTATATATATGTATACCGTCGCAGTATCTCTTTTTAGTTAATTTAATATTATTGTGGGGATGACGCATACTGATCATCTACGATTGTACATAGTCGTGATACCAACAGCTGCGGTGTCCGAGTGGTTAAGGAGTTGGACTCGAAATCCAATGGGCTTTGCCCGCACAGGTTCGAATCCTGTCCGCAGCGATCTTTTTTTTTTAAATATTTTTTTTCCTTTTCCTATACTATTGATATATTGATATAAGATTGAGGTTAATAAAATTATGAAACTTATTTAATTTCTATATTGTTAATTTTTATTGCTGAGACATTCCGGATTGTGTCAAGCAAATCTTCTTTTAATCACGCTCATAAACATTTTTTTATTCTTTAGTCGAGAATTATAAAATTTCTTTCATAATTATGATAACTGCAATAATGAAAGCATTTATTTTAATATTGACAAATGATATTTCGAAGTAAATCCACGCCGAGAAAACAACGTGCGTAGATAATGTCATCACACGTGTCAGATGAATGTGCTGCGTTCAACTGACAATGAGACAATTTGACCAAGAATAATATAAATGTTAAAATATTGATCGACATCCGGGATATCAAGGGTTATCGCGAAACTATCTCACTGTTTAGTCATTGAAAACATAAAACGGAATTCTGTGTGACGCGATTTCTCGGAGAAGGAGAAACACGGTCGCCGCGCGCATAAGTTCCATCGCGATCAAGACGCTATCTGAATTGACCTGTGGCCCCACCACCCTCCCACAGATTCTCCTCTCGGTTATCTGCTTTATGTGTGGATCGACCCTCACGTCGACCTTCTTTCACTTGGTTACGAACCACCGTCGATTGAAGATGAATCGGAACATCGCGCTCGTCACCACTGCTATCCTGCTCCTGGCCCTGTCCACGGTCTATACGGAAGTCGTACATTGGACGGCGTGTCCATCCTCCTGTAAGTATCCTCCTCTATTTTAATTAGCGATCGCGATCTGCTTAATTAAACAGAGCAAACGACGTTATCTCGAGAGAGATCTAGGAGCGAACTCCGTAATAGCGACGGAAGTGACGGCACGTTTCTCGCTCGTGATGAAGGGTCGTCGACGACCCTTGCTCGCGCTCGACGCCGTAATCGACGAAAGTTGAAAAAAAAAATATCGGGTTAAATCGTGTTGTTTGGTACGATTAATGACGTGCTCCCGGAGCGACGAACTCTCGTTAAACGCTGTTGCGACGTCTCGACAATGCGCGTAAATAAGCTGGATATATCTGAAACAGGAATGGCTCGACAACGATTTTTATATATTTGCGCATTTTTATTTCCAACTTCGGTACAGCTATCGTATACATATTTCGAGTGAGATTATTTACGAGTCTGACGCATTGCAGTCATGAAGTATTCTGCTTATTGAGTTCAATAAATGTGCATGAACGTATCAAATTTTATTGAGATAGACTCTTTCAAATGTAACATTTGTAATTGAAAAAAATAACATTTTTGCTAAAGAGAATTTGATTACGAATACTAAAAAGTTCATTGTTTATTTAATTTACTTTAGACAGTATACATTTTAAAATGTATTATAAGTTGATAAGCAAACAATATTAAATTCAAGATTATTATCTTTAGATAATTAATATTAGATATTTAATATTTCGGAGAAATTATGCATTTAATTTCATTAAATCTAACAATAAAATCACGAAATTTTTATTAAGTAAGTAAGTAAAGTTTTTAATGTATATAAAATCTCTTCAAGATGTAAAATTATTAAGTGATAATAATTAATCAGTTATTATGGGATTTGAATTTAAGCCATATATTTTTTATATGCTAAATATTGTTGCGATTAGCATAATTACTTTAACCCATATGAGAGACTACTAGAAATAGCATCGTCCTTCGTCTTTCTCTCTCACTTATCACGTGCATAATGAATCTTTTATAGAACAAGATCACGCTTTATCAACCCATTATAAACTGTTTTTTTTTCATGACACTATGAGTAATGGATTTCTCAAGTTTTTAAATTTTTAAATTGCCACTCCTACAGAAAAAAATGTAACAACAAAATGTAATAATATGAAGATTCTTTATTCCGTAAAAAATTAATTTTAAATATTAAATTAATATAAATTAATTATATTATATAATTATATATAATATAAAGCATAAATAATAAAAATAAGTATTAAATACGAATGAAGAAAATCGTCGTTTACTTAGCTAATGTAATTCCAATGATACGTTCAAAAATTCAGTCAAAGTAATGTTAAAAAGCGTCATTATTTATTAAATATTAATAATTAAAATGATTATGTCTAAATAAAATTTATTAAAATAATACACAATAAACATATTTAATTCAAACTAAATTCATAATAAAATACAATAAAATATAGTTACAAAATAATGTTTAATTAGAAGCAGAATGCAGAAATGTATCAAATCATAAAATAAGAGAAAATCATTCTTTCCATCCATTGTCTTTCTATCATCTTCCTTTAAGAGAAAGTGAGAGAGAGGGGAAAAAGAGAGAAAGAAATAAGAAGTAAATCTCACAGTGAAATTAATTGTTGCGCATCACTGTTCTTTGATAAGCGTTTGATATGAGTGACAATTAGTGTAGATATAAGAACAGCATTAAGGTGAATTTAGTTTTTGTACAAGAAACCAGATAAATTTTTCAAATAAAATATCTCTCGAAAAAAAATATGTATTAAATCAATTAAGTAAAACTTCGACGTAAAAGAAATACATTACATGAGATATTTTACATTTTAAATTTTCTACATATTTATATCGAGTATTTGAAAAAATTTTCTCAATATTACTTGCGCTATACATATATAATACTATACTATAATACTATAATTTATAAACAAGTTATTTGTAATAAAGTATTCAGTATGTATAATTTTTAAAAAGACACAGGGGAAAAAGATTAAAATATTCTTATTAAAATATTCTGCCTTTTATAGGTAGAAATTTCGCAATTTCGAATCAATTTACATCAATCTATCGAGATTACAACGTTAATGACACGTGCCGCATCGTTGCAAACGTATTTCTTTTTCTGCCGAAGTTTACGCGCTCTTATCTCATTATTCTTACGGAAGAAGAACTCTTTTGCAGATTGCGTGTGAACATATAATGATAATTCAAAAGTAAACACAACATCGGTTATTTAAGAAATATATTGCACAAATAAAATTTCCTCTTACTCAGCATTACATAGATTATCATTTTATAAATAATTTACTCCAGTTTTACTTTCAATTGATTAGCATAAATGCTTGACACAAATGCATATACATAAATGTCCAATAAATTCAAAAGATAAAAAGAAAAAATATTAAGAATTGAGATAAGAAATGAGATGGCAAATTTTTTTTTAATTTACTATTTTTTATTATAATTAATTGTTGAATAAATAACTAATCAAAGAAATTAATTGTAGATTGTATAATTTTTAATTAACTTATTAGATTTTGTATTCTTCTCTTCTTTCTTTCTCTCTTTTTCTTCGTGAGATAAAGGACCTTTTTTAATTGTATCTAAATATATTTCTCTATGAAATCTTGTTACTTACATTTCAGCCGAGGGCCAAGAAATATGCACCATACACGAAGTACGTGTTGATCCGTGTAGAGAAGCCGCAGAAAGAAAGCCCTGTTCTATAAAGAAGGGTCGCAATGCAAGCATAAGTTTTGACTACACCACTCGTACGTACACTCTAAGTATTACATATGCCTGACTCATACATTAATAATAAAGATGTATTACAAAATATAGTAGATACTTTTAAACTTCGTGTTAAAAATAAAAAATTTAGTCACACTTTTATGTGTACAGTTACTGTATACTTTGCATTCAATTTGATATTTATATAACAGATTGCAAAAAAAGTTGAAAATATTTTTCATTTTCCAAAATGTATCAGCCTTAGAACTCAAATTATACACAACATATACGTATGTACATATGTATATATGTACATACATATATACATATATTAATGATATAAATTTTATTTCAGAGTTCTCTGGCAATTTGTTATCCAGCAGGGCATACTGGGCTTCTGAGATCGTGGATCTACCATTCTTGGGCATGCCGCTCAATGCCTGCAACTCTACTGTTTGCCCAGCCCAACCTGGTCAAAGGCAATCATTTGCAGTGCAATTGCCTATCTCTAAGAAATTCCCTGCGGTAAGTGATGCTCCGATCTCCTTTCGATCCTTTTGTAAACTTCTTCGCAAGTTTGTTGACGTTCCATAACTTTCTATGTTGAAATCTAGTCAAATATTGAGATGCTAAAGCAGTGCAGAGATATGAAGCTTAAACATAATTCGAGATGAGGAGAAACATTTACACAATGCACAAGCATCTCTGATGTAAAACAAGCAAGTTGATCTTGAAATATTATTTAAAGAATATTTTCTCCTCTTTTGTTGCAGCGAACGTATGATCTAAAATGGAAGTTGTGGAATGAAGCAGAGCAAGAGTGCTGTTTTATGTTCCAAATTAAATTGGTGAAATGAAATTGTTGTTCTTAAATCTCCAATGTATCATCTTCCACAATAATTGTAATTCGCCAACTAATAATTTAATGAAATAAACAATATATATTCGTATCAATCATACTGTCTTCTATGGTCCTGTCTTTATACTGCTACTGTATTAAATACAAGAAATATATATTTACCAGATGACTTAAATTTAATGACTTTATAAAAATACATTATGATTCTCAAGTTTGAAAATATTTCACAGAAATTATATTAAAAATTGATGTTTGATTTTGTTCAAAATGTTTCAATTCTCTCAGTCAAAAAAAAAACTAAGCTTGTATTTACATAATATATTTGAAATTATTGTTTTCGTTTATTTATATAATATTTATATAATATATAAATATCTCATACGTTTAAAAATGTGATTTTGAAGTATAAAATAAAATATTTAGCATTCATCATTTTTTATTAATGACAATTATTAATATCTTATAATGCAATTTAATATAAAAAATATTAGGAAAAGATTTATAGTTCTTATGATACGTTATATAAATACTTTAGTCACATGTAATAAAATTTAATCACGAATAATATTTGCTATTTGCATTAAAGGAAAGCTATTAAAATTAATGAATACCGCACAAAAGAAATGGAATATTTTTATACTACGTATTTAAAACGTTATTAAATCCACTTTTATGTCAGCTATGTGTTACATGCTTTTTAAATGTTTCAAATGGAATATGTTCATATCCGAAATGTCATCAGTGAAGTCCATATGTCTTTAGACATTAATTGATCGCAAGGGTTTTAATTTTATCATTTCTGAAGTAATCTATTTGCGAGAACTAATTAAAACTTTATTGCAAAAGATTAAATTAATAATATATTTTAGCGACCTATTCATCTAAAATAAGTCGATGGAAATATATTATTTATTTGAAAAAATATTGAATATTTTCAAAATATATTACGTCAAACGACATAAAATATATTTATTTTATTCATATTATTATTATTAATAAAAAGTTTTGTATATTGTAAAACAATTTGTAAATATATACTTATTTTATTTTAATTATATACAACTTTTTGATGTGTGTATTTATAATTCAAATACATTTATATATTGCGACATGAAATAATTAAATTGATATTTCTATCCACTCGTCCATCAACGATAAGTTGTGGAGTATTTTGTTAATAGAAGGCTTGCGGTCATATGATTTGGTCTGTATGCAAAACATCCTTGGGCAGACATAATGTAAGAATTTCGACACAATACGATCGTTCATTTAGTCACACACGGTGACACGGTGGACCGAGCGTTGCAAAGGTCCACAACGTGGCGCGGTCTCAGATGTCCAATCAAAGACGAGACCGCTAGAAAAATAATTGGCCACAATTGTTAAATTGTGCATTTCCTGATAAAAGTGACCGGAAGACGGTCTCGCCGTCGATTCTGTCGAAATTTACAATACGCGCCAAGTGACGACGTGCAAGTTCATCTGAGTCGCGGTCCGCTTTAGACTCAATCACTTTGATTCTTTTATTTCCGACGAAAGAAAGAAGAAATGTGGGTCATTCGCCGGTCATAATCGGAAGCATTATTTTCTATCCGACTGTCAATTAATTCGTCGATCAAACGATTCTTACTGTTCGATGTCTATTGAACAATTATCTCTTTAATCGCTTTTCGTGTTTACAAATTTATTCGCCGGGAAGGAATACCAACCGTATCAGTTTCATTTATCTTCATACTGCTACATCCATCCGCGACGCCTACGATAATTATATTCGTGGCTTGTATGGGTCAGACTAGGGTACACAAGCAGCTGAGCGACCGATCGAATTAGATTAGATTGGCGGCGCCAAGACGTGTGATTGATATTTTAATTTTATTTATTGTTTGATTGCAGACCATCGATATTCTTCTTGTAAACATTGTAATATTGATTGTTTTAACACTGATTAAAGTGTAAATTTCGAAAGCCACTAAACCTCTATTTATTTTTATATTCGATTTATTTTGTAAATTAAAAAAGACTTTTAATTAATTTTTGTAATTTAATATATTATTGTGAATATTAGTATTAGTAGTATATATACACACTATATTGATAATTAAAACAAGTAAGCTGTATGATTATTGATTATTTAAATATTTATAATGTTGATACTTTTTTAAAAATAATCATTTCTAGCAAAACACGCTTTATGTAATTAAAAGTGCTTTAATTAAAATTAAAATTGACGCTGCAATAATTTGCCTTAAGTACTTTAAACATAAAAATTGCTCAAATTAATTATCCGACTTCAAGGAATTAATTCAATCAAAACATCAATATAAAAGTCAACAGTAAATTGTATAATTTATCTGTTTATAACGCTAAACTAAGAAAAATCTCACTAATATTATTAACACGAGAATATTACGTGATATAAGGTATCTCTGAAATTTCAATGAAACGCATCGTCGTTCCACTTTCGCGAATCTACTCGTTGAGGCGTTTCCGCCGTTAGAAATGAAATAATTAACACGACAATTAGCGCGGCGCAGCCATAAAATACACATATAGTTCTTGATAATTAAAATCCTCGTTGTACGAAGGAGACACTTCCGAGTCTCGTTATAATCGCTCGAGGATAACTGTAAACGAAATAATTATTATTTGGAGCGCCGATTACTACCGTAGCTCGGCACGGCGCAGACCTACGAGGTCAGGGGCCATAATAACAGATCACTTGGCCCGACTTGTACGGCATACGTTGTAACAGTTAATGCGCAATTACTCAATTGGAGGCGGTTGACTCACGTAGGAACCGGCCGCGGCAAAAAGTTCAGGAAACACGTCGCGTAAACCATATGAATTTTTGCTGACAAGCAAGAGCGGCTCCGTCGCAAAGAATTTGTTACATCGATGAAGAGAATTATAATAGTTACAATATATAAGATACAATATGTGTGTGTACGAGTATATGTGTGTGTTTATAATAGTTTAAATATCTTAATCTTCAATCGTAATTGGGAAACTATTAGTGTTTCGAAATTTCTGCTAACAAGCATCAATTCTAACAATAAGCGAAACAGGGAACAAGGTTGCTGTGTGCAAACGTTCTATCAATTCTGATATTCCCAGTTGTTAATATTGTTAAAGCGGCTTTGTAAGCCGCTTAACATCATGCACCCAATGAAAATTTATTGATACTAAGTAAATCCTGGAAGAATTTCACCTGCAATAATATCATTTATTAAATACAAAATTTTAACAAAACATGTGACATAATAATAATCATAATTATTATTATATTAATAATAATACAAATATTGGAATGAAAATAATATTAATAATTCAATAATAATAATATAATAATAGAAACATTTGTAGAGAAGTAATTAACTGTACAATACTTAATATGTATATGTCGTCAGAGGAGAAAATGCATAGAGATACGTAGCACCAACTAGAAACTAAATTTGCCTATCATTCTTAATATATTAATCAGAGCTAATTGCTGGAAGTACAATCGCATGTAATCATATTTATAAACAATGCATTAATAATACATATATTATCGATTAATAACTCTATACCTACAGTCTATATGTACTCCCGAATGAGAGTACAGAATTCTTTTACTCGAGTATCGAAGTGGCGTGTATTCTCGTTCCTGTGACCCGCGATCACAAGCAGCGATTATCGTTGTCGTTGTCGTCGTCGCGACAAGGGAACAGGTATCGATTCTTTGGTATCGACATAACGCGGCGCATGCTGCCATGCGACCGAAATTTCGGATAGTAAAAATATAAAGCGAGTAAGAATACATCGGGAAAAAAACATTTTATATCATTAGATATATCTAGTTGTTCCATATAAATTATCTGTACGTATCTCAAGAAAAAGCGGGATTGTTAAAACAATACGAAATATCTAATAACATTAATAAAGGAAAAAAGTCTCGTTTTTTTGCGCTTCACAAATTACATTTGCATACGATATTGCCTAATTGGCGGAAGTAGGATCACTTGCCGCGAAAGTAGGTATCGGCTTTTGCAATGCAATAATTAAAGATATCGATATTCGGAAATGCATGCGACGTTATCGAAAAAAAGATATTGCAATAAATTGGAATACATGGAAAAATCTCGGCCATACCACTTCGACGATGTCCGTACGTCTCTTTGGCAAATATACTTGTATGAGATTCATTGTTCCCAATGTGCGCGGCTCTCCTCGAGTCTAATTGTCGATTTTATCAGCGCCACGAATTACCGCATACGGTAGAGCCGTAACATCGGCTTTTAACCCGCGCGTATAATCTAAATCTAAATAATCTCTACAGTAATCTCATTATTTAACGAACGATACGAGAGAGTAGTCAAGATCCACATGGTTCTTTGTATCTCTGTTCTTCTCTTCTTGTATAATACAAGAACAATATAGGTCGTTTAGTACTACCGATAGTATCAGTAGTATCGTATTTACATTTTGATTGGCCCTCTTGTAAACTGTTAAATTTGCAATTTATTTTATCTAAAAATATATTATAATTAGATGTTCGAGCTTTTCTCATTGGTGCTCATTCTTTTATGCTTATCTTTTCGTTTATTATAAACAACGTTAAGTTTATAATCTAAAGTTCATAATGTCAATATTTTTTAAGTCTCTATTTTAATCCCAGCTGTATGCTGTAGCTTCCATCATAAGGCAATTATTTCGCAATATTCGAAGAAACGCATTATCGATTTACGATAATGAGGAAATGCGAAATATTCCAGGAATGATTACGACGATATCTGAATTATATAAAGATATCCAAAACAAATATCTTTGAAATTAGTTGAAACGATCAATATGTAGTGTGGAAAATTCATTCAAAAAATCGATACAAAGACTATTAGCATTGTAAAAATTTACAAATACTATTTCGTGAAACAATATTATTTAATTGAAAAATATTCTTTTTAGATATTTTATTTTTTTGTGCTAACGGTATTTCCTATACTAAATTTTTATTTATTCAAACGAACAAATATACGTTAAAAAATTAATATTTCAAATTTTTAACTTGTATCGAACAAAAGTTTTATGTTAGCAATTTATTATTTTACGAATTGGCCTCATTGTCACATCTTTTTTTTTTTTATGGGATTAATGCGCAGCAGTAAAGATGACAGAATAAATCTGTCGACCCCTAAAGACGTGGCGGAACAATTTCAGCGAGCCTATAGCTTTTAGGCAGCTATTGATTGAAACAGGGAAAAGAGCCGTCGCTTAAACGAACCGTTTTCGAGCTCGAAAGTTCGTTTACGAGAAACGCCTCGAGACATGTCCTAACGCGTCCATCGGTCGACGACACAAAACGAATATTCTCCTTTAGATCTTCATTTATTTTTCCCTTTATCCGCATTTTTCCGCGATTCCTTCTGCTTGCGTCACGGAACGTTTTTGTGCCGTCCTGAGGATTTATACTACGTAAATCGGATCCTTGCACACCGAGATTCTTGCTTCCTGGAGGATCCTCAGCCTTGGACCCAGAGGAACACCCATCTTCTGAAGTCTCTCCTCGCTCAGATAAGGCAACTCTACCATTCCAACTTTCTCTTTCTCAAAAGCGGCCGCGTATTTCTAAAATTGTAGTTACCATTAAAGACAAAAATTTCGATCAAAAAATAGTGCGAGGTTTCTTTAGCTAGAACATTTATAATTCAGAAAAATGCGTCGATATTACTATGTAAGAAAAGCGATTTTAGATCGATGAAGCAATTTGTCCGTCGCTTATCCTTGCAAAACGCGAATGACAAACGACAGTACATACCTCATACCCAAGTTCCCTCAGGAACAGTCTGATGAGAGGTGGTTCCGTGCCGAAGAACTTGGTCAGTTTCTTTACTCTCGAAGGGTTCGAAAGCGCCGGCAGTTCCGAATCCTTGATCAGCGGCTGCGATTGTGACCTCACCATCGCCATGCTCGTTTGCGTTCGGAGGGCTGCGATCTCGCATTTTATGCTCTCCATTTCCTGCGAAAACCTGACAGTAGTAGAATCTTGGAAATTACCGCTCGTTTCGTACTGTAAATTGTTGTTAATGGGTTCTCTTACCTGAATCATCAGATGTTGGGTCCTCATCTCCGAACTCAGATGAGCCACTGATCTTGCCAACGTCACCACGTGCGACTCCAGTCGTTGAAAACGTTTGTTGATGCTCTAGACAATCAAAGTATGTTTTAAAGAAATTTTATAACTATTAACTATTTAAAATCTAATGATCTTTTTTTTGTTACAAGACACTCATTTAGTGACATTGATAAGAAATATAATATGTTTTAAATTAAAGTCTTTGAAAATTCGAATAAAGCATTATATTAAAAAATAAACATAAATAAAAATTATTAAGTTATTAAATTAATTAATAAATATTAACGTCAAATATATACATATGTAATATATAGATATATATGAATTTCATTCACCTTAATGTCTTTGGCTTTCTTCATCCTGTCGTCAATCACGTGGGATCTACGTTTGTCGTGATGCCTTGTGACAGGCCTCGATGACACGGAGGATGTCGGCAACGACGAAACTGAACCATAACTAGTGAGTCCTCTCGCCTTCCGCCTTTTTTTCACGCTGCCGCCGAGTAATTTAAGTACCTGCGACAATTTTTTCGCATGCAAATTGAAATAAATTCAATTACGTTTGTGCCATCCTGAGCACTTTTCAGCGTACAACATCCCCATTAACTTTAGTGTATAGTGCCATTTCTCTGCGACTAGAAAAAGCGACATGTCTAATATTTTTAAATTTGCATATGTAAGATAAATGCTAAGTGTTGCATCTTGCCTTTATTTTAATTAGTAGGTACATTAAATTAATAAGTAAAGTGATAAAAAAAATGTCTTTAATTTTTAAAATAAATTTACTAGCACAAAATGCATTTTAATTAAAACAATGTAGAAAGCAATGCATCTTCTCTTCTTGATTTTGTACAACTTTCATTTTTCGGAAAACAAAATAAAAAAAACGAAAACGGTTTTATTAAATAATATTATACTCACTTCGCTGTACATATTTTCTAATCCTTCCAATTGTTTTCTGATTGTTCTTGCATCAGTGGTACTGAGATCGGAATCGCTTCTGTCCAACATGGAATCCAAGTCAAGTCCTGTTGTGGTGGATGTCAAATCAGCAGCTTCTACTCCGAAGACTAAAAAAGTGTATTAATACAAAATTAATAAATTTAAAAAATCGATATCTAGTGAAATTAATTATTAATCATTTTGGAGATATAAATTTGATCATAAAAAGTTCAATACTGTTTATAAAAATTAATTAATCTCTGTATAATCACTATATTTTTTTCAATATGTAAGTAAGTTCCATATACATTATTTGTTTACAAGAAGTACATAATAAGATTAATATTTAAAATAAAAAATTGTTATAATGAAAAACAAATATTGTAATGGTATGTGTGTCTAAAGAAATACTCACGATGAGAAAACTTTTTCGCAGCTTCCTTCTTGGACGTTGAAGCACCACGATGTTTTGTGCTGCTCGGAAAACCTCTTTTTTCCATAGCCTTACTATAATCGCTGTAATTTGGTTTCGATCCATACGGTAAACTGAAACAAAAACATTTTTATTAATATTTTCAAGACTACTCGCACATTTGAAACTTGCATTTAACCCTTCAGTCGTCGCGCTATTTTTCGTAACACGAATCGATGCTTTGAGAGGCCTTGAGAAACTCCAATATTTATACCTTTTAGTCAAGAACATTCAAATATTTTCTTTAAATAGGGATTCATATAAAACATATAAAAAAATCTCTTATTTTAAAAATAATATTCATATTTTCAAAATTACACAGTCGAGTTAAAAGGAACTGAAATGATCATTTTTGCCACAATGTTATATTTAGTATTAGATAAATGATCAAACAGCGAAGTTTGTATTTTATTACGCAAAAATGCGTTTTATTAAATATCAAAGTTTTAAAGACCCCTGCGCAACGAGTGATTGCTTTATGAAAATAATTTATTAAAAATATCGTGTAAGTGTATTCTTCTAAAAATAATGAAATAATTATAAAGATTGATATTTCGGCAAATCAATATCTTGCATCCGAGTCTCGCGTGACTAACAATGTAAGAGTTGCAACACAGAAAGATGTTTATTTTTAACATCGCAGAGGCCACTTTTCGGCCAGACATCGATATCGGAATTTCGATACGCGAGGAAGGTACAGAATCGGAAGTGACTCGAGGCGGTGACCGGAAGTAACACCGGTTGCATGAAGAAGAGGAACCTGTTTGAAGTTGGGTTACCTCGTTGAGTATCGATTTCTCGGCGTACGTGGGCTGTCATGGGGTGACAGCGGTGGCAGAGGCGGTGTTACCGAAGATACACTTTCGGACAGGGTGGAGTGCGCCATCGCTGGAACGTCCCTGGGCTCCAAAATACTTCTCAACTCCGACTCCACTATGTCTACCCACTCGGAATCTTGTACTATGAAAGGAGATAGAAATCACAAACTCTGTCAGAGCAATCGATACTTTGAAACTTTTCGAAGAAGGAATTAAAATAATTAATTAATCATAAATATATATAAACAAAAAATATAAAGAAATCACAATTTGTAAAACAAAAAATTTAAATGTTAATCGTGATAATTTTTTTGTAACATTATATAAATGCAAAGCAATTTATTACAATATTTCTAAAGAATAGAATAATTTATATCATTTTTACATCTCTTTCATCAAATTATATATAATAAAAAAACTTATTTTTTATGAAACATGTAATTATTTTTTTTCAAACGCTAGAGAATAAAAAAGTATTAATGAATTTCAAAAAATGTGAGAGAGAAGATTTAAGGCTAAATATGTAAGAATCGATTTACTATTTTATAGGAAACAGCTGACGCTCCAAAAAGCGATTCAAAGGCGTATGTATAGTAAGACGATTACAATGAAGTTCAAAGTAAAAGTTGATTCTTACCTTGCGCCGAAGTTTGATCATCGGGTGGCGGGCGTCTTCCACTCGAATAGACTGCGGAGCCTCTTCCGGAATCGACATTCGAAGAACTCTGGCCGGCCTTGTCGTAATCCGAGCCCGAGCCTTGATTCTGGATTTTCAGTCGTCCAATACCCTGTTCCAGATCGTCTTTCCTATCTGATTTCACAACGGACTCCTTTCCACTATATTGTCCACCATCGAGCCTTTTCGATGCCTCACCGATCATTTTCGTAGCCAGGCCGACCCTTAAGCCATCCGTGTCGTCTTTTAGTGGCTTGGAGTTGAAATGACCCTCCTGCTCCGCTCTCTTTTGCAACTCTTCGATCCTTTTCTGCACGGAGTTTCCCTCCGTCGAATCCTGCCCACCCTCTTGACCCGACGATCCTTGCTCCTGTTCCCTCTTCGAGGTACGCGTCTCGTCTCTCCGAATGCCGAAGCTAGTTTCCGGACGGTATTCCTCGCTCCTTTGTAATCCATTTCTTCCGGGCTCACATTGACTTCGATCTTCCACTGTGATCTCATATCTAAAATGCATAGCATTCCTAAATCTGAGCTTTTCAAAGCTCTAGAATATATTTCATCTCATTTTAACTCTCCTCTACATATTAAATAAGCAATTTTAGTTGTCTTTACTTAATCTAAAGAATCTTATAGTACGATATTCCCTTTCAAGTCTTACCTCTCTTTATCCAATGGGTCTACTTTTAAATTCTTCATATTCTCTGCGGGATTTTTCGAACCCTCGGCGTTTCGCTCGTCTTCGTAACAAAGCTGCGGCTGCGAAGCCGCCTTTTCGATACCCTTCGCGGAGTTTCGCCTCTGAAATTCCGTTTCCTGATTACTCTCGGTCTTCATGTACACCTGAGGAATGCCGTAACGAGGTCTTCCCTGGGCGTAATGATAATAGACCTCTTGACCTGATACCCGGAGCTCTTGAGCTTGTCTTGACGTGCTTGGGAGATCGATCTGCGATCTCGACATCGCCTGTCGTGCCTGCTGATACTGCTGATAAGAGACGCTGTTAGGGAAGTACGACTGCTGCATGTTTCGGGCGCCCGCAGTTTGCGAACCCTGTTGCCCGGCCATTTGCTGGTGCATCTGCTGGATCAACTGCTGACGCTGATGCATATTCTGGGCGTGTTGCTGCGCGAACCGCGGACTCTGGTGATGATTCTGGTTCTGATGAAGCAACTGCTGAGGACTCTGGAAGCTCGGGCTCGTCGGCGGCATCGCATTGCCCACTTGATGCTGTTGTACGGATAGACCGTGCGGTTTTTGCACTTGCGTGCCTTGCCCCTGAAGCAACCAACCGGCTCGTTAACAATAAGCTACCGTTAAATCGTGAATACCTATCTGCTTTTTGTGAAGTCGCTAACGTATTGGAAATCTACTTCAGTTAGGCGTTAATTATCCTTTAGAGACGCGTGCATTGGCATGGCAAATTTATTCGTTCTTGAAGTTCAATAACTTCTTTCTCTTACGAAATAGGAATATTTATTTAAACGTTTGCAATATTTTATTCTTAAATTGTTCAACTGGAATATCAATAAATTATTATTAAATAGATAATTTGCACGTCTGTATATTTTTTTCTAGAAATGATAATGTTTAGACAATTTTAATAATCATTGTTATAAATAATATTTTATTCACGAGAGAAGTTGTGAATTTTATATGTAAATCGTGTGGGACTCTCTTCTGTAGTTTTTCTTATTTTAACCATCACAACTACGATCGAGCATCAACAACGATATCCATCATTGTATGGATTGCATTATAAAAGAAATAATCCCGTACAATTTTCAGAGTAGTTATGTAAATTTTACAGACTTCTTCACGAAGGTTTCCCACCGTACGCAACATAGAAAGTTGTTGAGACGCGTCATTATGAATAGTATACTGTTCACTGTTCGTCGGTGATTTAGCGCGCCGTAGCTCCGTGTTACACGCGTTCACTATCATTATACTAACCGTTATTTAACAAACTAAAATGTTGACGCGCCGTTAGACAAGTATCAATCATTATACTCTAGACGGAAGATTCCGGTGAGACATGTCACGCTATGTTGTCATTCGAATATCACATTATGCCGTTTAATATTCCGCGTGCAGTCGCTTTGTAAAAGACACGATTGGTTAGACTACGTTGTTACTTTATTTGAATTTGTATGACGGAGAGATATGAAATCGGTATGAAAATCGCTATGACATGAAAAGACAGATGACAAGATATGAGACACTTATTTTTTCGTCTGCAGGTGGGTTTCCGTTTCCTGCACGCAACGAATATCCGCACCTTCGTAAGAATGCGGACAATATTACGCACCAGTGCGGAACATACAATATTTCATTTAAACAAATATATGTCTAACTTTTCTCATCAAAAAGCAATTTAAATAAATTTTTACAAGAAATGAAATCAATTACACTTTTCTATAAATTAGATCTTAAGAGAATAGAAAAAAAATATAAAAAAAGTTTAAAAATTAATTCTTAAATTCATACATTTTTTTTAGTTTATAGAATTGAACAGTTTGACTTTGAAAGGTATAAAAGTATTAGAAAATATTCAGTAACCGCGTGGGAATTGTTAACGTTACATTATTAAATTTTCGCACCATTTATCTACGGTGATTTTTATCGAGGCTAGATATTGACGTGAACATTTCTCATCTTAATCTTGTGAGATCTACCTGTGCTTGCGTGGGATTCTGATGGATTCCCTGATGTATTTGCTGTCCGGTCATACCGCCCGGTGTCTGAACCATGTACTCCCTCGTAACATTTTGCACCTGCTGCGCACCTGTCGCGGTTTGGCCGAAAGCAGGAACTTGGGTTTGATGAACTGTTTGAATTTTTCCTGGCGGAGTGTGATGCGTCACGTGAAGCTGAGCGCTCTGTCCTGGTAAATTCGGCTGAATGGTCGCGGTTGGCTGCAGTTGGCCTGGTAGAGGTACATTTTGTTGGTTGCTTTGATAGCCGTACGAATGACCATATGACTGACCTGAACAATGAGAGAAGATTCTATGTCATTTCTATTCTCATTATACTATTACGCAAAAATTAATTTACAAGATAGATCACAGATATGTATGTGGCATATAATTAAAATATCTTGATTTTCTTTATTAAATATATCAGCTCTCTGTTAAATTTTTATATTTTTCTGGTTTAAATTTACGTGTTAAAAATACATCGTGTATTATATATAAAGACTTGATGGGCATTGAAGTAATTGCTTCAATGCTCGCTGAAGTGTTGAAGTGCAACTAAAACGTTGCATCATGAACGTACGTGCTCGTTCTGAAAGCCATCAAGAATGCTAAAATGTATGAATATGCAATGCGTACTACTGAAGTTAATTAAAAGGAAAGTTTCTCCTCTATTTATGTGCCAACTACACATGTTGAAGTATGCATTTCGTGAACAAATCATTATTACAGTCATAGAAATTACGAAGAAGAGTTAAAACGCTGAAAGGGCATGAAAATTACAGAGAAGAGCTTAAACGCTAAAAAATGTAAGAGTATATATAACGCAACGACATTTGAGATGTTGAGGAAAAACTTTACATAAAAACAATCGTCGGAAATAATCGAACAAGCTATGAAAACATGTATATGAATATGAAATTTTAAATAGCCGATTTCACCGACTTCTTTCAACATATATACATATAATCTTTTATTAAATATTGAACGATTCAATAAACATGACTTTTTCTTCTATCAATGTGTCTTCTTTTAAAGGACTTTAAATTATTCCTACATTTTATTCGACAGTTAAGAACCGGTGTATCATTAAATTTACATCCGTTCGTAGGAACTGGATTCACATATTGACTGCTAATTTCGATTTGAGTGAACGATTAGAATGGTGAGATATTACGTATATTAAAACTTACGGTAGATCGCGAAATAATAGCAGCGATATTGCACGTGCGAGACTCTCGTCGCCTGTGAATTTACAAGTTTGCACAACAAACGAGTACGAATAACGCGCCGCGCAAAAAGGAAGAAAGTTTCACGTCGCGTGCACGCTGTAAGCGACAAGTTGTGAATTACGAACAGCGAGGTGAGCTTATTAAATAAAAATCAAAGAATCCAATAAGTTTACATCAATCATCAGCTGTGACAGATAATGTCACGTTGAACGTCGTTGTTTGAAGATCACAAACGGAATTTTTCTATTCATGTAACTTATCATTCTCAACTTGTATCAATTACTATAAATAACGGTAAATAATCTGTTATATTTATACATTTTACAAAGTATTATAATTAACTATTTAAGCTGCGTGATAATTACTTAATTAATGTCATTTTGTGCGAACAAATTAATCAATAAACAATAGACGGTATTTTTCCTGTGAGAAGCAATCTTTAGAACGTTAATTATTGATTTTTTGTAAGTGTATAATATAAAATTAGTGTGCATCTTTAAAGTGCAGAAAGGCCCGTTGCTATGCACTCGGGCTATGCACACTTGCACATGCCGTTTCATATTTATAAAACATGCAATTCCGCCATTTAACGTTTCGCTCAACAGGCTCTTTCCTCAAATTAATTCATCAACATTTATGAGCTAATTAACGGCACCTCGCTGAGCATCGCGCCTTAACGCGCTTAATTGCCCGACCAGCATCTTGCTCGGCCGTGTCCAACTTACCGTAAGCGTTCTTCGAATATTGTTGCACATTAACCGACGGCTCCTGCGCGCGGGGTTTTCCGTAAATCCCTTCCTTCTTCCTGGCCTCGTCATCGTCAATGCTCCTGCTCGACTTTCGCAACTCCTCCGTGACGTTGTTCAGACTGGCTTCCGGTTCCGGCTCGACGTCCTTGCGACTCGGCCCGAAACGACTTGAGATCATGTCCTTAATCGTGTGATATGTTCTAGACAGTGACTTTGTCTTTTCCTCGTCGATTTTCGTCGTTCTCGGTACCGCTCCGCTAGACGTCGATCTGAATATAACAATAACAAGTTTAATCTCTCTAATAGTATTAACACGTATCCGTATTATGGTACGTGCCGCGGATACGATAGTGCTGTTTAGTCATTAATATCACCAATAACGATCGACAAGCGACTTACTTTTACTTTACATAGCATCGATTGTATCGACAATTTGAGATAAACGAAACGCGAGATTGGAAAAAAGAGTTAGTATCTGAGATCAAACAACAGGCGTGCAAGAGGTCTCTCCCTCGTATCTTTACAGAAGGACCGTAATTCACGCGAGCGTGAAATAAGTATGAAGTAATTACGAGTAGGCGTCCTGTGACTGATAGTTCCTCGCTTGGCCGTCCTGTCTTACTTCCTGCATCTGAGTTCCCTGGAAAAAAGGAAAAAAATGCATTCGCCTGGTGAGCGCTCGTCGTTAATGATCGGCACACGTCGTTAATAAAATATCCTCTATAAACGTGTAAATTACGGGGCGTATAACGTCTTATGTAAATTCGCTAACTACGCAACGGCGGTTTCGTTAGATGCGTCCAATTAAGCCGTCAAACGAGGAGTACGTAATTACGCATCGGCAGCATCAAAAACGCTGCAGCGTCCCTGCAAAGTCGGCGCTCGCCAACTTACGCATCGACGAAACTTGCCTTTCGATTAAAAACACCTAAACGCAAGAGGAGATGAAGTCTAATTAAAATTGAATAAGTTTACCTCCCCGTTGTTAGCGAGTTGATATATTAAATTATTCGCCACGCACGGGCATACATTAATTTGTGTTAGAGGGGGGAAAGTTGTTTACGTAGTTTGCGCGCGTCAAAAAGCGCCGGGGAAAATATATTAAGCTTTCACGATAGACAAAAGGGACTATAAGCTTTACAGTTCAGGAGAGATCACACTAAAAATATTGTGTTAAAAATGAGTCAGTGTTAACAAGTTTATTTCTTTTTATAATTAAAGTGTTAACTATAATTTCAAAACTCTCTCTTCATTGATTTAAAGACCTTTTTATAGCTGATGTCAATCAGAATAATTGTTATCAGAATATTATGTAATTCTAAACATAATAATTGATAATTTATTAATATACAATTATAATTTAATAAACATAATTATTAATAATTAAACATAATATTATAAAATCATTAGAAACAATAATTATTATTTTACATTAAGAAATTCTTAAGAAGTAATAACCCATCACTCAAATTATTGTTGCAAATAAATAGAAAAATATAATAGTATTAGGTATATCTTCTCTCTTTTTCTTCCCGTACCACAAGAAAATAACAAAACACGAGACATAACGCCTTAATTTTGCGTACGGTTCGTCAGGAATTGTCCTCTTAAAGAAACAATTTATAACACAAAGTGTGCACTTATCATAAGACATAAGTAGTGTCCCAAAGTCATCTAACTCTAGCGAGCGAAACTCATCGAAAGTTTGTTCCTAAAAACGTGCTTCGCTGAGAATCGTTTAATAAAAGCGGCGACTCCAGTGAAATAAGCTCTCGCAATTTTAACGATCACAGTTCGGGACCAGCTGCCGCGAAATTATGCAAAGTCAAACTATCCCGGGGACATACTTTCACAGACAAGTAAGAAGTCAACCGTTACATTGCCACCGTAGAAGGGATTCATAGTTCAAACGAAATGTCTGGAACGTAATTTGCTGGATTTATCTTTCCTTCCAAAGAGGAATGTTTCGCTAAACCGCATGCCCTTGTAGCGAACGAACCATTAAGATGAAAGTTTTGTAAAGATACCATCGACCAAAACAAATTAAAGACAGGAAAACGCAGAATATATACAAAGTAATAATATTATCACCGAAGAAATAACATTATCGACTATATACATACATAAATTTTTCTATTATTAACACGAATATCTGAATATTCTTAATCATAATGTATAATGTGCTATTTATGTGCTCTTAATATATGACAGTTTAAATTTGGGCCTACCTCTTACGCCGAGAATTGCTTTCAAAGGAGCTAGAATATCAAATTCCACAAAACGAGCAATTGCGAAACGACAATTGTACCAGGATTTAGTGCTATTTATGGGCTCTTAATTCCTGACTGTTTAAATTTCGGGGCGCTACTGCTTACGCCGAGAATCGCTTCGAAAGGAGCTAGAATATCAAATTCCAAAAAACGAGCAATTGCGAAACGACAAGTGTACCACTGAGAGAATGAGCCTCGGACCAGACGAGTGAAAGCAAATTCTCTGCGAGAACAAGAATGAAAATCAATTGGTTTGAAACCAGTTTGATTGACAATTTATAAAGAATTTTTAAAAATGAATATTTCTTACTATAAATGAATATGACAGTTGTGCTATGGATATCTTCATGTTGATCTTTATTTTTTTTCTCAAATTATATATTTTTGTTGTTATACGTTTTTTATTTCTCTTCAAACGAAAGCGTCAAAAAATTATCTCAAAACAAATCTTAATCGGATTCCGAATTAGAACTGGTCATGTATTTATATAAAAGATGATTAACAAATTAGAAAATGCAATAGAACAGTTATTTAAAGTGACATATTATAAGTATATTACTGAATTATTCGATTAAAATTTTTATTTTTTCAGTTCAAATGGTTAGTCAGTTCAAATGGTTAGTATTACTAAGATTTATGTTTAATATTTATTTCACAATATGCTTGTGTGTTCTACATGTAAGAATATCTCGTCGGTGGTATTACTAACATTTCTACGCAATAGTATTGTTTATTATTTAGCCATAATAATTATTTTATAAATAAAAATGTAATAATTCTAATAATTTTAATATATAATTCTAAAAATTTTATCAATAATTAAGAATAAAAATAATATTCTAATCTTGTTGCAAACATTTTATCAAAATAAAAAGAAAGCATGTAATATTAAAACAGATAAAATATATTTAATACAAGTTTTCCAAAACGTTCTGCATATAGCATTAATTATACGAAAGTTTATATTCAGAAAGATTTATATTTATGTATAGCCAAGAAATGAACAATTTAAATTAGTCACCGTAAGCTGTATACTATAAACTTTTTACTATATTGACGCTCCCTGTCTTCCTAAAGCAGGTTCGCTAAATTAATATGGTAAACTTCTCCTGTCGTAAGACGCGAGATTATGAATACAGTGATGTGACGCGACGTGGGATATGATTCGATTCGGTTATATAACGATGGTCGATGGTCGTAAAATAAAGTAATACGTTATCGACCTTCCAGAATCGAATACGATTCCCTTCAAGGAGGACAGCGGCTAACGGCCACGGTGTCCGGCGTTGCCTCGGCCGCACGGGGAATTTCAAAGTTAACGCACTGAATCCTACGGTTCTCGGGAAGAGAGATGCGGCTGGAATAACAACGGCCGCGTAGGGCCCCGCGGACACGCATCGCGCATACGGAAAAGGCTGTCTGACTTATGGCCACGCTGATACCCGAGCCGGGATTACAGCCATATGAGAGATAAAAGCGGAGTTTTTCGTACACGGCGCGAAAAATACGCTTCGAAAAATCATGACTCCCTGATGACGCGTTTGAATGTCTTTTATATAAGAGAAGGCTCTTCGTCCAAACTGACGAAGTTAAAGAAAGATAAATGATTGTAACCCAATTGATATATTATACTCATACATTATATAAAAAAAAATCTTATATCAAAATTGAGAGAATGTAAATTGTGTTCATTCATCATCTTCTATATTATATTACTAAAATAGACAAATTAAAAATCTAAAACTATTTTCGTATTTTTTAGAAAGAAATTGTGATGCAAAGTATATGTGTAAAAACACAAGTCTTTAAGAAAATAAGAAAAAAATGAAAGGAGAAAACGAAAAGTAACGTTGCATTTTGCATCTTTTACGCATCTTTTTCTTCCGTCGAACTTTTCAATCCATTTCCACGTTGAAGAAAGAACTTTCACGGCGAAACTGTAGCTCCAAAGTAGAGACGACCGTACGTGACGTTAAAAAGAGAAAACAAGGCTGAAAGCTACAGCACGTGGCTTCCTACAAAAGCCTTCCTAGAGAAAAATTTACTTATGCGGAATCCTCGAAGTTAGCAACACCCGGGGTTTCTGAGAGCACTGGAAATAGGTTTACGAGCTATGTGGGTCTACGGCGTGCCTCATGCCTGGCACGGCGGCGTCGCGAACACGTTCGGCGCTGATTAAGTGTCGTCTCGCACGATGATGTGTATTATGTAAAGTAGGTTTAAGTAATTCGAAAGGCAACGAAAGTTGGCCATTCTGCACGCCGGAGCGTATCGAGCTCGACGGCCGCGTGCGAAATCGCGGAAAGGCGATCCCGTCGGTGCGCTCGTGATATTTGTATCGCAATCTACGGCGAGTCACGTGTTCCTTCATTAAATTCAACAACGGCATACTCCATGACAATATTTTAAAAATAAAAAAAAATGAAGAAATTTTTAACGAAAAAATTTCCCTTATAAGAGATGTAAATGCAACGAGAGAATTTTGCCATTGTAAGAATAAGAAAATTTTCTGAAAGGTTAGCAGAGAATTTATTAATTTTTATAGAGCAGGGATAATTTAGCGATGAAGTTGATGATGAAATCGGTCAATCACGAAACGAGCGCAATATCCGGGGAGAATACCTGTATTTATTGCATCGTTGGGACACGCAGTGCGCGCAAGCCGCACAATCACTGTTTCAGAACTGATCGCCCGAAGCGTCCCATAAACGAGCACCATCCTAGGATCAATGGAACCGGCCAACGACTATCCGAGGACCGATAACTGCACAGTTTACCCTGAACGCAATCTCGTAAACAGAAGAGGCTAACTCGTGCCGTACTTACAGTATATTATAGGCGTAACTGTGAAGCGTTCTCTATAATAAGTAGTAAGTAAATTGGCCAACTACAGTTAACTATTCTCCTTACAATTTAAGAATAATCGATGGTGATTGGTAACTTTCTTGCCGCTTACATTTTATTGCTTATTGTAGAATGTAGATGACGCTTTACAGATCGTCTTGTTTTTGTAATGTACACGAGAATGTCGTCTGTCTTTTTCATGGTACATCGTTAACGTAAATCTCACCCGATGGTGATCGTGCAGGATGTAATTTACTCCGCCAGTACGATCACGAAGACGTTTCGTTCCTAACTAGTAACGAATCCAAATTTGCAGATATTAAATTTAAAAAATATGATTTTCGAGTTTGATTAAAAAAATCTAATTTAAAAATAATTAAAAACTAAATTCTCGCGTAATTTTTCTCAACAAATTTAACGTAATAAATTAAAGAATATAAATGTATAAGATATCAAAGCATTAATAAAATAAAAGAAGGTACAAAAAAGTAAGAAAATAAATAGAACAATATGCATTATAAATAAGACAAATAATATGTAACATGAGAAAGGGCAATAAAATCAGAAAGTTATATCAATAGATAATTCATAAAAAATGCACAAAAGAATACATTCTATTATCTTTCTATATCCGGTATCAATTTCTACGTTTATTCCTTAAGTTATCAATATACAATCGGAAAAAAGAAAGCCTTACACGCGTGTTTCTGACGCCTACTGACGCTCGCGTGGGTGGCACGTGTATCTAACACGTTGTACACACGTGATGGCCGATTAATCGAGGGATTTCGTAATGATCGTCAAACAATAGAGCCGTCCTCAGAGTGGGACGAAAACTTTGTCACTCCAGCTACCGTCACTCCAGCTACTCAGAAATTTATCAACTTCGATAAATGTAACAATTCACAACGTTAACCGACATTAACTTTCGAGAAACTCACGTCGTTTATTCTTTAAATAATAAGGGAATGCAGATATGAGAGAAATGCGGAGAAAAAAGAGAGACTGCACTAACAATAACTGACCCAAGCATCTCATTACGCTGGCCGCTAGTGTCGAAAAGGAAAAACGCGGGGAAATCAGTGCGGTTTATTCATCGTGGGTTATCGAGAAAGAATCGGACTTACCTCTTGAACCCAGGCCTGTTGCTTGATCGGCGCATCCGGCGCGATGGCGACTCTTCCGGCAGTTCTCTGTTTGTATTCGTGAAGAATAGGGATCTTGGAATTCTTGTCTCCCGACGACAGGATCAACTCGCGTTCTATCTGCAATCGGAGGAGACAGGGATTATTTACCTAAAATAGTCATATCTTTCTGTAAACATTATTCAGGAAACATTCAATGCATATTTCATTAGAAATAGGCTGCTTATTTATTCAGCAACGATCATCAAAATCTTAATTAAATTGACAGTATCGAAAGATTTAGCATAAATTATTTTAATTTAATTTAAATTGCATAATAAAATCGGTCATGCTTCTTATCATGTAACTCTAATTCATATTTAGTCTACAATCCTTAATCTTTACATGACCGGAAGCCACTTTAGTGACTTTGAACTGTTTCAGTCAATTTTATACAGTTTTTGGTCTCAATTAACTTAATAATGTAAAATAAATTGATATAAAACAAATGATGCATTTTTTTTATTCCGACCACATAAATTATGGTAAAAATGTTTTCACACGAATTATTTATGAAATATTAACTTAATTTTTTGTTTAAACTATTACTCTTACGATATTTATTATTATTTAACCAACAAAAGTAAAAAATGATGAAACAGGTATGAATTTTTCGCTCCAGCTCGTAAGTTATAGTGGCGCGTGGAGGGAGGGGGGGGGTCAATATTTTCACCATTCAACCCAATGAGATTAATGAAAAAGTTCTAGCACTAAAAACAAAAAAGTCGGTCAAAAACATACCAGTCTTATAAAGTCTTAATGTTACAATTATCGAGCGTGCAAATTTTACAAATTATCTTCAATGAAAAATAATTTATTAAAGTAAGTTATCAGATCGTTATTAATTACATTTTCTTGGCGCGTGCACAAATGAAACTACGCTCTGTTTCTTGCGGCAATTCTTATTTTTAATTCTTACATCCCAATTTCCAATCTCGCAATTTCCTCAAAATGCTTTTGCGCAACGATAATTGACGCGTTAAAGCAAATTAATCTGCTGGTAGGCTTCTTTTCTTAGCTCGCGCGCAACCGAGCGCATCCTGAGAGGCACATTGTAGGCTGCGCCTAGGTAAACAGAGCAAAAACAAACGGACGATATAGTAGCCCGCAGACTGCCATCGTGTATCGGGGGCTTTTCCGTGCGGCTTTCTCGGCCGCGTCCACGCCAGGCGGAGCATCCGTGTCGAAGCGAGTTCGCACGCACGGCACGATGATACGCAAAGTGCGTGCACGGCCGCCGCGCCGCGACGTGTGCGTTCGTTGCGTGCGCGTAATAACGCGGTGCGGAGTAGGTGTCACTGAACTAAACTGGCTGCAACATCTCCGGGCATCGCCGCGGCAACGACGGGCATCGCGCTCGGAAGAAAGCAAGCGTGATGAAACGAGCTACTGCCGCGGAAAATAAATGCACGCGGATAGGTAAGCCCCCGTGCATAATCACGCTTGCGGATACATAACTGCGCTCGCGTACGTACACACACGTACGGGAGTTGGTGCGCGGTCTCTCTCGCACGAGGATTTACTTCCCCCGAGATTCTCGACTGCCGTTCGCCGTGCGATCGCGTCCGGATACAATATGCAAGTTCTTCTTTTGCGAATCTTGCCTCGTCTGGGAGATAAACACGGGGCTAGAGAGAGCTATTAGTCTGTTAATCGTTCTCTCGCGACGTCCAAAGTCCCGGTCCTTGGCCGTTCGAATTTTCGTGAGAAACCGGAGAGAGGCGCGAAGAAACGTGAATGTTCGCAGGGAATTCCACGCTCCGAGCTCCGAATGTTAATACATTCATTTGCTTCGAACATCGCCGGTATCTATAAATATACGATTCTCTGACGGCGATGTACGAATGTATTTTTATCGTTTGTGAATGTATAATAAAGCGAGTAAACGAGATATATGCATTTTGAATATCGCATTTTTTGCAAAAATTTAACACCTGGTTTCTCATGAATTATCTATAATTATTGTCTAAAAAATAAGACAATAATTCAAGTGATTAATGTTTCGGTGGAGATAAATTCTTTAATTTTCCGAAGAATAATTTATAAATGAATTTGCTTTTTTCTAACGTTAGATTCATGTTTACGATCTTTATTTGAGAGAGGACTGTGTCATTTCCCCTTAGCTTTATACACGACTTAATTTTTTAATCAATACAATCAAAGATATTTTTCAATTATTCTAATAATGCAAATAAAAAATTAACGGAAACACGCGTTTGCTAAAGGTTTGTATAATTTCTCCCTATTTAACGGTAAATACGATTCTGGATTGTTTGCAGAAATGACAATGGGAATGAAACGACGACATTTAATGTAAAGCATGTAGCGGAAATACAGAACGATGAGATTTATCGCAAAACTTGGAGAAATGCAACATAATTTTCTTTATACTACACTCTCTGTTTGCTCCCTCTCTTGGAAGTAATCCAAATGACTGCGTATTTTTCTTTTTCGAAAAGAAAGTGGTAGTTACATCGGCATCTTCCGTAGGGTGACGTCACACATCGACAGGCACACACACGCGCGCGTTCGCGCGCGCACCCGCGTACATACGGGCGGCAACGTATTGCGTCATAAAGCTGGATTATAAAAAAAGCTCGAGGCATACGACGGAGTGGCGATGTTTTGCGGAAGAAATAAAGCGTGCTAATAGAGGAACGGCGTCACGAGAACGCGCGTAACACGGTGCGTCGGGGCGTAAGCTCGCGAATAAAAATACCGATCGATTCGCGCCTTCCGGGGATGATAATAGGATGTGATAGAATCCCGAACGACTGCACCTGCATCACCTGATATTGGATTGCCTCTTAACTACGGCTCTTGTGCCTGGCATTTAAGAGACATTGAATCTTTGATGGAGGGCGGTCTTTTACGGATGGTTCCTTTAGTGGCAATAATCTCGAATGTGACCGCTATTGTTATTCGCCTGTGGTATTCCAGAACCTTCAATTTTCAAATCTCAGTTAAATATATATATGTATTTGTATGCTTGAAATATTTTACGATTAATGCTTTTCAAATTACAGTAAAGGAGCACAAAGGATTATTCATGCGAAAATTCAAAGTTTAATTTTTTTATTAAAGCAATTTCATCTATTTCTAGAATTTTAATTTAACTCTTGATTACTGAATTATTTGATATGGAATAAGAAAGCACAATTAATAATAAGTTATCTCGAAATTTCATTGATCTCACAAAGCTCGTCTACCAGATGCAGAAGATTGCCATAATTATTTTAGTCTATTCAATTGATTAAATAGAATTTTCCTCATTTTAATTGAATTTTTATCATAAAGGACAAAGCAACGATCCAAGCACGAGAATGTAATCACTCTTTCTCTGTCAAAAGAGAATTAATTCGCAGAGAGTTTCGCATTCCGTAGACTTTTATGCTACGCGATAATTAAAACGTTATAGAATAGTTGATCGCGACATGACAACATTTAAAAAGGGTTAATTAACATTGACTCGCAATCGGATATTCTGATTAATCAACGTGATGGGCCGCGCCGCTTTTAGAATTTTCTCCTTCGATCAGGAGAGCCCGTATGCGTGCGTACGTGCGTATATATGACGTCACGCGAGCCAACGGCGGTGTGAAGAATTGGCAGCGAAGGCATCGACTGAAATGACAAAGACCGAATGAAGGGTAAGGGGCGCTGGATTGCCCCGATTTATTTCTCACCTGCGGTCGTGCCGATTCTTACGGAGAAATGCGGTGTGTATCTAAACGGCTATCGCGAGTAAAGCCCCCCTTACCCGACTTCCGGCGAACGGTACGCGCGTATGATGCCCCCTTTGTCTCGAGAACCTCTGAGAACCTTCCCAAGAACAACGTAACTAGCGTACAACGAACTGTTACCGAAGATTTCTCCATGGACCGCGTGCTAATTCCGGACGCCGAACGCGGAAGATCAACGCGCGCCATTCGTACCGCGTGATTACGCGAGTAAACTCAGCTAATTAGCTGGAATTGGCTAAGGTCAGACAACGAGAATCGAAAGATAAGTCCCGATAGACAATGGAGAAAATTAGAAATTAAAAATGAATTACGGGAAAGATAATAACAATCGCGATGATGATGATTTACGGTCGCGATAATACACGAGATAATGCAATCAAGCGTAGAACTCATCGCTCAAATGCTTTCAGATGGAAAAATGTGTGACTGCGAATATTCGCCTGAGTTAACGCGTAGAAATTTCATCTCGTTACGAGTTTTAACTGTCCGTTAGTAAAAATGTCGCTTCGGCGCTTCTTATACGATTCTGTCGTAGCAGCATTATAATTAAGCCCGGTTCATCGCATCCAGGAAACCTAGTATAATTCTAGAAAGCCTCACCGTTTATACCGAATAAAGCATAACATTGTGAATTCTACTCGTTTCTTCTCGTTATACGCAATTCTAGTCTCCGCAAAACACATCGAAACGCACTCGTGGAATCTCCTTATTCAGACAGCATTCAGCCGCACACATTCATTGCGGTCATCAGTGCAGCGGCTTGATAATTGCATGAAATCACCGGCGTGAAATCGCGACACTACCGAAGTTTCTACAATTAACGAACGTCCGATCGAAAACGCAAGCGACGGCAGTTATAAATAACGTTTGAGGGAAAGAAAGTCTAACTTACTATCGCAGATGTGTAGTAGATCCTAGAATTTGCAACTTTCATTTTAATAACGAATTTATTGATGCATCTAAAGCAATTTTCTACTTAGCTTCAGGAAACATCGTCTGCTGTATCTTTTACGTTCAATATATCCTTATATAATAAGATTATTTTTAAATTAAAAGTGTTTAAAAATAAATTGTATTTAAACAATATATTTTATAGTCAGCATATTCAAATAATTTTATAAGAACTATTAGACAAGTTATTTTACTTTTTTGTTATTTTTTGAATACTTTCGCTATTTTTTAATCAAAGAAATTAACTTTTTTAAACGAATAGTTCTTGAATTTTTTCTTTTATCACCTTAGACAGCTATTTAATTAAACACGTATTTCATTATAAAGACATTAATATCTCTGATTAATAATCATCAATTTTGATTGCGATTGAAATTAACGTGTTCTGTAGTTCGTTAATTATTTCGTTCATAAGTATCAAGAGACGCAGTAGCGTCTCCCGCCAAGTACATTTTAACAAGCATATACAAATTATCACAATTCGAGCTACTCAAAACCATCAAATAATTTAAAGCGCAAGAGACATTGTCATTATCATTGACACTGTTATTTTTATAAAAAAATTGTACATTAATTATAATATCTCTTATACAAATAAACATAATTAAATAGAAAGTTATGAAAATAATAATGAAATGTTCTCTCTATTTACCAGACACGAAATTTAATTTATCGAAAGCAATGTATACGACATTCTTCCAATAGACATTTTAATTTTTCAACGTGCAAAACAAGCGAATGCGTGTCATGATGGCATATCCGTTTTAATAAAAATTTTAGCAGTTTAAAAAATATTGTTGAAAAAGCGGGTATAATAGAAAAAAAATATTATAAAATATAGGTACATGACTAGAATGTGAAAAGAATGCATTCAGTAAAAATACAAAAAAAAAGTATTTGCCACGAGACAGCAAAGATTTAGAGTCGCCATGATCTGCATTATGCGTCGCGTCGTCGCTCAGTTCTTTTTCGTCTCATTGTTCCTGGTACATACGGGGCGACATGAAACGAGCAAGGTGTTGCGCTTGCCCTCGTAGGATAATTAGTGACCTGTTCGTTCAGTGAAGGTGCACTGGCCCCGAGTGAGTTCCAGCTCGGAAAGCTGAGTAAAGAAGTTTTCTATACACGAGAGAGATTTTAACCAGTTCCGATAACTTTCAAACAGAAAGTACATACAGTTGTACGCTACTGTGTATACAATTAAAATTGGCCTCTATATTTATTCGTAAAAAGTTTTTATGTGAGACGATATTGTTTTCAATAATTTGCAAAATTTAACCGACCAAAATAATATCACGGTTTAATCGATTTTCAATAGTATTATTGCAAGCATTTTATGCCTCAATTTTATAATCTTTGTAGCTTATTAATTTCCATATCGCGAAATTATGTCGTTGAAAAAACAAGATAATATATCTATCATAACTCGAAATATGTATATATTTTACGTTATACATTTATTAAAATAAAGAAAACTGATAATGTCAATAAATTGTATTCATCTTTGAGTATATATGAACATTATACTTTTCTATATTAAAATATAATACAAAATTTCTGTAATAAAAATATGATTCCATAATATATCTTCGTATAAATGTATTATATTTTAATTATTACTAAAAATAGAAAAAATAAAAAGAGAACGAAAAGGAAAGATAAATTAAATAATAAAAAGATGTGGCACTTTGCAATTACAGTTTTACAAAGAAATGCCGGAAATCACAGCAAGGAAGTGATTGACAAAAATAATGGTGCTATAATTTCGTCGTTGACGTGCATTATCGCACTTACCGGGAACTTGCTGCTATGAGTTTGCAAACTGGCCGCCTGTTGAGTCTGACCCGAACTCTGCTCCTCCCCGTATAAAGGTGGCATCCTGTATTCCGGTGTGAAAGGCTGCCCAGCTGCACTACGAACCTGCCCGTTCTCGGCGACGTTGGTCCTTTCCGGACCGGAAGTCGTGCGCAATGACGGACGTTCGGCTACCGGCTGCTCCCTGTGTTCGTCCTGCTGAACGTCCTGATTCTTCTGATTGTTCGGCACCGGTTTCGGTGGTGGCACTGGCTTGTAAGGCCCCTCTTCATCTGTAAAAAAAATACATAACTATTTTTAACGCTTTGCTTCCGATATAACTTATTAATTTAAATTTTGTTTAAAGTATTAAAAGCAAAATTACGAATGCAACTATCGTAGCGATTTGACGCAATTATGCGTTGCACTGTAAACATTTTTATTTAAATTTATAATACGATTCTTTACTCAAAATTATATTATTTTTTAACATGTACTAGCAATTTTTTTTACACCTTAATTCAAAATAAAATTTGCAAACCAAATGTATATGTACATATAAGAAGTGTGAAATAAATATTAATATATTCATCGCCACGACGCACCCTGAAGTACCCAAGAGACTGACATGATGTTAAACAACTTATTTAAATAAAAGACATGCCTAGGAAATTGCTATGTTATGTATTATACATAGATTTACTTAAAATTATATTAAGAATATTGTTTACTTGTAGATAAGGATTTATTCGTAGATAAAAAACATAAGCTATGTTTTCATTTAAAGATCATGAAAATTTCGCTCAGTAACATTTATGTAAGCATTCGATGGAATATCAAAGTGCATAAAATCTGTGAATGAGATAATTCAATGAGTCATCGAAATATAAGATACTATAAGCTAAATGTTCATGCGCACTAATTTAAATCTACGCTCGTAAATATATTTCCTTCTCGCTCTCTCAATCTCTCCTTCGTTTTTCTCAACATTTCATTAAAGTCTCATAATATTTTCAATACAGCAAAATGATAATGTAAACGTTGCACACGTATGTGTGCTTCGTTATTAACGTCATTTTATATTTCTGCTACGTCTTTACTGCTCCGTGTTAATTCCGAAGGAGGTGCGATATACATCTTTCGGTATAACTAGATCGTGATAAAAGTCTCCTTGGAGATAAGGATGTGCAAGTTATATTATGAATCTACGTTCTTGAAGAATGCGAGCTGTCTATGAGCGAGAGACCAATGCTCGCGAGAGACTAGCCACGTGTTTACGTATACCTTGACTCTGATTCTGCCGCCTTAGACGATTCTCCTGCTTAACTTTGCGGACAGTGGTGGCCATCGCGTGTTGGCTGACCATCTCTGACGAATACTTTCACAAATGTATTTCGAGTCTCCTGTTTTCACCTTCGATGATCACTCTAGCGAACGAATTATCGACAATGACAAGCCGCGCATCCGTTCAACCTGATGCGTGTCGCTTCGGATAATGGACGTTCTTAGATGAAATCTTGTCGCCCATGTCGAAGCCGATTACTATAATCGTCAATCTACGATTTACGACCAAAACTGGCAAATCATGAAAGAAATACACTCTACTGATCGCGACGAAAGTAGTACGGATGATGGCTGAAGTTTGAGGACCACCCAAGACGTGACTTCTTGTACAAATTGAAAGTCTTTTCGCCGCACGTCAGCAAATTCTTTGTTTTACACGAGAAGGAGTCCCGGCGATGACACACTGCCAGCTGTCGCGTCGGACACGCCGAGCACTTTATAAGATTACAAAGTTCATTAGTTCTCCTTCATTAAGATGTTGCAGCAGTTTATCTCAAATTAGTTACGCTAATTTCTTCGCACGGAGACCGTTTTACTTGTTGAGATACACTAATTTATATTTATGGTCCCATACGCCTTTTTTTGTAATTGACGCAGAGAGACAATGATTTTACTTTAATTAAGGAAACGCGGAGTGATAACACAACGAATTAAAATCTATGTTGGTTTGTTAACGCAACTTCCAGACGAATTGGGTTAATTAGCATTCTTCCTCGTGACGGACTTCCGTTTCACAGACAACCTTTTGTCTTGCCCACGAAAATTACACGGATCTTTTTTTTTTCTCAAAGACCGTCATCTTGTCACTTTCACGCGAAAATGCTTATTGTTCGGCGTAACGAAAACTCCTCTATTTTTCATGCGGTTGCGCACGAAAAGAAAACGCATTTGAAGTCGACTGCTGAATAACTTTCCTCGTTCAGCGAGTTTTATACATTCCGCGAAAAAATTCGCGCTGACGAACCGAAATGTTCAGCGTATTTGCCTCGGGAGGAAAATTGCGGAACGTCGATTCTCTGATTTTCCAGATGGAGCCCCCTCCCCCCCCCCCCAGATAATTTATCACGAATACGATACTTTGAAATTTTCGCTCACCGTTTCCGAAATGGAAGTTAATGTACAATGTCTCTCGTAAATTTATCGTTTCCTTTCTTTTTTGCGGGAAGAAAGCTTTTTCTTTGCCATAGCTTAATGGCGATTTTCCTTGTGCGTCCTTTTTCAACCTCCCTTTTTCTCTCCCTCTCTCGACGGTTCTTGTAATATCCCCGATCCAATTTATTCAACCGCTGCCTTGATTACTCGACGATGTTATTTGCTGCTCCCCGAGACTTCCGGTGCTTTACAATAAAATGTACTTTGTTTGCTACGATAATGCAACTTCAAATAGATGTTTCTCCTAGATTTCTTTTATTCTTCATTAATTTAGTTGCAAATTTTCTTTCTGATTGAACGATCTATCATCTCCATCTTCTCTTTAAATTTATCACTCCACTGAAATTTCTTCGATCAGAATACACAACTTTCGCGCGCGCGTATAACGATAACAGAAATTAATTGGCCAACTCAACTGTTCACTTATTCCTCCGAATGAAATCAAACGCAATTTCTTTTCGTAGTTATCGATGGAAATTCCCTCAGTCAACACGGCACACCAAATTAAACCGACGTTCATCCACTTCTAACTCAGTTCCTCATCAGTTCACATTATTGCTTCTAGATCTCCGGATTACTTTTCCCCGGTCCTTTGTCCTTCCTTCAATCTTCCCTTCACGCTGAATACCCAATCGAATATTAACATCCCGAAATCCTGGAGCTTTTACTCCCGAGCGGTCGATTAGTTCTCTTCGAAATGCCGCACTTTCCTCCTCGAAGACGAGACACCGACGAGACGCGACTTTTCCTCGGAAGCTGCTCGCGCGTGACTCGCGTTCGCGCGAATGCCGAGCGCGCCGGTCGAGAGAAGCGGATTTTCCTTCGCGCGCACGAGAGAACGAGCGCGTGTGTAACCACCTTAGAGCAGCCCGTGCCGGTGGAGCTCAAACTTTCCATTGAGTGAACGTCGTGGTTCCGCCGTTCTGACTTCACTTCCGGTATCGTCCCACCACGAGGAGTCATTATAGACACACTCCGGCGATAGGAGCGAGCGAGATGGGGAGAGAGAGAGAGAGATGAACGAACGACAACGGGGAGTGATTGCCGGAGCAAGCGGAATGAGATAGTCGGACGGGAGGAAGGGAGAGAGAGGCAGCGATGTGAAGTGAAAAGGGAGAGGAGGCGAAGAGAGATCGCAGGAGGGACCAGACCGACGCACCGGGATAATTTATTCCACGCTCATACGCGGCCGGGCTCCGCGACGCGCATCCGACGAATATCAAGCTGCCTCGCCTCCGCTACCGCGGTCTCTCGATCGCCGATTTGCAGCTTGAAGGAACACAAACTTCACGACGAAATTTCGTTCTCCCCGTATCTACAGTTCGCTCGATCTCTCGTGCCGCAGACAATCGTGTTTTTCAAGTGAACAAATCGTCTCTTTCTGTTTTATGTGAATATATAAAAAAGAAAAATATATAATTTATTTTATGGAACTGAGGTCACGGTTATGACGACTTGGTGATGAAATTGGAGTGCACATGTGCTTTTAAAGATGCTATCTTCTCTGAGTACAGCTCTTTTTTATTAAATCGTGGGATCGAAAGTTTCTCAGCCGGAAGCTGCTTCGCTATGGTTTTGGTTTTAGGAATTAATAGGAGTTTGGAAGAAATTCTCTTATAATTCCTTTTGTGTGCTTAATAACTTAACGAAGTTACGAAGCAGATCGCAAGGAGTTAGACGAAGTTTAATCGTTCCCAGATATGCTTAATTTAATGACAATTCATTTGATTTTTAAATAAAAAAACAATTGTTAGTTTTTCTTTCAAACAATCAGTCAATTTATCAACAATTTAATTTACAATGTTTGTAATTTGAGATAATTGAGACCGTATATATGCATGCGAGTTTACCTGTCAATACATATAAATCTATAATATCTACTATTTTTTTTCACAAAAATATTACCGTTTTTATTATTTTTTGTTCTTTTAATTCATTCAATATGTATTCAGTATACAGTGGTATGAACATTATTAAATCAGAGTTGTAAATATATTTCTCGATTGTTTTTGTTAGTAAAATTAATTAAGTAAATAAACACACACAGAATATAACTTTGATAATATTCTTTAGTTTGATTTCACATTTCCATATTTTCAAATATGCGTACGTCCAATTTACAAATTCGACAGTTTCTCAAAAATATTAAAAAGAGCGAACCAGAACTTTTTCTTATTCAAGATAATTTAAGAAGTTTATTTTGCATTATAAAAGAAATCCTCATTCACTTGACGTCTCGCTTCCGGTTTAACGATTTTGCATTAATAAAACCCGCATCAATTACGAGCGACAATTTGTACGAGGAACAACTTTGCATCCAAGGCAGCAGGGCGAATTAAGGCCCATGATTCGAAGGAAAGAAAAGAAGGAAAAGTCCAAACATCGAACACTTGCTTTATGGTTCGGCGAGATTTCCACCGCCGGTAATAACACGCTACGGTGCACGGGAAGCAGAAAAAAAGACACGATCGAAACACAGATTAGTGGTTGCCGATTGCGTAGAATCATTATTGGAATGTGGGACACAGCAAAGATAAGAGCAAATCGAACGGCCTTTCGTGGTAATCGAGGAAAGTCGGCTCGGACGCAGATGAAGAGGCACCAGCTTGATTCCACTCGTTTAATTCCCATCTCGATCAGGCTCAGCATCCAAACACTGTTGATTATCGTCTTTATCGTGCGAGTCGGCTTAACGCATCATTGTACGCTTGATATATTTCTAATACATTTAAGTAAATCTCACGGTCGCGACAGCTTCCAATTGAAGATAACAAATTTTAATTGGTAACTTCGCGACATATGTACTGTCCGCTATCAGTCTTGCAAGTGAGCGCTATTCATCAGTATTTATAAAAAATATTGTTCGCTCATTTCCGACCTTGATTCCGGCCTTGTCTTTGCAATTTGATTACTGGCGTAACGCGTTGATGGTCAGTATACGACGTACACAGCCGGCAGTGTATATCGTATCTTAATTTCTTAGCTGACATCTCAAGGCAGCGCAACAGTTATTTGCGTCTTCGCTCGTAGAACGAGAAAAGTAAAAGTCTCATTGGCTGAAAAATTTCGCATACATTTGCTCTATCCTATCCGTCAGGTTTAACCACCGTGATGGATCGTCGCCTCGACGCGACGGCGTGGATTACCGTCTTCCTTCTCGATGCTCCCGAGATCAATCAGCGGATAAGAACTCGCGGTGGTTATTGGCAAAATGCGGATTTCAGTTACGCCCACCTGTCAATTCTGCCGCATCGGTTTAAAGCACTCCGTGAAAATTTCCTTTCACATAAATTTTCTCGCACGCCGCGCTCTCGATTCCCGATCTATAATTACGTTCGTTTTTGCGCGCGCGAATCATGTCGAGATCCGCCGCTGCTTCCAAATATGGAATTTAGCATAGAGCTGTAAAGCTGACAACGTGCCGCTACGGGAATCGATTCGCGTGATTCGATCGAAAGTCGTTCAGCCGGAGAGCCGATATCGCGCGTATGCGTATGCGCTTTAGTTGTTTCCTATTTTTCCTCAACTCGTCCTTTTCCTCGGCGAACTCGTTTCTCGACGAGCGACGATTCAGAGCGTCGAATGCTGGCGAGCCGATATCCGCGGTCGATCCTTGTCGGCGCGGGATTTTTAGCAAACCACCATATACCTGCCGCGCTTACCCCTTTTACGGTCGACTTGATGGCCACACGCAGTCACTATCGATTTCTGCTATGCCTGATTATGCTCGCGTGGAGGCGCGTGAAACGTGCTCCAAGATTATGTTGGTAAATGATAATCCAAAGGAAAAGTTTGAGTAAATCTATCTGGCAACGCGGTTACGAAGTAATGTATATATGTAACGTAAACGTATCAAAATAATTCGTATTCTTCTGTTTTAATTATTATCCTCCTTACTAATTAGAAGATATTCGCGACGGACATTTCTCGGCATTAATATATGTCACGATTTATTATGCAATACATTTCTTTGAATATAAATTGCAGGAATATTATAACGAACGAAGGTGTTCCATTTTCCATAAAAGCATCGCGTTATTATGCAGACCTTATATAACTTTCGTAGTGCTGTTATTTCTCCATTTCGCTCACAAGTTTCGCTGTTTGTGCTTCATCATAGAAGGAGTTATCGCTAATAGTCGTTATAACGTATTCACGTTGTAATCTCCCTTGGAACGTAAATAGTGTCATCAGATTGTTAATTAGAACTCTGTTAATTAGTATGTTAATTATAATTAAATTCGTCTACTGATTCCCTAGCAACTTGGGATTCATATCTTTGTTAACAAATTGGGAGAACAAAATGTTGGGAAATTAATTTAAATTAACATTATTTATAAGGCAAAGACAAAAAACATCTCAAGGCTCAGAAAACCACGCAACAATAATGTGAAAATCCAAAGATTTATCAAGAAAGATGGCGATTCATGAAATCTTTATTTTAAAAAATGACTCAAGATTAGTATTATGTAATTCACATAAAATACCGTACGGGAAATCCTGCTGTGCATCATATAAAATAATAAATTTCACGGTTCTTACGTTTCCCGATTTACCAACGTGTTATTAGAACTAACAGTCTGGATTTGAGCATAAAACCGATCCTCCCGACATTCCTAGCATCCTTCCCGTCGATACTGCCGTTAGTTTCGCACCGTATCGCTCCTCTCTTCAGGGCAATCGCTGGAATTAAACCCCACGCGATTCTCGCTTTTCTGATTTCCGACGGGATATCGCGGCAATAACGTTCGCGTCCCATTTAACCGGTTCGCTATCGGCGGACGGCACGACGTCATCGGAAGATCCACCGTGACGTCCGATGATGCCGCTCGTTCGCCATTTCATCCTCTCGGCCGCTTCTCTATGTGCTTTACGCACCCCCTTCGTCCTTTATCGCCCACTCGTTACCACGGTACGCACGATGAATACATGGGAAATGTGCGTCGAAAGCTACAGGATAGCGAATTTGTTTGACGCCACCATACGCTGTCGCGTTCGATGTTGACTTTACTCGTCGAAGTTATCGGCGACCCTCATCGACTCGCAATACAAACCCGCGTTCTATCGCAAGTCCCCACTGCTCGAAAAAGAGACGCGAATGCATACACAATACTGAAAAACTGAAAGAGTTGTTGATAGCACTCATGTAAATAAAGAAAAAAATTTATTCTTTAATATAATTAACCAACTTCGTGTAAGTGAAATTGGATAATTTTTTTCTTTAATATAATTTAATATAGACCAAAAATGAAAACTCTGGACAAAAAAATCTAAAATTAAATTAAAAATTTTGGAAAAGAACTATTTATGTATTAAGTCAGTGCTCAGTAATGTATTTTACTCTCTACTCGAAATTCCCATCTTACTCATTGAACGTCTCTAGAAAGTTGAAGTAAATCATTATTTTATCAAAACTGTGGGAGCGGTAGTCTCATTATCATAGTTATGATAAGTTATAACAAGCGAGTTACTTACTTATAGTTATAGAGTAGAGCAACCTCCATCCATAAATTTAGCATAGTTTTCAGGTACACTTTTTGTCTTCTACAACGAAGAACCGAGACAGATAAGTATCTGTTCTACTTCAACTTTGTATTTACCAAAACTTTTTAGTTTCTTAGCCTTACACGTTCAATATTGAATCAAGTTTGAAAAGATACTTTAAAATTTTTTATAAATTTGACTTTGTTAACAATTTTATCGACAAAAGAATCTTGGCTGAACCGACAATCAAAAGAATAATGCATTCGAAAGTTAAAAGTCACAGGATTAAAGAAACGATAATGGAGATTGTACAGAAGATACATGCGCACCTGGAATTCAGGAATTCCTTTAATCCCATTAAGGTCGTGTAGGACGATCCACACGATTAACGATCCCAAAGGTCGTCGAGACGACACTTAACTATTTAACTTTTTGAAGACTAGTGGCTCTCTAAAGAGCCAGGAAATTTATTTTACTTTTGAATTTTGTAAAAAAGAAAATACTATATCTAACCATAATTCATTGAAATAAAATTTTTTCTTTTTGAAGAAAAATCCGATCCTCGAAGATTAATCGTGGAATTTTCAAAGCGCTGCTAAGCAATTCTTAAAAAGATATCTTGGATATGCAACGTCAATGCCCAGCTCACCATCAGCTATTTCATACACCAACGGCCACAGAAACAGTCACTATTTACGAATCCCGTGTCGCAAACTCACGTAGGCGACCATACTCGCCAGCCGTTCGCCGATGATAATCCGACGTCGTGGAGGGAGAAAGAAAGTGTCGTCGTTATACGACGCGAAAATAAGCAGCGCCGAGCCTCGTGGAAATAGATTTTGCTTGTCTCGTATCTCGCGGTTCTCGCCGTCGCGCGTCGTCCACCGCGTTGGAGGATCGATAGGATGCCTTATTGTTGTCCGGCCTTACTCTCGTCGTTATTGTCGCGTGGGCGTCCGCAATGCCCGGCAAATTTCCCGGTGGGCGGGGGAATTGCGTTCGGCAAGGTCTCATCTTGTTCGATCGCAACAATGCGCGTAATTTGAAGTTTAAAATTATTATTTTAAAAGACATTTAGAAAGCATTAAGGAGAGGCGCATGAATTATTTAAGATCCGGAGTGATCGTTTTGTTTACATTTATATCTGTTATCGAATAAAGTATAATATATAACTGATTTTTCTAATCAACCAAATGTGCCAATGCCATTTGCTATCAGCTGCAAACATGAGAGACTCATATTGTACGTGTACGCTAGGATAACATCCGATTAAATCTATGAATTACATATCTACTTTCCTAACGGTAATGCAATCGCAAAGGAAACACGCAAAACGCGGGAAATATAGCGGTCGCATAGGTACGTCGCCACGATGGGAAACGAGATGGTGGTGTATAGCTTGCAGCAATGAGGAATGGTGAGTCTACCACTTTCCAGGGAGGATTCCATTGACCGAGGACACACGACGGTGGACATACAACGGTGCCCGTGAGAAAATACGTTGCAGAAGAGGAGGAGGGGGAGGAGGAAGAAACGAAGAAACCGATGTGTGTGCGTCACGGTGAAGAGTTTATGTAGTAGGTAGGTGGGTCGACCAAGGAACTAGACTTCCACCATGGGTGCACTTAGGCGATTCAACCATGCGTGCTTCCCCGCAGTCGTGAGCGTCACAGGTGAGCTGAGGGGCGCTTGCCGCGGAACGAGTCCTGACGGAGCGCGAGCGCGTGTGTGGAAAAGGAAGAAGAAGCGAAGATAGAGGAAGCTAGATAGAGGAGAAGAACGAACCTCCCGCTCGCTAATCGCTACTCCGCTCGCTCCGAGATAGGAAAAACACGTGTATGGGGTGGTAGCTCGAGGTTCATTGCCCACCCCTCACAGTTTTTAAGTCCCTCGCACATTGGCGACAGTTTCTGCATAGTTTTATATCTATCGATGACACAATAAACCGCTCTCCGGCTCCGCAATTTTTTAAAGAATCCTACGTTTCGATATGGAAAAGATTTTGTTCAAATAATACACGAAACACACGTACAGTGTACTAGCAAGGAAAAAATTTATGATTTTCTAAAAATATTCAATATATATTTTATTTTGAATATTTCCGATACAGCAAGCTAAATACTTGATTAAATTTAATTTTGCTTCAAAATATGCCCGTATATATTTATATAATAAAACTGCTGGATCATGATTACTATTTTTCTTCCGTGACTGTACGCAATACATATAATCCTATATATTATGCTACTATTATTGTGATGACATTTAACGTTGTACTATTAAAATTTTTTTAATTAAGATACAATAATAATATATTTTAATTTTTTGCGTGTTCATTATAAGCAATTTGCTAATCTATATTTACCATTTTCTCTTAAATATCAACTGTATTTTAATAAAAATCTCGTATGTTGCTTTATTATTTTATTATGACGCTCTTATTACATATATCTAGTATTTCGGAATAATAAACCGATTCCTCTCTCTGTCTTGGTTTCTCTTTTTAATATTTATTGCCTCTCTCCTAACGTCACACGCCCCCCTTATCGCAGCCACGCAATCGCGCAATATGCGACAAGTGAGTATACATACATCGAAGCAAAAGGAAAATACGAGATTTATGCTTAACCCTCCGAAGAGAAGGAAGGCCAGGACTGGTTCGAGGAAACAGATCGCTTTACGCTACGGTGCACTCGTGCAATCGTTAATCGAAGCTCCAGTCTTTCTTCGCCGCAGGAACGAAACTGTGTCGATACTATCAGTAGGCACCAAAGGCGAGTGAACTGACCGTAACGATGCCAATAACGATTTCCCGGGGTATCGATCGTAACTGCTTTATCAATACGATAGAAAACACCCTCAAAGATAATTAAATTACCGCTTGGCTACGCAGAGCATAACATCGCAAAAGATTCTCGGGTGAGCAGTGCGTTTATCACTTGGTGAAGTTGAACTCCGCCGTATACATTTGCGATATTTTAAATTAGCATTTACGAAACTAACAAAAAGTTCAATAGAATTTCTCATTCAAGAAAAGAAGAATTCATTTAGAAAGAGAAATGCGTATAAGATTAAATCGAATGAAATCGAAGAAAAAGAAACAACGAGAGTCTGTGTCATTTAATAGAGACATAATTAAGACGTATAGTGCATCGACAAGACGCCAAGATTGCCTGTTGTGATAGCGAGCACGAGGATGATAGGACGACAGGTCCAGCGATGGACGCGAAAGTTAAAAAACAGCGTGACCAGGCATGGGACGTTGCTATAACTAAGCGCTTTCCCGGATCCGCACTCGTTGTTTTACGTTATGCCGCTGTGTTACCGAACCGGTTAAATAACTCGTGCATATTCAAATGTCGCAACGAAAACGACTACGATGATACTGCGACAGCAGCGCGACGACTGATAATTCTTTCGCGCGATGGACCAATTTAAGCCGTACGCTCTGTTTCGTTTACGACCAGTTAATACGACACGCTTCATAATGCTACTCTGTTCGCCAACATACTCTAAATTACGGGCTTATTATAATGTTGCAATTTAAGGCCGGTAATACCAGTATTACCGCGAGAGTGCTGGTAGAAATGACGGAACGTGAAGAGAAACTGCGAAAATCTGAGTAAAGAGTAAAGTTATTCCTGTAAGCCTTCGCGTTATTTTATACTTTTATAATAAACACGTGCACGCACTATTTTGTACGTGGTACACACGTGTGACTAGTGAATATTCATCCACAATTTTATATACATATATTATAAATGCACAGAGAAAAATATATTATTGGAACATCTTTTGAATATCCAATTTTAACGTGAGCGTGCATAAAACATCGCGTAAGTAAGAATTGGGTCAAAGATTTTTAGCACAATTTCCATTTGCTAAATAAAGATAGAAACTACTGGTAGCATACGCCTGGACAGTTTTAGCAGTGTTAACTTTCTTGTCTCTTTCTAGAACTAGACTATCTCATGAATAAGATATTGCAACCTAAAAAAGATACGTAGCAGACATAGTACCGATCAATTGTTTATTACCTGTGAATTAGTATATAGAAAAAACTAAATTTTTTATAAACCCATTTCTAAGTGAATTTTCTTTAAAATACAGCAGTCTTCCTGAGTGCCTAATTTTTTAATGGGGATGAATTAATATACTTTGTTTTTTACAAATGTTCTATATATTTAAAAATCGATTTCCAGGGATCTGCAAATGCAAATGATGACAAACCTCGTTTTTTATGTGCAAGAACGTCTCATTTAACAAAAAAAAAGACTTTAAGGCCGACGACACGTGCGGTCTTCTCTAGCAAAATCATTTTGTCCTGGTTGTCTTGAGATTCATTCTTTTTTCGCCGCGACCAACCTTCCAAGTCGCTTCGACGCACGCATCCGCTTTATTTTACTTCTATTCTACTGGTGAACGGGCGAGCGAGCAACTCGTCCGTCCTCTTGCTCTCTCATCGGTCCTGCTGCATGCTACAAACGGTCTTTGAATAGCGTCTAGTTTTTGCCGAGCAACTAGTTTTACCGGAGGTTTTCATTCTTCGCTTTATCCGCGAGCGCATCGAGCAACCGTGAAAATTAATCTCGCCGGTTCACTCATCGCCGTAAAATTCGAGCGAAAGTGAATGATGTTCCGGAATCCAACAAAAACGACCGCGATCCCACGTAATAATTATTGGTCATTGATTATCTGTTATATCTTTCAGTTCGTATTGTAATTACGAAATTATTATTCAAGAGAAGAATAAAACTTTATCTTTTATTGAGTACAAGTATAATTACGTGAAAATATGTATATTTTGTTGAAGATATTATTATCAGCGTATTATGAAACGTATATTGCAATCATTTTTGCATGCATTAAAAATTTTAAGAAATTTATTCAATAGAATTGTTGATGATTCGAGAATAATATGCTCGAATTATACAATATTAAAGAAGAAAATATATATACTATAAATAAGAAAAAAAAAGGAGCAATTTCACAGAATAGTTTCTTATTTCTTTTTCAATACGTAATGAGAATATAATAATAATGATGTTGTAAAACTACACCGTAGCGAAGCATCAATTGGTAGTAATTTTTATGCGTATGTTACATATAAATTTCAATCGACTGTAATAAGCCCAAAACGGAGTTATCTTGAGACATGCGGCGCATTAAACAACAAAAAGTCTCGTACGACGGACTATAAAAATATTCCCGGCATGTAATCTCACCCCAATCACGTCCCTACTTAATATTTTATCTTCGGAAGTTACGCCATAGCTGGCAGCAACAGCACGCAAGCGAGGAAATTAACCCCAATTATAAAGTAATATCGGCGGGCCATTGAAGAAGTACGTTAATTAACGATCTCTTTAACTAATGCTACCGACGTTAACGTGAATTCATCTCGTTCGTCGCGAAATCTCGCGGTAAATCATCGGCGATCGCCAAAGTCTGCATATTTCTTCCGATACACGTGGCATTTGGAGCACGTTGACATTTTCAACGTAAAAATAATAAACAGATTACTAGTTGCGCTAAAACCCAACGCGCTAGTTTCCATATTATCGCTTCATCTAGTTTGTAACTCAACTGGCTCGTAAAAGTAGAACGAATAAATAATGTATATCACGAATCTGTAGAAATGTATTATTACTCTCCAACACCGAATTCGAAAATGATAGATTTGCGCTAGCAATTATATTAAATTAAATATTTTAATGTTGCATAATGTATGTGATGACAAAAATTAATCTTCTAAATAAGTAATTATTAATTGTAATTAATATAGATGAGCGATGTTCATATAATTCACTATGGGAGAATATAAAAATTTTAAAATCTTTCTCTTTCAAAATTAGGACGTTATTCTGCGGTCTGGTAATGGAAGAAAGAATATTTTATGCCCGATCTCTCTCTGCTTAACATTTTCTCCTTTTACTTTCAGAATTATATTTTTTTAATTCCAACATGTTAATGTGCTAAAATAATGTAATATAATAGCATGGAAAATTATTAATTGAATACTACATAACGATAACTTACGCTCAACCGTTTTAACTCTCAAAGCTCACTCTCTCTCTCTTTCTATTATTCGTTAATTTTAATATCAAAAGTCTTTAGTTAATTAATAATTTATTTAAATATTAATAATACATCAAATAATACTACCATATAATAATAAAAATGAAATAATGATATAATAATATTTTATATCTATGTATGTATATATAAAAATGTATGCGAGATATTATTTTAAAATATGACGTTCTCAAGCAGAATATAAAATTTAAGTAGTTAGGTTAAAAACCCGATTGAGAAAAATTCATTAACTTTTATATTTTCAAATTAGTGATAACGGAAAGAAAAATTAATCGGTCCGAAAATTATATTCATTATTACAACTATTTTTTATTAATTATTAATTTATTCCATTAATTTAATATAATCCCTACAATTAGATAGAAATAGAAATTGCAGGATGAAAATTCCATCGATTTTCCTTTCCCTGATATTCGCGGAGGATGAACGCATAAGCGCGTTTGTCTAGTAAAATGCAAATTTCCGACGTTAATAACTTCACCAGCGGAAGAAGTTAATTGAATAGAGAAATGACTTGCGAAGCTTAGAACGTCATTTTATCGATGCTATGAGCAGTGCTAGCAATTTCGCTGCTTCGTTTCGAAATATGCTACGTTTTATTGCGCCTAAAACGTAATCGAATAAATCATTGATAGATTACGGTTCCTCCATTTAAAAAATAATCTTTGCAATTAATGACCTTATAATAAATACGTACTCCAGTTGCGAGCAAACAAGGAATTTTTCGTTTTATAGATACGCATAACTTCCAATTATGCTTTAAAGTATCATTTCGACAATTGTTGAGAACGTGCTATTTTATTACATCAATTTATGCAATACAAGAAAATTATTACATTCAGCATCTCTATAATATGAAAATATCATAATAAAGAATATAAAACTTTACAATGAATTTTATAAATCTGTTTTTGGATTTTAAGTAAAATTTTTCTCTTTAAGTGATTTAAATAATCGGTTTTTTAAAACTCATTTTTAGGAAAATGCTACAAGATTAAAAAATATTAATGTATATGCGATATCTTTTTTTAAACATTGAACTGCAAGAAAGAAAATTCAGGTTGCGTCTAAAAACAAGCTTCATCTGACAATGAGTTTCTTAGTCGAGTTACAAATATACGTAATGAATATCAAATTAATTCTTAAGAGCAGTTTATTAAATGGTATCATATATCTCAAAACTGGTTTCAACTGAGTTCTTTTATAGAATCTTTATCAAATACGAGTCTTAAAATAATATACGCTGTCTATACGATATACTTATCGGTTCAGGTCTATTTAATTAAGTACGTATTTAGATATGTACACATATAAATAAGAGATTTACATCTGGAACAGAGTTTCTCAGTAACACTAATCTAATTTGAAATTCAATTAAGTTTAACTGTTACGCACAAATAATTTAATCCTTTTCTAATGAAAATTTGCTATCGAATGAAATTAATTGCTACTTTCGATGAAGCAAAGCGTAAATATATAGTGCAATAACAAACCGCTGAAATTAATTTGACACGTAACGTATATTATATACATATATACATGTATTTATAAAATTTTAGACAAACTTTATACTTACATTTAAAGCGAAAATAGCTTCCGTAACATAATTATTTTACAGTCCATTCACCGAAGTTTGTCTGAGAAGCGAGGAATGTTCAACGTAAATCTATTTTGTATAATGTCGAAAATTTCGGACGATAACAAGTCAACTGGCGCGTAAGCGACTAACCTTGACGCGCCGCGCCTCTGCGTACCGAAGGCCACCGCGCGCTATCATTCACGCTTCGAGCGAGTAGGCGGCTGGCGGTGTCGCGCTCCGCTCCGCTCCGCGCGCTCGTCGCACTGTTACCTCTCGAGACGAAATTCCTCCCGCAAAATTATGCCAGTGGTACGTAGTAACTAACGTAGACGCTCGCTGTTAACGAACCGCAACAATCCGATCTATCGAGGCTTATAAAACTTACTTACGAGACAGATATGTATATTGCGTGATTCATTCCAAAACGACAAAGGTTTTAGCGTACGGAAAAATCGTAAGTTTCAAGCGGATCGTCTGATCACACCCGAGAACGCAAGAGCACAATTTTGAAACTCTGCTTTGCGATCAAGCTCGGGATACACAATGAAAACTTTAGCGGTAGGGAAGAATTTCTTATTTTCCAGCGCCGCCCGCGTCTCGTAAAATGGCTGCTTACGTTCTCGATCGTGATTGGTCGCTTGTCTTGCGTTTTAAATCTGACGTTTTTCTACGTGCCGCCAACTTCACTCGGGAATTAGTCGATTTACCGCTCACCGCTCGAGTCTCTCCGCGGAATAGGAAGGTTAGTTTATCGTGTCGCGTGCGTTACACGACAATTATACCCTTTTAACGATGTGGATTCGCGTACTTATCTCGCGCCGCGCTTCGCGTTCTTCGCCGATACGTGACGTGCCCGTAACAATGTCATTATCGTTCTTTGCGGATTAGAACGGGGTAACGTATGTATGTACATTTACGGCCGCGCCGGGTCGAACAATTTAAATAACGGAAGATAGCGGATCGTTAAAACAGCGCATTTCGCTGAATTGCGTGTCGTACACGGTTGTATTGATATCGGGGGTGCCGTACGAGGTATCGCGCGATCATTTTTCATCACTTTCGACAATTGGCTCGTGCGTAATTAACGCGCGGTTTCGCGAGTGTCTCGCGAGTGAGTGTAACGAAGGACTTGAAAGCGGAAGCGCGGCCTGGGATCGGGCAACGGCGCACCGTCGCAGGTGAGTAATTACCCCTTGAAATTGATCTATGAGATGATATAATACTGTAATTACGACAGATATTAACGCGAATGTTTAACTCCGGGACGCGAACGATCGTTCGCGAATTCGCTGCGCATACAAGAATGCGCGCGTTCTCATTGAATAGAGGTTATTGCTACAATTGATGGATTTGGTAGATTGGTTTATCGACACATTTCGGTGTAACGTTAATTAATAGAATAGCAATTACAAAGTCCTTGAAATTGATAATGTACATACACTGAAAGAAAAATATAAATAGTTACTTTTGGACCCAACCGCAATTTTGTAGTTTTCTAATGATAATTATAGTTAGCATAATGACGCATACAGTTAAGTTAATCATATTTCGTGTTAGAAATACTATGAAATTATGGTTGGGTCCAAAAGTGATTATATTTTTCTCTCGGTGTATTAAAAATGTATTTAAATTCGTAGACATAAAAAAGATATAAGATATTATGCAGCTGGAATATGCTCGTTAAGCAGTGACAAATGATTTCTGCAAAATAAAAATTGTTTTCAAGTCCGACAGAAAATATTATGCAACAATTAGCATCACTGTCACTTTTTAAAAAAATATTTTCCATGCGAACAAGATTTTCAGGAAATACTGTCGCGAAAATATTATGCATTTTACATATAAAGGTAATTTTATATGTAATAAAACATTTTATCGTTGCACTATCATTCTCGCGTGGCGACGCTCGAGCGAACAATTAAGCGACGCGAGAAATTCTATGGACCGTAACGTTATCTCTCGAAACGCGACACGTTGTAAAAATTTGCATTTATTTTAAATATTTAGTATATATATATATATATATATATATATATATATCCTTGGGATATGTTTACGACGTACTGAGCATACTTTTGTTATCGCTAGGTCGTTGATCTATGCCGGGTATGGAAAATCGCCGCTTTATTACTCGTGCAACACTCAAAGTGGCAGTGCGTGCTGTCTCGCGTATTGTCGTAACGACTCATATAATGAGAGAGCCGCGACATATCAATCTTTTACTAAAAATATTTTATATATTTCGCGGAATTTTGCATTGGTTATCATCGCGATTATTGCGATCGACTTATTATTACATGCATTTGTGTGCAATAAAAATATATTAATATTTATAGAATTAAGCAGAAAATAATTATTAAAATAATTATTAAAATGGTTAACTTTTTATGCTTTCCATTTTTCATATAAAATTTTTCTATACTCGGTATTTTTATATCTTTCTGATCGGAGCTTATTTTTTCGAGCGTTTCTTTTCATTAATCATTCTCTGTTATAGGTACATCTTAATGTAATGAATACCTGAGGACCTGGAAGCCCGATGAAATTAACGTGTTCATCATCGTCGCTTTAAATGAATAAACGAACCGCAGCCGGTTCGTCGTGTCGCGCATTACGTTCGGGAATGCCGCCAAAGCATCGAACTAATCGGACTAAGGAATTTTTTTTTAATGGCTTATTCGATTTATATCCATGTTCACCGCCGGCAGTCGCACTTTCGATGAGATTGAGGCGTGTTCGTTGCCCGAAGTGATTTGTTCAACAATCAAATCTGGATATCTTATCAAGCATTTTATTAACGAGAGTGTCGTACAGTGTCGCGCGAAAGATTTTTATTAATAATAATCCGCGTGCGATTGTAATTATCCGTGAGTGTTTTTCGCGAGTATCGTGCAACCTGAGGAGAAGGCTTAGCAGAGGCATCATGCGTCGGCGGAGCAACCTTGGGGTAATTTATTATTTGTACTAATTGATTAATTGTTTAATTTATTTGGATATTTCAAACAAAAATTAGAAAAAAGTTTTTTAAGAAATCTTAAGAGAATTTGAGATGTAAAATATTTTTCTTCGAAAATCATTTAATTATTTCATTTAATATTTACTTAAAGATAATATAAAATTTAACGCGCACAATTAATTTTTTTTAGACATTATCTTTCGAATGTTACTATAATTTGAATCTTATATTTGTGTGTTACAGAATCAACGTAGTCGTCGTAGCCGATAACTCCGCTGTTGCGCATCAGTTGTCGGTGAGTAATAAATAAATCTTTATTTTGAAGAAACAAATCTCTGAAAACAATTACAATCGCAAATATTAATTATACATATATTTATATACAATCATATAATACGTATAACATTATATTGATAAACGATACGATGGTAGGTTTAACATCAAACAATATAGGTGAAAGGTACGTAAAGTAGGCGTACAATTTTTTTCGCATACGTATGATCGTACGTAATCAGAGACAGCATGATGGCGTCACATTAAATTCCAATCCCTCGCAAATTAAAATCTCAACTTGTTGCAAATTAAACCCTAATTCGCACCTCGTTTCCTGGATCTCGAGTGATTGCGAGTAAAGAATCCTACTGAATTAACCAACACAGAGCGCCCGCTCATAAATCGCATGTCATATTCGCGATCATGTACTAGGTAGAATTACGGACAGATAGAAATGCGGATAGGTAAGATTCGAATAGAGATACGGATAAATAAGATAAGAACATGGATCCGATAACTTAAAGTCATAAACCTAATTTATAATATAGCTAAAAATTTTAATCTAACTTTATGAAGTTAAATAATTGAATTAGAAACTATAAAAAAAATTGTTTAGTTATAAAAATTATTTGACTGATTATATGATATATATAATTATTAATATTATATAACGCTATATCTGAAAAAATTCTCTCAATACCGAATACAAAAATATTAAGAGTAAATATAATTAAATTTAGACCTAAATACTTCTCACATTATATTTGATTTTATTTTAATTAATTATTTTATATTAATCGGCTGGAAAAATAAAATCTCGCTATTTAAATGTTTTTTAATGCATTAACGTTTTTACGAAAATGCCGAAAATAAATTCAAAAATCTCTGCCGACAATTGAATGAACGCTAACTCAACGGTCGACTCGATCGTTGCTTTTTCTCGAGGGGGCTTTTCTCCGCCAAGACATTTTCTAATCTCGAGCTCCTTCGCAATTACGCAGATTATCCGGAATAATTTACACGCCGCTGCGCGGATGTAATTTATGCGACCGGTAGGAAAAACTGGCGTTACATGCCCTCTGAGCAATAGAATACCGAATTTACGGACTTGTGCGAACGTACGCGCACATTTCTTATCTTGACGGTTTAATCGTATTTTTTTCTCGAGGTTGCATTGGTAATTTATAAAATATAAATACGGCCGGATGTTAAATATGTTAATTAACAGTACGTGGGGTCTATAACCGGTGTCCGGTAGCTTCAAGTTTACTCAAGCTCACTGTCATTCACCTGGCTCTTGTTTACACGTTATAACTACATACCACCGGTTTCTACTGATATGCACATACGTTGTACGCACTACGAGCCAACATGCGTGCTATTCGAAATAAACGAGGATAGTAAGTGTTAATGACATTCACTGTCTCTTTTAACTCTTCCTCCTGCACGTATCTTTATCTTTATTTCGAGCCCTCTCGTACATCTAATTATTTTCGTTTTCAGAGTATGTTTTGCGAGCTTCAAGGAATATATTTCTATTTGTGTTTCATCAAACCTTAGGAATAAAATACTAAAGATAGTTTTTAATAAGGAATATATTTTTTTAATGGTAAATTTCTCTCTTTTAAAACATTACAACTTAATTAATATATCTAGCTGATTTTATATTCCTAAATATTTAAAATTATGAATAAATCATATTATTTGTGACGTTGAATATCAATCTTCTGATTGAATAATTTCTTATTCATCAAAATTTTTTTCGAAAATTTATTTTAGAAGTTATTTACATTTCAAATAATAAATTCCCTGTACATTCTAAAAATAATGAAATTGCTCATATTTGTAAACGCTCTCACGTACCTATCTTCTAATTAAGGAAACAATGCTCGTCCATTTCCACGCCCTGGCCGATTTCACATGACATAATCTCAACACCTTAACAAAAACTCTTGCAAAAACTAGTCAATTATTAGCATTCTGATCACAAGCTTTATATCTAATATTTTATTCCGAATTATGACTGATTTTACGCATGTAATCCAATCGATTTATCCAACTGCGATATCGTGCAAGTGCATTTTTTTCTTTAATTGTGTAATTTAATGAAGTTAATTCACCTCTGCAAATTGAGAGAAATTACCTGAGATAATTAAATGACGTGCAGTTTATCTCGGTAAGGAAGTTTTTATTTATTCCGCTTCTGCAAACAGCATGTTGATTTTCATCAGGAAATAAATAATTAAATAATATTTTTTATAGTTTTATATTAATAAAATTTTTTATAAATAAAAAGTACATCCATGAAATAAATGACTTTCAGATTAATTTAAGCTCTTGACAAAAATAATTTAAAAACTACAAAAAATTGACTTTTTTTAGTCATACAGGGTGATGCAACTTTCAAAAGTTTTCAACTCTCTCTAAAGAGTTTATGCTCAAAAAGCGATCAAAAAATCATTAGATCCCCATGTAGCCTATCTCGTAGAATAGAACTGTACAGTTATTCGGAACGACGCGATATATGAGAGATAGTCGACAGATGTTCGTACCGTTGAAGAGGTGGCGCGGGATGAGTCGACATCCTAGGGTCCTGGATGTCCTCGCGAGGAAGTCATCTCCGAGCGACGCGGCTTGTTCGTCATAGAGAGGAGATGGTAAATGCGAAACGGCACGTCGGCAGGTGTTGGCAGATCGCGCGGAATTCGCAGATATGAAATGCGCACGGATATAGGCGAGCGTAGAAGCGGTTATCAAATGCGGCCTTTAGAAACGTGGACGGTTCTGGGAATAAAAGGGGAATGGAAAAGGAGAAATATAGGACGCACGCGCGCGTTGATGGGGAAATATATTTACGCGTTTACGGTGAAGAATATCAAAAAAGTGTAGCGATGGCACGAATATATTTTCGAAGAGATTTAAGGCTGATTTTCCTGAGCCGCGCGCAAAAATTTATCATGAGAGTTATATTCGTAAAATGTTTCATTCATACGCGCGCGATTGCAGATTTATTCAATTTTAAGAAAATTGCTTGAAAACGAAAAATTGAAACATTAGTTTTAAAAATGTGCCCATTTTATAGCTTGATAACAGTTTCAGTTTGTCGATATTTTTAAAAAAGAAGAGAAATATTTCTTTCGCAAATAATTACGAACTAGAAACAGATTTATATGATTTAATGTGTGTCGCGCAACATACGTAAAAACATCCTGTTTTCAGAACAAATTCTAAAAGAGAAATTAAAATTATGCAAAATAGGTCTTTTTTTGTACTTTGTCTGAATTTATCTCGGGTCAAAGATTAAAGCACGAGCTGACGACATTAAATTAGTAAGCATGTCACTTACAAAGTTGTTGAGCTATATGCTCAGCTTGTCACGACAAAATACACGCAGTGTATGCACCGCCGCATGCTAAAGCACTAACATAAAGACAGTGTGTTCACCACTCTATACGACCGTCTAATTAATTACGAGTAGCAAAGAGTGTCGGCTGCCGCGGATGACACCAAGAATAGCCGAATGGTGTTTGGTGCACGAAGAACATCGCAAATTAAGACTCCTCGCTGTCTCCTTCGCGACTTCGCGATCCAGAAAACATTTCTACGTCTAGTTGCGGTTTTATTACGTCCTACCTTAATCGTAATGATGATAGGTTTAAGATCCTACAAACCATTTTTGTAATTTTATAGGATTTATGTAAAAAAAACTAGCTCGAAGCATTGTAATGATCTGACGTAAAGAATGCAAATAACATGCATCGTTTCCGCATTACGCGAATACAAATGTCTCTGAAACTATTACGTGGGAACTAGAAACTTGCTTAGTTTACTGAACTTAAATCGAGAAGTTCTAAACCCGTTCGTATATAACTAACAAGATTATAAATTATAAGCTTCTCTATACCTCAATAAATTACGAATAATTTAGAAAAGACCTATATATATATATATATATATATATATATATATACATCTTTTGTCATCTTTTATCTTCGAACAGCTATGAAAATACTTTTAAAAATATTATTTTTTAAATTCATAAATTAAAAAAAAACTAAAAGGTATATAACTTGCATAAGAAGAAAAAAAAAAGAGAATTGCATTTAATCATGCCGTAAAAATGTAGATTCCAATTGCAAAGTTATCTGATCAAAGCTATTTCTTTAATTGTAAACAGTTTCTCTCTACAATTATTTACTAATAAAAAAAATAAAATAATTTTGTGATTAATATGTTAGAAAAAATAACTGATGAGAAAAATATGAAAAATTGAATTTCAACTAATTTACTTCTCATTTCATGAAATTTATAATAAGTTAATAACAAAATATTACTTATTTAATATGCTGACCACAAAGTTTGCGGTGACAGGAAGTTTGAAAAATTCGATTAGGAAAAGCAAACGGGAATCGGTCTAGATTTACAACAATTCAAACGAGACACAGTTTGCTCACGTCAATCGATAGTAATTTTTCTGACACAGTTCCTCGCTTAGCACAACGATGATTTGATGATAAATCGAACTATTCAGAAACTAACTGTACTTGAATTTATCCTACAATGCGATTCAATCGAGTGCGTTCCGGGACAATAAAGAGAAGACGTTCAATTGTAACTCGTGCCATCAAACCAGTCGATTCACGCATCATTAACGATAGGTAACGATATCTCCATAGTCAATCTCGCAATATCTTAATATTAATATTAAAAATAACAATTTTTCATGATAGATATCGATAAACAATATCTTAAAAATGCAAAGATAAGGCGCTCCTTTTCTAAGAACCATTTATATAATTTATTTGCTGAAATAAATTGCAAACTTGCATTGCGGTTACAACAATAAATTATAATTATGGATATAATAAATGACATCGAAAAACAGTATTTCTCATAATATTTCCTAATTTCCATCTTGAGATACTTGTCAATGCGTCGCGCAGTATCGATTTAACGGTATCCCTCCTGGCATCGCAATAATATTTAAATAAATGAAAACAGATCTAATCTTTTTTTCAAAATGACTGTACTAATGTATCGTAAACAGCATGGAATGCGATTCGTAAATACGATCCTTGCTGCATTTAGAATGGATTTCGTTTACATTGACTCGAATTATAATCGTCGCGTTTTTCGCGACGACGTGGAAGTTGACGCGCGTCTTAATTAAGCCAGTACCAGGAGCATGGCAATAAAGAACAACTTTATGTTTTAGCGCCAATAAAGTTTACCTTTACTGACGTGGCGAGTGGCATTCAATATCGGATTGGTTTTCTTTCGCGCCATTCGAATTTTAAATTTTTGTTTTTTTTTGTCATCACATATGTGCATATGTAAAGATGTTTAAATTATTTGTTTATTTTATACTTTCACGATTTTCTTTTTATTTGTGAATTAAACTAAAAGTTTCAATAGTTGCGATAATTATTGAAAAAATAATTCTTTATATTATTTAATTTTCAATTTTAATAACATTTTCATTATTCTTCTTCTTGCATTTATATTTTTACAAATGTTGTGATTTATCAATCTGATACTAGAATTCATGTATCCCTGGTATTCAGTCATGTTTTCCATGTCGAGAAATAAATGTTGTGCTGCAGCTAAGCCACTATTAATGGTGTTTAACAACTTGATTGAATTTAGCTTCGTTTACTTCGCATCTTGTTAGAATTATGGTTTCATATGTATTTATCTAACGAGTATTATGTTCGACATCTCTACTTCCCGTTACAGTTTAACAACTCGAACTAATGAAACGTAACATATTAGCAAATACTAATCGCGTGTTCGCCGTTGTAGTAATATCGCATGTTTAATCGAAACAAATCGCTTTTTGTCAGAACGACGTGTTTCCGTTATCAAAAGCAATTCCGCCGAATTTGTGTTTGTTGTCACGCGTAAGCAATTTTGTAAAAATTTATTTTTAATCTTAACTTTGCAATTTATTTCAATTCACAAGAGTATTTAATCAAATGAATACATAATTGAAGGAAAAACAGTCAAGTACTATGGAGAAAAGCATTAATTAATAAGTAAAGATAACTTCTCACGTGAAAGGAGGCCAGGAAAGTGAACGACTGGCAAATATAACAAGCGAGGCGAAAAGGTTCTTGGTGAAACGGGAAAACGATCTGGGAACAGGTGAATGAGTGCGAGAGAACTCGACTATTGACGCATAATTATGTGCACAACCTGCGTGAGTCTGCACGTGCACGTAATGTTTCATGCCAGGTCAAAGCCACTCGCGAAGTTACTCACAATCAAACAGCAGATTCCTTTCAAGTGTACGAATTCACACATTTTTCGCAACGAAGAGCCATCGCGTCGAGTTGCGCAAGGCCATAATCCCGAGAGCATAGAATCGATTTATCATAATTAAATGATAATTACAAGGAACACGTCGAGTAGTCAAGCATCGGTTTTGATTAAGGTTGCTAATATCAATGTTTTTTTCGTGTTAACATTTGGTACGAAGAATTATAGAATAGTGTCGATGAATATATCATTAAGTAAGATCTATAAAAACTTAATTTGAAAGACTTGCTCAAGCTAAATAAAAATTAGAAAAATACGATAACTATTTAATGTTACTATTTAGAATCGTTTATTACCAGAAACATTTAGTATTAGAAATGTCTGTTGTCAGAAATATTTATTACTATCATAGATATATACTTAAAATACTTTTCTTATTACATATAACACAGTATTTTAACGTACTGATATTTTAGTTAAAAACTACCTCCATTTTTATATCGAGCATGAATCTAATTTCCGAACGCTATATTCTGCAAATACCAGTAATATTAATCTCACGTTACCGAAGCCCAGAAAACGTTCCATTACGGGCGATCGTATTTCCTTGTTTCGCGTTACGCGGCAGAAGCCGCGATCGAAATAACGTCATCGGCACAGGTGACTGAGAAAAACGGATTCTCTTCTGCGGGCAAATATTAATAAACCCATAAATCCGAATATGTCCTCGAAACGGGATTTGTATAAGTGGTCGATCGAATCGCGGCCAGCACATCACCGTTCGGGATTTGTGCCAGTAGATTACAGATAATCGCCGCGGGAGAGTCGAAAATATGCTGTCAGCATCCGTGACGGACGCGATAAATATGTATCGCCGCATTTTTTTTCTCGCAACGCATAATTTGCCAGAAAGAATAATAACGAAAGCCTTGCCTGATGCATGTAAACAGTTCGAAAAGTTGAATAGATCAACTCTAATTGGCTAAATAATAGATTTCTTATCTCTCATATTGATACTTATTAATAATTATTTCTTCCTCGATTATTTATTTTGTTTTTTATTTTTCATTAATTTTATTTAATTAAATTTATTTTCCAAAGTCTTTTTTTGCTTGAAATTCTTAAAATTATCCAAGAAAAATAAATAATAAATATATAATCTTAATCACAATATTTAAATGTATTCTTATTTACAATATTTTTCTCCGAATATCATCATTATTTAATTTCAGTTTAATTTAAATAAAACTGTCTCTACTAATAATAAAACAGCAGTAATTGAAAACAATTTGCATCTCTCTAAAGATTATCTATTATTAATTTTATAGCAATATATTATTAATTATTTATTTAATTCATCTCTCATATTGATACTTATTAATGATTATTTCTTCCTCGAATGTTTGTTTTATGTTTTTATTTTTCATTAATTTTATTTAATTAAATTTATTTTCCAAAGTCTTTTTTTGTTTGAAATGAATTATGAGAAATGAGAAGGAATTAGTATGGGAGAATTAAACCAAAATAAATTATTCACTTTGCCAAATTTGCATGAGAAATCAGATACGATGTAGTCTGAAAAAGATTTTGAATCTCTCTTCTTTCTCTCTGCATTGTTTACAGATTTATATTCTTTTTCGAGCTATATTTTCAAGCTGATTTCTTATGTAAATTTGATCATAAAAAATTCATCTCATAGAATTTTCCCATGATATTAACACTATTTTACTTCCTTATTATTTATAAAAAGTTTGGAATTCATGTTATAAAATTAGATTACCTTAGAATAATAAATAATATATCGGAACTAACTTTAATTTTAATCATAGGGTTTTTATATTAAAATCAATATTTTCTTAATTAAAACGTCAATATAGCTATTTTCAGCTCGAAAATAATGAAGCTTTTTTTCTCAAACTAAACTTTTTAAAACTAATCAATTAATAAAATATTATATTTTTTGTCAAACGTTACGGGACAAAACTCGGTTCTTTTCATTACTAAAATATTCAATCGTGAATATAAAAAAATAATCTCTCTCTCAAAATATCTTTCAAAAAATTTAATTCCACATTAATTAAAAAAATTTCTATTAACCATTATTATTAAAACTAGATAATATTAATAGATCTAAAATCCCCCTTAAAATCTTTTTCCATCATAAATGTATATAATTCTCGCAGCAACATGTAAAGATATGTAAAGATAAATCTTTACACCGTGTTTCCTCAAAGAAGAAGCCATTGGACTCACAATGATAATTCCAGAGCGACTGCAATTTCACGTCTTACTCGACCGTCCTTGAACGCAAGTATGGATAGGCAAGCAGGATTTTCCAGTAGTCGGTGAAGAGGCTTCTCTTCCTCCTGCCTCTCCTCACGAGCACGTTCTTCACACGTAAAAATCCGGTTTTCCGAGATGCAGAGAGTATCTCCCTTCGACACACGCGTGAATACCTGGTTTTAACGAGCGCAGCACCTTTATTAGAACCGTTCGCGTTACTTGCGCGCGTTCTAAGTTCTGCCGATGACAAAACCCTTTCGATGATAACGAATTATCCTACGAATTATCTAGCATTCCCTCACTTTTTCCGTGCGAGTTCGCTGAATTCGCACGTCTCACCAACGTTCCGTGAACTAGTCCTCTTCAGAATCGACTCCACGATGATTCACTGCTGGAGAACGAGAAATCGCGAGTAGTATACGCAAAAACCGCGTAGAATCCCGGCCGAAAGCAAAGATCTTTTTCTCTCAGCGTGCTAGATAGAAAAAAAATCGTTTGCCGCGAGATTTTCTCAGGACGACACTCGTGAGAACTCGAAGAGAGGCCACGCACCGCGCTCGCGGACCGACGCGGCACTTGGGTGTCTGAAGGTGCCTCAGGTGAGACGCCAGGTGGGTATCAGGAGAAAAGGCGCAGCGGGCCTTCTCCTCTCCTTGTCTCGACCGGTCCCACCGCACCCGGCGAGCTACGGACAAGGTTTATGGCGAACGAACGGAATCCAAGCGTTCTCTTCTACGTCCCGGGGAAGGGCGGAGGCGCCTCTGTTGAGTCCGATGATCTCCTCACGGGGCCCGGACCCCGTCGAAGTTCCCTACTTTATCGGTGAAAAGGAGACTTTGATGCGTGCACAAAATAGGTGTTAACCACAAATAATTTGCGGCGAATCAGGTTGGATGGGATCACTCGTTAAGTGCAAATGTCGTTAGATTCAAACAAAAAATCCAAAGAGATGTGAATTTATTTTAAACATTAAATTTTCACACACATATTTCTTTTCACGTCTAAGAATATGTATAACATGTTAAAAATATGTTGAGAAAGCTAAGGAGATTAAAAGCATATTGATCTATATTAATTAAAATAATTCTTTGTGCCTCATGGATTCTCTCTCAAATTGAGATATGATGAGACTTAATTAAGTAGTGACAATCATAAATTATTTATAGAGACAGATAATGGAACAGTAGGAGCTTAATTGCTATTTTCTGTCAAATATAATTATCAAGAATTTGAATTAAATTACGAGAGACTTGTTAAGGGTTTATAAAGATACGTGTTCAGATTTTAAGAGGAGAGAGTATAGGCATAATTTTTATTATGTTTTGTATGCAGATATAATTATTATAAGAAAAACATTAATCTAGCACTTATTGTCGATTATTTTCTTGGGGTTACGGACAAAACCGTAAGTATCGTATTGTATTGATATAATAGCATAAAAACCATGAAAAAAATAGCGCGGTCATGGAATAAATAACGAGCAATGAGAATCAGGAGCATGGAACGGTTTACCATTTTCTAAGCGCGATTGCGTGACGTTGATTATTAATTTATTTGCGAGTAAGTCGCCGGCTGTAATTAATCGTATCGCGAGAATAATGCAGACGTTACGTCACGTACAAATGTTTCGACATTTAATACTACCGCTAATGACGCGACGTATGCTGGCGCCATAATTAATTCGATGCCGATCTATCCGTGTTATATCGCGATTACGATAACCGTAATTAAGCTCTTCATAAATTGAAGCGAATTATTGCACGGGACTTATTTATACCTTCCGCGATCACCAGCGCAACCAGAATTGCAGTACTACTGCCAGTTTGGCAGTAATAAGTTTTCGTTCCACCTAAAAATCATCGCCACGGTTTATGGCGAGCGCCTAGGAGGAATCTCAGTTCTCCTACACGCATCAGAAACGAAGGGGCCTCTGCTGAGTTCGATGATCTTTACGCGCTGCGAGCCCCACTTCCGAGATCTCTGCCTTATCGATCACGATATCGAGGTTTCCCTGATATCCCTCACTCTAATGAAAGCTCTAATAGGAAATTATGTGGAGCGAACGCGTTCTACGGCAACAAGTGGCGAGCATGAATTACGTGTTGCGGCACGAGTTAATTGCACTCGAATGCTAATAATATCGCGAGTCATTCGCCAGACCGGATGTCGGTTATGATTTATTTCTAAATTTCCCCAGTGATAGTGCAAATATTTAATCATGATGCGAATCATATATGCATATTAAAATTGCAAATCAAGTCAGCGAGTCGGATGACGGAAAAGACCCAGTGATGTTTCTTTTGAAGCTTTCTACTTTGCCGGTGTTCTAGCTCTTTTTAATTATGTAATATACAAATGAAAATATTTCATCAAAATTCTTTAAATAATTTTTAATTATTTAAAAAATTAACCTAAATTTTTCGAAGAATGTATCCGTAAATTTTTTTAAATAAATCTTTAAAGAGAAGTTTGTACAAAAACATGCATAATACATGAAATTAACTTTATCTGTTTTTTAAAGCTGATATAAAGCTCGAGTTTTTCGCTTCTTTTCTGCTTCACGATTTTTCACGTAACTCTCAAAGATAAAATTGACACAAAAATTTGCCTTTCCTCCTGCTTAAGAAGAAGATAGTTTAACGGGTAAAAGCGTACTTACTTCCAGTCGGGTAATCAAGTTGGCGTTTCTGCAACATATATGGGATAGAATACACGTAAATTAAAATCCGAATGAAAATATTTGAACATTTAGTTTCATAATGAATTTTGTTCCATAATGCATTTGCAGCGCAAACTGCACTTGGCAGTTAATAAATGTAATAAATAAGAAAGTCTCGTGAGCAATCAAAATTAAGATAAATTTAAAAAAAAGTAAAGTTAATACATTTGTAAAAAATATTTTTTTGACAATAATCGATAAAATAAACTTTAATTCACACATTTAAAATGATTTATTTATCAAATGCACTCACCTCGTAATCACTCGTTGGCAGATTCACATTCTTCGTCTGCATCTTCTGTAAAGACAGAAGAAATGATTGTAGAATTGAAATATTAAAATTTTTCATTTGTAAATTACACGATATAACGTAAAATCGACATAACATCAGTTTTTTAGTCTTTTATAAAAACAAAGTCGATTTTTATAACATGTAAATTAAAATCTAAAATATTTCGTGTTTTACTTTATCAATTTTCTTAATTAACTGAAAATAAAGCAAGACTGCAAATTTTAAGTACAAAATAAAATATCTCGTTCTGCAAACTCAGACAGCCAACATGTGCAACGACCCACTTTTTTATTTCTCATCACCATGATATGATGCGATGATAATAATAATTGATGGAGGCATTTATTTATTATTTATAAATGCAGCTATTTATTGAATCGTAATCTAAATATCTATATGAATATGAATAAATGTTGTCGAATGTTTTTCTGCGCGCGCATGTTTATAACATATATCGATCGTAACTGTAAAAATGAGAAGTGATGCGGGGCCGCCGTGAAAATCGCGCAAATAACAACAAACGACATTGGATTCTGCAAGAATGGCTACAATGTGGCCAGTCGTCGCCGCAAGGTATGCTATGGTTTATGAATCGAATCCGCACCCGACGGATTTTACGTGTAAACAAGGAGGAGGGGGAAGAGGGTCCTTCGGCTCTCCCGACCGAGAGAGAAGAGCTTCCTTCGGTTCCGTGACCCGCAGCCATTATGCGTCGGAGCATTTTCTCACGAGATACCCCGCTCTAATTATATGTCTAGCCTCTGCTCCTGAAACCTACGGCTTTATTGCTAAATATGCTCGCGCTACGAAACGGGGCCCTGAGGAAAAAATCTAATTTCTACTTCGTGCTCCGTACTTAGGGAGCCCCCGAAGTTTCGCGGGACCAATGGTTGCGTTCGAAAAACACGCGGCGGCCGTTCGGCAGCGGCCCCGTAGGATCTCGACGGCGGTATAATCTGCGGGTTAATCGCATAATTCCGACGGCCGCGACATCGTAAACGCGCGCCCCGACGAACGAGAGCGACGGCCGCTTCTCGTTCGAAAAGACGCCCGAAAGCGTTTCCACGTAATTAATCCTTTTACCCCGACGGCTGTCGTAGTAGCGCTCTCCGAAAGCATTTCAACGTTATCCCCGCTCATGGAACACTCGTATTTTATACGAAACACTACGCCACGGGATCAATAGATAACAGAATATAATATAATAAATGCATTATTATTCACTTGTAATCAACCATTTTGTCATCGTGAATGCAACAATGCGCTCTGAGAATATTTAAACGTTATTGATAAAATATTGTAAAACAGTAAATAAATGCATTTGTAAATAAATGCATTATCATTATCGATATTAAATTATAATAGCAGTAATTGCTACATTGCCCGAAATTTGCGCTTACGGTTCGCGCAAATTGTACGAATCGCTCAACATTGATTTATTTTCAACTAAATTTTTTATTAATTAATTAAAGTTTTAAATTGTTGAATCTTTAATTAAATATTGCCTTTTTCACAATCTTTTAATATTTAATTTTAAGTAAACTTCGGATTGAGATTCTATTTTAAATCTACATTAAATGAAGTTTATCATAGCTTTAAAACTTATTGCCATTTCTAGCCGCTTTTAATTTAAAACTTGTTACATTTACATTTTTGAAGGAAAAGTCAACTTTGAATCAGTCGTAAAATCTTCCTACGCGAAATATGATCATGTATTTTATTTCGATGTATATTTGCATACATAAACGAAAGAAATAAATTGTCATGGTTGTACATTGGCGACTGTAATAACGGTAACTCTCCTTTTGAATGAGACTCAAGTATCTCGGATGTTTATAGACCAAGCAATAGCCAAGCTATTCGATCGTACATAAAATATGTAATATAATAAAATGCGCGAATGCCGATTCGTTCGTTTTCTTTCTCTCTCTCTCTCTCTCTCTCTCTTTCTATTTTATAGAAGAATCAAGAACGAATGCGCTTATGTTTATAGAACTTAAACTGGAAACTGGAAACTGGAGTACTACTGTTCTCAATAACGGGTCGTGCGTGTATGCGCCTGTATGCGTGTATACGAGTACATACATGCATGCGCATATGTCGAGACCGCTACACGCTCGATAATCAACCGAATTGGTAGAACCGTGTGTTGTGTATCTGACAGGATATTCTCCATCAGCTTCGATCGGGATGCTTCTTTTTTCGTGGTGAAAAAATCTGGTGCTACATCCGTTCTCTCGCGAGGTTCTTGCCTCGATAATTTCGATCGACCTCGCCATCAATTCCGTCAAACTTAACCCATTCGGTTTCGTATCGAAAATTTCACTATCTTCTCTCTTGGTAATTGTCAAGAGTATTGAATTATATGAATCTTTTTTTTATCGCGCAATACATTTCGGTAATAACAAGTAAATAATTAAACGATATAATTTAAAACTAATGACTTTATTGTAAATTCTTTATTTTCATTGCATTATCTAATGAAAAATTGCAAATGTTTTCATAATGCTAATTAAGTTTTAAAAAATTCTAAAGTTAATAAATTAAAATTTAAAAAGTTTTGTAATTAATGTGTCTTGCTAAATAATTTATTACTTTAATTAAATTAAGCCATCTATTTTCCCTCATTGCAGCGATAATACACATTTAGCCAAAAAAATATTACAAAAATGAGATTGAGAAAAAATAATATATTACACGTATATAAACAATATTAAACGCAAAAAGATAGTGGCATTAAATTAATAAAAAGAAGCTGATGACAGCAAGTATTTGTCAATAAATAAAGAATATGTAGCAAACATTGAGAAATACAGAAATCTTGACGATTACTAAATTAGTATATTAGACAGATTAGTATATTAGACGATTAATATATTAGACAGAAATTACATAGATATACACAAATTCATTTGTTTCTAGTCGTATTTGCTAAAGTGTATTCAATATTTATTAGACATGAAGAATAATATATCGCATTTTGAAGGAATAATTCACACTCGAAGCACATTTCTCTCTCAGATTTCCTGCACGTAATTAGCGTATAGCGCTGTTTGTGGGCGTGCAAGAGGATTGGTTAATTTTAAACTCGAATCGCAACTGTCTCCGAGTCGTGCGAATTTACGCTCGCCTTGGATATCAAAAGTTTAATAGGCTACAGGTCGTGGGATGAACCTCAGCTACTCAAACACGGATATTTTCTCTGTTAATGAAACTCCATGTCATGTCTATGTCGGTCGTATGCGCATTTAATTAATTAATTCGTCGGGTGGTCGATTTTCCTAACGTCTTCCAAATGTTCCTACATTACGAGTAAATTGGATTCCTGCTTATAAATAAACATAATTAAATCATATGTGCATCTCAGATGAATATAATGTTTCTGTTATCTTATCATTTATTTTATATATTTATTACTTGCATTTATAAATTTATTATTTGCATTTATTTTATTTATTACTTGCATTTATAAATTTTGGCTAAAGAGATTTTATTTAAAGAGAAATTAAAAAATGCATTCAACTATTTAATTCTTTTTAATTGTAAATTGTTATTCAATTTACAGTTATTGATTATTCAATTGATAACTATATTATTTAAAAAATTAATTTTTAATATAAATTAAATATCAGCAAATGTAATGCATTAAAAAAATAGCTAATTCAGCGGTTATGCTTCTTATTAATACAAACACATCGAAGTGTCACCCATCTCGAGTTTCGACCTCTCGAGGCCGCGCCTGTGCTTAGAATTATAATTTTGTTCGGAATGAGGATTCCCAGAAGAATCCCCCAAGCATTCCACCGCCGTCAATCGAGGATGTACGATACGATCTATGATAAGGAAGTCACAGACTTGAATTTACTAGAAATTGCTTTTACGTCGGGCAACCAACAAGACTCCCTACAAAAAGACTTCTTTTCATTTCATATCATACGAGAGCTTCTCGTGATTATTTAATTTATCAAATAACGCAATATGCAATATTTTCTGAATTTTGAATTTTTTGTTTTCCTTGTTTTAAAATTATAAGTTGTGATAACATTACAAGAGATTTAAGAATCTTTTAATCATAATGTTATCAGAATTAAATATATACGTATTTATTTTTGTACGAAAAAATAATTTTTTATAAAGTAGTATAGAACTTGTTATATTGCGACAACTTTTTGTAGGATAATAGTATTAAACACACGTTGGTAGTATCGGGATAATTTTTATAATATTATATGCGATTTACGAAAATTTAAAGCATAAGATAATCAATAAAATAATTCAAATTGCAGTTGATAATCTTTTTAATGCTTTTATATTAAAAAAGATAAAGGAAACCGTTAAGCTGCTTTCAATACATTACATTTACTTTATTATTTAATTGATATTAAAAATTATGTTTAGCAATTAATTATTCTTAAAATAAAAATTGCATAAAAGAATAACTGCTGTTATTTTATCTTTATTTTTATAACAGCAAAGTTTCTAATAACATTACAATAAAACTTTTACATTTATAGATATTTTGCATGACTAAAATTATATATAAAATCTTTGCTTTAATGCGTAATATTCTATATAATTAAAATTGATTTTAGTGCAACTGTGTTTTACTTTAAAAATTGCGAAAGAAAGCAAAAAGTTGCATTTCGCACAAGTGTTAGGAAAATTCATGAATATCGAACAATTAGAAAACTTGCAAATATGATATCAAGATAGGCCTTTGTACCAGGCAATATTTAATGATTAATGATCTCGATTACATTTTCACGTATATGCTACGCCCGTGAACATGCGGGCTTGGATTCGCGCATCCAACCATGCGCTTTAAACCGTGGTGCAACGTGATCACAGCGTGCGCGATGCAAAGTAGAGACTATTCTCCACTTAAAGGCTCTAGGTATGGTCAATGCGGTGCACGCATCGCGGAGCGTGATACTCGTCGGAAGTAACCGACCCGTTACAATTGCAAATTACATCTCCCCGTCGCCGTGACTTTTCTACTCCCGGGTAAACAACAAGGACAAATAGCACTAGATTGAATATTTGCTCGTCGCGGTATCCCCGTCGCCGTCGTACGTACGTGTTTGAATTGTTAATTTAGTTTACGTAATAAAAATTGCATATCGGTCGTCGGCGCATTGGCGGATTGGAGAAAAAACGTTAGTAAAAAATTCGACGGTGCGTTCCGCGAGTCACGGTCGGCAGACGGTAGACGTAATAACGCGGTAAAATAAATTGAGGCAATTATACTCTACGGATAATTAGGCTTACTGTAGCAGGATATTTCGCTAATCGTGATTTACTAATTAGAATCTCTATGCTTGTTGTTGTATAATAGCCATAACTAAATACTTATTGACTAAATATACATATATTTTTAAATTTTCTACCACGCAGTGTATTTTCTATAAATTCTCAAAATTGTGTAAATTTTTATTCATTCTATATATTTGATTCTTTGACCGTGACGTCTTTGATAATAATAAAACTATTTATATAAATCAGTACTAATTGCAGTACTAATCTTTTCATTTGTGCGTACCACTTTGTTGGAACACATTTAACTCGCGAAAAGAGAGTTTAATCTTTTTAAAATAGATTAATTAATTAAAAGAGAGAGCGAACAGAGATAAGCACACTCCGCTGTTACGTAAAAATGTTGCAGATGTAATGCAATGAAACTGTGATCTTAACGCGTAATTTTCTCAACTAACAGAAATAAAAAAGCGATCGTTATTTAATTATTTTCCCGCACTGCTGGGTTTTGAGGAATTAATAATATGATTAAAGTAATTGCTTTAGTTGACAAATTGTCAATTAAACTAACGTTGTGTAAAAGGCATTAATTGACCAAATAGATCTCCTTTGTTATTAAAAAAAGGTGCGGCGATAAATTATTAACTAGTGTATTTTCAAAAATTGGGTTAATGAAAAACTAAGAAACCTTAAGCAACATTCATGAGATCGTTCCTAGTTATCCAGAAATCGATCTAGATAAAACTTCAACTAAAATTCAATTTTTTAATCAAATGAAGGATTAAATTATCAATAAAATGTAGGGTACATCAGTCTTGTAATTCGTATATTCGTATAATAAAACAGCCTCAGCTATTTTAAAGATTCACTCAATTTCCTGTTCATGTTCTAAAGTACAGGCTATATATATATATATATATATATATATATATACATATAAATACATTCTACCAATATTTTTCAACTTGAATATATCTCTTTACAAATTTGATCTCGGCAAAAACTGATTATTGGCAGATCCGCCATTGAACAGTGTAACGTCAAGTCCGATTACTCGCATGCAATAGGTAGGTAGAAATTAGAATCGCTATTGCGTGCGGCAACTAATTATGGCATAATCATTCTGATAGTCCAACAACCGAGTGCGTAAAAATGGCCAACAAAATGAAAGGCGCCTTCATGTAGAATATTACGTTCGTAAGTAATTTCAATCATAATTGCGCAAATAACAAAATAAATCTTGTCTGTGAAAGAACCTGAGATAAGCACCAAAAGCGTAAATTAAAAGTGCTACTAGAAACGTCCGAAAAATTATAATTTAATACTTTACAAGTAGGATTAATTATAAAGTATAATTTTTCTAAATAAAACACGCATATCTTTTTTCGAGTATATTTGTATACTATTTCTCTGAAGAAATAAATCGTTATATAAAGTAGAGATGAATTAAAAAATTCTATATTTAGTAATTCTCACGTTTTGGTTTGCCACATTTGTCGTATTGGTCTTCCCGCGATAAATGCTCCTCTTTCTTAACAAGATTTCTCCTTTACAGTCTACTGATTCAATAAAAGAGAAACATTTAGTTATTACTAGGTTATTACTAGGTGGGACTAAGAGGTTGTGTAATTTTACAGCGTTCTCAACAGTCTTTCGTTCTGAAACAGGACCATTTTCTTGATTCTCAGGATCTTTTAGGTTACGATAACCACTGTAAAATAAATTAATAGATTTTACTTTAATGGTAATATAATATCATAAGAGACATCTTTTGATATAAATACTCTTCTGGTTCTAACATTTCAAACATTTCAAAACAAGTGAACATGATACAATCTCTATTAAGTACATAAATAAACATTATAATTTACTCTAAAGAAAATGGAAGACTTAATATATATATATATATATATATATATATAATCCATTCAATTTAGGTCCTTTATTTTAATCTTTTAATGCAATTACAATATAGAGTACTACAAATTTTAATTAATAACCCCATTTGTAATTTATTGCGGCGATAATGGAATAGTTAATATAGCCCTCCCAAATTAATTTGTTTTAATATCATAACGTTACTTTAATGTTTCAATGTTCTAACTTCTGGATATCTAAAACTATTTTAAAACTCCATTTTTAAAGCTTCTGTAAGGAAAATGCAGTTCACGCTTCGCAGCATTCCGCGATGCAATATGGCCGCGATGTAAAAGCAAAGAGATTATGATCCCATTTACCGTAAATTCCACTGAAAAATTTATGCGCCGCTACTTCAGCGGAATGTCGCGGTCAATTATGAGAACGAGCGATTCCTTGCTCTTTTACTATCTTCATGAAGCGAATAGGAAGACGCAAGGCAGTAGGAACCTGGTACTAATGGAAAAAAAAGGAAACTTGGAAATATTCCGAGGGATGATTTATCTAGACGCTCTTCCTCCATGAATACGCCCGGTTTCCATAGAGAACCGGAGTACATTCAAATTTGCGTCAAAACCGACTGTCGGAATACTTAATCACGATGTTTACAACTCGTAAATGGATTACGACATATAAATGTCAAACGAATACGAATGCATTATCAGTAAGCAATAAATTACTGTCATAAAGATAAGCAGATTAAACTCATACAACACGGATAATTAACATGTAAAAATTGATCGCGCATTTAATTTTACAATCTTTTACTTGTTTTCTTAAACGATCATAATTCTTCAAAACACTTGTACAAATTTCCTGCAATGTTTTGGTGCGTCAAAGTTTAATATTATAAAAAAAATCTGTTATAAAAATATCTATAGCAAAAGTAAATTCAGGCCGTTTTAATTTCGATGGATTTAATTTTCGATACCGCAGATATACATGAAAAAAAAAATCTCGTGCAGTAAAATTATGATGGACTCGAGTAAAAATATTAAAAACCTGTTATTTGTTCACGTCCCGACGACAAACCGCGAAAACAGATAATATGCGAGTAAAGCGAAATGGAATTCATATAAAATTAATTAAGACCAAAGCGTTTTTATTATGGAAAAATTTTAATAGCATTTTTCTAGATAAATTACATCGAATGCTGAAATTAAATTATAGAAACCATTCTGATGTGAATGCATATCGTTATTGTAATCCTTTATAATAAAAATGAGATTATTTTTTGAGAGAGAAAATTTATTTTAAACAAGACTTTCCAATACACTCTCTAGGAAATTTCTACAACGCACGTTATACTACACAAATATTCAGAAACTCTCATATTCAATGACGATTATTATGAGACAGTAGTTTGCTCACGCTTCACACACGTGTGACTTGTTTAAAACCATTCGTACATATCGAACTTTTAATCGGTACAATGCAATAAATCTGCGTTGTCGCGGCATAAAAATTTGTTTTAAACAATAGACTTACCAATACTCTAGGATATTTCCACAACGCGCGTTATACCGCACACAACATTCAGAAATGCTCACACTCAATGACGATTATTATGAGACAGAACGTGGCCTGCTTACGCTTCACAGAAGTATGACTTGTTCAAAACTGTTCATACGTATCGAACTTTCAATCGGTACAACGCAATAAACCCTGCGTTGTCGCGGTATTACGCTGACGAAATTAATGAACTATGAATATGCAAAAAATAAATTGCAAAATTATGCAAAATATTACGTGGTAATAACATTAAGCGATACACGGACACGCTTCTAGATTGCAATTTGAAGACTTCTTGTATTTTATGAAAATGTGATAAACTCAAGGCGTTTCGTTTTATTGCGCGGTGGATTTACCGGAAAGACTACCGAGACAGCGTCGGTTCAAACGCGCGCTTCGTGACAAACTGACTTTAAGAACAGGCGTGTGGGGGCAACGGAACCTTGCGGCTTTCGGGCGGGTTAATACGAGTCCTGATTGGAAGTCCGCCTCACGCGTAAGTTCCTTCCCTTCTTTGTTTGACCCTTCTAGCTTGGGATTAAATTCAAGGGCTCGACAGTTATCCCTGGTAGCGGAATCCCTGCGGAAGCTATACATTAAAGATTTACATTCATGATATATTTTTAACAACTTATCTTGTGTTTTATATGAATTTATTATTTTTTAAAATGCTGGTATACGTATATCGTGTTGGTTTGATTTATTAAGTGTAGTAAATTATTTTAATCATAAATATGAAGATGCAATGTGCAATGCGAGGCGTGAAAAATGAGAGAAATAATCTAAAATGATATGAAATTAATTTCAAGTTATACAGTTCTACAGCATTCATCTTTTATCGTTAATCTTATAATATATTATCTCTTATCTCTTATGTAACTAAGTAATTTTTAGTTGCGAAACGATCCGGTCTCTTTATTTTTAAGTCATGCTAATTTGAAAACTTTGAACGAATGTTATTTGAAGGAATGAAAATGTTGGTACTTCCTCCCATTATATCACGCGATTTTGAAAATAACCTGAAGCCTCTCATAAAATGAGAAGCTAGAATTCAACTCAGATATAAACTCGGCCTCCGATGAGTCACGAGTGAAGTGAAACGTTATTCATATCTAAATTCATTTTATATACTCGCAAAGTTTCGTCCAAACTGATGGATTCGGGTCGGCGAAGTTGCGTTGTAAACGATCTCGACAGGTTTGAAATTTCGAACAACTTTTCGCGCCGGTTTATAATTCGTTCATTTGCAGTATCCGGCAGGTAGTGTTTTCCAAACTTTTTTTTTTTAACAAGCAATTTGTAGACGAACGAAAGTTTCCACTTACCGACGATGAGTTACTCGGGAATACTCACGACAATGTCAGAGGAAAATCTGCTCTTCGGGACTCTCGTGATTCCCAAAGCGCTTTTCAAAAGGTCAAATCCAATGGTTCTTCCGAGGACAGTCGTATTGCAATTTTATTCAACTCTTGTAAGCATTCTTCTTAATAAGGAAGAAAAATCAAAGACTTACGACTATTCAGAAAATCATATTTCGGAATTTAAATTGAAAATATCGTAACAGCAATTCTTTTTTCCGGCAATAAAAAGATAACATTTATCCTCGTCGAGAGTTTCGTATAAACTGGGTTGGACAAATATTTTTTTTTTACTTCTTCTTTGAAGATATTCAATGACAAATTTTATAAATTAAAACTTTTTTGATTAGAACAAAATTTTTACAAGATTAAATTGTTTTTGTCTTCATTCAATACATAATTATGTTATACTTGAAAATCAATTTAAAGAAAACAAGAAGACTTTTTGATTTACAAAGACATATCAATATGTAAATACGATTAATTTGAACTATTTCACGCTGCTCTTTTTCAACAGTGCTCTACTATATAAAACTAAAATTATTAGCAGAATTATGTTGATAATATCATCTCGCGTTCGCGTATACATATTGATCCCGCATGTTGATCCCGGGAAGCAATCTATGGCAAGTCTGTTAGGAACTTGCGGCAACTTCCATGACAATCCTGTCACGTTTAAAGTAAAGTTCATGAAGTGCTGATAATTTCGAAACTAGTCCGATCAAAATGTAACGGTTACGTTAATGCATTTAATGCTTGCGAACCGCTTTCTCTCTCGTGACGCATCTGTGAAAATGTCTCCCGAGTGTGTGCGCGTACGCGATAATACCACCAGGTAACTGATCGATATTTGCATACACGTAGACGGAGGTGAATATTATATGTAGACGCAGTCAGGCTCTGGATTAAACTTATGGAATACTGGCAAAGAGTAGACAACTTGGAGAGTACTTTGATAATAAAATTGTTGAACCGAGTAGTACGAAGGGTGTATGCTTAAAAGCAGCCGTGTTTATTCGAGCTCGGACTCTCGTGGCGCTTATCGCCGTATATTTTGTTTAAAAAAAAAAGATTAATTTTTACCATTCCAAACGACATAGGTGGTACACACGTTATGCTACATTTCTGAAATAGCCGCGGCAAAATATTCATACTCTCATTGAAGATTATGCCGGTGCGTTTTATGCAGAATTATATTTCACATATATGAAAATTCATATTACGTTTATACAAGAATTGAAATTCCTACAATTTACATTTAATGAATTTGCGAGTCTGAGGCTGTATACACATGAAAATGATACCTACGCTTATTTTCTCCCAGTGATTCAGCAAATATAAGAGACTACGAGTTAAAATGCCTCTCGAATATGCAACTTGTAACTTGTAATATTTGGCCGCAATGCTGAAATTTATATGCAACTAATAAAATTTTAGCTTCCGGCTAGCGCAAAGATTTTTAGAATATTTTTCTTTAAAATTATATTCATATATATATAGGTATTTTCTAAAGTTATACAAAGAACATATTTGTTTAGTATCTCTTCTACCTAGCCATAAAAATTGTCACATAAAATAATTAAAAAATCTAAACTATTTCATAAGTAAATATAGTTAAAATTAATCAATATTATCGATCTCTTAAAAATTTTATCTGTTAAACATATATTTACGGAAGTGATTCCCTAATTGTTCCGAGCAACTCATTAACTCGAAAATGCGACACCGTTCACCTTGGAGAGTAAAGAGATGAGCCCTTCCGTTTGGTGGCTGAAAAGCGGTCAAAGCATCGCGACATCGCGCACGGAAAAGTGGAAAGTGGCTGATTAATTGTCGATGAGGAGAGAGAGAGAGTGAGAGAGAGAGAGAGAGAAAGAGAGAGAGAGCGCGTAGAAACCGAGAGCGACGAGAGGAGAACGGAAGCGGAGGAGCGTGGGACACGAGTGCGCCTGCGCGTCGCTCGCGGGAGCGCTTGTTATGGAGGGTCTCAGTCTCGGCTCGCCTGGGCAGTAGGCAACACGGCCGACGTCGAAGCACCGCGCCAAGTATCCGGGGAGCCCCGGGGACGTTCTAAAGATAGAAAAGCGCGCGCGGCCGATGCGCTTCGCGCCGCGCTACCACGACGAGAAGCGCGGTCTCACCGCGCTACGACGCGGTGACACGGCGACGCGAGCTTCCACCGAGCGACGACGATGAGGAGGTATCGCGCGTGACACGGAGGTACCGAGGCGAACGATCGAACGCGACGATCGAGGACGCGCGCGGCGTTAAGGAATGGGAAGCGAATAAGGGCGTCTCGATGAGGAGGAGGACGACGCGCGGGGGCGTTTTGAGAGCGCGGATCTCTCTGCTTCTGGTATCGCGGACGGTGGTTACGTGTACGTGTCTCTCGCTCGCGCAAGACGAAACAGCGGATGACAGATGCGCGCGAATCGATCGCGCGAGGCGACACGCGAGTGGAGCACAAGTGACCGGAGGGAGACCACTCAATCCGCCGCTGGATGCACGGCGACTTGCGATTTTATTGTTAGAATCGTCGTGCAGCATCGCGATTAGATAGGCGACGCGATCCGCCGAGCGGGTCGTCTCTCTCTCTCTCTCTCTCTTTCTCTCTCGCTCTCTTTCTCTCGCCACGATTCTCACCTCTCCAGCCGCTCCGCGAATCATCCCCGCGATCCGGTCGCTGATCCGCGACCGGAACAGAACGGAACTCGGGAATGTGGGAATACAGATAACGTTGTCCCGCAACGGAAATTGATAGAGACGCGAGTTCAGTGATATATCACGACAACGTGCTGGCGCGTCGCATCGCTGGGACGCGTGACGGGAATTCGCAGCTATTCGCGGACGATGTGGTTTTCGCCCTGTAAGCTGTTTATCTTCCAATAGTAGCGCGTTTGTTTGTTCTTCTCTTGATTCCCTCGGTATAAATGCGTTCAAGGCTGAAGAGAATCGACCGCTATTTCTCATGTTGGCGTTAGTCAAACGAGGCTGCATTTGCGAAATCGCCGCTTTTTCCGAAACGTATATTGCGAGTAATTCGATGTTGGATGTTTACTTGATAGCAATCACGTTATACACGATGGTTGCGGTCTGTTTGTGTAAATCATGTAATTTGATTTAAAAGCATACGCGTGTAGAATTATTATATTGTTAATATTTCGCATTAATTGCCGCGTTAATATACGCTGCGTGAAAACACAATATACATAATTGTATGATATTTGTCTATCCATTGTACATTCCTTTTTGTCTCTGAATTCTATGACTTTATTTTAGGAAACATATCAAATGTTGATTTGTCTCAACTCACAAATTGTTAAAAATTTTTACTGTGTAATTTACGAGACTGCATTCAGATAGATAGAAATGAAAAGAAAGATATATTCAGTAATTAATTCCAATGTTAAAAGATTGCGGAAAAACATGATATTCAATGAAATACCAAGAAAAAAAATCAATTCTCTCCCTATTGAAGAATCCATAGATAAAGGAAAGGTCAGAAGGCTAATACACTAGATATTTAAATATAATGCTGCTCTATATGTATAATTTTCAAGATAAAATATCTAATTTATCGTCTACTTGATTTAAATTTCGATGAAGAATAATTCCGGATTAGTAAACAGTAAAGATTTATAATATAATAAAGTATTCATGTTTCTGCACCAAAAATACGTTGAAACATTGATAAAATAGGACATTATCTCTGCGTGATTAGGTCAATTTCGTATTTGTAACAATTCGATTTGTCCGTCATTATATTTGTCCCCCGGGTCTCATTTTCTCGATGCATCGATTTTCTGAACTCTAGCGATAACGCTTATCTTGCCAACGTGTCGCTCTCTTCATTACACTGTTTTTCTCGCAAAAGGATAACACGGCATAACATCTTTAAATAGATAAATCACACGTCAATTTTACTCAATCATCATCATTCTAACATTTTTCAACAAGTGCGAAAATTCGTACTTCCATCACACATTCATCGCTAAGTATAACTATCTGATGCTTATCCCATATTGATGATATAGCAGACACGGTCTTTATGTATTAAGCATCACCTTGTGTTATCGCAATATCGCTATTTATGTTGACAAAATTGAATCAAATTTGACGCCAGCTGGCGTCGATTGATCATCGATTAATCATTTCAAAGAAATGTTTATTTAGAAAAAAATTGCAAATGCATACGATAATCAAATAAATGAAAAAAAAAAAAATTTTTTTATGTTGATATACAAAAAAACAAAATTATACGCTTACGTTTTAACAGTCGCATAAAAAATCAAAACTCGTAAAATCTGAATAAAAAAAATTTACACACGACCGTGCTAGGTAGTAGATACTTTTAGCCGACATACGGTTGTAAAAGTCGGGCAATAAGGACCGACGTTTACTGGCATCATATCGCTCCGGCGATGGACTTTCGCTTTAGCGAAACACGCTACTTATACTTTTTACATCGGGAACTTGGAAAGCCATCTAAGTTATCCGCGTTACATCCAATGTGCGCTTCTTGTGCCTCCGCGCAACTTTACAGGCGATGCTTATCAACACTGAGATACACTCGGCGGTTCACGGGGACGGACAACTCGAACGTAAAGTTACCGATGTATAGCCCCAACGGGACCGGGAACACGGGGGAAGTCTCCCCTTTCCAGTTACGCCCGGCTGCCTTATAACGCTTTCATCTACTTATCGCTCTCTCGCTTTGTACTTGCCCGCTTTGCGCGTTTCTTTGACACGATTCCCGAATTCGATATCGAACGGAGAGCAATGACGCTGATGAGTTTGATGCCACCCTCACCAGCCATCCCTCAAAATCCCTCCATCAATGTCACCGGAATTCCGCCTCGTCGCTCTTCGATTCTTTCGTTCCTTCCGCTCGAAGACGCTCCACGTCCAACTCCACAAGATTTGTCAGTTAAGATTTCTCCTTTGTCCCTTTGCCCCACAGTTGATCTACTTTGATACCACCATTACGCTAATTGAAGTACCATGCCGTTTCGCGCGCGACGTTGTCGTCGCATTGACGACGTAACTTCGGAAGTTTTCACAGTGATCGAGCTGATATCGAAGGTATCCTTTCGCGAAGAAAATGCGACTTAAAAGTGAAATAACATTGTCCGGTATTATTTTTGCGAATAGAATTCGAGTAAACGCATTAAAAATATGCAGCCTTTTCTCTTCCCATTAAAGACGATTAATGACACAGTACTTTATTTTTACTCGAAAATTACAATGATTTTTTTTTCATTGCTCTTGTTTAATCAATAAAGAATAACAAATGACTTTCTCTCTCTTTCTCTCTAAAATTTAACAATTATTTTTTTTTACATATCACAATTTACATACCTTTGAAAAAGATCACCGCAGCAAAGTATCAAATACTCTCATAATTATAAAACTTTATAAATCTTTTTCATTGCATTTATATTATTTTTTTTAATCTATTAGTTACAATAAAATTTAATCTATTAGTTACAATAAAATTATGCCGTCATTCAATAACAGATATTTCTAAAGTTGAAATTTTATATTGAAATCAGATATCGATATAGACATACCCATTGAAGTGCAATTCCGCAAAGCACGAAACGCGAATAGATATCTCGTGCTTTTCAATACAAGATCATTCTTCTACCTAACACGTTCATCTGTACCAAAGCGGCGGCCCGAGAGCTTCATTTGCCACTTCATATGTCGAGTGTCGACTCACCGACATCCTAGATCGTTTCGCGCGCGTCTTCGATTTCCTCTCGATCTGTCATTCGTTGTCGCGCCAATGTTCGCCGTAAATGAGATCGATCAATCGTTCCGCTCGATAAATATGAAAAATGCCGCCATCGCGGCGTGTACTTGCAGCTAATGTTCCGGAGATCGAGAAATCTGAAGATGTTTAAAGAACCATGACTATCCGCATAAACTCATAAACTTTGTGAAGCAAATGAAGTGAATTGTACAAGTTGATGAAAGTCTTGAATAATTGAAGGACAGATCGCGTAAAAATGACAAGTACGTGAAGATACTAAAATTTGCATGAAGTTAACGAGCCTAATGAGATTCTGAAGAAAGAAAAGTGGAGTTATTGTGACATGAAACAATGAAAAGACATCATTTGTTTACGTTTAATAAATATATACGGGAAATCTTAAAGGAAAGCTAGAAGAAAGTAAGAAGAAAAGGAGAAAAAAGGAGAGAGCGTCGACACAGCTGATTAAATGTGAGATGGATGATCTGGAACAAAAAAAATAAAGAAAACTTAGTAGCAAACAGATAGATACCAGTAAGACGAGAAAACTAGGCTACCTTGTACCCTGAAGAGTATAAAAGAGTGTAAAAGAAAGGAAAAAGAAGAAACGTAGAGAAAATTAGACATAAAGAAAATTAGAGAAAATTGCCGGAGGAGGAGAACTATATAGGTATCCTCAGAGAAAAGAAAACACGAATTGATATATAGTGGGCTAAAGTTTGGAGAAATCGATGGAAGATTTAGGACCGGTAAAGGAAGCGGTAAAGTGCAGAAATCTTGGTGAAAAGGAAAAAGGAAGATATTTGGCAGAGGTGAGATTGATGTTGAAGGGAAAGTGAGCGAGGAGAAGCTAGATAAATGAACTCACCGTGTGGAAAACTTCACGAAAGGAGCAGCAAGAACACGCGGGGCTTAAGTGAAGGATAACCGCAAAGGGAGGTGCATTCGTACCGGAGATGAATAGGAGGAGGAGATGGATTAATGTGGAATTATCGCGTTGTATTCTCAATTATAAGAAACGATAAATATATGCCCACGCCACGAATAAATCGTGACCAGGTTTGCGAGAAGAGGGGAAACTTTCGCAGAGCTTACCTCGCTTATCTTCGCGCCGTGAACGATGGCGAACGGTCGTTCGCGGGTGAGCAGCTTCGAAACGGCCGATTCACTTTAAAACGCGCGTGCTTCCGTCGAGATCGCGTGGCACGTCGAAGAGATACATGGACGCGAATCGCATTCCGCCGATCATATCGGCCACAAAGTGTTTGCGCGAGCGGTAAATCGCTCCGATCGTGTCGACGGTTTGACAAAAAGACTCTCGAATTTGACCACGTGCACTGTGTTCAAGAATATAAGACAGCGCAAGGAGTCTCATAGAGGAGACTTAACAAGTTATTAAGATAACGCGCTGTTTTGTCCGGAGCGTGTCTTTTTACTGCCGATTCACGAATTGAGAAGAACCAGGGTTCAAGTCTTCGTCGTCGTATCATCATCGATCCCCAACGACTTGTCAGCATATATATCTTTGTTCTCCTAGTGTAGTGCAATCTCTCGTTCTCGTCGATGCGGCGGGAACTTCGACGGAAGTGGCAGGGAGTGGAAGCGATACCAAAATCGAACGTGGAGTGCTGCCGCGCGATCTACGGGTTTCGTGGCGCGGGGTGGTGATCATCATCCCCCGTTGTGGGTTGCCTCGGTTAGTGTCTTCCGCGACTTGGGGGGTCGCGTCTGGGACTCGCCGCCGCAACATGGGCTGCGAACTTAGCAAACTGGCCGCCACGAAATCGCGCAATCAAGCCGGAAACGATGGCTCGTCGCCGCCGCCGCCGCCGCCGCCGGCCGCCACGGATTCTCGACTTCCGCTCACGGCTAGGCAAAAATTTACAGTTATCGCCAGCTGGAAAGCGGTCTCTAGAGCACTGGAACCCACGGGTATATACATGTTCATAAGGTACGTAGTCGTCGTTACTACTGCAAGGTTTTACGACTCACCGAAATGGCTCGCTGTAGAAAAAGTAGTCGAGCGAATATACGACGGTCAACGATTATATCTTAGCGCGCGATAAATGAGAACGTGATGTATATATAAGGTGAAAACTCTGACGTAATTTTCATTCGTTAGTTTTGCGAAGAAATATTTTCACCTCGCAGTTTTTATTCTCGTTTTCTGTTTTTATTCTCGTTTACACACGAGGTTCTAATTAAATTGTGTTGCCAATAATTAAATATAAAGGGTTCTACTTTATTATCGAAAATTTTGGATAATTTTAAACAGTTTTTTCGTAATGCATAAATAGGTAATATTGCCTTTGGAAATATATGATATGTTCTATTTTCTTCATTTTTTATATATGGAAACTTAAAAATATATATTTATGGAATTTAAAACAGCAAACGTCTGCAATAAATATTTAACTAAAAAATTTGTAATCGAACTTTGCATTAGTATAAGTCTAAAAATGACTTTATTTCAGTTTCTTAATATTAAAAATAAGATCTATAATTATTAAAGTATATTTATTATTTTTTACTTATTTTATTATATATCGATTACTTACATGGTTGTTACGTTAGCTGTGAAGCTTTCCATACGTATGTGATAGGAATGACATCGTGAGTTGTAATTCCCTGGATTAACAAATTCTTCGAGCCAATTAAGATGGTTACCTTGATAAATGATGCCCAAATATCACTGAAAATGAATAAACTGATAGTCACTGACTGATTACTGTTTCGCAGAAATTAAACAGATTGAATGTAACGATGTATAAAACTAACTTATATTATCTCTATCGTTTATGTCACAAGATTAACAATAATTATATTTGATGCTACGGGAAAAAGGCTACGAAAGAACAAGCTTAAAAAGAAGCTTCCATTATCCTGCTTTTCAACAAGAATATTTATTTATTTATTCGTTTTTATCTGAAATATACATGTGTTTTTGCTAACATCGCTAACAGCTATCTCTCTTTCTCTCTCTCTCTCTCTCTCTCTCTCTCTCTCTCTCTCTCTCTTTCTCTCTTTCTCTCTCTCATTCGGATTTGAAAGGTATTTCTTTTACAGATTTTTTTCAACAATTATACAATTGAAATTCGTGCTGTAAGAGCCACAAATGTTGAAAATTATTGTAGTTGAAGTTTTCACGCAACAAACAATGTTACGTCCCTTACGGAGAATAATATTCTTGCGATTTCGCCAACGATCAATTTTGTCTCTCGAGGGTGTTTTTAATGTCCAAGAAGAATGCCATGAAATTCGAAGGGGAATCCCACTGAATTTCGTAAGAAAATGATGGCACATATATTTTTCGGAGTTGGGGAGTAGCATATTTCGTCCGCGTCACGCGCCATTACATGATTAGCTGAGTGTTTAGGCTCTTCAAGGTCGTCATCAACGTCAGACGCAACCCTGAGAGGGTAGATGTACCCGTCGATCCTTACACCCCTTTCACGCCCATTTTCACTGACGTTCCTTTGCACAGAGGAAGCCTATCGATGGATCGTAAACCGGGTGTCGTCCGTGTCATCGCTCGTGCATCGAACTGAGGAATAATCTTCCTTCTGGAGACTGTATTTTGATCGTACAAAGCTGTGACGCGCAGATTGAACGCGAATGCACAACTCAATGGCCCGTGTAATTGAGGTCATTTAACTCTTAATATGATTTTTTTATTACTGTGCTTACCTCGCTACCGTGACAATAACGGACTGTACAATAACGAAAGAAACTAGAATTGCATTTGCCATTTTTGCAGTTTAGAATAAGATTGGAACATTTATAACCTTTATCTTTATTAACATAAAAGAAAAGAAAAAATATACAGCATATAAAGTTATTTTTTCTCAAGTTTTTAATAAATGAAAAAAATTTATTTTTATTTGTAACGAAGCAAACATTTGCTAATTAATTAACAATTATGTTAAATATAGACTAATTCAATTTTTTACAACGAAGAATATGCAATTATTGTAAAAAAATTAAAATTTTCAAAACATTAATTAAACAAAATACCGTTTTTTTCTTTACTATGATAAACAAAGACTACCCTATTTTCATTACATTTACATAATAGAGAAAGAAACGGCATTATATTTTTGAAGAAATTGACTCGCCGTCTTCAGCGAATAAGAAAGCTAAATTAGTTATCATAAATGTTGCAAATAACCCAGAATTAAGAAGCTTCCATAAATAGCTGACCCAATACAATATAGATAAATTCTTTTTCCTCAGAAGGGCTTCGAAATGAGACCATTTTGATGGGAAACAAATTTAGTTTGCGAAAATCTTCGCGAAGGACGCTTAATTCAAGCTTGCGAGAATTCATTGACATAATTAGTTCGCCAAGTACTGACGTAAGAAATCGGCTCTCGCGTCTGTTAATTGCCGTCAGAATTTGGAACGAGCCTCAAAAGTAGTCGACGAGTCGGCATCGTGACAAGGATCATCTTAAATATTGCAGAAGTACCTTCTTAGAGGTAGTATCATTATACTGCCGTGAAAAAGCGCGGAGAAAGCAACCTTTTTTTCTCTCGATTGCGAGTTCGGAAAGTTAAAGTATAATAATATCTACTACAATTTGGCGCAATCCTATTCCAATCTGCCCGTTACATTCCATTTGCTCGATGTACGAAAAACCGCGTTCTTTCGCTGACTTTTGAAGAAAATCGGAAATGCCGATCGTATCGTCACGGAATTACCGGTAAATGCTTTTTAACCTGTAGTTTGGGACTCTTTCCGCTTGCGTTGAACACCGAGGTTCAATAAAATCGGATTGGCATCCCCTCGAGCGGACGGTATTTTCGGATTCTCCTAGATTTTTGGACGATTCCATTTTGTGCGATTTTTAAGCTTTCAGTGGAAGTAATTTTAGAAACCGTGTAGGCGAGGTAAAAAAAAAATATCGAAAAATTGAATATTTTATATAATATCGGTAATATTTCTTCTATTTTTTTGGTAAACCCGATTAACTTTAAATAAATCTAATCTTCTACTTGATTATCTCCTAGTTAAATACTCTATTTTAAATACTTCCATATTATTGAGTTTTAATTGCTCATTATAAAAACAAACATTTGCATATAAATCTCTTCTTCAATTCCATTAAACTACAGTCTCTAACAGCTTCGAAATTACAAAAAGAACATTCTGTATTCCTCGTTATCAATATACCGATACTGCAGTAGTCGACAAAGCGGATTCTCAGGAGTCTCCGATAAGCGCTATTCTATAATGGGCTATAATCGGGATTCCAGAAGGTCTCTCTCGCTTTTAATTGAGGCATACGGCTTGGAACAGCTGAAAGCGACGTTTACCTTCAACGGGTACAATCGGGGATCGATCGAATCGTAATGTGCCGTAAACGAGATTACGTCCTGCTCGAGAATGCCGTGCGTGAACCCTTGTCGGATTAAAGTTCTTCAAATCAAAAGTACGGCCTCGTCGACGGTCGTGCGAACCCGATCGTACCCGTTTCCATCAACGATATTGGATTGACAGCGAGTAAGTTGAACAATTGGTGAGCATAGCCCAGGCTGTGTCCGCCTCTATCCTCCTCTCGTTCTCTTTTTTTTTTCATCAGGTGAATTGACACTTGACCCCATCACGACTTTTTCCCTCCACCACGTGTATTCGTTCGATCTTTATCAAAGTAACGGATGTTGTAGGAAATAGAACTATAATTTATAGAATTGCGACATTAAGTGAGCATTGTAATTAAAACTATTATTCTGATATATTATTTGAAAATGATAGAAGAACAGTGCGTCTTTATTTTTATCGACTTATCAACGATATTACATTATTACATATGTTGCCATGCACATTTTCAATTTCACTTTTTTTGTAAAAATCTATCTGAGATGATCACTGATAAAAAGATAGAAAAATATAAATAAAGACTGCAAATTATCAGAGTACTTAATGCATTGAGAACGTTATACTATTACAATTGGAATGGATGCGAAAAAATGTTCAAGGAATCAAAGTTTCAGCGATAATTATTATTAACTTGTAAGCTGGAATTCATGCCTGGCGGATTCGTTTTGTTAAACTGATACATACGCCTACTTACAGAATGTCGATATCGCGACATGTACTTTGTTCAACGACTTTTGTTATCCGACAAGCTCTGGAAAATCGCGATACAAAGCGAGGTCTGCTATACAATGGGGGATGTTTGTGACAGCAGTATAATCTAGGATAGTATCAGTTAATAGCGAGGAATCAAGCAGGATCAAAAAGGAAGAGAGGACAAAAAAGAACGAGCTTCATATGTTCCACTTAATAAAGTGTTCGATTTTTAATCTGTTTAAAAAGATGGAAACCAAATGATAGATAGTTTTGGAAATCCTTGCTCACTGAGCGTAAATATTAGTTTCTGGCCGTATTGGTCTCGATTAGATCAGGTGCCAATAGCGAAAGAAGAAGAAGAAGAAGATAGATAGTTTGATAGCCGACAACACACAGCAAAATAAATTCCTATTACACTCGGGTTATTAAACAAACTAAAGCTTATACACAAACACAATTTCTATTATATTGTTGCATTTAAGCCTCGCGACTGCGCTAATGAATCTCTGGACAAACGCAGCGATAAAGATAAATTTACACAATTCTCTGTCATCGTCACTATTCATCTTAGTAAATTGCTAGTACTTGATATTTTACAATTATAAATAACAGTATATTGCATTTTTCATACAATATATAGCATTTTTTTTATATAATTTATACAATATAAAAATATGTGCTAAAGATTAATAAATGTTAGAAGGTATTTATATAATATTTTCCAAGTAATTAGAATCAAATAGCTTTGATTTTTTGCATGTAATGAGATTAATTAAACATCTCCGATTAATTTTAATGACTCAACAATTTTAAACCAATTCGAATTTATTAAGTGAACTTGTCTCAATTGAATGAGAAAATTCATTCAACTTTATTCGTGTTTTATCTACTGCTATTCGCACACTTCTATCGTGCTGGAAATACTGCAGAACTGTTTTCTAAAACAGTTTCCTCTAATCATAGAATCGAACGAGGAAACATAAACGGAGGTAACTCACGAACGTGATTAAATATTTAGAGACGCTACGGCAATTTCCTATATCTATTCTATATAAATGCGCAGATGTGCAAAATGCGTCTCTCGTCTCGCTTTACTACGATAGAAAATTGCCCATAAATTAATTGTAAAAAGCTTTTTTTGCGAAAAATTTTCGCGAATATCAAGCATGATACTGTGTAGGTATATGGCGCTGACGCTGAATTATTAAATGTGACTTTACGAGCATATTTTTAAACATTAATCGCAAATACATTTACGGACTACGCCATGCATGCTTTGACTTCTCTTGTATATGCGTTTTTTATTCGTTACCATTTTCAAAAGAAATGTTTATAATTCTCAGAGAGTAACGCAAGTAAGCGAATTTTAAATAAATGGACCTCTTAAATTAAATATTTATTTAAATATTGAATGGCGATATTAAATTATATTTTTACTAATTTTTTTTACGTTTTCAATTTTTCTTTTAAATTGACATTTATTTTTGTTGCACATTTTTCTACATACACATTTCTTTATATATGTATATTTTTAAAGTATGCATGTTTTCTATTTACATTAAATCTTTCTTATCGCTACTGTTTCAAAATTTCTTTCAGAGTTAACTGAACAATCAGATATAATTATTTTTTCCAAATTATTATTATAAAAGAAAATAACGTACAAGTAAAGCAAAATGAAAATGTTAACGTCAAGTATTTTCCAGTACTCTCTAGTTTCCAATTGAAACGATAAATGATCCGTTAAAAGTCAGAACGATATATCAGAACGATTCAACGAGTTCCATATTACATCCATATTTCAGTGAATTATATGAAATAAACAATTGGCTATTTGTATTTTCTTCCTTTACTCATCATTTGATAGAGTCCATTCTTCCATCTTCCTTTCTTCGTCTCGCCATTTCCGTTATCCTTCGTGAACAAGGGATTTCCTACTATCAGCGCACTCTTGAGTATCTATGTAACACAGATACGCAATACATATATACAAGGGACAAATCTCACGAAGAGTCACTATAAAATTTATTCCATCAAGTTCCAAATAAAACAACCTTGTTCTATTCGAAAAGTTCATATTCTTTGTTTGTTATTGGTGCATATTCTAATATGCATTCCGTCAAATATCGTCAAAGAAAAGATATACAGTAGAATATACATATGTAATATTAAAACATCTCAAAAAAAATGATAAAGTTTAATATCAACGCGCGCGTTGATAAAGCTCTATTTCTTATCGGAAGTTGAAAGAAAACACACAATTTTCGGAATAATATCGTCGCAATGTTTTCTCTCATCGATTAATGTCTTTTTCTTTATCTTCAATTAATGACTCAGTTTTGTCTTCACATTTCTATCGTGAAAACAGAAAATTTCTGTGGATTCATTTACGGAAAAACATTTTATCTGACAGATTCTGCGCCAATCGCGCGTGCTAAAACATCAGGACACTTTTATTATTATTGACCAATGAGAAGAGAAAGACTGTCACACAAAGGGAGACCGAGTGCGTCTGACAGGCGATGAGTGAGGAACAATGGAACGGGATCAATGTTCCGGTTGCTTAAAATAGGAATAATGCGAAAAACGTTCGAGGTTGCCTAGAACGGCGCGATATCTCGGTAAAATGAAAAATAACTGAAATAGCGAAAATAATTATAAGAATGCTTTCTCAGTGGAATTGTATAAGCGTCTTTGCTTAAGAATTTTTGCAGAAATACTAAAGCTATGTACATAAGATTTCTTAACTAAGTTGCATTAAAATTTATTTAAAAAAAAAACTTATTTAAAAATAATTAAACGTAAGAAAATGAGACATTGAAAATAAACTTATCCAGGAATTTTGTTGCTCTATATTAATAAGCTCTATATTAATACTCTTCTTATGCAAGAAATAATAAAACGATAACAGGAATACCATGGCGTGATGAATTTCGTGTCGGTCTGATACCTCAACTCAATCAACTCACGGTGTATACCGCAAACACACTATTTCTTTTCGCGTTCGTGTAGTATCTTCCGTGCTTCGTCTATTTGCTCGTGCGCAAATGACGGGATTCGCGATATTGGAGCACGCTGAGCACACGAGCGACGAGAGAACATACAGGACGAGCTCCCGTAGAGATGATATTTTAACGTGAAAACGATGACAGTGGTTTCCTCTTTTCAGGCGGAAGATAAACCAGTTCGTTGAAAGAAAGAGAGTTATTATCTTCGAATATTTGAATCAATCTCTTCCTTCGGTTCAATTCTGTAATTAAATTGACTACCGTGTAATACTGACTAAATCTGACAAGCGTAATTCTCTGCGAATGCTCGTTTTCTTTATCAATCTCATTTCTTTCTGCTTCTTTCAATTCTTTTTATGAAAATCCCTTCATTCTCGCTCACGTAATCTCATTTTGTATTGTATTTCAAATTATCTCAATTTAATCATAACATTTTTTGAATATCTCTTTAACTCTGATTTTCTCATTCATTCATGTATTTTTCGACTTTATTTTCTTTTCACGAAATTACAATAATTGGGGAATATAAATTTACATATAAAAAAATATTCTTACATAAAACATATTCTTTTATACAAAGGAGTTATGTGAAATAAGTTTAAGTACAGATTTATTTAATAAATTGCGAAAAAGTATGAACGTATTTTATTCATGTACACCATATCGTTTTTATATAGACATCGATTGAAGGACTTGAGGTTAATAATATCGTGTACTTGGAAACTATGTCTATACATATATTTTCGTTCCGCGAATTATTCAATTATTCAATGCAAGTTTAAATCTTCAGGCCAATGAATGAATTCGATAAAACGTATTAATAAAAACAAATAAGGCAATCCATGAAATTCAACAAAATTCGTGAAAATAAATGTTTTATGTCCATTGCGTCAAATTAAAAAACGAACGAGCATTGATCAAGTTTCGTTGTTTGAAACAATTTAACATGACATCGCTATTCTATGAGATTTCAACATTTTTCCGGCGATTTTATAATAATCTTTTACAATTTTGCACACATCGTTGAACCAATATAGAAATTTGATTCAACAGAATTAATTTCGCAAAAATGTCACCCTGTTTGGCATCTAGTTTAATACAGATCGAATTTCGAAGTTATCTATTTGGAATTTGAACACAAAGGGCGATAAAATATTTGCACTGTATTTGTTGAAATTCCAATAAAACGAAATTTGTTGTAACAAAGTTTTATTTTGCGTCTCTTTCTTTCCTCGTATATTTAAGAAATAATTAGTAAACTACGCAAACTCGTTGAAGCTCTGTTCTAAAAGTACGCGCGAGCTCTTTCTGCTATTTCTGCCGTCTGGCCGGCGCGCAATACATTTCCTGATATTGGCGTTTTCACAATATACGAAGCACGAACGCGAAGCTGAGTTAGCCGATGGTTACAACCGAAATGGTGCAACGTGAAAATTGTGTCAGATTTTCCTTCATTCGGCAAGATGAGCTAGTCTGACATTTCGGATATTTCCTTAATTTATGTAGGTAGAATAAAGTCCAAGAAGAATTACGTTTAATAATTCTAAACGTGATCACAAATAAGTATATAATAATTTATACGGGGATTTGGACAGAATTGTATTCTAAGATTATTTAATTCTTTTAATATATGTATAAATAATATTTTTAAAAATATGTTAATATCTTTTGTTACTTATTCTCATTTAAAGAGAGAATTTTAGATTAATTTTAATTCAAATTTCAGGACAAATTATATCGAGCTTATCGCAGTAAATAATGTCAAATTAAGTTCACGTTGAAAGTATAATTCGAATTAAAATTATATCCAGACAAATAAAGTTCTCGCCACTGAGATGTAAGCTTTTAATTCCAGGATAACGTGAACGATTTAAATTTAATTTCGCTGAAATCAGTACGCTTTTACATAATCAACATACATTCCAATCTGCTTAATATCTCGGTTCAATATTGCTGAAACCGGCAAGTATAATCATGCCGGATATAATGTTGCGTTATCGCCACGCAATCGCAATAAATAACTTCATATTCATGACAATTTAATATTCGCTACGTATGAGAATTCCTATTTCTACAAAATTTTTCGAATTACAACGTAATATATTGATACAATTAATAATTACTGACATATATAACATTTGATATACGGTATCGTATTTTAATACAGAATAACAAAAATATTCCGTAAACGTTAACTGATATGAGATAACATCACTCAAATAAATTCTAATTTCATAATTTATTTATTGATTTGTTCTATAACAACAAATCAATAAAAATATTCAAATTAACTATTTATTGATGATGCATTATAAATTTAAAAAATTTTGTGATATTTGTAAAGCTACATGTTAGATTTTATCTTAATTATTTTGCAAAGAATAAATTTTTATTCAAAATTTTTAACAATCAAGATTATTAATCATGGATAACATTCTTTTTACTCATTTAGTTTTAAAAATTAATTTATGTTGACTATCTGTCGCTTATCAATAATTGAAGATTCATACTGCAATGTTGCAATCTATAATAAAGGATAGTTTGATGTTTCTGTATTAGCTTTCGCAGTAATCCATACAACTACGATATAGCGATACGCGTCTAAAATCACGTAATTTGATATTCAAAGGGAATCACTGATTATCAGATCTACTCGGTGCATTTCTCTTCATGGTAGACTTTATCCATCAAGCATAATTATGGGAACTAACGATCAAATAGTACATACTATCTAGCTATCTCACGAGAACAAAGTTATAAAAAAATACAATAAAAAATTAGATACTAACATGTGATATACATTTTATGTTAAAATTACATCAATATTTTAAGCAAATATATTAATTTACAATGTTATTAATAATTATATTAAATTATATTATATTATATTAAATAATTATAATAATTATATTAATAATTATATTAAATAATAATTGATACATAATATTTGTGTCAAATTCACAGTTGCTAAATGGAACATTTACTTTAGTTTTTTGTAAGCTTCTAATATACTTACATAAATATTTGCAAAATAATATAAAGATATTAAATTTTATCTATACTTTCCTTTTCAATGGAATAAACGTATGTATAGATTTATGACAAGAACGATAAGAAATAATATTTATATTAACATTAAGACGGTTACTTCTCGGAATTTATGAAGACATAACAAGATGCATACGTAGAACGAACGATCTTCCAATCTTGAATTGCCTGTATAGATTGCGCGTGCGTTCAATAAAGCCGAGATGTGACAGTGATTGCCCTCAGATAAGATTAATCTGGGAATTCCATTCTACCTCAACGTTGGCGAATCTGCCACGCTATATGCATTCCACGCGAACGCGCGCGTGCCTCGCGCGTAATTTGCATCTATGGTATAGATGTGCGGAATAGAATCTGCGTGTCTCGTTAAATAAGAGGATAATAATAGTAATGAAAACTCGTATTGACATCATCATAAATAAATATCTCTCTCTTATTCTTTAAAAGTAATTAGTTTTTAGTCGATACAAATTTTCTATTCAAAGTCTCTCTTCTTTTTCAGCTATCGGATACTTGTTGCTTGTGCAAAAATAATTTACCAAAATTACGTTTTACGATATTTTGTATCTTAAAAGTTTGTATGAAGTATTTGAGCGATTCACTCTAATATTAAAAGCTCATTAAATTAAATGTAGAAACTTTTGTCTTCTGTAATACCCATCTTTTCTGTCCTTTAAGAAAAGAAAGTCTGACATCTTTCTGAGAAGCTTCCTTCTCTCTTTCTTTAGAGCTTAAAATGAGATATCTTATATAAAACATTAACATTTTATTGTGTTTTCATCCAACTCTATATAAAATAGCTTTTTCTCAAGCCAAACATATATATGTCGCGTTTCCTACACATTTATGCGTACACATGTATACATATATCGCGCCCATCGATTCCCGTCGGGCATCCAGCTTTAAGGTAACTTAATTAAGCTCGGTCTAGCTATACATGACATCCTCAACAGCTACGAGAGAGATAGAGAGATGGAAGGGGGGGGGGAGGAGAGAGAGAAAGCGGAACCAGAGTAGAGGCCTTTGGTCCAGCAGCAGCCTCGGAAATCAATAAACGACTACAAGCGTGTGATATCGACGCGACGCGTTGATCGCTTTTTTTTTTAAGTGGCAAATTTTTACTTCAAATGCATTCATCAATATCTCGTCTCGCTCGCTCGAATATAGTCGTCATTTTCCACGCTGAATAAAATACTTAAATGGAGCGACATATAACTGACTATGCGTTCAGCGCAAATAACGTTTCTGCATTAACGGCCAGTTGTCCATAATAATTCCAATTTACGCGAGCACATTTTGTTATTGAATATTATCCAGTCTTTAAAAAGACATATAATGTCGAATCGAATTCACTCTCTTATCATCTCTCCTACAAGATGCTGACATTGTACTTACTTATAATATGAGAAATTTTCGTCGCAAAAATTGCACATTTTGACAGTTTTCTAATATTGAAAAAATTAGGACGGATTATATGATTTTATTTGTCCTCCGAAAAAATGAAAACAGTCATAATATGTTTACTTTGAATTTGTATCGATGTATAAACAGAGATAAATGATCACATTTTGTAAGCAACAAATGACATATAAATTATTCGCTCCATTGCTCGATTGCTCGATCGTGATTAGGTACTATAAAAGTTTGATAGATTAGCGGAGCTCCTATTTCCTCTTCTTCGGGATTAGATAGATTAAATTGATTCGAGATAAATTGAGCGATACTAAGGAAAGCCTGGATAGACAGACTCTCCCCTTACATGAAAACATCAGAAGTGATTAATTAATTCCTAATAGTTGCATTATATTTGGAACAAATGTAATGTAAAACATGACATACATTCAGCTCTATTAAATCTATATATACATATATATATAAAATAACTTTTAGTATCATCTTCTTAATATTAAAATGCATAATTTAATGATTCAAGTAAATTTTATTACACATTAAGTATTTTTTTTGTATTTTATTAAAACATTAAAATTATTTTGAAGTTTTACTTTAACGCAGAAAATATCTTCGATGCACGGTATAAGTATATTTGAATATATGAAAAATAGTGTCAAAATATAATAATTTTACTAAAAAAGATATAGTAATGCAAATAAAAAATTGCAAGTTTTAAAGAATATGAATATAGAAGCGGTTTAATACATGTAACGATATTTTTTATCAGAAATATATGTCTGCGATCTTTTAGAGAAGTCAAATATCTCTCATGTAATCCTAAATAAATGAAGGGATTACATAATTCTCACAGTATTCTGCAAAATTTCTTCCATATGTCTTTTTATCATAAAACTTACATGAAAATTTCAAGTAACTTTTAAAAAAACCTCAGCAGTTTTTTATATATAAATTGTGCTAATTATAACTGTCTTAGAAATAGTACAAAAAGAATACACATAAAAATGTGTTCGTTGAACATTAAAACTTATTTAACAGCAGTGTTCAAATCTCGCAGCGTTTGTTAAAAAGTGAAGCTAACACAGACGTTCTTAAAAATGTATTGTTTTCTTTAAAATTTTCATGAACTTTCATGAATAATAGTTTCGAGTAATTAAGTGAAACGTTTCTTGTGTTTTATTTATAAATTAACATCTATAAATAATGATTATACAATGGTATATGAAAAAAATAATTGAAATTTTTTAATGGAAAAACATATTTTTATGGATGTTAAAAATATCAATTGATTGAAAATATTTCTATGTGAAACAGAAAACAATTGTGTGATACAAGGTATTAAAAATACCTCACTTAGCCACTGAAGAGTTAATAAAGCAACTACACGCGCTGAATGTATTCAAAAGTAACTTTGATGCTCATGTAAAAATAAACGGCTTTCGCAAGTAAAGGTAGCTTTATGTTTTAACATATACATATAACATGCATAAAAAAATCATATCGCAGAAAAATGTCGTTGCTTTCCGTAGTTAAGTGTCACGCAACAAGATAATAATAATGCAATGCGCAAGTAGACCGCTCTTAAATATTTATATACTAGCCATGATCATCACGCTACCAAGTTAAAGATTACTTTTGGCTCAATGCATAACGCGAGTTAATTTAAACATAAAAATATAGTGTAACCGAAGCATATATTTGACATAATTTTTTGCATTGAATATCCGTTTTAATATACATGGTTCTTTATATAAATATTGTTTATCTAAATATTTGACAACCTGTTAATTTTGTTAAATCTTTCATGCTATTACAACAAAAATTTTAATACGATCAACCTTTTTATACGAAGAGTTGAAAAAATTTCCATAAATATAAAATAAATATAATTTTCAGTTTATCTTATCTAGTTCTAATAATGTTTATCAAAGCAGATAAAAAGATATCTCGATATATATTAAAACGATTTTCTGTTTGATTAAAAAAAAATTCTTCTATTATAGGAGCTTTCCTTTAACAAACCGCATCTTTTGACCCGATTTACTTACTACAATCTGAATATTATTATGAGGCTGGTAAATATGTTAACATATAAATGATGGGATTTGAATTATGCATGCCGGCGGAATGCGTATAAGGTTCATCCCCGGTTGTGGCGGAGCGGAGGAATCCTTTGGAAAAAGAGAAGGTTAGGCACGTTTCACCGATTCTTTTGGGGTGGTCGTCAGAGAAACTAGAACACGTAGCACTCTTAAAGAGAATGGATCATATCTGCGAGCTGGCAACGGCCAAATAGCAGGTTGCGCATATTAATAGTTTTGCAATGAGTAAAATCGTTGGAAGGAAAAATTATTTCTTTATATACATCATACCGTAAACGAAATTCACATTTTCAAGCGCTTTTACCAAATAATTAAACATTTTTCTCTTTCCTTCTCTTTTTATTTTTACAGATAATTATGTTAGTGCGCATACACCATGCAACGTTAAGGGAGAAATATGCAAAAAAAATATATCTGAATTTTTTATAAAAAAGTGTGGTAAGCTAAAACAGAAACTGTTGTGCAGTGAGTTTACAATGAATTTACTGTTGTCGCTAAAAGAGAAAAAGTATATGAAAAAACGCTACGCATGATGCGAATACATAAGTCAAAAAATATATAAAACAACACGAAACAAAAGCTATTACTAAAATTTTAATTTATTTATTAAAGACTTTTATGACGGACAACACGAAAGGTATATCTCTTTAGCTTTAAATCAGTATTTAAATAATTATTTAAAAAATTTTATAGTTTTATTTTTATCACATGTTAAGAGAGATATATAATAATTGAATAAAAAAATACAATACATAATTTTTACAAGCATTTTATAACACATCGCAAGAAAAAAATAAAAGCTGAAGCTACATTTTATGTTGCGAAATTAAAAATACGAGGCTCGACATTTTATTATTTATTGGCATTATAATCGAAATATTAAATTTACCAATCATTTATGAAATGTTTTACCCAATTATCATGTTATTACTGATGATCAAACAATTTCAATAAGTAATTAAACGATTTTACAAATGTTGTACATGAGCCTCAAAATATAAGTGCATTACTTTTGTAATTAGATTTAATAAATAAATATTTATGTTTTAATAAGGTAACATGATATTTTAATAATTGAAATTGCTAATATTATATTTGTTTGATGCACGTGAAATTTGATTTATCGTTACTAATGCGTTCCAATATCCACAAAGTAGCATTTCGCTAAATCAAAAATATGTTTTATTTTTCTTGAGATTAAAGATAGTAGTAATAAATAATAAATATTTATTTATTGACAATATCATTTGGAATAATTGGAATCCGTAATCATTCATACAACATTTTACATTCGAATTGATGTCACCCGATTTGATATATTAGACAGATTCAATATAGTCATGTGCAACATAATTTTACGATAAAATACAAAATTATCATCACTGCGATTTAAATAAAATCTATATAAATGTAAATGTTGTCTATTAATACTAGTTAACATTCTGCATAATCTCTGCTTTTTCTCAAGAAGTTAATGTTGGGTGCGATTCATTTGTCATAATAACTTTAAAGCCCGGTAAGCGTAATTAGAAAACGATTGAACGCGTTGTTGCTCGCGGCTGGCTTTTGCCGCGGGTTTACCTTAATGGAAATACAAGGCATTAATTTCATCGCGTTCTGCTCGAACGTGTTAATATCCGGGCGCGTTCGGTACGTCCTTTGGAGAGGTTTCCACTTAAGTCAAATTAATTTACTACATTCGACTCGGCGAGAATCAATCGGAATTACACATCGATATCTCAAATTTCTTCTATCTTACCTCTCATCTGTTTCTTTAATTAAACAAAATATAATACACTTTATTACCTGCCACATTTGTCTATTCTTCATCTATTAAAATTAGAAAAAAATTATATAAAAATATATATATATAATCATTGTAAGAATCGAAACGGCTGCAACGAGGCATCGGCATCAATGTTCGATGCAATGTTGATAATTACTTGTCGCCGTATCGATCATTAGGGTTGCTTTTTTTATCGGATTATGGAAGCAGTACGGTGGAAAAGCCTGACGTCGCGCGCGCGCCGAATCGACAGCAGTATCGTTGTTTCTCGTCGCTTTTAAGCATCTTCCACGGGAGAGAATATGGATTTCCGATACGAAACTTTTCAATCCGTTCCCAGACGATAAGAACCCGCCGAACTTACTGAGCGGATACCGTCATACCGTTTATTGCCCGTCGGGGGGAGAGGTCGCATTTAAAAATATTTTATCGTGTCCGCTCAATACTTGCACCCGTCGGCCATTCAGACCCCCTTCAGTCACATCGATCCCATTTGCATCGCGGTAACTTACATGCAAATCTGCGTTTACGCGCTCTTTAACCCTCGTTTTCGACCTGAAATTGCGTATTTTTACGCATCGTTTAAAGCACGAGCAGTCCGCGCTTTTACTGGAGCTCAAGAATATCGTAGATTGCAGTATTTTTTAAATCCAAGAGCAGAGATAACAAAAGAAATTGAATTCAAATTGATTGATTTTTATCGGGATTTACTTACAGTTACTATTATTATACAGCATATGTTATTTTATTAAGAAAGAGAAAGATACATTTACATTATATTATATATTGATTGTGTTATTCCTTAAAATTACATACATATATAGATATCCTAATTCGCCAGAAACTGACAGCACGGTAAAATATTAGTCATGTACCATTCTCTGGGATTTCCATATTTAATTGTAACTAATCAATCCATAGAGATTTATGAAGCATATGCACGAAGCGAGCAATGGATAACGAACCGCGATAAGAGATGAACTCGATTGCATATATTGCGGATGATTTAACTGACATATGTGCACAATTATAATGTGGCATGTGTCGCTTTGAGGGGGAGAAAAAGTATATTAATATTTTTTTTAATATGTATGGAACGCATACGTCCGTCTCCGTATAAGTTGGAATTCTTGAAAGATGTCAGATATCAGATGTGCCACCGTTTGCAAAAAAGCGTATTCGAGAGGTGACGAAAATGCGAAGAAGACATTACAGTTATTGAGAAAAGGAATAGCGATCAATTATCAACATCATTGGATAGTTGATGATACACCGGTAAAATGGTGTATCAGCTAGAGTGTTATCAGCTAGAGGACAAGCAACAAAATTGTAGCTCTGGCTTCCCTATGAGTTGTTATTCCAAAGAATCTAGATCTCAGATACTTGTACTATACATGGCCCGTACAATAAGCCGAAGACTTTCTATATTTGTTTAATCACGTGAATTTTATCATAACTTATCATAGTGGCGGATCTTTTAAGAAAAATGATAGTTTGGTATGGATGGATAGTATCGTTCTGTTTCTCTCTGGCATGATAATACTTCGCACTCTGCACAAAGACAAAGGACGTTCCAGCACGGGCGCAACACTTATAAATAAAAAGAATAAAAATTTTAACAGGCAATATATATTTCAAAAATAATTATATATTTATAAAATTAATATTTTAATAATGTAAAAATGAAATATTTGTAAGTGAAGACTAAATGTTATCCCATTTTAAAGGTACAACTTTCACAAGAATTTTTCTTTATTGCTTATCTATTATTATTGTGCACACATAGACGGGACTTAAAGCCTAAATTAATATATTAATATGAATAAAAAATAAAATTATATGCGCTCTGTGTTTCTTCGTGGATATTTACTCGTCGAGATATAATAAAACTCGGCGTCGTAGCCAGCAGTGTAACGAGTTTGCATGCTCTGGAAAATCACGATGGACAGATACCACGCGAAATGTCATTTTCCTCCAGGAAAGATAATTCATACGGACGCAGAAGAGAAATACGCGCTTGGAATAATCTTGACGCAATATCGGACTAATTTGAATATCGACGATTTTTTTCTGATGCGACGATTTTTTCCCTGAAGGTAATATCTAGTTCCTAGAATCGATTACGTATTAATTCTTTGAATAAAGAGTAAAAACAAATTGTTGTTTACATCCTCTTATTTATGTTGTAAAATAGATAATATTATTTTATTAATTATACGTACTGTGATTTTTATGCGCACAGGAAAAATTTTCCAAGTATAGAGATAGTAACTATAATATAGAGATAATATACATAAGCAAAATACATTACGTTATCATGAAGAGAAAATTTTATTATTTTATTATATTCTGTGTTGTTTGTAAAATATAAAAGCGTAAAAACGGAAAGTTATATTTTGCAGACTAAAAAGAAAGGGAAGTGTGTAGTGGCGCTTCACGTGCGTTAGACTGCGGCATGCACTTATTAACTGTCGGACCATCAAAGATAAAATAACGTGGTTTATATTTTCTCCGTTGCACGTACATTTTTCCCTAAACAGACAAGCGCGAGATTGGAATGCCTCGTTGTACAAAGAGGTATTTCATGAATGGCTGAGAGCAACCTGCCATCCGCGAAACGAAAACATTTTTGTCGAGCTGCTATAACGAGGCCCACGTGAACTCGTTATTTCAACGAGTACAAAACTCGAAGAGAAAAAGTTAACCAAATTTTTTTGCAGCTCGAAAGAGCAGTGCACGAGAAGGAGAAAGAGAAAACTGTGCGCGCGAAAATTAAAACGAAATTTTTTCGATAAATTTCCATCGACTCGCGCGTATTATATGCACTTGTTAACAGTTTAATACTTTGGCATATTCTGGCAAATGCTATGATTATTTTAAGTTTTTTTTTTCTAGCCTTAAATAGCCTTAAATAAACCCAATGATTATTTTTTTATTTATTTGAATTAAGTGTCATATGTCATATGAAAGAAGGAAACAAATGTCCCCAAAAAATCAAATAGATACGAGTTAAGATTGAAACAAATAGCGCATCTTTTCCTAGATCGATTCTTCTCTTGGTAGATATATGTCACCATTAGATAACGTGGAGTTTAGAATTCAAGGTACGTCACTCGGTTTGTCCCTACGGTCATCTTTCGATCCAGTGAAAAATAGAAGATATCGTAAAAAGGTATCGCAGAATATCAGACACTTTGAAGGAATTGGGGGATAAATATTTTTATATGCAAATTTCGTGTGTGTGTGTGTGTGTGTGTGTGTGTGAAACATCTCGGGACTCGATACAAGATACATTCAGAAAGTATCGGGAAAGATTTTTCTCAGAGAATTAAGATTAAAATTTACTGTTCTTGTAGAATAGAGATAGTTGATACTTGATAAAAACGCTCAACATTTTTTTAATCAGTTAGCTTCACTTCTTTGCTCCAACTTTATATTTTTTTAAATTTTTTATTAAAAGAGTTCCTTGCTTTTTCAACTTGGTTTTCCAAAAGGTTTATTTTTAATGACTGTGTACTTTGAATCATAAATTATAACTTACTATTTTGTTAAACATTTGGTTCAAGTAAATTTCTGTTCCAGTACAAATTTATGATCTGATACATAATTAAATTTGTTTTCATAAAATTTATTTCATTTTAACGTAATGATGAGCAAATACATAAATCAAGATGTTCTGTCCTGTCTTTTATGTAAAACAAAATTTTACAAGTATTTTATATACATATAAAGAATAAAATACGTAAAAAAAATTTGAATATTTATATGACATTTACTTTTGGTATAAACAATTTTTGATATATATGTATTGGCACCTTTATAACTTCTCTAACGACCCTGCATACCGTTCTAATTCCAGGTTATTCGAAGAGAACGCGGAATTGCTAAATATGTTCACAAAGTTTCGGGAACTAAAGACAAAGGAGCAGCAGTCTACGAGCATGGAATTGGCCGAGCACGCGAAAACAGTCATGTCCACCCTCGACGAAGGTATCAAGAGCCTGGATGACATGGATGCGTTCCTGACGTACCTTCACGAGGTCGGGGCTTCTCACACGAAGATTCCCGGCTTCAACCGGCAATACTTCTGGGTGAGTCCCCCTTGAGAGAAAAGTAAATCACCCACACGCACCTTGTCATATTCATACACGGCATATAGCATAAACACGCGATGGACGTGTCCCAGTTATCGAACTATTAACTAGGGGAGAAAATCAGACAATTGTAATATGACTGAGAAAGAAAATAGGACAGTGTACTTAGCTACAAAATTAGCTTTAATATATGAAGTTCTTTAATGGAAAAATATGTGCATTTGGCAACAATAAGACATAAATTAACTTACAATTATATATAATAAAGATGATTTATTTTAGTTTTGTTTATTACGGGTGTACATTAGGATATAAATATGAAAAAGAATTATAATGATTGAACGCGAAAGTATTAAAAAAATAATTAATTATATATTTACAATAATGAAATAATTTTTCGATAATAACGTAATCAGCCTTAAATTAGGAATTCAAATATTTTAGCATATATCACTGTTTAAAAAAACATACATTTTAGCGTAAACAAGTTAATTAGACCTGCCTTACACGTTAGAACATTGGTAGTTTACCTCGGAATACACCGGGAGAACGCGCGAGAATTCCTCACTCGTCGGAGATACGTCTCCCATCTCTTGGCGAACATTTTCTCTTTGTGCCGCGCTTATCTCTCGCCACATGGAAATCAAAGAGACTAAAGTGGAAACTTTTGGGAGACACTATAAACTATTTCAGGACCTGTCTCCGAGCAAGAGATTTATGCACAATTAAAGTATAACGACGCTCGACGTAAATATGGAAACAAACTTTCGTTGCGTTTTCTCATAATGTACATGGACGTTTAACTCTTGCACTGCACTGCATTGCATGTTTAATTTCTGCGCACTCTCTTGGACAAATGAGATCATTTAAAAATCTCTCTTTACATTTTTTCATTTATATCACAATATTTGGAGAATAATAATTTATGACTTTTATGATTCTTAATATTAATATTCGAAATTATTAATATTTCATTATTTATTATTAAAAAAATATTATAAACTCATCTGAATCAATTAGAACTTACAATTAGAATGAACGGAATTATTATGAGTTTGTATTACTGAGTTTGTATTACTGTATTAAAAGTTCAATTTTACTGTCTACTTTTTGTAATTTCTTATTCAACATTTTATTGTACGCATTATATTTTTCGCGAAATTTATTCTCTTTGTAGAAAAGAAAAATTCGCAGCAAGAGAGATTGAATAACAAATGTCGAGACTCACCCCGCAGCATCGCTATAACACATCGGTATTTTGTTCCCTCATGGTCCTTCATAATCCGCTGCACAGCTGGTGTCCGCCATTTGTTTGCCACGTTATGGCCCTGCATGATATCTAATAAGAAAAAATTCTTTTTAATTATCCTTATATTTAGCAACTCGGGAACAGCTGGTAAAATAAATATAAAGATTACTGCGAGAGATAAAGGTGCTAAAACGTCATTATTCGATCTTTTGCAGAAAGTCATATTTCTGCTGCACAAGTGCTCTTTATTGCAAATAATATTTCTTTAATATAAACGCATCAATACAAGTTCTTTTTCAACGAAAATGTCTTTGTAAAATACATGAATACTATTTCGAGAGAGACAAATTCGGAGTAATACATGACTTCGATTTGATTCGTGCAAACTACGGAGGTACCTGGAAGAAGGGCAGCCGTTGCTCATAGGATTTGTAAATATTTCATAACTTTATTTACGATCGTGTTAGTCGAACATACTTCGAACGCAGAACACGAAAATCGATGCAATAACGCTTCTGGCGTTCGAGTCAATTGTAACGCGAACATAATTCCGTACGCTGCAAAAATATTAAATAATTAATCAACACGAAAGCACATTTTTGCCATGATTGAAATGAAGAAAATCGGGAAAATTTCGACGTTTTGTCGACTATATGTATATAATCGAGCGTTACACAGTTAATCATTCGATTTGGTTAAATAAATTTGATAACTGCCCATGTACAAACAAATGTCGAATTCATTGGATTAATTACATTTTAATGGGAGAATGCATTTTCCCAGTACGAATTGCATCAATATAATATACGTTGAATTGGCATTTCGTCATATTGAACATATATGATTTTCTCAATAGACTTGATATTTGCTTGAACGAAAGCATACATCAACTTTATCCAATAAATCTTTCTTTTTCCTGTATTGGTAAATTCTTACATAACCACGCACCAACTTAATCTTTCTCAACCAAAAAAGGAGCATTTGAGCTTTATGCTCTTATAAAACTACACGCGTAAGAATAAATTTCAATTCGTGTTAAAAATATAAATAACAATATACGTATATTGACGAATGTAGTAAAATGGTAATAAAACGTAATAATTCACACGATGAACATTGAAAAAGAAAAAATCGTTATCCCAATGTAGAGACGCAAAAGTAATAACGTTTCTCCGACTTTCTCGCATATGCATGCAAGTTTTTACTACTTTCGCGACGATCGAAACGGAGTTTTCTTTGTGAGAAGGAAGCCACGTGCTGGGGGGCTCTTTCCGCGTGTCGCTTTATCTTCTCGCCAAAGAAAAGGAATAAAGGAATTATGTAGAAAAAGGCAAGCGGAAGAATGTGAAAAATATGATTAAAAATAGGAATAGATATTTTATTGAAGTAAAATTTCTCAAGATGAAAAAGCAATATCATATTTTTTAAGTATGATATAGTTCTCCACAATTAAATTGGCTAATCGTAATGACTTGTAATACATATATTTCGTGCGAGAGACATTCTCTTTTTCCGAATCATATCGAGGACAACTCGATTTTGTTATTTAGTTAGTTCTTCCTCAGATCCAGCCTTACGTAAGTTTAAGTTTTTTATGTCTCTCGGATGGAAATAAAGTCAAGTTATCTGCGCAGCGCGAAGAGGGTTGAAGGTTTACATCACGGAACGTCGCATTTATTCGCAGTGTGAAACGCTTGTCCACGGTTTCAATCTCTTGGCACGAAATCAAATCTGGTTCGCCTTTTGGCGTCTAAGTCCCGTGGACTTAGTCACTGTATAGGATTGATAATTCCTGTCGGACAATCCTAGGAGGTCCATTGTGAACCGTGGATATGACGATCGCAACACAATCGTCGATTCAATCGCCGGTTCTCGCATTGTTGGCGACCATGCCGCTGGAAATGGATCGAGGATTAAATATTCACCGTATCGATATTATCTTCCTCTATGACTCAGGAATGGCCGTGGCTTCAGTTTCATCAGCGATTAAGATAAATTTGAAACAAACAAACGGAGTATTTTTCTAAATATTTCTCTTCATCTACAAATAATGTTTTAAGTTCTAATCGGAGAAAGAACGAAAATTGCGAAAGTATTGTAAAACTATGGAATCGGTGCGCTAGTTTTCTTAATCTTCTTAGAAAAATATTACAAACAGCATTTCCGTTTTATCTTTTCGTCAAAAGTAATTACTGAATAATTTGGAACATTCTATAAGATAATATAATTAAAAATAATAATGTACTGAGATTTTTTTCAATTTTAATGGAATTGTGGACAGCAAATTTTACAATACAGATCCAAATCTCCCAAAAGCCGTTGCTTTAGTATCGAATAATTGATTTTAAAATATACACAAGGATAAATATACTGTTCTCACACGCGATCAATCGTTCTGCTTCCAGAAAATTGAGAAACCGTTTCTGGATGCGGTGGAACGCACGCTGGAAGACCGATATTCGGAGAACGTGGAGAATATCTACAAGCTGACGATCAAGTTCATCATCGAGACGCTGATCGACGGCTTCGACAAGGCACAGAGCGACAAGGCCAAATCCTAGTCGTCCTAGTCCCGAGGATCCGGCACGCACGCGATCGCCCTCGATCCTGCGAGATGTTGACCGCCCCCCCGGGTTGGCTTGGTCCCCCCGACACCTGGAACGGGAGAAAGCCAGCCGCCGTCGAGTCTTGAGTAGATGACGACAGGAGGACAACTGTCGTCCTCGCGTTGATTCGCGCGGCGTCGATACGCCGCGTCGCTGCTACGTTTCTCCGCGGATTCCCGAGAAACGCGAAATGCGAGCGCGTGGCGTTTTTACGCCATCGCCCTCGCCGGCCTGAGATCTTTTTCCCCCTCGAGCAGGTCTCGCCATTAAACGTCTCCGAATATGAAGAACACGATCTCGAGTCCTTCGGGATCTCTTCGCAAAAACCGCGCCATAATGCGAAGCGGAAGAGCCGTGCTCTCCCGACGGTCGAAGGGTTCTTTCTTTTTATCCGTTTTTATCTCAACTCGACTAATGATTAATGTTGATTGAATTTTTATTACAGACACGTAAAAGCGAGTCTAATTAAATGACACGAAAGTCCATAAAGTATATGAAAACGTTCGAACACATTTGAAGTTTTTGATCTCTTTTAAATGTCCTCACGACATTTTTTTAATGATGTCTGGAGATATAGCTATTAATGAGAATGAAAATGTGACAAATGATTTAAAATGTATTTTTTTTCACATGTATATAATATTAAGAATTGGATTTGAATCGCAAGTTAAATACATCTTTTCAGGTAGCTCACAGATAATTTCGCAAACGTCAATCTTAATCTAAGTTTAACTGATTCTTCGCTTCCTTCTGATCCAGTTCCGGGAAAGAGGCAAAGAGTAGGTTAAACTAAGATTAAAGCGTACCGACGGCAGTGAAACCAATCCGTAACCACTATAATTCGAAGTTTATCTGGAATCTACCAGGTGATCGACTTTTTTACAAACGGTGCCAAAACGCCCGTAAGAAAATTGGTTCTCTGTAGAGAGATTTGTTTTTGGAATTTATGAATTCTGCGTGCTCTTTTACATTAATACAAAATATTGTTCGCGAATGGACAGATTTCGCGAGATAAAAACGAAAATTATTCCGGGAATGGAATACGTGCTTTTGTGAATTTATCAAATTCGTGCTGTAGTATCAAGCAAAAGATATTTCAATTTGTACTGTTATTGTTTATTTGTTGTTTTACTGGACTGGAAGTTTATATCTCATCTTGCGCAATATGAAACATAATACATTGTGTTGCAGCATTTTGGGGAAAAATACCAGCCTTCGCTAAAGTTTCACCGTTTTTCTTCAAACGAATACATCCCCTCGATAAAAGTAGGTCTCAAAGAGATGAGTTTGAGTACCTACATTATTTAATTTTATTTGTCGTGTCGCGCGTGTAAGTATAAGCAAACATCTATTTTGTTTCTTGTCTATCCACTTTCTGTATCGTCCACTATTTTTCTTCATCAATGGTAGATTTTCTTTGGTTTTAATATGTTTAACAAAAGCAAAATGTAAAGTGACACATATCGTTATTGATTAGACACAGAATTAGAAGGAAGGAGGTGGGAGAGCGTTTCTCTCTTCCACAAGAGAGTCCGATCTTAAGAGGATTACTGAAACATTACTTTGATCAACTATATGATAGCTTCTCGCCGTGAGAGGATAGGCCAAAATAAAAGTTCTTATTGCGATACTATTACAAGCAAAATAAGTTTCGACCAACCGCTAATGCTCGTCGCACACAACGCCACTTTAAGAGTCTATTACATCGCAAGAACTCTCATTAACTCCTCACGAGTGCTATAAAACCACCTAATGCGTACGGATAATGGCGATTCTTTCGTCAAGCACATTCTCACATAATGAACTAGGAATTTATGATATTAAATGTAAAAGAAAAGATGTTTCATTCAATCCTCTTTCTCGCCTTTTTTACGCCAAAGGCCTTTTACGGTTAACGATTATTCATTCTGCTAATAGCATTAAGCTTTTACTCGCGTGGGATGTAAAATACCCGGCTTTTGAGGAGGTCATAAGTCATAAATCGCATAAAATTCAATAAACCGACATAAGATTTGCATTATTGCTGCAAATCGTTCGCACTTAATTAAAAGAATCGCTCAAATCCATTTAGCGCTAACCAATGTTTGCGGAAACGGTTCCGTGACACGCGTTCGGTTTCGGTGGTCTCAGTTCGATTATCTCGACGAGAAGTTTCTTTCTTTCTTCCTCCAAATCGATGCCCTGCCGGCAATTGTAGCCAATATACTACAATTGTAGGCAAATTACCATCGTTCGTTTGAAATGGTAATCGATTCTCGAAAAGGCGGATATATCGAAATAATCCGCGCGAGCTTGGCGCGAGTTTGATAATACCGGTATATCTTCTGCGGAGATCGTGTACTCCCTCGGCGAGCTGAGTCTGCCAGCGCAAGATACGCCGGCATTTTATATCCGCATCAAGCCGCGAATAGGGAGTGCGAGTTCATCGGAATCGATTTCATACGCGTTTCCGACTTTCAATATGTGCTCAATAATTGATACAAACGCAGTGGCGGCGGCGGCGGCGACCAGTCAATCGCGCTGACTGCTGCCTTTTATTCGCGACGGCCTTGGATTACATAAGTCACGCAGGATACCCTTTTGCAATGCGAGGCCGCATGCATGTGAATGCAAATGTCCATTGTTTCTCAACGGGGTCGCGATTTAATCACAACAGCGCGATGGCGTCACTTCGTTCTCGCGAGCATTACACCCTCGATGTCTTTTACTAAATTTGTAATGTCAAATTATACTCATTGTCAATAATTTTTAATCATTCCTACTGCTTCTACTCAATATGTCGTTAATTTAACTAAAACAGAGTTAAATAACAACAAGTTAATTACATGTTTTGTATTCAAATAATAATTTCACATGGTAGTTAAAAATAAAATATTGTTTACTTTTATTGAGGAAATTAATTTAAATTTAATATTTGACAGAGTTACGTGCAGTAAAAATTCATTTGTCTAATTTTACAGAATTTTTCCTGCTCATCATAATCTTGAAACGTCATTAAAAAAATCTGCGTGAAAATCAGAATTCGTCACAGTAATTTTTAGAGTTCTTCCGCGCGATGTAATACACACTTAGGCTTTGACATACACGTGTGCGGCGACTGATGTTTTAATGAAACGTCAACCATGATTGACATTTTCACGTTTGTTGATTTAATTCGTAGAGAACTGTGACAGTCACCGATGAGATGCAGTATCATACTACTGTATCTCATTGATTTAAAGTGAAATAAAACAGACTGTCAATTAAACTAGTATATTAAATGAGTATATTTGTCAAAAAATCGCGTTCATATTTCGTACGTAATTGCGACGTACAATTTTTCAGCTTTCACGAAGTTTCTCGAAACTTGCAATACTTGTCAATTTTAATCTTGTTAACGTAACAATGTTTTTTTTTGCTTGCGAGTTCTTCTATTTCGAAAAAAATAATTAAATTAGAAAAATTCGAAAAACATGTTTATCACTATTATTAAATACAAATAATGATTCGTGTACATTAGTTATGAAAATTTAAAAAATTTTTGTCGACAAAAATTGCAAATAACATTTAATAATGTTTGATGACATTATTCAGAAATTTTATATATGTTTGCTGCGAGATATATTTGAGATTGCGTGTAAATAGAGACGTTTATTATCTCACCATCTCAGTTTCATGATAAACCAACATTGTATCAATATGAAAGTATGCAGAACCTGCGTTCCCCGAGCTTGTCACGAGATCGATCGTGGCGATCACAGATGACACGAACACGGGGACACGCGGAAATTATTGATACTTCGATCGATCACAGGATTGTCATGGCAAACGCGACTGAATTAGATTCTAAACGCCTAACCAAAGAGAATAGCCGTTTATAAACTCATGGTGATTCCATCAATCTTTCACTCTGAATTTCTTTGCGACCAAAACACATTTGAACGATCAATGACGATTCAGTATACTTATTTCCATCATTTATCATTATTAACATTGTGCATTCCGGTATTTCGCGATTTTCAATTTTCCGTCTCTTTTTTTCTTCTTTAGAAGAAACTGTGCGAGAAGATCATCCGTTCGTGTTCTGCGCCTCCGTAACTTTTCACTTTGTACTTCGCACTTTGCTCTCTTTTATTTCTAGCGAGACGGGAGTCAAAAGCACAAAGTGAGAAAAAAGTAGCTGCAAAGTTACTTTAATCATTAACATTTGACGTTGATTTATTTCTCAGCGGTAAACCCGATTTCGATTTGGCCCTAGGTGACACGCGGCGTCGCCGAGTCCAAGGAAACGGTCAGAACCCTTCGATCGTCAACGGAGAACTTGTGTAAATTTTTACTCGTATCATAAGTGGCAGTGGAAGAAAAAGTGTGGTCTCTCTAGGGTAATGAGCCCTTTGCGCAAATGTCAATTTCCTAGGAGGTCTCGGGAAGGCAGAAGGCCTCTCCGTCTCTGTATCTTCCTCGCCGTCTTTATCTATTTCTATTTCTCTCTGAGGACGATTCGCGCCCATGTTGCTTTCTCTCTATGCTCGGACCCGGCGAATCGTTACATACCCTTGAAAAAGGCAGCGACCCGCAACGCGGACGACCGCGGGACACGTGACTTACGGGTAGACGTCTCAGAAGCGTGACACGCGATGCAAATCCATTAGAATCCGCGTTATATGTGTCGTACTTTATTTATCACGATTATTCATGAAAAATTTAGTAACAACGTTAATTTCATCAAATGCAAACTGTACTGAAAAAAGAGATTAGTATTAGTTGCCAAATTAATTTAGTTATGAATGCTGAATAATTGGTTACTATCGTATTTAATAATAGCTATCAATATTTAGCATTATTAAATAAATTTTGTTCATGGTTGAGTCAACTAAATAATAATTGTAACCAATGTTTAATTGGCGTTATTTCATCAAGCATTTAGTAACGATTAACAAATTCCGACAATTACAATTAAATCCTTTTTCCAGTGCATTATTGCGTTCATCCTAATTTTGTAGGATGGAAAACTTTGTCAAGAAAAAGTGTAGTTGTTTTGGGCAGAAAAGAATTAACCGCTGTACACGCAGTCGCATTACGGCTAAGCTATTTATACGCCAATAACTGCCATCGCCACATCGCCGCATTCGCTACCAAAATAACACTTTTCATTATTAGGGCATTCTGCATATGGCTTAAGATCCCACATTTAAAGATGAGTTACCTAGTAGATGGTCGTTGTTTTTAGGAATCCGTACGCGAACGCATTCAGATAAATGTCAGTTTCGATTTCGCGCGAGGGAGGTGGAGAACCGAAAATAGTGCCCTACTTGTTTGAGATTTCGTCCGCGTTTCTCCCGCAATTGGAACTGGTCATTAGTAGCCCGGTAGCGCGGTAAGACAAAGGCAAATTGCACCGCGCGCGAGAAAGAGAGAGAGAGAGAGAGAGAGAGAGAGAGAGAGAAGACGATAAAATTGATCTGTTCTTTCTTCGGCGACGCATTTAGCAGTTCCGTTCTCTTTGAGGGCGACACACATTACCGGTCGCCCTATCAGCCATTAACTTCGTTAACCGTCGTACCACGAATAATCAAACTAACCGTCGTGCGCAGAGAAACTTCCTGTGGAACGATAAACGACGATAAATAACGAGCGTGTCGCGAAAATCGATTTTCCAACGAAGACAGGACGTTTTTGCGATACCGTACTTCGAATAACGCCAAGCACACGGGGCTCCCACGTTCCGCGCAAAACGGCAATTTCCATTCTGGACTTAAATTATCATTCGCCCCACACGCGACTTTGGCGCAACATTAATATTTAGCGTGTTTGAAACACGCTATCGCACAAGAAGTCTTTAACAGGGAGAGATTCTCTCTCTCTCTCTCTCTCTTTCTCTTACTCTCTCACTTTCTTTCATAAATCCACGGTGAACGCTAAAGCTTGAACGCTTTTCGTACTCTCATCTTAGATTTATATCACCGTTCATCTTGCAACGTTTTGTACGCTCGGAGAGGACACGCTATCGTCAAAGTAGTCTATCGCTAAGGTATTTAAATACGAGAGAGGGTTTCGAGAACGCGATCCATCATGTCACGTTACCGCGCGGTCGCTCTCCGCTCGCCGGGCCGAAGCGAATACGTTGCCTCAGGGAGAAAGAGTACGTGTGTTCAATAGCGAAAAGCGGAGAATAGAGAAAAAAAAATCGCGAACGAGAGGGTGCGTGGCATCGCGAAGCGCGATCTCGAGCGGGAGTCGCGTTTGACCACGGCGAACGATGTGAACGCACCCTTACTCTCACCGAGACTAAAATCGATCGACAAATTAGGTAAGGTAATTAGCGCTTCCGCGGTTCGCGACATCCTATCGTCGCCGAGGTTCGTAAACCTTCGTCGTAATTATTCTACCCCGAAAAAAGAATTTATTTGAGGGTGGAGCGAAATTATCTTGCCCTCGAAGCGAATTTTTAGGTCAACAAATTACACGATTAACGCAACAAGTTAGTCGGTCTAGCGATTACATTTACGTATTTACGCCAATGGCGTGGATAAATTTTAGCAGGGCATCAACGCGTAATTCATTTATACGATACGATACAAAGGGGTGCATCGCCATTTTTTTGCCCCGAGCAATAATTTTTCCTCGGTGCAACTTTTTATTTCAATTTTCCTCTTCAATTTATCATAGGGTATATACACTGCTGAATAATTGATCAATAGATTCACTGAATACACGCCTACTTCTGTGATCCTCTAAAGCAATTGTATTTTTTTTTCGAGGGAAGGGACATAATATTACTAATTATCGCATCGGAAGTATTTTTTTATTACGGAATGACTAGTGGACTGACGGATAATGGAGGATAACGCAAGAACATTCCATCAAATTAATAATTAATATGAGGACATTAAAAAATGAATGTTGATTTTTATCCAAGCGTCGCGTTGTGCTATTAATTCAACGCTGTCACATCCTTCCCTTGGCTCTAGTCTGATAGAAAGTGATCATTCACTAGAACCAGTTCTCATTTCCTCGCAAACGTCAGTTTATCTCTTCTCCCTTTCATTATAAATTCCAAACTACCCCCGCGCGCGCGTAAAGTCGATAAAACTTCAAATATTTGGAGATGGATCACTTGAAAGATAGCTGTGTGTGACGAAAATTTTATTCTCACTCGGCAAAGAGACGAGAAGAAAAATCGAGCTAAAGCGACATGCCTAAGCGGTCATTTAGCGGTGCATTTACCCTGCCCGTCGATTTGCATTTCAGTTCTTAACCAGTGCGATATCAGCGGATATCACGAAGTCGTTCGAAGCCCGCGACTTTTCCCCGGCGAACCGCGATCGCGCCGCGATAAATGTTGCATGAAATGAATATTAAGAATCCGTGTTAAAGCCGTCGCCGCACGAGAAGGATCGCGGACCACACCGAGCGCCCTTTTCATTCTTTCCCCCGTCACCGAAGTGTAACTCGAGGACTCCTGTCGGGCGTCGAATTTCGTGGCAAACAATATCGATCGCCCGAGTATCAAACTGGTGCAATCGGGCGATAGCTCTCGGGCGATAAAGCAGGGGGGGGGGGAGGGAATTGGCCGAAAAGTGTTCGCCAACGTAAACGGTGGAGGATTTAAAAAAATGGACGCGCAGGCGAGTCAGAAATCGAATTAAGTACATAATTTATATTTTCCGGCGCGAGGAATAATTTATGTCGCGGCGAGGAATAATTTATGTCACGGCGAAAGTAAAATAAGAAATCGACGTCGCAGAAGTTCTGCGGAAATAATTTCGGTATCATCCCTCTCACGTTTCTCCATCAGGAGCCTCGAGATCGGTCACGTATGGATAAATGAAGACATTTGTCGGCCCGCCAGCGACATTCTCGAAGGACACTCCGGCATTTTACACTTTATCCCGAAGATTTAAGGGCTACTAGGAAGCAAGATGTGCTACGCGTTCACAACTGCACACACATACACACACGTCCCGCGTGCGGCGGGGCTTGAAACGAAAAGAAAGGGGAAAAAAACGAAAAAAAAAAACGGAGAATACCGAAAAACGAAACAAAAAAATATTTCGTACGGAACAAAATGCACAAAACGAGCTCTGTACTTTCTTTTCTCGCAGAAATCGAAAGACCTATCTAACCGAAAGTCTTCATGAAACGCGCAGGAAGCACACACGAGAGAGAAATATATATTATTATATAAATATATATGAGATATAAAAAAAAATTGCTAGTATACCTTACAGTTATGCGAATGTTGCATTGTCTAACTGTTTGTTCCATACAGATCCAGATGTATTATTGTATCCGATGGAGTATTATATATCAAAATATATAATATATATCTATATATATTACGATCCTCCCGTGGAGCTTACAGAGTTCTTCCGCTTCTCCCAATTTTTCCAGTAAGTAAAATAATTCCGAATCGTATTTCAGTTTAAATTTTATATATTTTAGATTTTTTAAATTTGTTTTATTCTTTTTTTTATATGAATAGAAGTTTGACAATAGCACACTATTTACTGTGTACAAAAGAAGAAAGTTTACTTTTGTGAAAAAAATATGAAAATTCTATGCCTTTATCTGCACATTTTTATTGTTATGAAACAAAATATAATAGCTAAATTGAAACAAATTAAATTTGTACAAAATCGAAGATTTGAAAAATATGATTTGGTTTCTTTGCAATATTGCTTTATAACTTTTTTTATAAATGTTCTCAGAAATATTTTAAATGCAATTCTTAACATTTCTGATTCTCTTTACAACCTTTTTAATTCAACGGACATAATAGTAAAATTTTTAACTATAGAATCTGCCGTTCAATTACATACATATTTTTTCAAGTTAAATAAATTGATCAAATTAATAATATTTTAATCTCTTTTAAAATACTAAAAATATAATTGTTTGACAAACTAATGATCGATATTATTAATCGAAGTTTAATCGACTTATTATCAAAAGATAAATCAGGGATGCTCGCTAAAAATCATTTCTCTCGTTTTGAACGAATTTCATGCACTTAGCGTCATCTGTAGTCTCAAAATGTAACCTAAGTCAAGTTTTTTCCGTAGGTAACAGCTGCATTTCGATCAAAGGTAATTTATTCACTAATTTTTAATGGTCAATTACATTAATTTTATTTTGAATACGGAGACTATAATAAAGATTACAGAAAAACTTGAATGAAACATCCATAAACATTTCACTCTAAAACTTAATGTCTTTTTTGCCGCGCAGTTGGTACACCTTCGTGCTCTGGCGACTGATTGTCAACAGTTATCGAGTATCGCGTTGAATGAACGGATAATCAGAAGGGTTTATCAACGAAATTTAAAATAAAATTGTCACAGTAAGTGTACCGATTACGCGGTGAGAATCTCCAATTTAAATCGTCGCGATAAACGACAGAGAATTTTCAGGAAACCTGAATCTGTCTCTTCATCCGGTCTTCTGTTTTCGGAGTAACGCGTAACCTAAACCTCTCCCGCTTAATTGCGTGCATAAACAATTCTGCTTGTGATCGAACACGCAGAACGTTATTTCCTACAAGAATCGGATGTACGAAATATTTTTAATCGCAATATTACGATCACGCTGATACGAATTTTGCCTCTGTATAGGTTATGTTATGAACAGCATAGTTGTGCGGTAAACTTCAAGATTGCATCTGCATGAGTTGTTTACATTTTGTTTACACGAATTTTTTTCCTGTGCGCAATGTAACCAAAGTAAATTATTATAAATTGAATGATTAATTTTTTTAAACTGTACTTTTCCAAACACTTCTACAAATGTAAAAAATAGTTTTAGACTCGATTAAATTAGATTCGTTTTAGTTATAATTTATTTATTAACTATACACTCCATTGAGAAATTTTAACAACGAAGAATTATCCAATTAATGTAAAAGATAAATTATATTATATTATATTTGCATATAAATTATATTATATTATATTTGCATTTAAATATATTTTTGTAAATATAAAAACTCGGAAGCCTGAGCTTTTCCTCAAATTTTTTTAAACGTTCAACTTTTGGGCACCTTATTTAAATATCTTCCACCATGTATATTGTGTAAAAAAAGAATATGCACTGATCGGTGAACTTTTACAGGATAAATGCCAAGTGTGAAGGATGAATCAGATGGCGAAGGGGAGGAGATGTCGCACGACAGTAACGAGAGTAACAATAGTTCTGCGTCGTGTGACAGCAGCGCAGAACACACTGACAGCGATGACTCGTCGGAGATGGATGAGGATGAATGCGAGAGGAGGCGCAATGAATGCATGGACAACCTGCTTGACTTGGAAAGACAGTTTACTCTACTTAAGGAACAGTAAGTACATCATATTTAACTTTTTTATAATACTTATTATTGTATATATTTGCACAGATATATCTTTAAGTTTGCCAGTGGGATATATTAAAAATGTAATAATGAAATTCTTGGCAAATTTTTTTTTAGTAATATAAAATTATAATTAATATGATTATTAATTATGATAAGCTAATTTTATAACATTATATTAAAAATTAATGATATATTGCAGTAATTAATTCGAAAATTAAAATTATAGATAATTGATATAATTCATATTTTTGAGGATTTAAAAAGTACATTATAAACATGCGTTTTAACAATTGTCATTTTTCAGATTATACCGAGAAAGAATCACGCAAGTGGACACGAAGCTTGGAGAAGTTCGTGTTGGAAAATCAGAAGAATACTTAATACCGCTGGAGCGACTAAAGGAAAATATGAAAACGAAAACGGAAGTAGCTGGAATATTGAAGCAATTTAGACTACAAAATATTCAGAATAAATTCTTAGCAGAAGAACTGGCTGCCTTTCAAAATTTCGAAAGCGAAAAAGGCTTGGTCTGGGATTGCATCCATAACGATCTACAAGATAAGATACGCCGTTTGGAAGAAGATAGGAATAACGTGGACATACATGCGGATATGTGGCTAAACACGACCGGCAGAAGACGCAGGAACCATTCGGAGAGAAGACGAGCGGTTTCTGTTGCAGGTCCTTACATCGTTTACATGCTCAACGACGCAGACATATTGGAAGACTGGGCGTTAATAAAAAAGAGTCTAGGTAGCCGAAAAGCGGAAATAATGTAAATTATATTTCAAATGCGTTTAAAGAGCCATTGGAAATAGCTTCCTCATTATGCGTCCATCTTTAATATGAACAGGAATTTCGTCCAACCGGAAATGGTCTAAAATTAGACAAACAACTGACATCCATTGAGCATTTGATATCTGTACAGTGTGCCTTGATAAAAATAAGGGTAATTATTTATTAATCTAAATAATTACCGAGTTAAAATATCACATTCGCCGAGACGTACTTCTGTGGTACACTAGTGCAGGACAATTATGTACATATGATTGTGTCATCGGAAAAGACAAAACTCTTAGTACGAAGAAAAAAGAGTGGATATATATATTGTCTATATTAATTTGTATTAATAAGAAAATTTATATTATGAGCCAAACGATAAATGCGTGAATCCTTATTGTCAAAAATAATTTTTATATTTGACATATATACACATAACATTATCTTTTCTTTATTTGTTTCTCTTTATCTTTTTGCAATTCACTTACTCCATGTCTTTCTGATATCATGAAGGAATTATAAAACAAGTGTAAACTCTCTGTTTTTCTATATTGTTCTAAATCTAAATATATGTATATGCCTCTCTTGTCATCGTTCTAATGAAGTACTAGAATATTCAATATTTCCAAATTATTGCAATCATTGGAATAATACTTCTATAATTTTCTTATCATGGTCTAGTCTTCAGTCGGAAAAAAAATTTTATCTTAATAGTTAGTGCTTGACATGTCAAAAACTGATCATTATAAACAAAATAGTATATTATGTTAGTATATTAGAATTTCATTTAAAAACATTAAGCATACTTCATTTCTAGGTGAATGTAAAGAAGAACTGTATAAATATATTTTATTATTATAATGTTTAAAAATATATCTCAATACTTTTACTCTTTCAATTCAAAACACATGACGGAGAACTGTAGTCTGTAAAATTTTTGTGTGACATGATAATCAGTGGTGTAGCACAATAAGAGAAAGATTCGAAAGAGTTGTATTATAAATAAAGTGCATTTTAATTTTTTTACAGTATACCCAGCAAATTAAATATCAGCATCGTTCCAGCAATTCCAGTAGTTTTAATTAATAGAATGCAAAAATTAATTGAGTCCTAAACTCGCGTCCTGTCGGAGCATGCAATATATCGACAAATCGAGCAGCTTTGCTGTTCCGTAATGTCATTTAAATGATGACATCGAACCATTCGTTCTAATTTCATTCAACATGTTATTTCAAAATTGTAATAATGAAACACAATACGTCCCTTTTTGCAGCATTCAGCACGGTAATGCGTATCAAAAATTCAGCGTAACGAATCTGCATCCCGACATTACGATTAATGGAACCGCATCGCTCAGCGAAGATTGAGACGACAGAAGAGATGAAATGGGAGAAAGGAGGATAATTTTAAATGTAATTTTTATTTAGGCTATGTACAACACATACGTACAATACGTGACCCTTGCTTAAAACTATGTTACGCTCGTCCGGTATGCATTTCCACTTAATTTTTAATCTTGTCCTCTCGACACAACGTGACGCGTGTAATTTCGCGTGTTGAACGCGCGGACCATATGCGCGCCCACACACGCTTTCTGTGTAATTTTTACGTGTACGTGTATATGCGTGTATCCGTGCATGTGTGAGTGTACCGTGTACGATATGTTACAAACTTTTTAGGAACATTTCTCGTGGAATGCCGCGAGCGGTAATAATAAGGTCGCAGCGAAACTACACGAAAACAATGCGCAGTCGTCTGCAGCTTCATCCTCGAGTCGATATATTGATTAGACAGTTATCGAAAAATGACACCAATATAGACGATTGTTGACTGGACAGATTCCGAATATTTATGACTGAAAGGCGCCAGGGAGAAGTCGCGAGTCGCGCGTTAATTAACCGTTTGCGCCCCGCGTGCAAAATCCCTCTCTAATGTCTCCGCGGAATTATGCAATTTACCGGGGTGAACAGATATTTGTATTCATTCACGAAGAAAAAAAAGGAGCTTCACACGTAAAAGTCTGTGATATATTTCTCAGAATCGACGGCGTTAATAGAACACGAGCTTCCTATTCTCATAAGAAGTCCCTGCATAAAACGCACGCAAAATCTCTGTTTACGCACTTTTAAATGTAACAATATTATTGTAGGATTAATAATTAATGTAGGATTTTATCGAAGCTCAAAGTGCAAACGGTTAAAGCGACGAAAGCCCCGATTCTGCTTTTACGCGGGAAAGCATCCGGACGACGAACGATATCGCAATAATTAACCGGTTTGCGGCAACAGAGTGAATAATGTACGTTCGGCAACCGTCTCGTCGACGATTTTCATCGCGTGATATTCGCAAATTACCACGTTAATAACGCATAATCGTCCGGCCGTTCCGCGATTCCGCGATGCCGGCGCGGCCCCGGATCGTTGCGGCCTGGCGGATCATTCGCCTGTTGATGCAATCGGTTCGACTATTACGAGGACAACATTGTTACACGATATGATCTGTTAGCGATTAATTACATATTTAATCCTGGATATGGATGAGATGTGGAGGATGCGAGCCCCCATCTTTCTCGTTAAAACCCACCCTGTGGCATAAATGCCTTCGCGATCGTGGGCCCGTGTGCGTCTGTCACGTGTCCAGGCACCGACCTCTCCGACGAGACCATTTTGCGCCCCGCGGGCGCAATCAAATTCACGATTTACTCGTCCAAGAAGCGTCGCGATGCCGACGCACCACTCGACGATCGACACTCGCGGAAGCAGTCGGCGAGCTCGAGATCTCGTCTCTTCGAATTCACCCCCTGCAATCTGTCGTCTGTGGGTCTAGGCATTACGCCGGATACTTTCTCGGTATGAAATTCAGAAAAGAAACCGTCGCACACGCAATCTACGTAACTGTCCAACGTAAATTCCGTCGGACGACGATTCTGAATGCCTTAGTGATCGACACGCTCAGGCGTGTCCCTTAAAGCTGACACGAATCTAAAAATATAAACCATGCTGTCGTCAACGCTTATGTTGTGTATAGTCAATCATTTTCATTCTAATAATTTTAATCTCCGTCTCACGTGTGCCGTTCTCGAGATTAGAACATGTATCACAGAACTTTTCGCACACTGAAAGAAAAATGTAGTTACTTTTGGATCCAACCACAATTTTGTAGTATTTCTAATGATAATTATGGTTAACATAATGATGCATGTAGTTAAGTTACTCATATTTCGTGTTAGAAATATTCGAAAATTATGGTTGGATCCGAAAGTAACTATATTTTTCTCTCAGTGCAATGGATTTCGATAAGAGTTGTTTTTACCTAGAGAAAACAAAATAATTCCGATCGGGATCCATTCCGACAAGTTCCATAATACGTGTTCTGATGGAATATACTTACAGTTGAGCATTTTTCACGTGAAACGCAAGATCGCCGCTTTTTCTATCATTTTTTTTTTTGTTTTGTTTCTTTTAAGTCGACCCGACGCGTCCCCGCGTCGATTTGCGTGCGACGGCGTCTGATCCGCGCGAAGGGGTGAGTTTCGGCAATCGGTTCGTCGCGACCGGGGAAACCCTGGCGCCCCTCAAATTTCGAACGCAAAACACTGTCAGATCACCCCCACCGTCTCCGTCCAACGCACCCCCCGTCCCCCTCTTTTGATTATCCAAAATCGTGGTCAACATAAGCACACAAATCAATGCCTAATATCATTCACTAAGGGTATGCTTACACTTTTAAAAGGACATTGAAAAATCGCATATGCTAGAGTATCTGCCGATTACGCAATCTCTATGTATCTATATCTCTTCTCTCTCATCCACTTATGTACAGTACCGTCCCCTGTCCCCCCTCCCCCCTTTTTCTCGCCGATTAAGGTGTGGCACGTATCGTTGTTAGGAGATTAACGGAATGCCGCCGGCGCGTAATGTGGCGGTGCCGAAGCGCGCGCGTCTCACGGAACGCAAGGTTTCCGGTCGCGGGGAAAAGAAACGGCTACACGTAGAAAATACGCGACGGTCTCGCGGCAAAAACGACGGGCCCTCTACGTCTCTGTACACGCTAAATTGCGGGATGTCCCAACGCTGTCCGCGAATCCGAGGTGCAGGGTGTCACCGGGCATCGCGCATTTTCTCCCGCGCGTGATAAAGAGGAAGATAATTAGGTTTCTCCGCGCCACGAGGATCGAAGTACGAACTATCCCGGCTGAAAACGTTCAAAATTCTCGCACGGCAAAAATTTACATCGCTTCTCTTCCGCTGGGTTAAAGTAGCCTCCGTCGATTCAACGTGTCCCTCGTTCGCGATACGGATTCTTCGATTTACGATCGAGCTTTTCGTGAAATAGCGACAGTTCTCGAACGACAGCAAAATTCGCTTCATTAATTAAAATTGATTTTTGTGAAGGAAGGGTAGAAATTATTGAAATCTTTCGCCCATCTGGATCGTTTCTCAATTTTACTGACAGATTTTACTTGGACAAAATTCTATTTAAAATTATATGTAAAAAAAAAAGATCTGTCAGATAAATGTTTCGCGAGAGGCCAATTGACGAAGGGAATACGCGATGCCGGGGGGGGACAACCTGTACGTCGATCGTAATCCTAAGTCGCGGAAATCACGAGCGAGGGTCTAGGTGTGTGCCAATTGATATTCTAAACCAATATATCGCACGCGCGCGTCGTTGAACTTTCGCGGTCCACGAATAAACGTTCGAGATAAACACAGCCCCGCCATTTCGTCATCGCGCTCAATCTTCGACGTCGCGCACAAGCGACGACGAAACGCGATCGGGCCGGGAACTTCTCGCACGCGGGTACACGCCTCGCGGCATGTGTACGCCGTCCTGCGAATCGGGCTTCTGCCTGCTTGCCCGCTAGCAAGCGAGATGCGAGGACGCGTCGCGAGAAGAGACGTCGACGCGGCCGCGCGAGCCGCGAACGGCGATAACGGCAAATCGATTCACGATTCTGTTCTCTCTCCTCTCTCTCTCGTTTCTCTCTCTCTCTCTCTCTCTCTCTCTCTCTCTCTCTCTCTCTCTCTCTCTCTCTCTCTCTCTTATTTCTTCCTCCATCTGCGAAATGGCTTGGACGTCGATCGGGCTTCGTCGGGCTCGTCACATCGCTCTCACTTCTCCTCCATCGACCGCCGCGATCGGCGCGATCATAGATACGCCATCGTATTCCTGACGAGATCCTCGAGTCGCCCTCTCGCCTCCGTTTACAATTATGTCTGATATTGTAACATCGGTGCGGCCAGATTCGGGTGGTGGGCTGTGTTCATTCTCAGAGCCGAGATGCTCTTGTTGTACCACTCGTCCTCCGCTGACATTCCTGAAACGGGAAAGAAAGAAAGGGATTTTTAGACGAACCACGCGCGGGCGCTTTTCTCGCGTCTGCGTCGCGTTGGCAGCCAGACCCCAAATTGAGCGGCTTGGCAATACCTCGCTCTTTCTCCTCGAAATACCACGCCTGTTTATCGGCACTAGCGTGGCAGGAGACCAAATGTCATTAACGCTAGCTTTAATTAGTGGAACACCCACGCGACGCTATCAACCCTCTCTCCCTCGAGTCAGAGTGCAGAGAGTCGGACGTCACTCGGCGCGGAGGAGCGCGATTTCTTTTCTATCCCGAAAGAATCCCGGAGTGATTCGATTTAACCGACTTTCCGCGGGTGCTTTATCGAGTCTCCGCTAATCGGTCAATTTGCTATCGCATTAAGACGTTAAAGAGAGGAGGCGTTAAGTCGTTAAGGAGAGGCGCGGAGAGGCCGCGCACTCGTACAGCAATCGCTCGCTCGCGCCGAGTGCAACCCCCCGACGGGCGAGGCAATTCGCGAATAGTCTTGATTCGATTTAAAAGCGATATTCCATCTCGCGCCGGAAATGGTGTAAGACGTCGCTGGGGCGGAAATGGAGAGAGCGTCTTGGAGGCCGGCGGGGACCAGAGCGCGCGGAGCTCTCTCGCTCTCGTGCACGGGCGTCGGATTCGCGCCATTTCCGCACCGGATTTTTGCGGAGTCATTCGATAACGTTGGGTCAGCGCCCGAGGACGGCGCGGAAAGTCGTCGTGAGACGCTGGACAAGAGAAGCCGAGCGAGGCCGAAGAAATTATTAATTTACGTCCGTACCACATTCGCGTAATTTTTCGTGAAGGAGGAACGCGACGTGCGGTAGTCAAAAGGCAACGATCAAGCATGAGATATACAGATCGCTCATTTGCTGCAACAATGACATGACTCGAAAACCAAAGTGTTCCAGAAAATGAGTTTGAATGTTTTAATTCGTTAAAATTTTGTAATATTATTTGATGCAATTTCGATATTAATAATTAATTGTAGAGGAATAAAAGTATTTGATTATATATTAGCATTTTATTCAATGTTTAATTCAAATTCTTACCATTCTTTTACGAGCAACTTGAAAATGAAGAATTTTTAATTACGTCATTATTATAACAAGTGAGCGATTTATAGAATCAAGACGATTGCGGAGCTAATAATTGTAAATTAATGCAAAGGAGGACAGTCAATTTATATAATATCCTATATCATATTCAAACCATTAAATTTTAGGAAATTGCAACATTTCGCCAAGTCAAATAATTAAGTTAAGAAATCGCATGGATTTCACGAAATGTTGCAATTTTCTAAATTTTAATGTTTAGAATATTATACAATTTGACTTTCTTTCGTTTTACTCTTCCTGCAAAATTACTACTATTTATAGCACTAGCTTGACGTAGTACATCTTTCAAATTAGATTTTTAATTAAAGCAATTTTGGCAATTTAGTATACAGAATTGTTTAGATAAATAAGATATTAAAATATCACAACTATTAAAAATACTCTAAATTTTAGGAGTTGCAAGCGAGACAGAGTTCGAGACGCACCGTGGAGGCCACGATTCGATCCCTCGCGAAAAAGTGAAATCGGTTACCCGCGAGGATATCAAGGATATTTGTCGGATTAAGGGCATTTGCATAATCCTTGACCCAAATGAGAGTGCAACCGCGCTCACGAGCCATTCACCGCCGTACTCATTTTACGCACACCCAAAGCGCTGGCGTTGCATTATTTATGACTCACCCATTGCATCTTGTCGCATGCCGGTGACGGCCGACATATTCGACGCTGAATGCGACATGGAGAACGGCTGGGTCATGCTCGGGTAAGACGTCGTGCCCATCTGAAACATTCGTTCATGTCGCGATTAACGACAGTGATAACAAAGGGGGCTATTCTCGAGATCGCCATTTATACATATCCTGCGATACGCAACTCCCCTTTTAATCGGCCAGTATATTAACGGCACGCCATAAAATCTGCGTTTTTAAGAAGAGGGGAAGGGAGGGGAAAAGATAGACACGCGGTGTTAATGTCACGTGTAATTAATTTCCGCGAGCGTAAAATGAGCGAACGAGCGAAAATGGATTCCGCGATATATCAATGAGATTACGGAGTTACCCGCGCGGTTTGAGCGGCCGAGCTGGAACAACGAGAGGAAAGTAATGCGGTAATTAACGTGTGTGAAACATAATTATCGGCTAGAAACCACTCTTACGTATTTCCACCCGTCGGCGGTGGCAAACGCGAAATCGAATGCGACGGGTGGTTTCATTATAAAAATTAACCGTGTAATACGTTCGGAACTGATGGAAATTAATAATGCGTCGCCGTATCTGTTTCCTGGCCGTAATCAATTTTCCAACGTGTTACGTGATTCTACGGTGATATCGCGATTATTAAGTATAATTCCCGACCAAGATAGGAATGAAAGGATTCTTGAAACTCAGAAAAGGGAAATTTGCGCGACGATAAAATTTACTTTGTCCAACGCTCTCCGTTGTTTATATTGTTATCGATCATTACATTGTAAAATTATTAATTATGGAATCATCATTATGTGCTAGTTTTCCTTGCTTTAGACAAAATCATTGATATTGTTATTAAATATTTAAATCTCGACAGGAAAAATAAGCATATGGACATGTTACACTCTGGAAAAATTTCTTAAATTACCGTCTTAGATATTCATGGAGCTTCAGAGTCAAAGGATAACTGATGTAAATTTCTTTTTTTTTCGGGGGGAAACCGAAACACGCTTGCGAATTATCGGCTCAATTAAAGCGGTAGGCATTCGGTAATCCGGCCGACCCAACTAATCAGCCGAAATGCAATTTAGCTATATCGACCGATAGCGATGCGCCGGACGTACGCTCAGGTGCACTCCAATTTAATACCTCGGTTAAAATCATTAACGAGAAACGCATCGAATTCATTCCATATGTGGAACCTTCGAAATGACGATCGAATCTACGATTGTACAGAAATTTTTTTAATTTTCAGACTTTTGCTTGCGCTACTCTGTCTCAAAAGTACCAAACTGTGCGCTGATCGTCAGTCACTCTTCTCGAGGAAAACATCCATCAGTTTATCGCACTATTACACTACTTTTTGTGTAAATATGTAGTTACAGTATATAATGATAAAAATAACATTAATAATTACCTTATTAAACAATAGGCATAAAATTCGGATGAAAACATTTAAAACGATTATTCTGCGCCCGAACTTTAAAAATGTTTTCTTTCCGCACATGTGTTTGCACGCGCAAAGATCCTCGTGGCTCAATAAGTAGAATGTACATCTCTAGGATGACAATTGTAATTCTTGTTTATATTATTTACTTGCCATTATCGGAGACGTGTCTTCGCGCTGAGTGCATTGGTGAGCGTGCAAAGCGGCGGGTATCGATAATAATGAAATTTCGGAAGCGTCCTGCGCGTCGTAAGGGAGCCTCACCTGGGGATAACGATTTATGCCATTTATGCTGTTGTGAGGATGGGGGTAGGGTTGATAACCTCTGCTAGCACCAGGATAGATATTCCTCATCATGGCACCTTGGCAGGCGGGAATTGGTGTCAGAGCTTTCTGCAGCTGCTTCTCCTGCTTCCGGTATTTCGCTCTTCTGTTTTGGAACCAAACCTACGGAGAGAGAGACGAAATGGCGTAAACAAACGGACGCGACGCGATATAATTAGTAGATAATTATTTCGATCTCTGCGCAACGTCGTTTGCGTGCATTTAACGGCGCAAGCGAAGTTCGTATCATTCTTGCATTGATTACGAACGTGATTTTGGCCCAACATTAATTACTATTCTAATTAACTATTCTAGTTTCTGGTAGAATATAATTTCATATTACACAATCGGCAACAGAGAAAATTACATCTTTATTCTTCTCGCAGTGAAGATTTTATTTGTTACATTTATACCTATAAGAGCTTAAAGTAGCTTTGAAATAACTTGAATCTATGCATTAATTTTTCTAGCTCTGTCAATATAAATCGTTCAGAATCAGATAAAAACAAAAGCATGATTCGATCTTGCGCTTACAAATTTACATCCCCTTAACTTTCTTAAACATTTCAAATATCATTTTCTCTCACTCTCTATCTTCTTAAAAATATTATTGTACGTCCATGCACATTTTAATTCGAAACGTATTAATTCGTAAAACTTTTGATATACAGAGACGTTCGTGAAAGCAATTATTTTACGTTAGTAGCAAAATGGCGGCTAAGAAGCTAATAAAATGGTGTATAGTAGAGACGCATGAAGTATTTGAGAGAGCATCGAGTTAACGGTCCTCGTCGATTAAAGAAGGGACACAAACCTCTTGGGCCGAAAAGCACCCTCTTTTTTTTCTCTACTCAAACGGGATCCTAAGTTTACCTCCCCCGGCTTCACCCGGCAACCCAGGGCGGTTTACCTATCGCCATTTTGCATCGGGCAATTTCCATTGTTTCGCGGGATTAGTAAACCCATATTGGGGCTTGCCTGAGCCGCCACCGGCGACTCACCCCGGCATCCACACCGGCGCGCGTTTCCGCACCCTCACCCCCTCGGCCACCCCTTATCCGTTCTCCTCTCTCTCTCTCTCTCTCTCTCTCTCTCCTTCCCTCTTCCGTCCCTCCTGTAACCCCCGACAATCTCCACTCTCGCGCCCCGCCCTGCCGACCGACCCCTCTTTCCAACGGCTCCCCGGCTTTCCTCCTCCCCTTCTCCCCAGAAAGAGAAAAGCCTGCGGCTTCTCGTCCCGGATCGGGGTTGGGTTGTTTCCACCCTCACCGGTGACGTCACCGGCGCCACTCGATTGGCCGATGCCGCTGTGGTGACGTCACATCGGGCTCGCTCATTGGCCGACACGTTTTATCGACATTTCTACTGTACACCCTCTCTCATCGCCGCAGAAGTGGGTGACACGAACCGGGGTGGCTCGAACGAGTCCGTGCTCTCTCAAACTCTCCCTATTTCTCTCTATCTCTTTCTCTCTCGTTCTCTCTCTCTCTCTCTCTCTCTCTCTCTCTCTCTCTCTCTCTCTCTCGCGCTCGCGCGCGCGCGCTGTCTGTATCTTTCTGGTTCGCCCTCTTCTCGGCTCTATCACTCTTTGTGTGGAAGCATGGCGCTTCCGAAGAGTACTCCGTGAAATATCCGCAGCGATGTTCTCGTATCAAAAAACCGGATACGAAGGGGAAAAAAATTCACTAGATATCTGCAGAGAAGGAACGGTTTTTCATTATAAGGACGCAAACGATCATCTTGCTTCGTTTATTGTTTATCGAAGTCAACAACTTCGCTTATTTTTTATTTTTCAATGTTTTTCTCGCTTACTTAATAACGCACCGTAAACTTTGCCTCAATAGTTATGCATCTCTCTCACTAGCTCATTGAAGATAAATATTTCTAATCGACAAAAAACCTTTCCTTTGCGAGAACGTGTTTAATTATTTTTCGCATTGTTCTGAACGTTTTGCATCGATCGATGAGGACTTTATTTTAACTCGTAACATAAAGAGGAATTTTATAATATCATTTTAATCAATCATCTCGGTTGATTATGAAGCAATCCTTATGCTAATTTATTAATTAGCTCAACGTCAGACCGTGCTAGATAAAGGTCGTCACTTGCGTCAAGATCTATCTCGCGTCAACCTACGCCGAAGGGATCAACGCCTACACAAGAAATTAACAGTTCATTAGCGATGGAATTATTTCCGTCAATGATCGCATATATTACCGCGCGTTACTATACCTTTTGACGTCATAATCAGTCTTTGTACAAATGTTAATTTGTACAAATTTCGATACGGCACGTGAAAGAAATATTTAATTTTGTAAAGTCTTACTTTACGCAGACGCATACGCGAGAAACATTTTAATATGACGTAGAAAAAGTAATCTTTATTCCATTAGATTTGCTAGACTGTTAGACGGATGACAAATAGGGGTGTATAGGTATGGTATTGAGAGCCGAACAAGTTAGGCAAGTAATTTCGTGCAGTTACAATTGAATTTTATTTAGATTGTCTTCTTGCCGCGCCGAGTTGGGTGGAATCGTAAGTCGCGGGATCAGCGAGTTGGTTTCGATATTAAATGTTACGATGAAATAGAACAGTTATTTTGAGGAATATACGTAATTCGCGATTTGATTATTTAATCGAGTATATGAAGCAGCAAATTTTCGGATTCACTTTTGCTACATGAAATCAAAAATTCCAAATACGACAATAAACTTTACATTATATAGATACACTCAATCATGTAAGACAGATGCACTCAATACGAAATGTAAGAACGGCATGATAAATTTTTATATATTTTTACAAAAGATCGGCAATCTTGCGTAGAAGATTACGACGCGCGAATAAAGTTTTACAGTAGAAATATTTAGATACTCGCGCCGAGTGGGTAATGAAGTCTTATTTAGATTAAGTTCTTGCCGCGAAATTGGCTGGAATCCGGGATTACTTAGCCGAGCGAGACAGAGAGAACCCGGTTCGGATATGAAGTATTATAGAAAATCGAGGTGATTATCGAAACGCGATGATAATCGGAATATTAATTCTAAAGTTGAATTGAAGATCCACGTCGAGAGGGATCGCTGGAAGCTCAGTGGCCGTGGATTACAGCGGAATTATAGGCATTACCGAGTTTGATACTTCTTTTTAACGGCGTTACATAAATTTGCAAGTAAAGCGAAAGAAATATTCGCGACAGCCACGGTGAAGGAGAGGGCGGGGAGGAAGGGGGGGGCGCACATGCAGGTTTCGAAGGTGGTAGGACGTTTGAAGACTCTTAACAAAGGGCTTGATTAACATTTTCATATGACGAGCGTGCATCGTTTTAACTCACATGTATGGAAATGGCGGTACGTGCGAGGCAAGTCGCATAATCAATCTCAATCCGCATTGGAATTCACGCCGCGGGACGATTTGCAATTGCATAAAACACGCTCGGCTTTCGAATAATCTGGCATTACCTCCATCCGTGTATACCAACCCACGAGGCTGCTAGCTCTAAATATGCATGTATATAGAAAATATAGTATCGATACCAAATAACATACGTGATGTTTTTTTAAGAACGCCGTAACATGTTTCACAGAGATAAAGATAAAAAAATTACATGAACATAGCACAAAATGGTTTTACAGCTATTTACAAAAGATTGATAAAAATTTCTCATACAATTAAGTCGATTTTTCTAAACTATTAATTTTCATATTAAACTCTTAGAGTAATTAGATCATCATGTCTATTAAATGTATGCGATAGCTTAATTGTGTTGAGTTTAATATTCTCACGATGACAATTTTTAGAAAATTGGCGATAAGAATTCCATTTCTATGTATGTAATTCTCCCCGGGAAATTTTTCGTACTTTGTGTTTCGTCTGCTTGTATTTCCGCCGTGCGTATGCAAATGAGATTGTCTACGCTTCGTTTAACCCGATACCGCGTGTTGCCCTAAAATCTAAAACAAAGCGCATCTTCGCTATCGAGAATATAGTTGTGAATAATATAAATATGTATCTACATATAGAGCGAATTGGCGAAAACTAGACGGATAGGTAAAAATTTGCAGTTGACACAAATGCAAAATTGAGGAAACTAATCCCTTGGCTGCAACGTCACGGCTGTAAGTACTCGACAATAGAATACTTTTCACTTAAATCAAGTTTCGAGGAAATAAAAAAGATAACAGCACACGGATATTTATCCCTTAAAATGGACTTCTTTTTAACTATAATTTATTTCAAGCTTTACATTTCTATTTAGTATTCCTCGTGTTCCTCGTTAAGTCGATACCGAGAATTTTCAATTTCAAATATACCAAATTTTCGACGATGCCATCCGCTTTCCGCCTCAGCTGGTACACCCTGTACATACCGTACGCATTTACGGGGCGGGTAGAACAGGTTGCCCGAAGAGATCCGGTAAAAGGGCGATTCCTTTTATTTGCTTCTTCCCTAGAAGAGCTTTTCGAGAACATACTTGCGCGCGCGGGCGAGCGCGCCCGCGTCCCTTAAGGCGCGCACTCTGCAAGAACTGGAAAGCTAAGAGTTCGTAATTCAATAACCGCGCTCTCTTCTCCTCCCACCACGTTCGCTCATAGAGAAAGATAGACCGGATAGGGAGAAAGAGGACGAGGAGGAGCGAGATGGCTGTCCCACGGGGGTGCGCGGCTCAAAATGTCTGCTACTTTGAGGACCGCGACCGAGAAAACTATCCTCCCGTATGCCTGAGAGAATACTGCACTCTGATAGCTAACCCACATACTAACCCGGGAAAATGGATACATTCCCGGTAATGGCTTTTTCGTCGGAAAAGATAAGAAGAGCGTAATATTTGTACAGCATAAGAATATACTACTTGCGCCCGCTCATTTCGGAAACTGTGGGACATAGCTACCATGATCGAGTATATGTATAATTACGCAATCCAGAATGAGATTCATTTAAAAAACTGTCTTTGGAGAAACATTACAAGTAATATTCCATTCGAGCATTATATCAATAGAATTGCAAACCATCTTTATCAAATTACATACAAATTAACATACTGAATTCATTAAGATGCATTAAATCGTACTATACAAAAGCAAAAATTCTGAAAATTCCAATTAATTTCATATCACACAATCCCATGTATGTCCCAATTACAAATAACTGTATTATTACGCATCTTTTAATTTAAAAAAATCATTTTTTATAACTTTATATATCAATATATCAATTTAAATTCAATATATTATCTATAATATTTAAACTTTTTTATTTTTAAATTGAGAAATTTGATCTAGGACTCCAGAATTTGATTCATTTGATACCATATATCGAAATCAAAATAATGAAAAAGTTATCTCTTTGCATTAATAATCTTAGTGATAATTAAAGATCCCGAAATAATGAATAATTTATATTCAATAGTAAGCTACTTCATAAATGCGGAAAGTAAGGCCGAGGAACATGGTACTCGCCAGCTATTTTTGCTACTCCCAGAAATTTCCTTGTTTCCTGTCAAATAGGAAGCCGATTTTCTCGTAAAACGACCGGTAGGTAGGCTTCGATCGGAAGTCGAATCGAAGTAAAAAGGTCGAATGAAAACTCGGCTAACTCAATATCGCGGAGCTCGGAGCTCCTCCTTTCTTTTTCCTCGGCGTAATGGGATTTCTTGTGCGGTGATTCGAGAATTATTCTCTTACCATCGGGTGTTACCCGATTTTTTACTATTATTATCGTTACCGTCACAAATACTTTACGCGATCCCTTCGCATACATTATAACGACGACCTTGATGACGGGACACATCGTGCCGTTTTCTTTCAATATACACAGTTAATATTTTAATGCTGCTCTCCCATTAACGTTTAAATTAAAAAATTCTCTCGAAATAAATCTACATAAAGGAATAAGCGGAAAGTAAGTCTCTGCCACCTGCTTAGAAAAAATTTCGAAAAATTTTATGGAATCGTAACTACTCCATTTTCATTTGCAATTGTCAAGCAATCGTGGAAAACATTCGCCGCCGAGTTTTGCTTTACCCTCCTATTAAATTTATTTGCATGCCTGTGTACACGGAGCAACACATTATATATCTTCCTACCAAGTTTCCTGCAAACCTCACTCGAAATGACATAAATGGACGGAAACGATCCCGCGCAAGGTGTACCATGTTTCGCCTGGAAAACGCTCATTCAACGTGCACTAATACGCGTTTGCGCGTTTAGAGAAATTGCAAATCGCGTGAAGGAAATTTGTGTTACCATTAGGGACCGATCTGCATAGAAACTTAAACTTGCAACTTTGCGAAGAGATTCTATTCTTGTCTAGAAATATTTCGTAATTGTTCAAAATGGCACAATCATCTAAAGTAATATATTGCAATCTAAGGAATAATTTATCTACTATCGCAGCCAATAATTCGGGAAGAATCGACCGACCATTGAAAGTTTCGTGTCTTGAAAACGTTCACGTTTGCGCGTCGTTTAGACTGTACATATCCCGTGAAAGAAGTTACTCGCGTCTCGGGCGCGGGATCAATGTATTTTTTAGCGTGAGCGCCGCCAATCGGGCGACATCGCTGGATGTAGGAGAGAGAGTCGTCCCTTTAAAAGCTACCGCGCTAGTCACGGCATTCTGTTTCCTCAAAGATAGCGACACGGGCCGTGGAGGCGGCGAGGACGAGAGAGAAATAGACGGCGAACGAGGGTGGCAAAGTTGAGATGAGTTGGGCGCGCAGGGGGTTGGGTGACGCTGTACCGGAGGCTGCCATTATATCTGAGCCGCCATTTTAAATTGAATTTTCTCCACCCTAGATAGATCTGAAACGTCTCAGGCTTGCCGGGCTTGCTATTCCTTCCACTACGAGACGAGCGACGACGAGGGCGAAATGGCGCCGTGACGCGGGGGGTAGGAGGACCGGGGCGGGGGATTCTGGAAAGAACACCGGAGGAGCGAAAGAGCGAAAGAGAGAGAGAGAGACAAGGGCCCCCCTTTTCTCTCCCCACGGCCGCCATCCTGCCTTTTTCTTCCTCTGAGAACCCCTGTCTTGCGATGGATACCTTTCCTAAACCCTAAACCGGCCCTTCGATTCCTCCAGGGGACGACGAAATTTTCGTTCGTCCTCCGCGCGTCCGCGGAAACGAGTGGAGGGAGCCTACGAATTTCGCGTGGGTATAGTATAGTATCAGGCACTTTGTATTGCGGTTCATCGATATTACCTCGTATCGAAATTGATGTGTCCGAATTGGATTACAATCGAACGCCATTTTGCAATAACCGATCGCTATTTTGGGGGATTTTTAACTCCGCGGTGCGCAGGGCTAATTAAGACCGAAGAACTAATTTCGCTCTAGCGTGATACCGGAGTAATCAACCGATTCGCAATCCATTTTAAGTACCTTTTTAGGCACTTAATGCACCGATAGTTATTAACATAATCATTAACAAAACGCGTTTATCATTTATGCAATTAAGCGTGGTTTTATACTACGATATTTATAGCTCCTAGAATATCGCGAATTTCAGAGACGACGCGAGTGGAGCTGGATGGCGAACGTTAATTTACCGCGGGATAAGAAACCAACCGAGAGTACTTTCCAGTGGCATAAAGCCACCGAGAGATAGAGAGAGAAAGAGGACCCCGCTTGAGGTAAAGCTGTCGTTCGTAGTCGAAAGTAGTCGAAACGCGCGCAAATCCGCGAGCGTTAATTACGGCGCGTGCTTTGCAGGTTACAGATAATTGGCCGATTCTGGGGCAGCCGCGCGCCGGAAAACCAGCGACTGGAAATGACATTTAAAACTGCGAAATTCACCCTCTCTCTCTCTCTCTCTTTCTCTCTCTTTCTCGCGTTTGAGGTCGAAACGAGCATAGGACCATCCGGTGCGCGGGCTGCGCGGCTCCTCGCGGGCTGCACGGCCCTCGGCGGCGGACACTTTGTGCATCAGTTATAACCGGCGAGCGACGAGCGCAAACCGCGTTTTACTTGGCATCGCAGTTTAACAGGGTTAAGTCGCGGCGGTTCCCGGGCTTTTAACTCAAACAACACCCCGCTGCATTATATATCAAAAGAGCGCAACGCACCGGCGACTGTTTTAATATGTACCGCTCGGCTCGGAATTCGGGGCCCCGGTGTGTACGCGAACCGGTCCCTGCTCTTTCTCTCTCTCTCTCTCTCTCTCTCTCTCTCTCTCTCTCTCTCTCTCTCTCTCTCTCTCTCTCTCTCTCTCTCTCTCTCTCTCTCTCTCTCTCTCCGTTTGCTCTCTCGCTCCATCATTCCGCGTCCCATCCATTCCACCACCTCCCCAACGACCCCTTTCTACCTCATTACCAAATCCTCCACCCTTAATGTCATCACAAACCGCACCGCTGTCGTAGAATTCGCGTTTTCCATGTCGAAGAAATTAAAATTTTGAATGCCACAATTCCCCCGTGTGATACGCAATCCTTTCTCTTTGTATAAAATATATATATTACACAAGTAATATACGATATATCTCTGGAATACCAAATGTGTTTCCTATCTCGCGCGATCGAAGTTAGGAACATCGCCAAATTTTATCATTCAGTCTAGATTCTTCGGTATGTATGGAGAAGTAGTTTGAAAAACCTCTCCGTCCCCTCTGATCGATTCCACGACCCTCAAAGAATATAGGGTGTCTTGGACCGACATTTGCGCCCGTAATTTCATTTCGTCGCCCCACATGCGTCTTTGATTCAATTACGCAGTGAGTCACAGTCAAAAAGATAGGCAGCAGATAAGTATGTCTATAAATTTTTCGGCCTCGGCCACCAAAGCGCAATCCTCGTGACAAAATTTAAAAAAACCTACCCTTAACACGTGCGTTATATAACAAATATAATATCTAAAAATTGCATTTAAATATAACAAATATACCAAAATCTATCGTAGCTCAATTAAATAAGTCTGTTTGAATTATCAAAAACCAACGCTAGGTTTGGATCTTTTTCATAAAATACACTGAAATACTGTTGTTCATTCACGAACATCGAATCATACGAGGATTTTCAGAACTCTAGAAACGGACGAAAGAACGGTTTGTTTTTTTTCTCATAGCAGCGAGAGGCAGAGCACTCACCTGAATTCTGGCCTCGTTCAATTTGGTAGTCCTCGCCAATTCCTCCCTGCAGTATATGTCCGGATAATGGGATTTTGCAAACGCCGATTCCAATTCTGCCAGCTGCTCCTGCGAAACAATTGGAAAGCCGTGGTAAAGGCCGATTTGAACTATCCGCCAGGAAATTTGGCCGCGGTACAAAAGATTGGAGGTAATCAAAATGCCGTTATCGATCAAAGAACCCTATGCTCCGAAGGAACGCACACGTTTCTGAGATATCTAGGGTAAAAGAAGATACTGAAGAGATATCGAGAAAGATATATATCTTTGATTTAGCTCGGATTAATAAACAAAATAAAAGCTTTGCAAAAGATACCAACCTGAGTAAAGGTAGTCCTGTGTCGCCGTCGGGCGGGTGTTGGACAGCTAGCTGTGGTAGGTGTGTGACCAATGTGAGGACTGGAGGCGCAGGGGTCAGGCTTTAACTTCTTAAAAGCACCTTCGGCACCTGAGAAAACGGAGAAGCGACTTTAGAATATTCACGAAATCATCCAACAAGCCTTATCATCCAATTATCTCTTCAAAAGGCTCTTTTTTTAAAAAAAAAGAAGGATAAAATTTACGCCATTTACGTATTTACTTTATGTTAAATTGCGATAATGTCTGTGTCGATGACGTTAGATAAATTTCAACTTCATTAACATTGAATTGCACAATTGTATTTCGCGTGAGTGTGTAATTACTTCGCGCATTTCACGAATTGAATTATCCGCCGATTGCGCTTGAAATTATTTTAATGGCGTATTAGTGGCGGGTCAAATAATATATTGAGTAGCGAAATTGCATGTCGATTAGATACCGTAATAACAACGTGTTAAGTTGTACGTAATTTTATTTGTACTGTAAAAACAATTCCCCTAGATAATTCATCCTACGTATTATAATACGGAAAACGATCGTTCCAGTCTGATAAAGATGCGGCCTACGCTCTCCCTAGGCAGTTAAGATTGTGCGCTTATCGAAATAAGAATTCTCAAAGCTCCGCGAATTCGTTAATAAATTTGGCATAATTCCGCGATCGTCCGCTTCAATAAAAAGTGTCCCGCGAAAGCGCAATGGTACCAGAATGGTACGGGAGAGAATTCTTTTTTCCGCGACCAAACCGAGTTACCTGACATTTTCCCAAGCCCCCAACGCAATAAACAAACTCCGTTAACGACGTCCGGGCGTAAACGCTTTTCACGCGTAGGAGGGAGTCGGCGGATCCTCTCTTCGCGGGTCTCCCGTGCGTATTGTCCGCCCGATAAAGGCGACGGAGAAGTCGGGAACGGCGCCGAAACGGCGTCGGAACGGCCGAAACTCGATTTCCCGTATCGCCTTTCATTGCCAGCAAAATTCGATATTCGACGGAAGGCGCGATCCGCCGAACTTTCGACCTCCAACGCGAGAACTCCGTAGCCGTCGCCTCCGCCGCCGCCGCCGCCGTCATCGTCGTCGTCGTCGTCGTCGTCTTCGTCGGCCGTGCGGTGCGGCGCGGCACGGCGCGGCGCGGCGTCGCGGCGCCGGCTTTATGAACGAACGTAGATACCTACCCAGGTCGCACCGACCCGGGGTAAGCGTGGCGAGCGAAGTCCCTCGCACTATGCTAACTTGGTTAGGGCGTTAATGACCTAATCATGTTACATGCTGATTCAATGTTCAAGGATGAATGCTGTCCACTTTACATACCTTGCCCGGTTACCCGATGAACGGGGAAACTCGGTCAAGTTCAGCGAAGAAGGCGAAGGGCCCCGTGCGACCCGCTTCTTCGACTACCTCCCCTCCGCTTTACAACATTGCGCATGCCGTTTTTATACTACTTGTTTTTCAATCAGAGATTCCTCTAACAATAAGACGTTTGATTTTGATTGAAGACTGATGACAGCTTCTTCAAGTATTAATTTCGTTAATGCAACTTTGAAATGTTGGATTTTCAACGCGTCTCGCAAGATAGATAAAACAAAACAGATACTAAAAAGATACTAAAATAGATACTAAAATTTTTTTTCCGGATTTATAAAATACGATAAATATATTATTAAAAAAGTAAAGAAAAGTATGAATTAAAAAAAATAAGAGAGTGAAAAGAACTCGACGAAGTATTCGATGATACATAATACGTAATGAAATTCTGAAAGTTATGATAACGCGAATTGGAATTACTTTGTTCCATTAAAATTATATCCCGTTTTAACGCAATTAAAAGCTCATCCTAATTTTTTCGCGCGGGTACAGATTAAAACGAGATTTTCATAAATGATACGAAATAAAATTAATGTCTCATAAAAGGTATTGGCAAAAAAGTGTTTTTCACGATCTTTATGATGTCGAAATTAATTTTTCTCATTAATCCACGGTGTGTGACAATGGGGTGTCGACCATTAGGACAATGTATGTTTCTCTCTCTCTCTTTTTTTACACATTTTATAATATAATAAAATAATAAAATAGTAAATTTAATAAATAATATATTTACAAAAATAATATAAAATATCATAAACACACATTCTTTAACTATTACCGATATTGGACTTATGGATATTGATTTTGTTAATTTAATGTAAAAATGAAATAGTTCATTATTGGATCGTAAATTTAGATTCGTGAAATATATTTGCGTATTGCTGTTTCAATATATCCGGGATGTGAATCCGTTTTTATGCAATTACAGAGTTTTCGTGATTGCAGAAAATAGGCAATTTACGGTTGTCAGTTTTGCATCTTTGACGTAAAAATCTGTTCAAAAATTATGCAAACTACATTTGTTAAAACGAGTACGTTAAAAACAAAATATAAACATTTATTAAAAGCACAATAGATATTTATTACAATCACGAGATTACTGTTAAAAAACATAATAACTATCTCTCTCGTTATCATATTAATGTTGAATGAAATACAACTGTAAACTTGATATAAAAGCAGGTTTCTATAAATGTTATAAATAAAAATTTAGGAGGGTTTATTTTATACAAAACGTTTTTACTTATATGCAAGAAATTTAGGAAAGAAAATTTATATATATCTGCTATGCGTTTTATTAATATTATTAATGTTTAACATAAAAAATAAATGTTACACAAACGTGAAAATTTATTCTCCGTAAAAATAATTTTTTTAAAACAAACTTTGTAATCTTTTCTAAAATTATGACAGAAAAAAATTCAAAAAAGTAACATTGTTATATTTTAAAGAATATTATATTTTAAAATTAGAAATTCTCATTTGAATTTTTATAAATTTTAATAAAATTTAATAGTTGAGAAAATAATTCAAAATTTTTACTGATCAAAAATGTAGTATATTCTATATTTAACAAATCATTTTTTACGTCTAGAACAATTTAATATTAATCCTCTTTCTTCGATCTAAAATTTTTAATTGATCGAAGTATTCATATATATATATATACTTGGCATGTTTCAAAAATTGCAATGCAATCTTTCACAACAGAACAAATTCGCGATCGGGAGGAATGGACAAAGTAGAGACAATAAAATATCAGCGGCACGAAAGTCCAGCCGTTCGCAGCCGAGTTAACCCTTTGTTAAGGGCGAAGTTACAAGCTGTTCGCCGACAATCTCGACGAGCGGCACTCGAGAAAGACCCGTCGAAAAAGGAGCGTGTTGCGAGGGCGCATTGTGGACGGCGCCGCGCAGCGAACATCTGCCCCCGCAAATTTCGGAGACGGCAAGGGGGCCGAGGGTAATTAGCGGTGATTTTAACGCGGTGAGATCTGACACGAGCGACGAACGACACGTTTTACAGGATTACTGGTAATGTGAACCGCGGTAGCCTCCGACCTACAGCTGCCGTCCGTCGGCATCTGCTGTCACATTAGGACGCATTATCGGCCAAAAGTGATAGGCGCGCTTCCAAAATTTATTTGATGCATACACATATATTGATCATATGATGAATTTAATGTAATAACGCGTGCACGCACACACACACACACACACACACGCACACAATTGTGTTGATCTGTTTCCTTTCGCAATAAACTGTGGAAGATAATTTAGATTCATATCAATGACATTGAGAAATTCTCATTCTGTGCAAATCTACTTGGGATCTTAGTTTCTGCATAGTTACTCGCAAATGTATATGCATTAAGAGTTAACATTTGCGAACAATCTGGGGAAACAAGATGCAGAAGACAACAATTATTATCGACTTGATGTTTATACGCAAGAGACACGCAGCTTTAAATTAATCGCATGACAATATCTTAATACAATCTATAATTTAAATGTTTAACAAATATTAAAAAATGGTAGAAAACTTCAGTAATCTTCTTCGAATTTAAAGCCATGTTTTTAGAATAGATTTTGCATTGCACGTGTGATTAAATTTTAAATATATAAAAATATTCTCTTGCGGACACGGAGTGTATCTTGCAATTAACACGTAAAAAAATGGTGCGATATCAAAAGTTATTTCGAATTATTTCGAGTTAAACGAGCAGCAACTTCTTTTCGTAAAAAGTTCTCTAAGCTTCAAAAGAGGGGGGCAAATAAATAAAGAAACTTCACGATTCATTTAATTTCAAGTACTTTAAAACAGTTTTAATTTCAAATTTTGTTATCAAGATATTAAACTTCAAGAACTGAAAAATAGCTGTATGATAACTTTCACCGACCTTCTCCTAAGAATTTTTATCAGATTTAAAAATTTTTGTTTTCCTACGACTATAAAAATGTAGATAGATCGCAGTGTTATCAGTAATGCATATAAAGAAATCAAACATGTATGTAAAATAAATCCATTTTTCTCCTAGTTGCAGTTGCAGACCAACGGCACTAGCGGGCCACTCGACAAGAAGTGAACACTCCTGTTTTAAGGAGGACACGGGAAACGCGCGCCAGAAGACCGTCGCTCGAGTACTTTTAATACCCGGGAGAACGCGCGAGGGGGTTAACGACATTAATTTTTCCCTCCACCGCCGCCCCGTCCTCGTTTTATTCCGCTACCTCTTTTTCCTCTCGTCGCGAAGCGGCTGTCGGATTTTCATTTGCATGAGAATCCCGCGGTAGTCTCATTTCGTTTCCGGGAACCCTGACCTTGAAGGGTGCGACGGAGCGTAGGATATCGCCGTTTGCGGATTGGGATACCACCGCGCGAAATTCATTTTCGGATATAATAAGGCCAAAAAAACCGTAACAACCGCTGATGCGACCGACCTGTTGAACTCCATATTTATCGAATGCCATATCCTTGGCACAGAAATGAGAATACGTTAAGAACTTGTTACGAATTGTGCGCAAAGTGCATATTTTAATTAGTAATAATTATAAATCAATTAGCGCCTAAGATAATCAATGAAAATGTAACAGTTTTCTTGCGTGAAAATTTTACAAATTAATAAGAGATTCCTATAATGCTAATTAATTAAAATTGAGAATGACTTGTAGCGTAGAAGACAACTATGCTATGTCTCGGTATTTGAGATAATAATTCTATCTCATATTTAACAAGTGCATGCCGACGTTTCAGACATATCGCGCATTATGAAATATGAGTGTCGTTTATCGACAGAAGTGAGAAGAAATCGGAGATGAGCCCTTTCATTCGATCCCAATACTGAGTCTTTCGAATCATCGAAACCGGGCGCGAGATTCGTCACGCGTTCAAGCTACATGCGACATTTCGAGCCCACCCCATTAGCGGCACCCCTTGGTGCTAAGCTCCCTTAAGCCCTACTAGCACATAATAATAGTCCATAGAACAGGTACCACCATATGTCTGGTCCACCCGACCCATTGTCAACACTTCGGGTTGGTCGTGTTGCACGCGAAAGCGTGCTCGAGGCTCAACAAGCGGAAAATACGTCTATCTCGAGATGACACGATGTCCATTTCTTTCCTAACGATAACGTAAAAGCGCGATACCTCAAAAGTTACAGGAGCATGTCGAAGAACGTGACTTTAGTTCGATTTTATCGTTTGTAGATCATCATTATTTGCATATCGCAATAATTTATTTTTATTATAAAATGGAGTCATTATTAACGATTATCATAAGTATAACTCCATAATAATAAGTAAAGCTCCATTGGCTGAGCATAATTTTAATACAATTTCGATAATAGGTACAATAAACTTATATGTGAAAGAAGACAACAGAATAAGAGGGACAACGGGTATGCCAATAAATAATGATATAAATTATAAAAGGAAATTACTAAAGTTTCCAGTGCGATTCTGGAATCAGTAAAAAAAGAAATGCTACTCGGAATTGAAATTTTATTATTTCCGTTTCAAATTATAAATGCGTTTAGAAACTATATAAATTATTGCTTTCTAATTTCTTCCGTGCTTAAATGATAGCGCAAGATGCAAAAGACTCGAACTACTTTTACAATTCTCGGCGATACTCACCGACGGAGGTGGTGGCCCCGACACTGCTTCTACCAGGCGTCGCGGCGGGCGTCGGTGGACTCGCCTCGAGGCCCTGATGCACCCCGTACAGGCCGAAGTCCTGCTCGTTCGAGCTGGCGCTACTGCACTTCCTCTTCTCCTGATTGTGATTCAGATGGAAGCTGTCGTTCTCGACCAGGCCGACGCCGAGCAGTCCCAGATTCGGCCTGAGCTCATCCATCAGCTTGTTCTGGCCGCAATTGGCAGCGGCCGCCGCGGAGAAGTTGAGCTGACGGCTGAAGATCGCCGGAAATATGTTGAACTGCTGGTGGTCGAGGCTGAGGGCGGTCGTCGGCAGGGACGAACCGCCGCCGCCACCGCCGCCGCCGCCGCCGCCGCCGACGGAGGTACCGCCGACGGAACCGACGCCGCCCGCACCGGGACCCCCGGTACCTCCGGACAGATCGTTAGCCAGGGTGATGCCGGGGTGACCTGGTCGAGGTAGCGCGTAGCTGAAAACACCTGAGCGAGCACTCGACCACCTACGAAGACATCTTCCGACGTGAGTCTGCGATGAGGGCGCGCCGCGTCCGCCCTGCGGATACGCACTGTGTTATCTCTCCCCCGAGCACACCGGCGCACCGAGAAAGCGTCGAGAAAGCCTCAGCGGTTGTTCTACAAGTTTATTATCCGCCGCGGCGACGGTGACTTTAACGAAGGGTGAGTCGCGAGTCGCGAAAAAGGCTTTCCTTCTTTTCACCTTTCGAGTTCTCCGAAACAGTTCACCCTTCGAATTAAAAGTCGTTGGAAGGAAAGATGTATCTTATTTGCGCTGTTATATTTACGAATAGTCCGATCGAGCAACTATAGATACCTTCCTCTTCTTGAACATTCTTCTCGAAACACTCGTCGTCGCGCGCCTTCGATATCACTATCGTTGAAAGTTCGTGATTTGAGCGGTACTCTCTTGTCTTGAATGTTATCATGTAATTAGCATCGAAGCAGCGTCCATTTATTGACTAATTTGAAGGATTAGATTTGAAATAATTAAGAAAAATATTGCTTATCGATTTAGCGTGAGATTATTGTTTCAGCTGCTGGCCCAATCTCAATAGTCTTGGATTATCAGAAATATACGTGTCCCGAAGATTTAATAATCAAATAAACTTCGACACGGTACGATTAATCTTAGTAAAAATTTACAGGCAGCAATGGATTCTCACAATAGTTATCCTTATCTGCTAGTAACAGTTTAGTCCATATCCCTCTGGCGGTCCATTTCGCATCTAACAGAATGGACATCTACGTCGAAGATTATTTACTAATAATTAGTCCGAATATATTTTAATTATGTGCTTTTTAAACAATTGCAGTTCTGATGCACTTCAACAAACGTAGACACACGTTTCTTGTGTCTTCACTCGCGAGTCTCCTCTTCGTCCTGTCTTTTGGAAGATGTCTACGTCGGTCTCTTCAAGAACTGTTCAGTTAAGAAATCCAATTCGAAGACACACGTGTAAAATCGAAGACACGCTCTTCTTCCTTCGATTTTGTCTTCGGTGCCCGTTATTTGAAAGTCCCTTCAATATTACACTTTAAATGTAACACGTACATGAATAATTGGAACAGATTCACGATGGCAGTTGCAGGATTCGCGAATCACGAAGAATGCACGAGTCGCAACGAATAATCGACACGAATCTGGAATTCGGCCGCGATTCAAATCTGATTAACTCGTCGATCCAATTAGAAGGGTGCGCGGACCCCTAGTGAGGGGGGTAGAGGGCAGGGTTCGTTTCGTCAAACGCGCGTCCGCGATCAGCTGGCCTTGAAAATTCAAATATCGAAGTAATTGGCGAGAAATGGCTCGGTATGAGGAAATGGCGCGCACCGCGGGACAACGACGACAACGACGCCGACGAGAACGATGACGATGCCGACGGCGACGACAACGGGGACGACGAAGACGACGTGCACGACGCACCCTTCCGTCCTTTCTTCCTTCCTTCCTTCTTTCCTTCCTTCCTGCGAAGGACAACGCGGTGGGAAAACCCGGAGACGACAAGAGAGCGGAGAGCGAGTCAGAGGGGGCGACTGCTCGCCGTGAGTTCTTGTGGGATTCTGTCCGCGAAATGCAGTTATCCCGGTGACTCCGCGCGGGGGTGAGTGAGCAGCGTACGCGTACGAGGGGGTTGCCTGCCTGCCTCTCGGCCGTCGTCGTCGCTCGTGGTAGGGGTTTGTTGCTCGTAACCGGTCGCCACCACCCGCGCGCCTCGCGCCTCGCGCCTCGCGTCTCTTCCCCGACCCCCGTGCTCTGCCCCCGCCGCCGTCACCGCCGCTACCCCCGGCGACGCGAGGGTGCGAGGAGCCTGGCGGACGCGCTGGATTGGCCCGACGGAGGGTACGTCGCCCGGGCGACGGCCAATCGCGGGGGTCGTCGGGATGCCCGCGGCAACCCCACCGCCGCCGCCAACATGGCGCGCGTACCAATAAAAATTCCTCCAGAAAATAGCCTGCGAGCGATTTTCTTTCCGGGGCTACCAGCGTGTAGCGCTTTTCCGACCACGCACACGCTTCATCCCAGTCACCAATACGCGCGCTAGGAGGGATATGGCGTAGGAGATCCTGCGAGCCATCCCCTGTCCTCATCATCGTCGTCCTTCCCACCCTCGAGCCACCATCCGTCTCTCTCACCCCGTTGCTATCTTTACCTCTGTCTCCCTTTCTCTTTTCGCTCTTCTCTCGTTCTATTCTACGATGTTCTGTTCTCTTCCTCTCTCTCTTTCTCTCTCTCTCTCTCTCTCTCTCTCTCTCTCTCTCTCTCTCTCTCTCTCTCTCTCTCTCTCTCTCTCTCTGCTTTTTCTCTCTTCGTGGCGCCCCTTTTCCTCCACGCGCGCGCGCGCTTGCGCTCGCGTGCACGTTGCTCTCGTCTTCGTTTTTATTATCTCGTGGCAGATAGCTTTTTTAATTCTTTTCCCCCCTTTTTCGGGGATTTGATTGTAATGTACACCCACGCCTGTGACCCACCTGCGTGCCGCACGTATATAGCCGCGCCGCGCGCGGCGGTGGCGCATCGTTTGCGCCGTGAGATGCATTCGGCTCGGCGCTAAATGTCTTTGTGTATCTCGCGCCCGGCTTTTTCGGAGGATTTGTAATTTGGAGACTCGGGCTCCGCTCTCTATCTTCCGCCTCTCGACCCTTTCACACCGCTGCACGTTTCCGTCTCTCTTTTTTTTTTTACCGTCGAGCTGCGGTAGATTGCGTTTCTTGATTTCCTCCCTTTTTTCGAGATTTCACCGAGATCGCCCGAACTCGCGTAGTTTTGACAGTTTTGACTTTGTAAATCTCCGCAGAGAGAGAGAGAGAGAGAGAGAGAGAGAGAGAGAGAGAGAGAGGATCGCTGATTCCATTTTTTTAATCCTTCCAAATTCTATCGATAACAAATTTTTATTTGAAAAAAAAGTTAAATTGTTTGTTATTTCTATGTACTTCTAATCTTAAACTTGTAATGAGACATATTTACATTTTTATGTTACTAAAATTGAAAATCTTACATTAATGATATTTTTAACGCGACAATCTGTGAAATTTACATGGGACGTTAATCGCGTTAGTTCTCGCATCGTTCCTCATAAATCCAAAGTTTATTTTAATTGCATCCGACTTTCTAGATCGGTAGAAAATACACTGGCCATTAATACGAGAATATCCGTGAAAACTCTTACGGGCGCCAATTATGCTGAGCAGCATGGATCATCTATTCTGGTTGCGCGTTCGCCACGTCCTCATTCTTGTTCCGGCGTCCCTTCGCGATTTGCATCGTCATAGCTGTCGGCATTTCCATTTTCATTTCTGGCTTTCTTTGCGCCGGAGCTACCTTCACTTTGTCTCACGGTGGATATCATTTTTACGTCCCCCACCGTCCCTCGCGCGCGCCTTTGTGCGTTTCTGCTTTCCTCTACTCTCGTCTGTTTTACTTTTTCCTTTCCTTTTTTTTTTCTTTCTTTCTCTTTCCCGCTTTTTTTCCGCTCCTCTCTTGCCTTTCTTTGCGACGCGCATCTTCTTTTCTCGCGAGCGCGGAATACGCGCCCTCGCAGGAGCCCGTCGTCTCCTCTTCGATTTTCCGCGAGTCCTTCGTCCTTGCGACCCCCTCGAGGCGTCCCCCGACGCGACGAGCCGGGGCCCGCGAGAGAACGAGAGGATTTCCTCGACCGCGCCGAGGGAGATCGATGAGCCCGAGATCGAATGGAGCAGCGAAAGCGGAGCACGGCGAAGAAATGTAAAGTTTCGAAAGCTCATTCGGAGCGTCGGCGTCTCAGTTGCACGGCGCGCTTTCAAAAGGCCCGGCTGCCGTTTTCATTGAACTGGCAAAAGTCAATTTGCCGGCTTCCCGGAAACTGGGCCACCGACATTGCGCGGCTTGGTCAAAACAAGATAAACAACCATTCCGCGATTTGGAAAAAAAACATGGAAAAAGAACGGCTCGGACCAAATCCTCTATAAAAATCTTTATCTAGAACCAGTGACGTTTAAAAGTATTTTTCAACGTTTCATCCTACGTCTAATTACAATAAAGCAGTTAGATAAAACATGAGCGAAAAAATATATTTGTCACATATAAAACTTAAAATTACTGTAGATATCCAATTTGTATTTTTCTCGTTAATAAATTTAGACAAGAATTTTTTCTATTGGTCTTTTACATAAAAATTTAAATTTAATTAATATTATTTCAAAACTTATTTCGGAACAACATGTACTCTATTTCTCTCTTTCTATCTAATTTATTTAAAAAATGTATTTATTTAAAAAATTTTACATTTTTAAACGCAAATGTAAAATAAATGCAACGTAATTTTAAATCATTTGACGAAAATGTTATAAGATAAATAGAAAACGAAGTTATATACTTAATAGCTATTGCATTTTCTGTTCAATCTTTTTATTAGATGCAATGACTTATTATTGTGAGTCAATTACATGTATCCGATAATTTAGTATTTTTTTTAACTAATAGTACATCGTACCTAGCTTTAGGCGCCCTTGCTAAAGATATTCAATGAAAACGCGACGGAAACATGCGGTGCCAGAAAACTTGCGGCGTGCGGATCAAAGCCAACAATTTTTCGATGTGTGGATCTAAGGGTAGTTGGGCAAGGGGGTACCATATCGGCAGGGCGTGGTCGAAATCTGTCACACTAGCCACGAATAAACTACTCTGTAAGGAACGATATCAAACTTCAGAACGAAATATAGGGAACATTTTATTCGCCGATAACTGACAGCGATTCTCGATCGTTTTCAATAACATTTGTCATAGTATTCTGAACATCTTCTGCATCAATATCATGTCTAGCGTGAAATTCTTGAATTTTAGAAAGGAAGGAAAAAATTAATAAAATTATTTTTTAACAAATAATTGCAACAAAAGAAATTATTTTTCATAATAAAACTCTTAAATAGCGGTATTATCATTTGCAATCGAAATATGAAAATTAAAGAGAAAATTTTATTTTATTTTATCTCTTCCTTCAATAAATTAAAAAAATATCTAATTAGTTATTAACGTCAAAGTCTATTATTAAAGTAATCTTATTGCATTACTTGTAAATATTTGTTATATATTTTCAATTGAATCTCCAAAGAGAAATTGTATTAATCCTTAAAATTTGAATAATTCTCAATGAAATACTATACTCGAGAATCTCAAAGCACATTTGCGATTTATGATTTATATTATAATAGAATGAAATATTGTAAAAAATTTGCAAGTATTTCACGATTTATATTGAAATGTTAAAATATGTGTTGCTGTTTATCCGTAGTTATACTTCAGCTTCTAATCGTATCTTTTATACCCAATTTTTTCACGCAACACCTATACTGTTATTATCGTTTACATAATGTCATTATATCAATTTGTGTAACTCTGCTATTCGAGTACTAATGAAAATTAAAATGTCAGAAATGAAGTGGCGCATATTTTCTCCGGTTCACGACTTATCGCACACGCGCCGCTAAAAATGTAATATATGCAAAAAATGTTGCGAATTTATTAATGAATTTTACATTCGTCACGCTTTTATATGTTATTATATTTTATATTTGTGATTACAGTTTTTCATGAGCCGACAATAATGTAATATTTTTTTTCTGCAAATGTATGGAAAAAATTTATATATATTATAAATAGATTGTACGACATATAATTATATATACATACATGTATAATCATGTATACTTTTATAATGGTACATAGGCATATGCACATGTTCAGTATTTGACATTAGTGGGCGGTTTTCCCATATGGGCAAAGATTACCGCTGATATCCGATTTCAAACAGTGATCAACAAGGTTTTCAATAAGAGTGTTCCATCAAGGATAAATAATGCGTCTATGTTATCTATATTATTTTTTCAATACACATTTATCGCCTTTGCTGCTAGGCAATTAACTATACGAAGAAAACCTTCTACAGTCAGAAGATTGATATTTTGATTGTCAAGATGGAAGTAGAATACTCTTACACTTATGCAATAAACAATTAACAATAAACACATACGCGATAATGCACCAATCAATAATATGATATATATTTAATTTTTCCTTCATTCGTACAAAGACATAATTTATAAACTTTTTAAATGAGTTTCCTCTCGACGTTGATTCCCAAAAATTAAAATTTGCTATTTTTCTATCTCTAATTCCACTTTTTTCCTTTTTTTAGGTGAATTACATCAGCTTGCAGTGCACGACTTAAAAATTTATTAATGAAGTGTGCTCGCATTCGGAGCCGATGTCTTTCATTTTTAATTCTACTTGCAAGTCATCGGGGTGCCGCCAACTACCCTTACAAAGTACAGCATGCATATGGTCCGTACGACCAGGCTGGCGCTCCATAAAATCTAATCTCGATCATCTACCCTTTGCGAATTAGATCGATCAGACGGCGGTCGTATACAAACAGTGGTTTGACGTTACATAGAAATCCACGTGGAATTCGTAGTCGGCGCCGGAGCGATCATTCGCGTGCAACGAGATGCATGTCTGCATTATGAAGGGATGAAATTATCGAGTACTTCACCTTCATCCATCTTTCTCTGCTCTCATCTCATGTACATTACGACAAATAATCATTACATTACATTACAATATATATACATATATATATATTTTTTGAACGTAAATTATATTCTTTTCTTCAATTATTTAAAAAGCAGTGTTCTTTCTTGCAAAAATAGAAATATAAAAATTTAAGTCATAATTAAAAAGTTATTTAACATTAAATATTTTTAAAATTTAGCATGTATTTTGAAACTTATATCGTAAAACTTGTATTTGATTGATCAATATAGTTTTTTTCTAAAATTTTACTTAAAACATTAAAATGAATGCGACGTGTTGAAAAGTTAAAACTTGCAGGAAAAAATAGTAAAAAAAAAAGAAATTGTATTTAAGTTCATCAATATTTTTTTGAAATTTGATAAAAACATGGAACACTTTATGTAAAATTCTTTCGTTATAAAAACTATGTTATTCTTTTCCATTTGCTTTAAAAATCTTCTATGATGACCGAACAAAAGAATTGCAAGTCAAAAATTGAATATTTTTAAAATTATATCAGCTTTTATAATAAAATAAGATTGTTTTAAAAACTTGCAAAAATTCAGATGGCAGAAAAATAATTTCGGAAAATTAAAATCAAATATTACGAAAAATAATATGACATTTATCCAAAGATTATTTAA